>JAWQUS010000014.1:3790000-5040000 GCA_036365455.1 Macrosoma leucophasiata | reverse complement strand
ATTAAAAAAAATAATCATGTAAAACGGACCACTTAGTTGAAAAAATATACGTGGTCATAGTACTTATCTATACAAATAAATAAAATCGGAGTGTCTGTTTGTAATATACAAATAACCTCTTGTTACTAAATGCATATTATGTATAACACGGTACATATACCAAAACAACATCTTTTAAATTTTTTGTCCGTCTGTCTGTCTGTTTGTTGGGGCTTATCTCGAGAACGGCTGGACTGATTTCGACGGGACTGTCACTACTTTATTTCTAGCTACTCTTATACTAGCTGAACCCACGATTTCATCCGGGTAGATACTGAACAATCATAAGTTCCACGCGGACGAAGTCGCGGGCACAGCTAGTAAAACATATAAAATCGTCGAATTGATAAACTCTCCCTCTTTTGTTTTTCATCGGTTGAAAATAAGAAAAAGTTTTTCTTCTTCTTCTTCTTAGTCGTGCACTCTTGGCAGAGTGGTCATGTTCATGTATCGGTCACTTTTTCTGTCTCCGTCGTGATCGCGATTCGTCGCCATGTAGCTCGATATCTGGCAGAGTGAGAGCAGTCATTGATGCTGGAGTGCGTCACAGATTTGATGAGGTCTGTCCATCTGGTGGGTTAGCGTCCACGAGATCGATGGCCCTCAACTTTTCCTTGTACTACCAGTCGTTCCATGGAATCCTCGTTACGGGTAATGTGTCCTTAACACGGTAACTTTAAGATTTGTATTTGCCCAATCGACGATAATCTTTGCTTGATCTTCAGCTCATTCAAAATAGAGGCATTGGTACGGTGCGTTATGAGCATGCGTCTCCAGCACCACATTTCTAAGAAAAAGTTACAACAACGAAAATTAATTACACATTTTAAATAGAATGACACAGGATGTAATTATCTCCACGTTTTACTTACTTTAAGACATATAAATATTATTCACCTATCTTATCTTATTGAGGGGCCAGCTGTTACACTGGGACACTTAGTGCGAGATTCACAGACCGCACTACGACTTTACTTTGAGCAAAGTATGCTTAGAACTGTCAGAAATGTATGGGTTTTGACAGTTCGAAGCGTTCTTTGCTCGAAAGTAAAGTCGTAGTGCTGTCTGTGAATCTCGCCCTTAGACCCAATGGGATCTTTTGTGTTTAACCCCAAGACCCTATATACTATCATCCATCTGAGATGTATTTAGTGGTATCCCTAATGTACAGTATCTTATAATCTCCCGTTGCAAGACATGCCACCCCGAGGATCTTCATACGCTTACAAACAAGGCCATCACATTGGCATAGAAGATGTTCCATTGTCTCCTCGTGCTCACCACAGCCTCTGCACAGTGAATCTTCACCCAGGTGCATCCGCTGTAGATGCTGCCTCGTGCCGAAATGGACTGTGGATGTTCTTTTTGTAGACCGTGTTGACCCCTAGAAACCTTTTCAAATGTACCTGTCCCTGGATGTTCGTCCATTCCTTTAGTCTTCGTTCTGAGGCAAAATTATTCACCTAGGTATTTTTTAAATTTGAAAGAGTATGTTCATTGTAAGCGATAAAACGTGTGAATATAATTTAAATAAAAGCACCTCGGGACAAATGAACGAACTGAGGTGTCGCATAGCAATGTAATGTAAAATAAAATAAAAAATTGTGTGTGTAAAATATTGAGCATGAATTTTTCATGAATGCAATCCGGGTTCAAGTATCTTCGAGTAGATCGAGTCTCGGGTGGAAATAGAAAAATACAATTTCATAAAATATGAGTTTCAAATCGACAACCGTGTAATGTGTAACGTTGCGAAGTGCAGATGTTATTCGATTGAATTAAATTAGAAACAAGATGATAAAATTAAATAATTCGCTATGATATAACATATCTGAAAACTACAGACTTGAATTTTCAACATTTGAGGATTTTCTAGGAAATTATAGGACTCTTATTTTTTTTTTTGTTTAATGTAATGGAAGTGGTAAACAAGCATACAGTTCACATTGATGTTAAGTGATGACTGCAGCGTACAAACACCCACACAAAGGACCAAGGTCAAAATGCAGATGCGTTACCACTCTTGAGGCCTAAGGTGTTACGCCTCTGTGTCAGAAATTACAGGGCCGTACATTACCACCTGAGCGGAACACGATAGTGATGAACACTACCATTTAGCGGCAAGTATATAAGGTAATGCGGTGGTGCCTACGCCCGCGAGCTCCGTCACTGGAGCTCTACCACCAGTGAGGATGAAACTAAAGAAAAGATCTTATGAAAGTCGTTGCTAGTGGTTGCGTCAGTGGTTACATCAGTGTTGCCACGAGGAAGATCCTATTTGTAAGGTAATACAAAACTGACGCATTTTATATAAAAAAAAAAGTTGTATCTTCACGCCAGGTCCCTAACGGGATAGGCAGAGAGTGTAGAGCGCCAGATATCCCGGTCCTGACATACTTCTCGTGCCTTGTCTACCTTTCAAAAAAACAAATGGCATGTAGATAAATGTTTTGTGATGATACGGTCGACATACATGGTGGTAGAACTCCAGTGACGGAGCTCGCGGGCGTAGGCACCACCGCATTACCTTATATACTTGCCGCTAAATGGTAGTGTTCAGCACTACCGTGTTCCGGTAAGGTGGTAATGTACGGCCCTGTAATTTCCAGCCCAGAAGCATAACACCTTAGGCCTCAGGAGTGGTAACGCATCTGCATTTTGACCTTGGTCTTTGTGTGGGTGTCTATAGGCTGCAGACATCACTTAACATCAATGTGAACTGCATGCTTGCTTGCCACTTCCACACACACAAAAACAAGAGGTCAATATTCCATACATTACCTACATGACTACATCCCTACCCTACCTACATTACCTAACCGGAACATGATAGTGCTTAACACTACCATTTGGCGGCAGAACTGCCTCGGTAGCCTAGTGGTAGCAGGCCTTTACTACTACGCTGAGGTCCTGGGTTCGATTCCCGGGTTATCAGATATAATGGTGTAAAGTCCTCTATTTCTGGTTTAAATGGGATTTTCCTTTTATTTTCCCATATTTTGATTAGGTGATGCGGTAATACCTACGCCCTCGAGCACCTACACTGCTACTCTACCACCAGTAAAGACAGATAGCACGCCTTTTAATGCAAAAGCGCTTTCAACAAACGATGTCAATTTAATTTCAACTTTTAATATCACTCCGTAAATAGCGTGCGGAAATTCTTTATGTTCACGACAAAGTGAGATTCTCATTCGAACATGAGCAATTTTGTGGAACATACAAAACAATGAAGCGGCATTGATATCGACGATACCTATCGCAATGAATATCGTCCATTGCTCAAAACCCTCACTGAATACTCCAATTCCGGCTTTTGTTTTTAATCAAAGAAGTTTTTTATATAATGGAAGTGGAAAATAAGTATACAGTTCACATTGATGTTAAGTGATGGCTGCAGCCTATAGACACGCACACAAAGACCAAGGTTAAAATGCAAATGCGTTTCCACTCCTGAGGTCTAAGGTGTTATGCCTCTGTGCCGGAAATTACACGGCCGTACATTACCACCTGACCGGAACACGATAGTGCTGTGGAGGAACGGGTGGAAGTGTTCCTCCGGTGAAAAGGGAGGATCCTCCAACCAGGCGAGGTGGTAGCGCCTGGCGGGCCGCGGCCCAACGTTTTAACGTTGGGAAGTTGTATATATGCCAACTCTTTAGAAATCTTCGTATGTGCGATGTAATTTGACTGCACGCCATCTATCGTACTAGACAAGTACTGTAAGGTTTCATTGTATTCCACTAGTTGGCGCCTTAATGTAGTGGACGCTACATCACTCCCCTCCATGACCGGGGTTGATATGATCGAGACAGCTGTCAGAGCTTCTCGCGGAGCTGTGCCAATGCCATATAGTCCCATGCCGCAAGTCCCAGTGAGTCGGGTGCGAAGGTCCTCAGTGAGTCGAGGTAGTCGCTGCTGCGGTGATGCGAAAGTCCCCTTTGAATCGAGGTAGTCGCTGCGTAGTAGCTACTGCGGGACGGCGCAGTGTGCTGACGCTTCTGTGGCTGCAGGGTAGTACAGGCATGCGAGGTCGCTGCAGGCGTGTGGAGTTCCCTGATGAAGCCGAGGGTGCTGGCTGGCGTGACTTAATAACCGCTCGATGGTGCTGGTGATGTGAGGGATGAACGTCGTCGAAGGTGCTGCAGAGAGTGGCTGGTGAGAAGGTTGCTTCCAATCACGTCGGGGGTCACCACTGTGGAGGAACGGGTGGAAGTGTTCCTCCGGCGAAAAGGGAGGATCCTCCGACCAGGCGAAGTGGTAGCGCCTGGCGGGCCGCGGCCCCACGTTTTAACGTTGGGAAGTTGTATATATGCCAACTCTTTAGAAATCTTCGTATGTGCGATGTAATTTGACTGCACGCCATCTATCGTACTAGACAAGTACTGTAAGGTTTCATTGTATTCCACTAGTTGGCGCCTTAATGTAGTGGACGCTACAGTGCTTAACACTATCATTTAGCGGCAAGTATATTAGGTAATGCGATGGTGAAAACCCTTACTGGATACTCATATTGCGGCTTTTGTTTCCAATCAAAGAAGTTTCCGGTGTCGCAGATTTAAAAATGACGTTTTACGATTTCAACAAAATTGTTTTAGGAAATTGTAGAACTGTGCTTAAAATAAAACAATGATTTGGATTAAGTGGATCGACGCCTCAAGTTTTCTTAATAATTATTCCCGTCAAAAGTGGCGCATACATTAAATTTGTGACTTATTTATTTACTTTACATATCCGCGTATGGGTCACGGATTTACATAGTGTATCAAATTACATGTCAACAGGCCTAGTAGTTTTGACGCAAATTAGCTGGGATTGAAGGACAGACAGACACACGGGTGATCTGGTATAGGGGTTCTGTGTTTTCTTTTTAAGGTCCGGCACCCTAAAATGATGATTACAAAAAATCTACATATTATATCATTCATTAAAAATATAACGCTTTTGAGTGAATTGCAAAAACTAAAGTAAATATCATTATCTGCCAAAGACAATCCGGCCGATGACTTCCAAGATTCAAAGACTCGTGTAAAAATCTAATATCGGTCAGGTTTAGATATAGACAGATTTTATATTTACTAATATATTAAACTAGAAAAAACACGATTATTGAAAATTGTATTTTTGTTGTATGATGAAATGATCATTAACAATCTACAGTAAAATCAAGCGCTGTAATCACTAACCAAATAGTCCTATTTTAATTCACTAATGAACCCACAAACGAATGAACTAATGATGTTCAATACCAGTACGAACAAATGAAATGTGTACCGATTTAGTGGCGATTACCATATCAAAGCCAACATTTTTCTTTTCAACAGAATTGCCTGGAAAGCCGGTGATTTTCGATGAATACGGCAAAGAGATAGCCGGGGTCGCCGGCCCTTACAACGAGGGGAGTGATTTCAAGCTTATTTGCTCCGTAAATGGAGGTGAGTGTATCTTTTTCCTAGATAATCTTACAGATACGTTATCTTGCACCTAATGGTGAGATATTTAAGTGTGCGTGTTGATTTCTTCAAGTCTGATAAGGAGTAGTATTCCTAAAAGTTCACCAACTACAAAATTATCGGAATAGATCTATTTTGAAGCTTAAACGACGTGAAAATTTAGTGGTTGTTTTCCCGCAGCAAAATGTTTTTTACGAATAAGAAAGAATATTATGATTCGATTGATTTATAAAATCCTTTTTTTTATTGGTTATGCGGTACGTTTTTTATGTAAGGAGGGTGGCAAAAAAGCATGCAGCTCACATTGATGCTAAGTGATGACTGCAGCCTATGGATATCTACTCAAAAACCTGAGGTCAAAATGCAGATGCGTTGCTATCCCTGAGGTCTAAGTTTTTACGTCTCCGTGATAGTTATTACGGGGCCATACATTAACGTCTAACCGGAACACGATAATGCTGAACACTACCATTTGGCGGCAGATGGAATACGTAATGCGGTGGTGCCTACGCCCTCAAGGTCCTACACTGGAATTTACTACCAGTATATTGTTGATGTTGATAGTAATACTTTTCCAGCCCAAAAATTTGAGGACGTATTCTGATTCAGAAGTAAATAGTTTTAGAAATGAAATTTGTTTCATATCTCGTTGGGGCTGGTGGTTCTATCACTGCAGAGGTCTGCAGTGATAGTACCATGGCGGAAATCTCGATAATCGAATTCTTCCTCAACGTCCATGAACGCAAGATATAGGTATAATTATACTTTTTCGTGTTTTGTTTGCCCTGCCGCAACGTGTCTATGTGGTTGTGATGCTAATAATACCTTTATGGAAACTGGCTTGTTGGGAAGGCTGAAAGACGTCGAGTCTACGAGACAGACATTTCGTAATTAGGATGCCTATATTACAGAAAGTTTTATGTTTATTCCCAGGTCAATAGCGCAATACACTATAAACAGAAAGGTCAGGGTAGCAAAAATAAAACATTTTGTTCTATTAGACGAAAAATGTAAACAGCACCAATATTTTGTACTGTGAGTTGTTACACGCAATAGGCACGCCCTATCCTTGACATTCGTTGGACATGCGGGTGTGAAAATTTAAATAATGAATTCGGTAAATGAATGATAGAATGTGAAAAATGGATGTTGAAAATTGTACTGGCGGATTGTTGAAATAAATGAAAACTCTGCAATGCTATAGAAGTGTGGTAACGCATCTGCATTTCTACTTTGGTCTTTGTGTGGGTGTCTATTACTGTCTATAGGCTGATTGCTTGCCACTCCTATTACATAAAAAAAGAAGTATCAATTTTTTTATCCTACTACGGTAGATATAGGATTTTAAGAAAAGAAAACATATTTTAGGATAAAACATATAATATATTAGGAACAAATATACATATATTAGGATTTTATGTACTTATTCTCTTTCAGGCAATCCAACACCAAGGCTACAATGGTTACAAGGAGACGTAGTGTTAGCGAATCTTGGAGAAGGCGAGCTTCACCCTGGCCCCAGGTCGTTGACTTTGGCCATCACCAACGCGTCCCGTGACCACCACACTTCAGTGTACTCTTGCACAGCTGATAACACTCCACTGGCACCGCCACAGCGTGTTACGATACGCGTGGACTTATATTGTGAGTATTCATGTTTGAATGTTTGGTTTTACTTAGTACTTCTTTTATGTCATTAGGTTGACAGACTAGCAAACGGGCCACCTGATGGAAAGTGGTCACCGTCGCTTATGAACATTTGCAACACCAAGGGAGTTGCCAACGCGCTGCTAACTTAGGGCCACAAGCTCGAGGGCGTAGGCACCACCGCATTACCTAATACATCTGCTGTAATCATTCATCACCTGAACGTTTTTATAGACATTCTTATATAACTATATGTATCTTCACACCAAGTCCCATGACAACACGCACGATTCGCCGGTTAGGTTTTGGAACATGTAACAGGTGGCGAGCCTATCGACATTGCCGGGCATATTCCCAAATTCCAAGGGTGTCACTGGGACAATTAGGCAAAATGAAAAATCTCAATATCACCACAGAAGGAGGATAAAACACTTTTATTCTCGACCCACGGATCAAATTTAGGACGCTGTGCTGTGGGTCTGGGATGAAGTGGCCGTCTACCACTAGACTACTAAGGTAGTTAAATTGGTAAAAGGGTTGAAAATAAATTAGAGATTGTTTTAGATATTTTTTTTTTCGCAAAAACATATGTTTTCCATTTTTTTTTAAATAAGTCGAACGTTAACTCCAGTAGGTTTTATTAGATGTTAACCTACCGCCAGTAGTTTTCCGCGATACTTAAAGGCATCTCAATATGTATAGACTACTTGAAATTAGCGTTATCCGGAATCAAACGTTATTATATATTTTTAAAACAAAAACTTCGCGCCAATCGTTTTGATTTCATAATTTCACCCATCACAGATCCGACCGCGGTTAACAATGCTTAACCTTAACGATCGTACCTACTATTAAAGTTACACATAGCTATGATAATTTTAACATAACTTAATCTTTTCATTTTCAACAGTAAGGCCGTTGACAGTCGAGATCATGTCCAGGGAGCAGCCTCTGTCAGTTGGATGGAAAGCTGAACTGTGGTGCAAATCAACAGGTGCAAAGCCTCCAGCCGTTATAACTTGGTGGTTAAATGGAAGACAACTTAATTCAATAACAAAACATAGAGTAAGTAAAACTGTCAAAGTTATATTGTACAGTACTCAACAATTAATAATGCACATCGAGCCTAGGAAGAAGAATGCCGGGTGATGGTGTGATTCACCATTAAGGTACCTATCAGTATGGGTAGACTTCCTAAACACAGTGTGATTGAGTGTGTTACTGGTTTTTCTAATTAATAAAGTATCTGAGAAGGCTAATTTATTGTCCTGTTCCAATTCCATAGTGAATTTGATTTTATGGTGTATGGAATTGAGATGTGAAAGAAAAACAGAAACATTATTGAAAAACACCCAAATTTCAATAGAGAAGATGGATGGCGATTATCAACATCATGGGATCCCATACTTAGCAAGATTAAATCCCAGCCGCAGCAGTCTGCAAGACCTCAAGATACCATAAGTAATTATTGTGTTAATCCTGAACGCTACGCAAGGCGTTTACGAAATCGATGGAGGTAGCTACATTTAATTTTTTCAAACTTCTGTCAGACAAATGTCACCTCAGTCTGCCCGGGACCACGGAAGCTGAAAAGCGACCGACACGTCGGGTTGATTTAAAAAATCATTTTATTTTAATATACGCGAGATAAATCTGTAAAAATAGTTTTATTTCAAAGAGCGTTATCTCTTTCGCTATTTGACGTTAGTCGACCATTTTCTCTGGTGGTAGAGCTCCAGGGCGTAGGCACCACCGCATTACCTAATATACTTGCCGCTTAATGGTAGTGTTTAGCACTATCGTGTTCCGGTCAGGTGGTAATGTACGGCCCTGTAATTTCCGGCACAGAGGCACAATACAAAAAAGAATTCTCTTTCAGTACAAAAAAAACTCTTCCGCTAGTGGGCGGGGTACTTAATAGAACCGGGATATCCAGCGATTTACGTTTTCTGCCTACCCTGAGAGAGACACATACACTACTTAATACTATTGTTGTTATCTACATGAGACGATTCATTTTTACGTGAATCCTAGCGCTTTTCACCATTTTCTTTTTATTGTAGTCCCTTATCATTAGATTCAGACGTCTAGTTTTCTGTACAATTTTCTCAACAGATTTATGTTTTTTAGCCAAGTCGTAGCTTTTTTAAGGCTTGTTGAAAAAGATGAAGTTAAAACCTGTGTCGTATTCATATATTAGTATAATTATACTGTACGTATGTATGTCACTGAACCTCTCTAAAGCGGGTGGATCGATTTAAATGAATTATCGACGATGAGAGAAGCTGCGTTGTGTCGTCGATGGAATGAATTTTCGGTAAACGTTTGGGTGGCGCGTTGGTTGGTTTAGAAAGTTTAGATTCACAAATCAGCCCGGCAGATGGCGCTGCAGTCAGTATCTAGTTTATACCCGTACAAAGCCAGGACTAGTTATTGACTGGTCCTAATTTAATACAATTATAGTATTGTAACAAGATGTTACAATTAAAAAATATAAGTTAATACAGTTAAAAAATATAACTATGTATTAAAATAACAATATCACAAATATGTCGTTTTTTTTTTTGATATTTTAATTGCATTTATAAAGTGAAATATGAAAAATTTCTAACCCAACAGGATTTAGAAGAAAGAAACGAGACGCTGTCGTTTTTGCAGTGGACGCCATTGAAGGAACAAAACGGTCAAGTGCTCTCGTGCAGAGCAGAACATTCGAAATTCAATAAATCTACAATAGAGAGCAAATTGCCTCTCAATATATATTGTGAGTACACTTAAGTATTTTCCATATGACTATTTAGTATGAACGGATGGGTGGATATTCAAAATTTTCAAGTAATAATGTATTTTTGAACGAATTAAATTCACATTGCCAACCATAGAGCAATACGGGCCACCGGCCACGGCGGGCCGGAGGGAAGTAGCCATATGTAGGCTTTCCCCTCTGTCAAAGTACAAGCACAAGTGTGCCTGTGCCTGTCGCCTAGATGTTTAAATGTGTGTGTAATTTGTTAAAGTCAAGGGGTGTGAGTTTCGTAGTAATAGACGATTTTGTAGTGTGTGTGTATGTTACACGTATTTCCCCCCGCAAAAAATGACAGACTGTTTTGCATCTGTAATAAACGCAATGGCTACTCCCCTCCGGTCCGCCGCGGCGAAGGCCCGTATTGCTCTATGTTGCCAAGTATGTGAATTAACGCTTATAGGTTTGGGATTGTTCAGAATATTGAATAATAACTTAGTTAAGGTATAAGTTTTATAATTGGACACAGTTACGCTTACATTATTATGTACTAACCAATAAGTTAATTATCAACATAACTTCACACCTGTATTCCAATAAATCCCACTTGTTGGTCATAGTTATGCCAAAATGAACCAATCCACAACTCAAAGATCAACGTAGCATTTTGGCATAAGTGTGTCCAATTACAAGTTGGATTTAATTGAATACAGGCGCAAAATTAACATTTATTTGTGGATTGGTACATTTTGACATAATTGCGTCCCATTAATTTATACTTACTTATTATTATAAGGCTGAAGAGTTTGTTTGTTTGTTTGAACGCGCTAATCTTAGGAACTACTGGTCCGATTTGGAAAATTCTTTCAGTGTTAGATACCCCATTTTTCGAGGAAGGCTATATAACATCACGCTAAGGCGAATAGGAGAGGGTAGGTAACATTACAACCGCGCAAAATTGGGGCGGGCCGCTAGTTCATAGTATATGTCGAATACTATCCGAAAATAAGACCGAGAGTCTTCGGAATATGAAGAGTCAATTCAAACAAAAAGAGAGAAATAATTAACGTCGAAGATGAAAGGACGATTTGAAGAACCGATTTTTTTGCCTCAAGTATACAATATATTATTATTATAATGTATCAGAATGAATCAATTGAGGTTATACTGGGCAGAGTTCAAATTTTATTTCCCATTAGCAGCCAAAAATTAGCCACCATATATACAAATAAATAAAATTGGAGTGTCTGTTTGTTATATAAAAATAACCACTTTTTGCTAAATGTATATGTATGTATACACGTTACGTATACCAAAACAACATTTTTTTGAATTTTTGTCTGTCTGTCTGTCTGTCTGTTTGTACCGGCTAATCTCGGGAATGGCCGTACCGATTTTGACGGGACTTTCACTGACAAATAGCTTATGTAATAAGGAGTGAATTAGGCTACTTTTATACTAGCTGTGCCCACGACTTAGTCCGGGTAGATACTGAACAGTCATAAATTCTCACGCGGACAAAGTCGCGGGCACAGCTAATCCTTACATAAGAAAATAGTAACTCTAAATTCAAAAATTGCAAATGCTACAAATCTGACATGAATAATCTTGATTTCCACTATTTTGAGGCAAATACCTACCAACCGCAATTAACTCATCATTTAAAATTTGTATGCATGCAGAGGATTATAACATCCAAGCCAAGTAGCGTACCTTAGACGTTTTTTTATTTTTTTTTATTTGAAGTCATACATGAAATTAACATAAATCGCTCAAAGTCACAGCTTGAGTGTAATCAGTACCTAAAGGAAGATATTTCATTTTAATGTACAGGGGTGTTAAATATTCTTTTGATTACTTCAATACTTTGAGCTCCACAGAATAGCAAAAGCTCAGTAGTTGAAGTAAAGCAACTTATCAGAAAAACATCGTTTTATAAATTACTAGCTGCTTAGATGAACTTCGTATCACCTCAGCGGTATACAAAAAAGATAGTCTTGAATCTTTTTTGTACACTGAAAATAAAATAAAATAATTTGCAAAAAAGGAGGAGTGCATCGCGGACAAACAACGTTACGCGTAATTGATATAAATTAAGATTTGAAATGGTAATGTCGATATCATCTACCACGAATGCAACATTGAAATTAAAATTTAAGTATGATTTAGCAGGAATTTTCTTAATTTTTTTTTTAAATTTATATGCAAATTGGCGAGTGGGCCTTAAAATGAACATGGACAAGACGAAGATTATGTTGAATGTCCTTGTTACGCCCACTCCTGTTATGGTCGAGGGTACTACACTCGAAATTGTTGACGATTATGTATACCTGGGACAAATGGTTTAGTTAGGTAGGTCCAACTTCGAGAAACAGGTCAATCACTGAACTCGAACGCCGAATTCAACTCGGATGGGCAGCGTTCGGGAAGCTGCGTTATATCTTCTCGTCCAATTTACCGCAGTGTCTGAAGAAGAAGGTCTTTGACCAGTGTGTGTTGCCAGTGATGACATACGGAACCGAAACGTGGTCGCTTACTATGGGCCTCATAAGAAGGCTCAAGGTCACCCATAGAGCAATGGAGGGCTATGCTCGGAGTTTCTCTGCGAGATCGAATCAGAAATGTGGAGATCCGCATGAGAACCAAAGTAACCGACATAGGCCACCGAATAGCGAAACTGAAGTGGCTGAACTGAACTGACGGCCGTTGGGGCAGAAGAGTTCTGGAGTGGCGACCACGTGCCGGAAGACGAAGCGTAGGCAGGCCCTCCGCGAGGTGGACCGACGACCTGGTGAAGGCCGCGGGCAATCGCTGGATGAGGGCGGCCCGGGACCGTTCGTTGTGGCATTCTTTGGGGGAGGCCTTTGTTCAGCAGTGGACGTTTTTTGGCTGTAATGATGATGATATGCAAATTCGTTTTTTAAATATTAGTTTTAAATATAGGTTGGTTACTTATAAGCGTTACAGATGCTGTGTTTCAATTAATTTAAATCTCCGAACCTATCAAAGACTTTGTTAACTCTAAAAGTAGATACATATCGGAATTTTGCTTCGATGTCTTTATTAGTGTCGCTTTTATGTTAACGAGACATTATTTCGAGGATTGACTCTTATCTGGATTCCCGGAATCTCTGAGTTCAGTATCACTAAGATATGTTCGTATAGCAGCAATTTCGTTCTTGGGCACATTATCATAATAACACTTAATAAGGTACCACTGAATTTGATTAACTTAAATATGCAGTTTATTAAAAAAGATATTGTTTTTTCCATTACAGTGGTGTCAGATGGATATTTTTTTTTTAATTAATCAGGACAAAATTTTATTTAAACAAAATATATTTTTGTGTCTAAAAACACAACACCCATTCCAACGCACCAATTCATTAAACCTCACATATAATCATTATTACCTTAACACATTGGTAAATTAAATTTCATCCAAACGTCTCCGGTGATTACCCTATTTATAGTGTTAGCAAAATGGCGTCTGTTTGCTGATATTTCGTTTGTTTGATATATGAATAATTCAACAGATGTGCCTGTAGCGACAATATATCTTGGCGCCAAGATGAATCCGAATGATATTGAAGAAGGTGATGACGTATACTTCGAGTGCGACGTCGACGCCAACCCACCCGCTTACAAAGTGATTTGGGAACACAATGTAAGTTTTTTAAATATGACATTTTAAGTATCTATATCAGTTTGTCTGCGGGTAGATGCGAAAAAATAGACAATAGTCAAAAAAAGCGCTTGCCTAAATATGGTTTTTATTAGAGTCATAGATTTAACCTTTTTTTATGTAATGGACGTGGCAAACAAGCATGCAGTTCACATTGATGTTAGGTGATGACTGCAGCCTGTGTAACCCACACAAAGACCAAGGTCGAAATGCAGATGCGTTACCGCTCCTGAAGCCTAAGGTTTTATGCCTCTGTGCCGAAAATTACAGAGCCGTATATTACCACCTGATCGGAACACAATAGTACTGAACACTACCATTTAGCGGCAAGTATATTAGGTAATGCGGTAGTGCATACGCTCGCGAGCTCCGTCATTGGAGCTCTACCACCAGTAAATTGCCTGTACTTGCGACTTTATCTTCATAGAATTCATATTATGTAATCTTTTATCCTGTGTTTTTCATTTTGAAGACAGACTATTAAAAAAAACTTTAAAAAGTTTTTTTACCATTATTTTCAATTATCTGTAATTGTATTGTTCTCAGGGTATTCTACTGCAACACAATCCATCAAACGGTGTGATACTCACCGGCAACACTAACCTGGCGCTGCGGAACGTGTCGCGGCACCAAGCTGGCAGATACAGCTGCACCGCCTCCAACGTAGAAGGAGACGGGAAGTCAACGCCGTTGCAGATGCAGATTGTTTGTAAGTAGGTCTTTAGATTTTTCGATAGTTGTTTTAGGGTTATTCAATATTTTTATGATAGTACGTAACTTCACGCCTGTAATCCCCGAAGGGGTAGGCAGAGGTAAATGCATGCATTCAAGCATACATGCAAACACCCACGATTCGCCGGTTACGTTTTGGCCCATGTAACAGGTGGCGAGCCTGTTGACATCTCCGGGCACATTACCAAACTTTGAGGTACTGGGAAATTTCCAGAAAATGGAAAAATCCCAATAGAACCAGAGATAAAGGCTTTTTCACCATTATCTCTGATAACCCCCTACCCGGGAATCGAACCCAGGACCTCAGCGTAGTAGTAGTGGCCTGCTACCACTAGGCTACCGAGGCAGTTAGTAAAGATGGAGATTTGAGGACGTTAGCACCCCTACATACCTAATCTACCTATCTGCCGCCAAATGTTAGTGTTCAGCACTTTCGTGTTCCGGTTGGAACACGAAAGTGTCTGGTTTTTGTCTAGATGTATATAGGTTGCAGTCTTCACTTAACATCCATGTAAGCTTCATGTTTGGTTGCCACTTTTGCAACATAAAAAAAAACATAATTAATTTGTGTGATATTCACCGGCAACACCAATCCAGAGCTATGGAATTTCACCACCTCACGACACCATAATAGCAGATATAGTTGCACGGCCTTCAGATGTTTCGGCCACTTGAAAGGAGATGTTGCGAGCTTCAAAAAATGGGTAAATTAATGAAGAATCCGAAAAAAATGCAATTTATTTATTCAAGTATATATTTTAGAGTTACTACCACATTTAATTCAAACGATTTTATCATTTTCTACCATATTCAATATGGCGGCGACACAGCCGACGCTTCTTTATATTGGAAATCGATTAGTTTAAGTTCTTAGTATTAACACATGAAATCGATTTCGATAGTATTCAGAAAATATTACTTTTTTCTCCAAGTTCTATATAATCAAAAAAACAATTTAAAAAATTAAAATGTCAAAATGACATCGCCCGCCATATTCGCCATGTTGGTTTGAGTTGCAATTCTAACTGCAAATAATATTTTGTAACTGCAAACAAAGCTAAACAAGTGAAAATATGCAGTAAAATACGTTTTTATATTGATTTTGCCAGTTAATGATATTGTGTACAATACATGGCCGGAGGTCCATACATTTTTGCAACATCTCCTTTAGACGATCTGAAATTATTTTGAAAGTTTCATAAAAATAATAATCATTTATGACCTTTCTCAAGACACTTAAAAACTTAAATTTTGTGTAATAATGATGAAGACACTTACTAACGTAGGTCAACTCTATACCGCCCCGGTCAAGTATGACCTTTTGCCTATTCAGTAAGTCCGACCGAGTCCATATTAACAAGATGAATATCGTTTTATATTATTTCGCATTAACACATGCTTGTGAAATATATTTTATTTTTAAAGAAAAACTGAAAGAAAAAATTTAATATCAATAGAAAAAATTGAATAGAAAAAATAGCTCAATTGGAAGAGCGGCTGGATTAGATTCCCAGTAGGTCGCGAGTTCGAGTCTCGCCTGAAGTCAATTTTTTCTTTCAATTTTTCTTTAAAAATTAAATATATTTCACAAGCATGTGTTAATGCGAAATAATATAAAACAATTATTAAGGGTAAAAGCGACTTCTTTACGATATTCAATAAACTGAAAAGTCTTATATATTATATCGGTTGCCTAACTAGCATAGTTGGTAATAGATGGCGCTGCTGCTACCATAAAAGCAATGCAATAGATGTAAAGGAAAAAATTGACAAATCGGGCAGGACTTCAGTAGCTCAATTGGAAGAGCGGCTGGACTAGATTCCCAGCAGGTCGCGAGTTCGAGTCTCGCCTGAAGTCAATTTTTTCTTTCAATTTTTCTTGAAAAATAAGATGAAAATCGCACCGAAAGTATTGTAAAGTTCCTCAGGAATCTGTGTTGAGCCCTTATCCCTTATTTGTGAAACCTTGTCTAAACAATTCAGTATGCGAATCCACCGCCTATGCTGTTGTTATGCACTTCCTATCCTTTTGTAATAAGTACAATAATATAAAACATGCTCACAAGAAAGGTGAAGGTCAAAAAGTAATCGTTACTAAGTTAATGAAATCGATACTACGAGTAGGTATGTAAATGAAAATCTTGATAGTAAGTTAGTCATTAGCCACTTCTAATCTGAATTGGATCAGCGTGGTGAATTGTGACGCATATTTCTCTCATAACGACCAAAAAAAACTGAGCTAACACTGTAACTTGTAAATAAATGGGCTGATTATAATAAATAAACACTTAGGTACAGTCACCAGGCCTTACTAAGCCTTGACGCTTTATTTTAGGAACATAACTGTTATCCACCCATAACTTATACAAAGCAAAACATCACCAATTTTTACGCTAGGATTCTACGCAACACAACAATTTTTTCCAATATTTTATACCGTTTATCGTTTTAACTAAAGTAGTATAAAAAAACATCTGGTTTTAGCAAATTTTTGGTCGTCAAATTACAGAGTAGCATTGAAATATCGATGCTCTTTTTCATCTTTTATAAACCCACAACTCAACTTATATATGTGCCTTTACGCCAAGTCCCTCACAGGGTAGGGTGAGTGCGTGAAGCGTCAAATGTCTCGATCCTTACACACCTCCCGTATCTCTTCAATATTCATCACACTCTTCATCATGGTTATGTACTATAGGTTCTTATTATAGAAAGAGCTCTACTTGGCAATTCGCTGCGAGATATAAAAAAAAATGAGGCGATCTTCATGAGAAGCAAAGTATATACTGGTGGTAGAGCTCTAGTGACGAAGCTCGCGGGCGTAGACACCACCGCGTTACTTAATATACTTGCCGCTAAATGGAAGTGTTCAGCACTATCGTGTTCCGGTCAGGTGGTAATGTACGGCCCTGTAATTTCCGGCACAGAGGCATAACACCTTAGACCTCAGGAGTGGTAACGCATCTGCCTTTTGACCTTGGTCTTTGCGTGGGGGTCTATAGGCTGCAGTCATCACTTAACACCAATGTGAACTGCATGCCTGTTTGCCACTTCCATAACATAACATAAAAAAAACCGACATAGCCCATAGAATAACGAAACTTAAGTGGAAGTGGGCAGGGCACATAGCTAGAACAACCGAAAGCCGTAGAGGCAGAAGAGTTCTCGAGTAGCGTCTGTGTATGGGAAGACGGAGGGTAGACATATCCCCCACAAGGTGGACCATCGACCTGGTGAAGGTTACCAGCAATTGCTGAATGAGAGGGAAGGACCGTTCTTTGAGGCTCACTTTAGGGAGACTTTCGTCCAGCAGTGGACGTTTAATTATCTAAAATGATGATTATAAAGATACATTTAAAAAAAATGTCTAGTCCGGAATGCGCCCGCCTATCCACATTGATGTCGTCATTATTATTGCTGTAAAATTTTCATGAAAATTTTACTCGAACTAAAAAACGTATCTTCACGCCTGTAATCTCCGAAGGCAGAAGACGGCAGTGGTAAATGCATGCATTCAAGCATACATGCAAACACCCACGTTTCGCCGGTTACGTTTTTGACCCAATTAACAGGAGGCGAGCCTGTTGCCATGTCCGGGCACATTACCAAACTCCGAGGTACCTACTGGGAAACTTTCAGAAAATGGAAAAATCCCAATAGAATCAGAGATAAAGGACTTAAACCGTTATCTCTGATGGCCCTCGACCTGGGAATCGAACCCAGGACCTCCAGCGTAGTAGTAGTAGCCTGCTACCACTAGGCTGCTGAGGCAGTTACTCGAACTAAATAATAATAATCTAAATAATCTACCATTATCGCTTATACGAAAGCAAGAACATCAATCAGATTATCATTGCTGCTTTTAAAGGAGCTACAAATCGACATGAAAATTTGACAGTCGATAGGCGGACGGTTCCCTGCTCTGTTCACGTGAAATAAACAAAAATAAAAAAAAAACAGGACCAAAAACGGTACCACTTATACCCTTAATAAGGCATTTGCTTCGAGAAAATAATTTCAATTCAAAGTCGCGTTCCAAGGCTAAACTCAAACTTCGAAGCAATTAACAATTACCTAGTTTGTTATTTCTCGGTTTTAATTTACAGAAGAAAATTTACACCAATTAGTGGTTATTTAATTTGTTCAGAAATATTCACGTTAATATGAACTTTATGTGGTACTCGTTAAAATTAAATATCTGTGAGAAATAACTTAATGTTTGAAGATGCGGTAACTTACTTGACGAATTAGTTATTGTATTAAATTTTCTAACACCTCCGAGATTTTTGATGTAAACAAAAGGTTTTGGTGAGGTGAAACTGAAGAAGGTGGCAAAAAAACTTGTATTCTTCTATTTCATATTTATGAATACTGGCCAGTCTATAGATATTTCTACAAAAACCAAAGAAAGGTTTCAATTAAGATGCATTAATAATTCTGATATAACTGCACGCTTGTATTTTGCGGAGTGTTAAATACCGACGGATATTCGTACAATCACGAATCTCGACTAAAGTTTTTTAAATTTTATTATTAAATAAACGGCAAAACTATTTATATTCAAGATCACATTACCAAACACTGAGGACGCTTCCGAAAATCTCTTTTTATAAAAAAAGTCCCGATCCAAGCCAGAAAATATGGAATAATACTACGTATAGAATGGACACTTCGACGTCCCGCCCGATTTCTCCGCCTCACCCAACCTCCTCCCCTCTTATGGGCGACGTTTGGTATTCTCTACGTGCTACGCACATAGGTGTACGTGTAAATACACGTCACTGATTGATGTTTGTGTAATAGAGACCATTTTTTTTCTGGTGGTAGAGCTCCAGTGTTCGCCATCGTAGGCACCACCGCATTACCTAATATACTTGCCGCTGTATAATTACCTAATATACTGGCTTGGATCGGGATTTTTTTTATAAAAAGAGATTTTCGGAAGCGTCCTCAGTGTTTGGTAATGTGATCTTGAATATAAATAGTTCAGCATTATCGTGTTCCGGTCAGGTGGTAATGTACGGCCCTGTAATTTCCGGCAGAGGGGCATAACACCTTAGGCCTAAGGAGTGGTAACGCATCTACATTTTGACCTTGGTCTTAGTGTGGGTATCTGTAGGCTGCAGTCATCACTTAACATCAATGTGAGCTGCATGCTTGTTTGCCACTTCTATTACATAAAAAAAAGGAAAAAATAATTTGACTTTGATAATTTTAAAATACAAACATTTTAATTTAACCCACCACATTTCAGTTGACACTGTTAATGATGTCGGTTAAAAGTTTAATTGGAAACAAAACGGGACAAATGATAACATACCATTTATTCGAACATTTTGTTTGATTATGATTAATGCGTTTTCCATTTGGCAATTTTGTTTTCCCAAAGCTATTTTCGGATAAAATGATCAATCGTGGAGTCAGATGACATTATTTTAAGGTAGCGGCCCGCCCCGGTTTCGCACGGGCAGAGAATATGTAATAATACTACGTATAGAATGGACACTTCGCCGATTTCCCGGCACTACCCGACCTCCTCCCCTCTTATGGGTGACGGTTGGTATTAAGTACGTGCTACGCACACCGGTGCACGTGTAAATGCACGTCACTGATTGATGTCTGTGTAATAGAGACCAAATTAAACGTTTATATGGAATTTTGACGGAGTGTCCGCGGTGTGGCACGGGTGCAATATACCCTACTTTACTACTACTAATAAGATACTATGAGATACAGCCTGGTGACAGACATACAGACAGCGGAGGCTTAATAATAGGGCGATTTTAACATTTTAGGAACGAAAACATGAAGACATACATACATATATACTTACAGACCTAAGGAATTAAATTTGAAATTACGCACAAAACCACAATTGTAACTTTTGCCTCTAGGCATCATGTAAATGGAACAAGAATTTGCTGAATACTGCTTTTTGGCGACAAAAAGGTAACTTTTAAATTCTCACTCTGAAACTCTTCTACCAGTATCAGGTCAGGTATCAGAAAAAACATTCAATATGTATTTAAGTCAAAATGTAATACGCAATGCATGTCGTATTTCAAAGAAGAACGACGCACATTATACTTTTAAACAATATGTATTATATTTCAACTTCATTTCAAAATACAGACATTTTAATTTAACCCACCACATTTCACTTGACACTGTTAATGATGTCGGTTAAAAGTTTAATTGGAAACAAAACGGGACAAATCATAACATACCATTTATTCGAACATTTTATTTGATTATGATTAATGCGTTTTCCATTTGGCAGTTCTGTTTTCCCAAAGCTATGATAAAATTATCAATCGTGGAGTCTGATGAAATAAAATTAACCTGGCGGCCTGCCTCGGTAGCACGGGTGCAATGTTCTCTACATTACTACTTTTAATGAGATACTATGAGATACAGCCTGGTCACAGACAGACTGACAGCGGAGGCTTAATAATAGGTTCCCACTTTAACATTTTAGGAACGAAACCATAAAAACATATACTTACAGACCTACGTTCTTAAATTTGAAATTACGCACAAAACCACAGTTCTTAACTCGTATTTCTTTTGCAGACAGGCCACTCTGCAGGAAAAGGGAGGTCAGAATGATTGGAGCGGCACTACAAGAGTCGTCGAAGGTGGAATGTGAAGTTGATGCCTTTCCCCCACCAAACACCTTCGAGTGGACACTTAACAACTCTGCCGGCTCAATAAAAGTGGATCCTGTAAGTCACAGCTTATTATAAGAAAGAGACCCGTCAAGTGCGAGTCGTCATCGAATTCGGACAGCGAGGGTCCCGTGCTAAATTAAAGCACTGGATATTGGTTATTTAACTAATTATAAACACGACCAAAATAATTCAGGTAATCTACTATTATGTGACTTTTTTATGTAATAAAAGTGGCAAACAAACGTGCAGTTCACATTGATGTTAAGTGATGACTGCAGCCTATAGACACCCACACAATGACTAGAGGTCAAAATGCAGATGCGCTGCCACTCCTGAGGCATTAGGTGTTATGTCTCTGTGCCGGAAATAACAGAGCCGTACATTACCACCTGACCGGAACACGATAGTGCTGAACACTATCATTTAGCGGCAAGTGTATTAGGTAATGCGGTGGTGCCTACGCTCGCGAGCTCCGACACTGGAGCTCTACCACCAGTAAAAGTGGCTACGAGGAATACGATACTCTATCGGCCAATTGATGTGGAAGGGAGACGATTGGCATCATACACCAATAACATAATACTCTACCAAGTTAAGTTTTAAGTTCATTTAACTGAGAGGTCTCAAAATTCGAACCAAAGTTAGTGTGTTTTTTAAAATAATATTTCGCTGATCGCGAAATCTCCACTTTTATGTTGATGTGTACATACAATTCCTATTCACATGATGTTGGAGAATACTATACATTCCATGATTTCATAAAAATAATAAATAGCAAAGATAATATTCAAAAACATTTTATATCCTATAGGTATCTGTCATTTCCGATGAATGAAATGATAAATGGAACGCAGTAGTTTAGCGACATAGCATAGATCATTATGATGATACTTTAAATCACGACTTCAAACTTTGCCCCCATCTTTAACATCGGCAAACTGTACTACACACATAAATTCACTTTTGTTTCTCCTTCCTTTAGGTCCGAATATCCTTCTGTTAGCTATAAGCACACTTTCATAGATTCCAGTTAGCTTTTGCGCTATTTTCAATACAGGTGGGTTAATCACCATGCTTCAATTTCACGGTACACAAAATCTCTTTTATGGGAAAAGAGCGTGCATATTCCACGTGATTGGAAAATCTCACGTTTTATTTCGGACCCGTACGTTTTTTTTATACCGGTGTTTAAATCCACCCTGAGGATAAAAACCGGTCAAATAAATATTCGGCCATCCACATTGTACAATTCAGTTTCTGTAGATTATTTTTCGTATCGATCTACTATAACTTGTAAGTTTATAATAGGCTTCTTGACTGCGATAGCTTTCTTTTTGTTGTACGTCGTTTAGACTGTGTGGTAATACCACAAGTTTTGTTTTTTTTTTGTTTTTTTTTTTTAGGTCGGACTTTGTGTAGGCGGCCTGTCTCGAGACGACACTAGTCTACTTCACCAGGCAATCGGCAAGCGCAGAAGGCGCTTTAGCCTAAGCAAAAAGTTAGCGCAACTGCCTCAGGGTGACCCATGCGGGTCCGTGCCTCGGCTTAGGACGATGCGGAGAGACATATGAGACATATGCGATTATGGGCATTTGGTTGGCGATAACCGGAATGTCATCAGCCTCGCGGGGCCGGGGATAGGGTCGGGATCAGGGGCAGGCGCGGAGCGAAACGCGTCGGCGCGTTGTATTGACGGTTTGTGGTCATAAGTATAGATTAAACCGTTTTAAATTTCTAATTTCATTGATATCTAATGACCAAAAATCGACATATTAATGACACTGACTGACATTAGACCAAAAACCTAACCCACATTTTTTTTAACACAATAACAATGGCTAACAATGTTTCGTATATTCAGCATCTGAAACATTAAGTTAACATTTTTCACCGTGAATCAAAAGTTAATCCGGTGATAGTATTCGATTTAAGCTTGATCGCTCAAAGAAATTCTTGTACCGTATAGTGCCGCGATTTCAGGAAATATGTATCGGATCCCTGTATGCATATTTATTGGTTCACTTTATTCCTTCGTGTATTTCGTCTAACGAAATCTTAAGTTGGGATTCAAAAGGCCCTGTTACCGATTCCTTATAAAAACCGATGTTATAGGGTCGAGAATTTGTAATACTGTTCCGTTTTTATTGGAAATATATTTCATCTTTCATTACTTTCTCTCGTTATCATCGAAATGTCAAGTATCCTTTTGAATCGTGTTTTTTTCGTAACTTTGTCATATTTGATCCTCGTATCATTATATTCGTTTGTGAAAGATCCAATGCCTATTCCCCCTAGAATCATGTATAGAAACATATCTTTCATTATTTTCTCTCGTTATCATTGAACTGCCTCAGTAGTCCAGTGGTAGCAGGCTACTACTCCTATCCTGGAGTTCGATTCCCGGGTCTATCAGACGTAGACGGGGACTATCAGAGATAATGATGTAAAATCCTTTATCTCCGGTTATATTGGGCATTTTCCATTTTCTGAAAGTTTGCAGTACCTCGGAGTTTGGTAATGTGCCCGGAGATGTCAACAGGCTCGCCACTTGTTACATGGGCCAAAACGTAACCGGCGAACCGTCGGTGTTTGCATGTATGCTTAAATGCATGCATTTACCTCTGCGTACTCCTTACAGGATTACAGGCGTGAAGTTACGTTATGATTGAAATGTCATGTAACCTTCGTTTTTGTAACCTTTTCTTGCAAAAGAAATACAAAAACAATTGTGTGAATCAAAAGTTAAACTGGAATCACAGGCTTTAGATTTCGTGGAATAAACATTTTTGAATTGTTTTATATTATTTCGCATTAACACATGCTTGTGAAATATATTTTATTTTTAAAGAAAAATGGAAAGAAAAATTAATTAAATTGCCTAACTAGCATAGTTGGTAATAGATGGCGCTGCTGCTACCATAAAGCAATGCAATAGATGTGAAGGAAAGATTTGACAAATCGGGCAGGGCTTCAGTAGCTCAATTGGAAGAGCGGCTGGACTAGATTCCCAGTAGGTCGCGAGTTCGAGCCTCGCCTGAAGTCAAATTTTGCTTTCCATTTTTCTTTAAAAATAAAAAACATTTTTGAAATTTAGTTATTTTTATTTGTTTACTTTTTTGTTGTACCTACCTAGTTTATCTCATTTATATATTACTACTTTTGGCATGTCTTAGGGCTATCCCGTAGTGCATCCATGACAGTAAAATAAGTTTTTATTTTATTTTCATTTCAAAGAATTACCAACACGCTTTAATAGAAGAACTAGAAAACGGCCTTGAAATAGCGGACCATGAGATAAACGATTTTTAAGGGACATACGTAGTCGGTTCGTTTCTAGACAGTATTTGTCTACTGAACTGGGCAATTGTCTAGCGCAAAGGGCTCTCTCTTAATTTGCTCAACTACCTATGGGTGTGGTGTAAGGGGGTGACCCTGCGGAACTGAACCTCGGTTTAGGGCATCGTGGGGAGAGACATATACGACTCACGGTGGCGCTACATTCGCAGTAGTATTACTAGTGGTAGAGCTCCAGTGATGGAGCTCGCGGGCGTAGGCACCACCGCATTACCTAATATACTTGCCGCTAAATGGTAGTGTTCAGCACTACCGTGTGCCGGTCAGGTGGTAATGTACGGCCCTGCAATTTCCAGCACAGAGGCATAACACCTTAGACCTCAGGAGTGGTAACGCATCTGTATTTTGACCTTGGTCTTTGTTTGAGTGTCTATAGGCTGCAGTTATCACTTAACATCAATGTGAACTGCATGCTTGTTTGCCACTTCCATTGAAAGGGTAGATCAGCCAAGTAGGCTTAAAACCCAACTTGTTTTTTTTTATATATCCCAACCTTGTCCACAGGACCGCTTTACAATCAACGCTACGCAAGGAAAATCTGTGATGACATACACGCCAGCGCTGGATACAGATTACGGGACACTGTCGTGTCGAGCCACAAACTTGGCCGGACAGCAAGTCATCCCGTGCACGTATACATTACTACCAGCAACCATACCGGATGCACCGTCCAATTGTACTGTGTACAATCTCACCGACGACTCCTTGGATCTGACGTGTTTAGCAGGTAATCAACGCAACTAACCACATAATCACTTATATCCAAAAACATACGTTCACGTCTGTAATCCCCGAAGGGTCAAATGCATGCATTCAAGCCTACATGCAAACTCACGATTGTGAGTTTGCATGTAGGCTTGAATTAATTGAGTATAAATCATCCTCTCTCCTACATTGCGGTGCCCAACAGGGTCCATAATCCTAATGTTGTAGGTACATTATGGTGCAATAAAGAATTGAGTATTGAGTATTGATTTGTCGGTTAGTTTTTTAGTTTTTGGCCCATGTAACAGGTAGTCCTCCGGGCACACAACCTAGCTCTGAGGTACCAAAATACAATGGCAGCGATAGTTCCTAGAATTTACGTATTAATTGAGTAATTATATTCATTAGTAGCTGTCCTCGCGACTTCTTCCGCGTGAGAATTTATGATTGTTCAGTATCTACCCGGACAAAGTCGTGGGCGAAGCTGGTATGAAACCTAAGTTACCCCTTATTACATCAGCTATCTGCCAGTGAAAGTCCCGTCAAAATCGGTTCAGCCGTTCCCAAGATTAGCCCGGCTAAACAGATAGACAAACAAAATTTATAAAAAATGTTGTTTTGGTATATGTACCATGTATACATAAATATGCAGATTTTAATACAGACACTGCAATTTTATTTATTTGTATAGATTTACTGACCCAGAACTATCACTTTGTTGAATACGGTTGGAATTAAATCATTATTTTTGTGAACTGTCTCGGAGACATCCACTTTACAGCGATATTAAAATACTTCACTCGATCGGTGTGATTTAACCAGAAAAGAATAGAATAGAAATAGAATAGAAAATATTTTTATTTCGAATAGATCTTTACAGATACTTTCAAAACGTCAATAAATCATAAACTACCTAGAGCGAATAACCATTACATATAGTAAAGAAAAATCATATATTAATAGTAAATTAAAAATTAAAATTTAAACTATTTGGTTAAAACATAATAATCATAAAATTTTTCAATTCCTTCAATGATAATAAATGAAGAAAAAGAAAAACTTATTCGTCAAGATCAATGTTATTCACTTAGCAGAGTTCCAAGTGCAGTCACTACTGAGAAGAACTCCGCTACCCAACAAACTCAGTAAGAGCTCTTTTAAATGAGAGCTTAAATCTAGTACAGATTATCGTGAAAAATCAAATAATGTCAACGTCCATAGCATAGATGCAAATAAACTGCTATCTACTAAATGTGATGTAGCCCCTGCAAACCAGAACAGACCAGTCCCCACCAACAGCACCCGTTCACGAGTATGACGCATGTGACAGCCATTGCCCTCCTCGACCATTTTAGAGGGAAGTGAGCAACCCGCCACACGACGCCGCCAAAGGCAAAGACATTTAAGCGTGCATGACTGTTCCGGATATGCATACGGCAAAATAAAAGATGGAATTCATTTTCAGCCCCCAGAGTTTATTAACCAACACATTTAAAAAATATTCTGAAATAAAAAGGAAAATTAAGAAATTACTCATTTCATTTATTCGTGTTTATAACTACATTAAAATTTAACTTAAAAATGGTAGGTATGATAAATGGGGTTATTCGTCAACTCGACACGGACGACCGGACACACGTGTGTCCAGTTGGTTAAACTTGAGATTGTAATGACTTGATATTTAGTCGTCTGGACACAACAATATTTTTGCGTGTGTCCACATAGTGAAACTTAAATAAAATACCATTTCGTTTTCGCCAACTGGACACACGTTCATATTTTAACCGAATTCATGTCAAAGTACAGTCACGCAGATTATTTTTCAAGACAATGTACTTCATTTAGTATGAGTAATATTTTTTTCACAAGTCAGTTAGAAACCATATTAACTGGGTAAAAGATTCTAACATAATTAATCAAAATCTGAAATAGAAATTTATTGTGTAGTAACTTTGGATATTATATTGCTTCATCCAATCAGCTTTTAATGCTATTATGGAAAGCGGTTTTCAATAGGAATCGAAATGAGGTCTATTGATTAATCTTTGGTTGCCTTCTAGATAAGTAATCATTCTTCTTTAATGGCGTTAGATATGATTAATTTTATTAGACCTTACAAATGAAAGTAACAAAGTTAGAAGCAGGACAGGCACTCTTCAGTTAATATTTATGTATAAATGTACAAGTACTTATATCGGCGCGACTGCCTTCGCAGTTTTGTCACGATGAAAGAAAAAGCTTAAGCGCTTACCACAGAGCGATGTATATTGAACTTTACTGCGTTATGGCAAGAATGAACATTGAACTGAACGATGTAAATGTTCCGTTTTTTCCTTTTGTTGTATTTTTGTAGCTTATAACATCACACATACGTCTGTCTGTCCGTCTGTCTCAGTTGATTTTCTGCAAAAGGACTGGATTGATTTAGTTGAAATTTGGTACATATACGAGTATGACCCGAACATGAACGTTTAACATAAATAAATGATTTTTTTTCTTTCTTTCATTTGAATCACAATTTGAACAGATACTATTCCATTTATTATATCGAAACTTTTGTTTGATTTGGCAGAAAACACCGTTAGTAAAGGGTCAGTGGCTAATTTATAAAGCTGTCCAAATTTCCAATATTGACATAAAATATGTTAAGAAGTTTCAAATTTTTCATAATAATAGCACAGTATCTTTAGACTGTGATATTAGTGTAACTATTTTCACATAGCTAAAAAATATTTGGCAATCAGCAAGTATTTTGCCTCTGTGATAGAAATTACCGCGGATATACCTACCAGATGGTATCCGGTTAGATGCCGGAACACGATACGGAAAATAGAATTATGTAATACGACCCTACTATGCGCTCGAACTCTGACACCGAAATTCTGTAAACAGTCAATTTTCATATACACAGTTATTATTATCTGCAGAAACACATACCGATACGATGTAACAAGTCCGCCAGACGATCCTTTGACATTAAATTTTGTAAAAACGACTTGGCTGTGGTATTTTTAACTATATTCCTGCATTACCCACCGTTTATCTTTGCAAATCATTTGCATAGTAAATGTATGCAAAGCTAAAAGCGTCCACTTTGAATCTATGACCCAAAAGCCAGCCCGTGATAAATAAAGTAGGAGTTAAAACTCAACAAATAGTTTGGTATAGTTAGGTGTTTAGGATTCGATCCCTTCGATTTGAAGTTGTTTTGTTCTTGAATAAGTTTATTTTGAAATTTATTTGATGACTAGCTGTGCCCGCGACTTGCCTGCGTAGAATGTATGATTGTTCATCACGTAAGCTATCTGCCAGTGAAAGTCCTGTCAAAATCAGTCCAGCCGTTCCCGAGATTAGAGGGAACAAACAGACAGACACACAAAAATTGAAAAAAAAAATGTTGTTTTGGTATATGTACCGTGTATACATACATATGCATTAAGTAAGAAGCGGATATTTTAATATTACAAATAGACACTAAAATTTTATTTATTTGTATATGTTTATTTGATGATGTAGCTTATTAAAAAAATACTGTAATAATATTGACAATAATTTCGACAGACGGTCGCGTTCTAGGTTAGAAAAAGCTATTACAGGACTTTTTTGTAATTCCTCCAGTAGAAGCCCAGAGTCTGGTACCCATACCTCGAAGAACACGTACTGCGCCCGATGTATCTTCAGTCGTAGTGGATTGCCGCCCCACCAGGCTATGAGTGTGAGGAACTAGAGAGTGCATTATTGTGTGCAGTTGACTAGTCTCCGTTGAGATTTATGTTTTATGTTATGTAAGTTGCAAACATGCATGCAGTTCAAATTGATGTTAAGTAATGAAACTGAATAAAGTAACTGAACTTTGGTGTGGAGGACATTACTATTATTTACAGAAATTTATTTATTCGTTTAGGGTGACAAGCACCACTTATGAAACGTCTCAAACAAACAAAATAAATTAAAGCCAATAACAATTGACATACATGTCAATTTACAAACTAAAAATTTTTATTATCACTAAGTAAAAACAGTTTACTAATGTAGGTTTTACAAAATGATTGCAAAGAGTATAGCGAAAAAAAAAGACATTCCTTATCAATCACTGGCACAGACTACAGTATTTTCAAATGATTGCTTTGCAAGCAAATGAGTTGCTTGTTAGCCACTCTCATGACATAAAAAAAAATGTGCGAGGTGTCATATGTGGGACACCCGATTGGAACGAAGTTCCAACCAACCACTGTCATAGACCATTGTTTATTTTTAAAAATATTAAAAACAATCTGACCCGGCAAACTTTGTATTGCCTCACAATGAAATAAGGTGTCAAAGGTTTGATAAATACGGGCTATTTGTATGGGAAAATGAAATTGTTGTTAGCCAAATCGGTCCAGCTGTTCTCGAGTTTAAGCGAGACTAACGAACAGCAATTGATTTTTATATATATAAATAACTAAAACTAACACACGAACGCGACAAAACAATGTACGCATACACAGAAGACGCGCGCGTCGCGTGGCTTGTCACTGTCGAGAGTGATAGAGAGAATGAATAAGTCGAATCCTATAATCGGCCTGTCCCTTCTGCGAGCGCTACGCACTATAGCAAAAGTGTTGTGAGGACTTTTCGTGATGCTCGCTTAGCCCTCTTAGCCAGCGTACCGCGCAATAAGGAACTTTGTTCCAAAATGCAAAGTCATTATTGAATTTCACCATTATTTTAGGTTACGAAGGTGGCCTTCAGTGCGTATATATTGTAGAAGTCTGGGCTGATGAAGGTCTGGTGGTCAACGCCAGTAATGGTGCAGCTGTCTGGAACCTGCGGAGGTTGGGAGCTAGGCGACAGCTGAAGCTAGTGGTGTATGCTGCAAATGCAAGAGGGAGATCTGAGAATGTCAGATTTGCGGTGGAAACTGCGTTAAGATTGGCGCCTAGAACAGGTAAATTTTGATCCTATCCTACTTTTCTGCTCACCATAAATGTTAAGGTTAGTTAAAATATGTGCATGTATCTTTTAAATTCTATGATTTTCAATGTTATCCCGTTCCGCATTGCCGGAATAGCAATTTTTTTTATGTAATAGAAGTGGCAAACAAGCATGCAGTTCACATTGATGTTAAGTGATGACTGCTGTCTATAGACACCCACACAAAGACCAAGGTCAAAATACAGATGCGTTACCACCTGAGGCCTAAGGTGTTATGCCTCTGTGCCGGAAATTTCAGGGCCGTGCATTACCACCTGCCCGGAACACGACAGTGCTGAACAATAGCATTTAGCGGCAAGTATATTAGGTAATGCGTTGGTGCCTACGCCCTCAAGTTCTTACACTGGAACCATCGGTAAATAAATAAAGTATTGTTATTAAAATAGTTAAATTAATTATTGTTATTACAAAGAGTGGAGCTGTTAGTGTTATCGTATTTTACTTCAATCCAGCATTTGTCTTCAGAGGCCCATGAAGCGTGGGAAGTGAACTGGGCAGTGGGTGGTCTACTGGGCGCTGCTGTGACCATCTCCCTTATACTGTGCTTAGCACTCATAGCCACTCGCCTTCGACAGCGATCACAGGACTATGAAGGTGAGAAAATTAGTTTATGTAATTTAATACAGGGTGGACAAAACTATACAATAGTTTAAACCGAGTACATCATGGAGAATGCCTAGTATGCCTGCAAAAAATCTAATTGAATACTATCTCTTAGTTTAGTCAAAAATACACGTTTGATTATGAGGATTCCGTAGCATACGAGGAATTCCTATTTTAGTTTTGAAATAGCCAGCCCGTTCAGCTCGGAGATTCTTAGAACTAGAAAGCTTTAATTTTGCATTAATACACATATTATCTATGCTAAGTGCTGGAATATCCGTCTGACTTTTCGAAAATCGGTTACTTTACCAATATGAACACTCCTCGATTCCCATATAAGTAAATGGCTTTATAAATTTACCGAATTACTCTATCTTGACTGAGTACTATCTGAAGACGTGGTAAAGTGTCTTTGGAACCAGCGTGCATATATAAAGAGTGGGATGCATTTAGAAGAGGCACGGGAAGTGTGTTATTACTCTCTACCTTTCTTATTCTTCTTTGTCGTTTCACTCTTGGCGCAGTGGTCGGGATCGTTCGTCAGGAACAGGCTGTGTTACAAGATTTGCTATACGGCGCCATTCTTGTCGGACCGCAGCCTTTCTGGTACACTCATGAACTGGGTAGTTTGTTGCCGCCTTGATTTGATCTGTCCATCTCAACGGGGATCTACCTTGCAGTCTGGTTACCGTAATGCGGTGGTGCACACTGGAACTCTACCACCAGTAATAATTCAGCGGAAAGACGTCCACAGCTGGACAAACCCTCCCCCAAAGATTACCACAACAAACGGTCCTTCCTGGGATGCCCTCATCCAACGATTGCCCGTAACCTTCACCAGGTCTTCGGTCCACCTCGTGGGGGGTACCACCACCTGTAACGTAATTATATGCAAATAATATATATTTTTTTTGTTAACAATAGTAAGCTTTAATTCCCCAGTGACAATGCAGTCGTCGAAGAACCAAAAAGTGGCGCTGCAGAAACGATTTTCACCGGATGACAAGAATCCTGATCTAATACCTCTTAGTAAAAGTAAGTGTTATTTAATTACTCACATTTAAAGATTTTACATACGGCGAACGGAATTACTACTAAGGTACCAAAGCCCAACATCCGAGTGCCGAAGTTTTTTTTTTTGATGGGTAGGTAGCTATTATCACACCGCGGACACTCCGCCAAAATTCCATACAATCGCTTAATTTGGTCTCTATTACACAATCATCAATCAGTGACGTGTATTGTGCACCAGTAGAAAATACCAACCGTCGCCCATAAGAGGGGAGGAGGTTGGGGGAGGCGGGTAAATCGGGCAGGACGTCAAAGTGTTCATTCTGTACGTAGTATTATTACAAATTCTCTGCTATTATGAGCCAGTGAATTTTTCTTTTCATCATTCATTTAGTTAACTAATCTACCGGTCGCTTAATGATATTATTTAGTCCTACCGATGAGGTGGCAATGTACGTTCTGCTATTTTCTAATTCTGTCATTGTTTTTTATTATTATTCTATTATAAATATGATCCAGAAGAATAATGCCTCTTCTATCTATAATTTCTAATTCCAGAAAAATCATTGCAAAATCTTATGACGAACTTTGGCGTTGCTTTAATAAATTTCCTATTAATATTATTCTCCACACCCAACACCCCTATAGTGAGTTTTCTAAATTCTGTTATTGTTTTTAGGGTTCCGTAGTGAACAAGGAACCCTTATAGTTTCGCCATGTCCGTCTGTCTGTCTGTCTGTCTGTCTGTCTGCCTGCCTGTCCGTCCGCGGTTTAGCGCAAGCACTATTGGTTCTAGAGACTTGAAATTAAGCACAAGTATGAAACTTAATTACGCCGACAAAGTGGTAGCATAAGAACATGATTTTTTCATTTATTTTAGGGTACCTCCCCTACATGTAACGCGCGGATATATATATATTTTTTTAGTTTTCTCTCTATTATAAATTTCTATATAGTGTGGGATATCGTTGGATAGGTCGTTCAAAAATGTTAGGGCTGTGTATCATTTCTCGATTCAGTTCACTGTTCGTGACTTATTGAGCTTTAAAGCGCCAATTTTCGTTAGAGTCAAGTGTCGTCCCTCCCCCCCCTACCGACTAATCGGTCGTAGTTAGAAATTCAAACGTTACGGCAATAGTAGCCATATATAATGAAATTAAAAGGAAAACTATCACAACTAAGTTGGCTTCACAAGTTTGCGAGTAATAGTCGACCAAATGTATTTTACTCGAAAATTTCGAACAACTCCATAGAAAATATTTATTTATTTTTCTCATTACATTTCTTACTCTGCAAATGCACTAAATACGGAACCCTACACTGCGCGTGGCCCGACACGCACTTGACCGGTTTTTTTTATCCTTCTATTTATAATGATTTAGAAAAGTAATGCCTCGCGTATCTGTGGTTTTCCAGAAAATTCACTGCGGCACGTAATATCACGTAATACCGGTTTCGATATCGAAAATCTACAGCTGAATGTGATTTTAATTAAAATTGTATATTACGATAACAATCTACATAAATTCCCCGTCGAGTGGCTCCCATTTAATCGTCAAGTTCATAAGGAACTTAATAAGACTATGCCAAATAGTTTAGGTAGTGTAATTTTGAGAAACACTAAAAAATAAAAACCTCACTTTTTAAATACATTTTGTTGATTTCCTGTATTAGTAGGAGAATTCTCTTCCACAAGTGGGGTCATCAAATCTCAACGCGATTTTTTTTTGTGTAACCAAGGTGGCAAGCAAGCTTGCAGTTAACATAAATGTTAAGTGACGACTGCAGCCTATCTATAGTTATCTACACAAAAACCAGAGTATTATTTTTTATGTTATGGAAATGGCAAACAAGCATACACTTCACATTGATGTTAAGTGATGACTGCAACCTCTAGACACCCATATAAAGACCAAGGTCAAATTTCAGATGTGTTACCACTCCTGAGGCCTATGGTGTTATGCCTCTGTGCCGGAAATTACAGGGCCGTACATTACCACCTGACCGGAGTGCGATAGTGCTGAACATTACCACTAAGCAGCAAGTATATTAGGTAATGCGGTGGTGCCTACGCCCGCGAGCTCTACCACCAGTAAAAACTTAGCCATCAAGTCAATCGAAGTGACAACAAACAGATCAGCATTTTATAAAAGCCTGAAAAAATACTGGCTTATTGATTATCATCAGTTATCATGCAGCTCTATTTTATTTGGCCCTGTTATATTTTAATGTAGGCAAAACAATTAAGCTATCAGGTAGGGGTGGCAACGCATGGCTCCATCGACAAAAATAAGACCAAGTTGCCTAGTTCTGCAGGCATAATCCTTTTTTATGTCTTACTACTAGGCAGGCTCTGCCCTTTTTGGGGAGCCCTGGGGCCTACTCCACCACGCTGCTACAATGCGGGTTGATCTGAAATGTATTATGTAGTAGCTGTTGCCCGCGGCTCCGCATGTAAGTCACTTTTCGCGTAACCTGTGGAAACTCATCAAATCATCCCATGGCATCCGACAGGAACATTTTTTCGGGATAAAAAGTATCCTATAATCTCAGTCAGCTAATACCCTATCTGTATAACAGTTTGGTGCATACCTTATCAAGCTTCGTAATTTGTTCTGTCGTGTTTTTTTTTCGAATAGTTTTGTGTGTTAACATTGAATGAATATTCCAAATAGTTCACCGATAACCTCACTTAGAATTAGAACGTTGTTTAGAGAACTTCGTGAATTAGCCGCCGACCCTTCACTGGCAGTATTCGCTGCTAATTAAATAGACCCTCTAAAAGTTTTCATGTTAGTAATATAATATCGTAACTGACCTACTAACACTATCAAATTTTACAAGATTTATGTAATGCTTTTGGTTGCTATTTCAATGTCATCATTTTGAACTACAAAGAGTAGCAGCAGCCTGTGTCGCGGGAGCCTGTCAGTTAGTCAGTCGTAAAATACTTTTTTTTTGTTAGTAGGATATTGACGACACAAAATGATGTGTAATAATATTGTGACGTGTGTTATGACGATCTTACGTCATAAGCTAGTACCTATGCCTTTGAAAATGCTAAAAAGTAAAAATAATAAAACAGAATCATAGCCTACATTTTGAGGTTAAGTGCAAAAAGTGCAAGCACCGAAGTTTGTCAACTTAGTCACTTGACTATTTTCTTCGATAGGTCTCGTAGTTTTTCCGGAAATCGTGATAAAAATTTTCAACCCTTAAAATGTCTCCGCTGCCCCCTTCCCGTCCTCAGATCCCTCGTGATTCATTTTTTTCCTTTAATTTTATTATATTTCCCTACTATTCTCGTAGTTGTTTATCTTATTCAATTTTTTTTAGTTCTCAAAAGTTATCAGCGCTGGTCTACAAGCAATTTCAAGCCAGTTTATTTTTATGTATTGAAAAATCGGTGGCAAACAAACATGCAGATCACATAGGTAGTAGATATTTACACAAACCTCGGAAGTCAAAATGCAGGTGCGTAATTAAGTTTATTTACGTAACGTAATTTCACGCCTGTAATCCCCGAAGGGGTAGGCAGAAGTAAATGCATGCACTCAATCATACATGCCAAACACCCACGACTCGCCGGTTACGTTTTGGCCCATGTAACAGGTGGCGAGCCTGTTGCCATCTCCGGGCACATTACCAAACTCAGGGGTACTGGGAAACTTCCAGGAAATGGAAAAAACCCAATAGAAGCAGAGATAAAGGATTTTAAACCGTTATCTCTGATAGTCCCCGACCCGGGAATCGAACCCAGGACCTCCAGCGCAATAGTAGTGGCCTGCTACCACTACGCTACTGAGGCAGTTAAAGTTAAGTTTATTTCGCTCTGGGATATTAATTACGGAGCCGTGCCGTACGTTAAATACCGTCAGAATCTAACCGAAACACGATAGTGCCGAGCACTACCATTTGGCGGCGGATAGCTTAAAGAACCTTTACTTACGCTCCACATTACTGCAACTCTACCATCACTAAATAATTGATAATTATTCATCCAATTAATGAATTGTTTTGTTTGAGCGGTACTTCATTTATAATATTGAAACTTTTAGGATCGCCGGTTAATTAGCAACGAACAATACGAGTGAAGGCGCAATAGCTAATTCACAAAGTTTTTCAAACTAGTTGAACAAATTGGCGAACCCTTCTTGAATGAGATTATAGGTCTCAAAGGTCATGTATGAGCTACGAAAAAGTTTTTTTTAGGCTAAATGCGAATTTGATACTTGTGTACAGGGTTTCAGCGACTACCCGCAATTAAAATTCTTTTTTAATTGTAATAAAATGAGTTTCAAGGTCGCGGACAATATTATACAATATATTTTTTACATTATCATAAATATAGAATTTATGATAATGTAAGAAATGTAGTAATGTAGTCTTCTTAAAGGTATTCTTTTGATTTGTAGATATATCACCAATTTTATTTTAAAGAAAAATGGAAAGAAAAATTTGACTTCAGGCGAGACTCGAACTCGCGGCCTACTGGGAATCTAGTCCAGCCGCTCTTCCAATTGAGCTACTGAAGTCCTGCCCGATTTGTCAAATCTTTCCTTCACATTTATTGCATTTCTTTATGGTAGCAGCAGCGCCATCTATTGCCAACTATGCTAGTTAGGCAACCGATATAATAGACTTTGCAGTTTATTGAATATCGTAAGGAAGTCGCTTTTACCCTTAATAATTGTTTTATATTACTTCAGTAGCTCAATTGGAAGAGCGGCTGGACTAGATTCCCAGTAGGCCGCGAGTCTCGCCTGAAGTCAAATTTTTCTATCCATTTTTCTTTAAAATAAAATATATTTCACAAGCATGTGTTAATGCGAAATAATATATGGCGAACAATCAGAACTTACATTTCAGATACAAATTAAATTGAAGTTACATTTCAGATACATATTAAGTAATGTGGATACAATCTTTCTTATATTTAATCACGAAAGAAAATCTGCTGATAATAAATGCTCAAAGTTAAATAACAGAAAACATATTTTTTAGCATGACCTGAATTAAACTGGGTTAATTTTCAATTTAAGTTAGTTTTGTTCAAGACAACCTTCAAACATCTTTAAATTTGTAGGTTGCTGTCATCACTAAACGTCAATGTGAGCTGCAAGCTTGTTTGCCACTAGCTTTACATCACTACTACCGCCAACGTAGTAGAAGTGGCCTGCTACGGCTAGGCTACTGAGGCAGTTCTTTTTATATTTTCAGCGATTAAATAAATTATATTTAAGAAATAATAATAATAATGGTGACCTTTGATACGTCCCATTGCTGGGCACGAGTCTCTCTCCTTCTTGGGAGGAAGCTTGGAGCTGACTCCACCACGCTGCTCCAATGCGGGTTGGTTGATATAAGGGTTAGTGGCCAACCCGCTGTCGGAGGTTTTCAAACCACCCATGGGGCCTCCGAGTAGGTTTTACAACTGCTATCTATCGTTAGCAACCGGGACCGACGGCTTTATATGCCTTCCGAAGCACGAAAACGCGCATTTTAATTTGCCACTAGCGGTCACCCATCACCCACCCGACCGCGCCCGAGTAGATCGCTTACGATCTACACCAGCCGCGGGGCCATGCGCGCTTCATTTAAGAAACGAAGCTCCACAATTCAAATAACAAGTAGAGTTCGACATACAAACAAACAATTTCTATTGAAAAGAAGTCGACTAAAATAAATTCTTTATTGTTGAGCTCCTTGATAAAATATATGTTAACGACTATATACTATTCTACCTACCTACAGTAAAAACTACGGTTAACAATAACATTGCAATAATATAAATTGCATTGTAATAATATACATTGTAAAAATATTAATAAAAATAGTCTTGTGCGAATCCAACTCCTGACGTATGATTCCGTATGATCGTACTACCACAACTAGTATGGATGTTCGAACATCATTTTTCGATTTAGTTAACTGTTCGTGACTTATTAAGCTTTAATGTGAAAATTTTCGTTAGAGTCAAGTGTCGCCCCCCCTACCAACTAAATGGTTTTTGTTAAAAGTTCAAACGTTACGGCAATAGTAGCTATATAATATAATGAAATTAAAAGGAAAACTATCACACTTAAGTTGGCCTCGCAAGTTTTCGATTAATATCGACTATTACTAACGAAAACTTGCGAGGCCAACTGACAAATGTATTTTACTTGAAAATTTCGAACAACTCCATAGAAAATATATTAAAAGGAAAACTATCACACTTAAGTTGGCCTCGCAAGTTTTCGACTAATATCGACTATTACTAACGGAAACTTGCGAGGCCAACTGCCAAATGTATTTTACTCGAAAATTTCGGACAACTCCATAGAAAATACATACCTATTTTTTTTTACATTTCGTACTCTGTAAATACATTAAATACAGAGCCCTACACTGCGCATGGCCGGACACGCACTTGACCGGTTGTTTTATGTTACGAAGGTGGCAAACAAGCATGTAGTTCATATGGATGTTAAGTGACGACTGCAGCCTATAAACATCTACAGACACAAAAACCAGAGGTACGCATCTTACGCATCTGCGTAAGATGCGTTGCCACCCTTGAGACCTTAAAATGCACAATTATAGTCTACGAGTGGTAAAATTCCGATGTACGAACTCGAGGATGTAGCCATTACCTAACCGATCTGTCGCCAGGTAGTGTTCAGCACTATCGTATTCCGGTTAGACAGTAATGTAATAGCCCCGTAATGACTATCACAGAGACAACACCTAAAGTCTAGAGGCCAAATACACAAACGATACTTAAATTTAAGTGGGACTTGAAAGTCTTCTGTCTTTATAAAACACGTTTAAACGATAGAGATAGCGCTTATTTGAGGGTTGCTTAAAATTGAGTGACGTTTGAGTATTCGGCCATAAGTCTATGTCTTTTTACTGGTGGTAGAGCTCCACTGACGGATCTTGCAGGCGTAGGCACCACCGCATTACCTAAGACTTGCCGCTAAATGGTAGTGTTCAGCACTATTGGTCAGGTGGTAATGTACGGCCCTGTAATTAAGGCCTCAGGAGTGGTAACGCATCTGCACTTTGACCGTGGTCTTTGTGTTGTGTGTCAATTTGAACTGCATGTTCGTTGCCATTTGGGTTAAATAAAAAAAAAACGGCTGGCAACGCATTTGCATTTTGACCTTGATTGTCGCCTTCGTTAAATAAAAAAAATTGTGTCCGCTAATCCGTAACATACAGTACCCTAAAAATGTAATCGCATCTGTTCTATATTGTTTTATTAGAATTTAATGGATTGTTAATTATATCATAGAATCAATAAACTGCCGATATGATCATAATGATAAGATTAAATTATAGATGGTTATCTATTTGAAGATAATTTTATCTTCAACATCTATATTATTTTATTTCAAAGATTGTTATATCTATATATGACTCCATCAGATAATTTTTACTTGATTGAAGATTGTCTTATTTAGATTTAATCATAAACGTATATTTGCCGCGGTTTATTGTAATTTATAGTAGTACGATTGTAGTTTGTTTTTACTTTACAAAAAAACTAAACAAGCATGCTATTTTGACTAAGCACTATGTATAGCGCAGTCCAAAAACCCAAGATCTGTCTACCCTCAGCTTGCATCTGCGTAAAGATCTCGGGTTTGTCAATATATCTCTCGTCAGCACGGGGTACAATTTGAACCCCGGACCTTTGCCAGGCTTGCACGGGTTCGAGAATATTGAATGATCTATTTTGTAATGGGCTATATTCGGCGAGACCTCTCTCTGATGCGTCAATAGTTAATACAGACACAGACAGCCCCCGTAGAATATATGGGACTATTGTAATGATAAGTGATTCGCCAAACTTTGGGCTATGTGGGTGAACTGGGGGGACTAGCTGGCTGGGCCCATGGAGTGAGATCCGGCACCTGCCTATATTTAAAGATGTATATTATTATTATATGATGTATTTACCTAACAAGTCTCTTACTGCGTTCCCTTGCTTACCTAAGCAGAGCGGGAAATTTTTTTAATTTCTACCAGCCAAAATTAGTGTTAACGTAAAATATTTCAATTATTTACATTATTGCTTCGTTGACCGACTGACCAACTTCGTAATACTTTTTTTTCTGTAACTCTCCAAATTTTTTTTATGTAACAAAAGTGGCAAACAAGCATGCAGTTCACATTGATGTTAAGTGATAACTGCAGCCTATAGACACCCACACAATGATCATAGGTCAAAATGCAGATGCGCTGCCACTCCTGAGGCATTAGGTGTTATGCCTCTGTGCCGGAAATTACAGAGCCGTACATAACCACCTGACCGGAACACGATAGTGCTGAACACTACCATTTAGCGGCAAGTATATTAGGTAATGCGGTGGTGCCTACGCCCGCGAGCTCCGTCACTGGAGCTCTACCACCAGTTAAGTCCAATCGTAAAAAACTGTGTTATAGCACCTGAAATGCACTCTTGCTCCTGGCAGCCTTTCTTCCTTCCAGTTTTGTAATCGAGTCATATGACTGGCATTCGGTAATGCCTATTTATATAAAACACTACAGTTAAGTGGCAGATAAGGTACCGGAACTGATAATTCAATTGTATTTACGTTTAACACTAGTTAATAATAAAAACGTAACTTCATACGTAATATCATGACTTCGAAACGGACAAGTACACACTTTTTCACACGCAACGTCATTATAGTAGGGGAAGCCCGGGATGCTATTTTTGTATTTACTCGAGCGTATCAGACACCTTGTACCCTGTTGGTTACCTCCATTAAATCTAAGGTTTGTATATAAGGCCACCCGAATTGTAGCCCTTAAAACATTCAAAAGGTCGCTACGATCTTACTCATGTTCCGAATCGTCTGAATTTTGGATAGGAGCATTGTTTGGGCACATTTCACACCCTCTCAGAATGTCTGACACGCTCTTGACCCATGACGTTGATGCCGCGTCCTTTTGCAAAAACATTTGATTCTTTCAAAAATGAAGGTGAAATATTACGTAAGAATGTCAGATACGATGTAAAGTGAGTAGTGTAGTCAGAGAGGATGTAAAGTGAACATAATTAAAGCTCCCATCCAAAATTCTGATGATTTGGACGCGAGGCAAGCTCGTGGCGGAAGCCCTAAGAAGAAACAGAAAATCTTTAGAATTCGCAGTGACAAAAAAAAATGTGATTCCTAACGAAGATCCAAGAAAAAAAATATTTTGTACAAAAAGCGAAATCAGAATACAACAAGGTAGACTTAAAATCATGACTAATAATTACACATTTCCTTACATAATCGATTAAATTTACACTTTCGCTCATAGAGCAACACGGGCCACCAATGGTCAATATCAAGATAAAAACTGACCATGGTTGCAACAACTAACGAGGTGCGGTGCGTGCCAGCGAACACGGTGCTGTGCCGCACCGTAGACCTGGGTCCATACCGTATGGCAGCGCTGATTCGTAATAATGACGTGCGCATTTGCGCGTTCAAATTTCTCCACCTAATGTGTTAGATCAAATGATGATGAAATTGTAGATGAAAGTCAGCAATATTATTGACATTATAAAATACAGCTATAAATTATTTGGTATGATAAAGAAGTCATATATGTAATAATATAGATTACTGGCTCTTCCAGCGAGCGTTGTATCGTTTTAGTGATATAAAAAATAGTTTACGACCTATTCCGAAACCTATTATACACAAAAATCATACTATAATTTTTCATCTAAGCTTTTTTCTCCGGCCTAGGGTGAAAGTTCGGACTTCCGTCCGCGCGAAAAGAGGTTGTTTTTTTTAAACTATTAAATGAGAGTCTCCACATCGGAGCTTCATCTCCATCCCCACCGAATCTCTGATTCTGACTAAAGACTCACAGTTACTTAACTATATTTCTAAAGAAAGGGGAGCTCCGTCCGGTTTGTGCAGTAATGCAACTATATTTTACGTGAGGTGGGGTTTAGCCCCCCAACCCTCCACCGTGGCTTTGAGCTTCGCGTGGACTCCATCTTACCTCTTCTCCTCACTGAGTAGTCTCAATTAATCACGTTTTTACGTGAGGGTGGGTCCGATCCCCTCCAACCTCTCACTGAGCTTTGCACCTGGATCTCATTGAGTAGAGATATATTCTCGACTAGAGATTCGAAGTTAGTTCACTATTTTTTACGAAAAGCCCTCCCGGCCTTACGTAAAATATATTTATATAGGTATCAGATACGAGATGAATTTTATAGGTATTGAACGAAAACCCGACACGTTTTAATTCGCACCGGATTTTTCGACTGGACGAACAAGTATTACCTACCTCACATTGTAAAACACTTACGCAACGTCAGGCAACGTATTGTTTATTAGATATCGTTGATAGTCTTTGGAATTCGTGTAAGTACTTGATATGCACTTGGTTCTGGTAAAGGTGTCTCTGTAACACGAGTGTGCAGTGAGAGCGGACGCGCGACTCACCTCTTCATAATGCCCGATTCACACATTGTATAGTAGGTATCAAGTGCCAGGGATAAGTGTAAGTATTATTAAAATCAAAGTGTAAACACAGGCGCTGATAAGTGTTCAGCGCAAGTGACAAGTGCTCAAATGCACCTATCAATTTTTACCGTCATGTAGCCTCCCCGTACACCCGCTACTGTATGGGTGTACGGAGAACACAGAAATAAACACTTTGTTTCGCGATAAGAAGTTTTTAATCACGTATGAACTTTAAGTGCACTGCGAAAGAGACTACTAGTTACATACTTTAATCAACAACGACTTAATAGTGTGTATATGTACTCTGTGAATACACATAGTATTCACAGCATATACATATGAGTACTGTTAAGTCGTTCTTGATGAAAGTGAATAACTAATAGTCCATTCCGCAGTGTACTTGAAGTTCATACGTGATTAAAAACTTCGACATCGAGAAAACTTGTTAAATAACCACTTAGCACTCCCATCTGCACTTAACGAAGTGTAAATCAGGCATAAGGTTAGTAGCATATACAGACAATGTACCTACATGAGCCCAATATGACGTATAACTACAACCAAGCACCAAGAGCAAGAACTTTATCTGGATAGACTTGATACACTAGATATAGAAGCCACTCGTATATAAAAAAAACGTAACCGGCGAATCGTGGGTGTTTGCATGTATGCTTGAATGCATGTATTTACCTCTGCCTACCCCTTTCGGGGATTACAGTTGTGATGTTACGTAGCAGCTATATTCAGAAGATATTATTATGATTAAGCTACTTGATGACTTGACAGCTATGTAGACTGTAAGCCAACTAGGTTTTTTCTTTTTTTTTTTATGTAATAAAAGTGGCAAACAAGCATGCAGTTCACATTGATGTTAAGTTATGACTGCAGCCTATAGACACCCACACAATGACCAGAGTTCAAAATGCAGATGCGCTGCCACTCCTGAGGCATTAGGTGATATGCCTATGTGCCTAAAATTACAGGGCTGTACATTACCACCTGACCGGAACACGATAGTGCTGAACACTACCATTTAGCGGCAAGTATATTAGGTAATGCGGTGGTGCCTACGCTCGCGAGCTCCGTCACTGGAACTCTACCACCAGTAAAAAACAATAAATATTATAGAAATAAATAAAACGACAGATCTACGAGTATGTTAACATGATGTTTTCGGTAGTTATAGGTAATATTCATAACACAATAACTTGAAATGTTTTTTATCATCAAAGCCACTGGTATTTTTCGAAATTAATCAATTGATTAGACATCAGTTTAATCCTTTACTTACCTACCGTTCATAATAAAATATATTCAGTTATGCCACAAAGTCGAAATCCATTATGGTATCTATTGAACGAGAACGAAATTTTTTATATTTTTTTATAAAATAATTACATACATTCAAAACAACTTAATGACAATACTTCTTTTGTAATTTTCTCAATAAGTATTTTACACACCATTTTTATGGTATATTCTGTTCTGTGTTAGATATAGTTTCTTTAATGTAATTACTTCAACACTGTGTCATGTACCTACATCTGTATCAACATCTCAATCATGTACCTGCTACAGTTTGCTTAATAAATGATGATATTTATCTGATTATACCTATCTGAAATATCTGTATACCTATATAAAAACCGATTGCTGTTCGTTACTTTCATCGAAACTCAAGAACAGTTGGACCGATTTGGATAATTTCGGTTTTGAATTATTATTGGAAGTCCAGGTGGGGTTTCAGAGGTGAGAAAATATGAGGAAATATGTTATTTAATTCTGAGACAGTACGAACTTTTCAGGGTCAGCTAGTCTCAATAAAATAATATATTATAACAAATGGATGAAAATTTTAATCTCATAATCATATTTTATAAATATGAAATTTGGCAGGCAGGTAATTCATAGGCAGTCATAGAGCAACACGGGAGGGGAGTAACCATATGCAGGCTTTCCCCTCTGTCAAAGTACAAGCCCGAGCGGGCATATGCCTGTCGCCTAGATGTTTAAATGTGTGCGTGAAATTGTTTCTGTATTTTGTTAATGTCAAGGTGTGAGTTTCGTAGTAATAGACGATTTTTGTAGTGTGCGTGTGTGTCGCACGCATTTCACCCCGCAAAAAAAGACAGACTGTTTTGCATCGGTAATACACGTTATGGCTACTCAAGTTTGCATGATGGTAATTGGTACATAATGTTTTATGAAAGAATATTGACTGAAACAGTGATGTAGTTACTAATAAGTACATTTTTATTAAGTACATTTTTTGTGACAGGGCCAGATTAAGGGCTTTTGCATGTTTGTATGAAAGTCTGTCATTATTTGCTACAAACAAGAAAGCGGGGAGATAGTCAACATTGGCTAAGAATGGATTTTCCGACAGGACGCATGAGTAGACTACATTAGCTTAAGAAATTTTAATAATTTACAAAACATTGGTTAGCATCAGCGACTCTTTATATAATACGAATAATAGCGAATACTTGCGGCCAAATTTTGATAGTCAACCTAGTGTATATATATTCTCTAAATTATAAATATGCGTGAAAATTAGGTTTACAGCATATCCGGATGAACGAAATAATTTTGCACTGTGATCCCAACCTATAAGGTCAATGTGCCAAATCCCGTTAACAGGGACTAGGGACTTTGAGGGCGAAGCTGCGGTTACATACATTATTAAATACACATCAGAAATTAATACGGTCAACGATCCAAAGTAAATCCTATTCAGAAATTGTAAGGGAGCAATGACATAACAGATTGTTGCTAAGCCGATTACTCCATTATCTGGTCATAAATAATGAAATTTTGATGTCTATTGAGCTGAGAAGCCTTATCGCTAGTGATCAAATTGATGTCTGTCGGATCAGGATAAATTATTGGCAATATGCATCATTCAAGATGAGTCGAGTTTCAATTTATTATAATTTATTAGATAAAGTAATATTAGGCGTAGGATCAAGTAGATGGCATAATTCAGTGCTTTCAAGATCATTGTTCTCTGAGAATATTACAATGAAAAATAAGACTTATTACATCTTTATGTTATATTGTATTTCTAACAATAACACATGCAAGTTAAACTCCAGATAACTGGTCCAGCCTAACTTGATAGTTTTTTCTCGCCTTGTTAGAGCTATGCTTGAATTATTAGAATGTTTGGAACACCAAACATCTCCGGCCAATTTTTTCTTGCTCCTTCGGTATGAATTACTGTCATTGCTTATTGGGAAGATTTTTTACTTTGAGCAACATTAAAATAAACCTTGACTCCAAACGCGTACGCTTCAAATTATACTTTATTGCCTACATGGAGAACTTCTATCACGTTACAAAACCGTTTCAATCCAGAATGTCAAATTCCCAAAATGTCAAGCGGTTTCATAATGTGTGTTTCTACTGGTGGTAGAGCTCCAGTGACGGAGCTCGCGGGCGTAGGCACCACCGCATTACCTAATATACTTGCCGCTAAATGGTAGTGTTCAACACTATCGTGTTCCGGTCAGGTGGTAATGTACGGCCCTGTAATTTCCGGCACAGAGGCATAAGACCTTAGGCCTCAGGAGTGGTAACGCATCTGCATTTTGACCTTGGTCTTTGTGTGGGTGTCTATAGGCTGCAGTCATCACTTAACATCAATGTGAACTGCATGCTTGTTTACCACTTCCATTACATAAAAAAAAAAAAAAAAATGTCAAGTTCCCGAAATTCCAAATTCGCAAAATGTCAAGTTTCCAAAATTTAAAATTCCCGAAATTTCAAGTTACCATAATGTCAAGTTCTTGAAATGGTAAGTTTATTTTATGTTATGAAGGTGGCAAACAAGCATGCACTTCACATTGATGTTAATTGATGACTGCAGCCTTTAGACACTTACACAACGTCTCCAGTGGCAATCGTCGCGGGGGCAACTGGGAATATATCTTATACTTTAGCTAACTCAAAGCAAGTTCAATGAGAATGTACTGCGTTCAATAACACCTTAGATAGGCTTAACTATCACTAAGCTTTGTTAATATTTATGAATTTTGGATGTCAATGTTCCCTTTGTGAGATTATCTCTATAATCCAATACTAATCATCGGATCGTTTTCATCTTGTTCCTGGCAATTTAATAATTCAAACATAATGCGCAAATAAATAATATAAACAATAATATAAACATATCGATCATTGTACTATTTATTTTTCACAATGACACATGCGAGTGAACTTTAGGAATTAAAGAAAAAACGGCAATAAAAAATTGTTTTCGGGCAGGAATCGAACCTTATTCGGATTAATTAATTATCATTAATATTTTGTCCATAAACTTAAGACAATCTATTCTGTAATAGATTCCCTTTAGCCGATGGATATTATCTATAAGCCTGCTAAGATCAGTGTACTAGTTGAGTGCCTGATTAATGTTGAACTTAGGATATATTATGTTTCTCAAATGATTTTTTTTATCGAATACAGCAATATTATCTGCCAAAATAGAGAAGTTAAATAAAGTAAGCTTCGTGATTCTTACTTATAAAATTCAACAAAATAGATACTCTCATAAATATGGCATGTTAAAATTAAATGGTCCAATTGAATGGATTATATTTTATTCTTGTGGGTATTTAAATAATGACTGATATATGTATATTTTATTTTTTAAAGAAAAATGGAAAGAAAAATTTGACTTCAGGCGAGACTCGAACTCGCGACCTACTGGGAATCTAGTCCAGCCGCTCTTCCAATTGAGCTACTGAAGCCCTGCCCGATTTGTCAAATCTTTCCTTCACATCTATTGCATTGCTTTATGGTTGCAGCAGCGCCATCTATTACCAAGTATGCTAGTTAGGCAACCGATATAATAGACTTTTTAGTTTATTGAATATCGTAAAGAAGTCGCTTTTACCCTTAATAATTGTTTTATATTATTTCGCATTAACACATGCTTGTGAAATATATTTTATTTTTTAAAGAAAAATGGAAAGAAAAATTTGACTTCAGGCGAGACTCGAACTCGCGACCTACTGGGAATCTAGTCCAGCCGCTCCTCCAATTGAGCTACTGAAGCCCTGCCCGATTTCAAATTCAAAGTCCTGAAGTCAAATTTTTCTTTAAAAAAATAAAATATATTTCACAAGAATGTGTTAATGCGATATAATATAAAACAATGATATATGTATGTCTATTAAAATGACCGGGCTTTTCCAAAGATACAATTAAAATTATGTACTCATTTTCGACAAGTTTTGCAAATCTTCAATTTCAAATCAGCGGATAAATCACTCGATCTTTTTTCATTTTCTCGGACATAATTCTTAATTTTGCTGACTTTTGTATGTGTTATGTCATGGTTACCACAGCCATGATAATCAAATTGTTCATAAGACCAAAATGAAGGGTAACTTTGTAACAGACTTTACTTATTTTAGAGGTGAAAAGTTTGTTTGAGTATGAATACCGTACAATGCCATACAAACTTAATCGCTTGCTAGAGATAGAAATTTGAAAATTATTGAAATACACATATTTTTTATAACATATTTTTGAATATAAATTATATGATAATAGTATATAATTTGAATATATTGATTATCATAAGCAATTTACGAAAAAAATGAAATCCCACCAAAAATATTGTCATTAAAAACGTTGCCAAGTCCACAACAACTGCCAATACCTAAGTTTTCAGACCTTATGAAGAGCCTAGCTATTTTCTTATTCTACTAGCTTGACGTTACAAACTACCAGTAGCTTATCCAAAATGAGTGGCCGTTTAGGTTAAGTCTAAATTCGTTAGTTAGATTCCTTGAAGAGAAAACTACAAAAAGTTCTTATTCCAATTGTCAATGGCTTCGAATTAATTTTGTTTGTTCAACAATCTTGCAACGTTCCTCATCAAAAAAAAAAACAAATAAGAAACTAGAATAGCTGGAACAATCAAATATTTCACAGTTCTTCTGTTTCGAAAGTTTAAAACTTTGCTTATTAGCTGTGCGAACTATAACACGCTAAAATGGTTTTTCTGTCTTAAGTTAAGAGGGTTAGCGCCAAGTTCGATGTTCTCTGTTTATTTTCTTTACTAAATAGTATTGGAGCTACTACCTAGGTCTGTCTTGGAAACTGCTGATTGGATTTTATTTGTCTTTAACCTCATTAAAGAAGTTGGCGATTGCTGTTTTCACGACGTTATTTTGTTTGTTAGGTTTAAGGTTTAAAGACATTTATTTCCTCATAAAGATTTACAATCACTTACATGAGAAACAGTTGTATAGTATAAACGTTTTGTTGGGCTATTTAAAATTATCCTATTACAATCACAAGTCACATCACATCACACCATAGAACGTAAAGTAACAATTATATTTGTGAACAATTATGAGCTGATGTAGGTAGTTCTAGATAAAACTGAACTCGGCTTGCACTTAACGTCGTTAGTTACGTAACGAACTCACTAATTACACCGATATAGCGCGCTCCTGGATATGCTAGATGCTTACAATAATTTTGTTAACATTGAAACTTTTATTTTTATGTTATTATACTGACACATTACATACACACATAATATAATATAATTATAAGTACATATAGACATATATAAACATTAACATAAAAACGTATACTTTTAACGGTTTTTTTTTTTTTTTTTTTTTTTTTTTTTTTTTTTCTTGTTTTTTCCGCTTGATTTTAAATTACTGTTTTATTTACTTTATTCATTTTATAGCATTAGAAACGTAGTGTTTAAGAAGTCTCTTAAAGGTTGACGTAAATTTTGCCTCTTTAATATCTTTTGGCAATCTATTATATAATTTGGCACCCTCATATAAAATATTTTGTTTTCCATAATTTGTTCGGGGATGACGTAAAATAAGATTATTTGCATTTCTCAGTAGGATTTTTTGAACTTGGTATTTTTTTGTGAAGTTAATTTGGGTGTGTAATTTTTTATTTAAAATCTTTCGTATTAATATGCAAGTATTATAAGTATATAATTGGTTAATATTCATTAATTTTGTTTCTTTATATATCTTATCTGTAGGGGTGAAAAAGTTGTAGTTAAATAATCTTTTGATTAATTTATTTTGGGCTCTTTGTAAATTAATTCTATTAGTTCTTGCAGCGGTTCCCCAAACTTCTATGAGATAATCAATATGGGGCTTAACAAGTGTATTGTATATAGTGTATCGTACTTGCCGCGGAAGACACCTAACTATGCCACGCAGTGCTCCTGTGAGAGAATTAACTTTAGATTTTATCTTGTCCAGGTGAGATTTCCATGTCATACCACTGTCCAAAATTAATCCTAGGTACTTTTCTTTGTAAACTCTATTAATGGGTTGATTGTTTATTGTAACAGGTGCGAATTGTGATATTTTCTTATTTTTAGCTGTAAATAAAATATAATTTGTTTTTGTAATATTAATTGTAAGGAGGTTAGCTTGAAACCAGGTATTTAGAACATTCAGATCTCTTTGTGCATCAGTTAATACTGAGTCTAATGTTTTCCCAAAGTAAAATAAGCAGGTATCGTCTGCGTATAGGGTAATATCACCTATCAAACCAATATCTTTGACGCTATTTATGTACACAAGAAATAAGAGAGGACCTAAAATTGAGCCCTGAGGTACTCCGTAGGTGACAACGCTGGTACTGCTCTGAGTTTGACCTATTTTTACCACTTGTTTACGGTTTTCTAGATATGATTTGAATATTTTTAGCGCAGTGTCAGTAATACCAATCTGATTTAACCTTTTAAGTAGCAAGTCGTGGCTGATGGAGTCAAATGCCTTTTTCAGGTCAATAAAGATTCCCAGGCCTACCTGTTTCTTATCAATGCTGGTCATTAATTTTGTTACAATGCCTATTGTTGCCGAAAGAGTGTTTGACTTGGGACGGAAGCCATACTGTTTTTCGTATAGAAAATTGATAGAACTCAAATACGTTTCAAGTCGGTTGTAAAGAACCCTTTCAAATATTTTTGAAATTATTGGTAGGACTGAAATGGGACGATAATTTCCTGGGTCAGACTTATTTCCTGATTTGAAAATAGGTGTTATTTTTGCAATTTTCAATGAATCAGGGAAGAATCCATTTGTAAGACAAGAGTTTATACAATTGGTTAGCTCATGCAGTATAACATTTTTAATACATTTTATGGATTTAGCGCTTATACTGTCAATTCCGGTACTTATATTAGAGTTAAGATTATTTATTATTTTAGCTACTTCATTTATGCTTGTGGGTAAAAATTTATTTAGGCTATTCACAGTACTACCAGCACATCCAGTTGCGGCATTGCCGGGGCTATTGAGCATCGTCTGCGGAATCCCTTTGACTAGGTTTGAGCCGACATTAGAGAAGAACGTATTAAAATGTTCACATATTTCTTTAACATCGGTGACGTATCCATCTTCTGTTTGCAGTTTACTCGGTCCTGAGGCTTCTTTAGTTCTGCTGCTTATTAAACTATTTATGAGTTTCCACATTTTTGCGGGATTATTTTTGCACTTATCAAAGGATTTAAAGTAATATTTTCTTTTTGCATTTTGTATATTCTGGGTTACTTCATTTCTTTTTTCTTTATATGTATTTTCTACACTTTTATCTTTGGGGTTTGTTTTATGTTGAGTCCAGAGTATATTCTTTGCAATAATTCCATTAATTATATCTTGTTTTATCCAATCTTGGTTTACGGGGTTAACAACTTTAGTTTTTACCATCTTACATTGTTTGATACAGTTAGATATTTTCTCTTCCAATAGGTCGAATGAGTTTTGCTCATTTGTTTGTTTGTAATCTTTTACGGCTTTATATAAGTGTTCATAGTTAATTACTTCATAGGTGACTTTATTTCTGGATATTGGAATGGTTCTTTTAATTTCGCAGAAAATTTGCTTGTGGTCAGACATTGAAGATTCTATAACGGCCAGGTGGAATTTGTCAGATTTCAGATTGGTGCATACATGGTCAATTATTGTTTTTGTGGTAGATGTTTCCCTTGTTGAGTACGATTCATCAACTTTGTTAATGATTCTAAACCCATTTTCTTGCAGAATATCTTTGTACAGTATGGTAGGCCTTTCTGAACACAGTAAATTTATGTTATAGTCTCCGAAGATTATACCTCTTTTGATTTTGTGTAACTTGGCAGAATAATTATCAAAGAAGTCATTTAAGTTTGCCAATTCGGGTTTCCTATACACCGCTCCGATATCCAGTGAAAAATTATCGATATGTATTAACAAGTAGTGGTTATCATAATGACATTCGTCTTCAACTACGTTGTGAGATAAGCTGTCGTGTACAAAGATTGAGACTCCACCCCCTCTTGCGTTGTTTCTATGGTTACAGTAGTGATAATATCCTGGAATTTGAATAGTTTTTGCGTCATCGTTATTCTTAATCCATGTTTCCGTTAATATTATTATATGCAGTGTGAACTGGAGTAATTGAATCACACATTTTAGTTCATCTAGTTTGCCTGGTTTCATTATACTACGCACATTCGCATATAGAAATTTTAAGGATTTTAAGGTTAGAAAAAGTTATACTTCCTTTTTTTTCATCTTTTTTGTTCATTTGTAATTCTAGAGTAAAAATGCTTTATTAAAAAATACACGAAATCACGTAAACATTGTAATATTTTATTTTTCGCAATAACACTTTAGAAATTAAAGAAAAAACGGAAAGACAAATTTGCTATAGGGACTTTGGTAGCTTAGTGGTAAAGCTGGTTATCAGGTCGCAGGTTCGATTCTTGCCCGAAGTCACGTAAACATGTTTAGATAAGTAAGTATTAAATTTTTTTAGCCAAAAACATTATTTTAGCTGAGAAGCTCTGATCTCTTTCAGTATAAGTATCTTATTGTAAACCAAATTGTGGAGTTTTTTAATGATTTCGTTGATCTTCATACGAAGTTAAGGTTGGCATTAACCATTAAGCAAAGCTACCTTAAATTAGTCCAAAACAATATTAAATATTGATGTAGTGAACCTATTTAATGGAAAATATATGGATGATAAATATCTTGTTATCAATTTAACGCTGTGTTTGATATATTTAATTATTACCGATTAGAAAGTGATTACGTATAATGAACGGAAGCTGTAATTAGTGTGCTTATCAAAGTTTTTATTTTTGGCTCTGTCAATGAACTAAAGCTGAGTTGCATTATCCTGCTTTAACAAATTTGCTTTAGCAATTTTAGCAAAAAATGAGTAGCATCATTTGAAAATTTTTCAAAGACGTCATAACTTCCACTACGAACTGTAACCCACCAAACTGCACTAACGTCTCCTGTCAGATGTTAAGGCTCCGTAATAACTATGTATGTATGTATGTATCTTCACGCCAGGTCCCTAACGGGGTAGGCAGAGAGTGTAGAGCGCCAGATATCCCGGTTCAGACAAACCTCTCGTGCCTCGTCTACCTTCATCATTCTCTTCATACATGCACGCCGATTCCTAAGACTTTTGACCCCACCATCAGACAGAACTCGACCTATTTGGTCATGGTAGGTCAGCCTTGGTCTTCCTGGGCCTCTGCAACCATCCACATTCGCATTGTATATCTGTTTAGTCATTCGCTCATTTGACATTCTTTCTAATATAGAAAGAATGTATGAATATGCCCGAACCATCGGAGCATGCCTTTTTTCATTTTTACACCGATACTATCATTCACACAAAGTCTCTTTCTTACATCTTCATTACAAACGCGTAATAACTATCACAGAGATATAATAGCTGAGGTCTCAGGGGTGGCAATGCAACTGCATTTTCACCTCTGGTCTTTGTGTACGTGTCAAGCTGCAGTCATCACTTAGCATCAATGTGAACATGCTTGTTTGCTACCTTCATTACATAAAAACAGATGTTTAGGATATCTGTCAACCCTGATAACTTTAAGTCCTACGCCAAAATATACAATTGGCAGTCATTGCTTAAGTTAAGGTATATTATTAACTAGCTGTGCCCGCGACTTCGTCCACGTGAGAAAAAATATGATTGTTCAGTATCTACTCGGACGAAGTCGTGGGCGCAACTAGTATAAAAGTAGCCTAAGTTACTCCTTATTACATCAGCTACTTACCCGTGGAAGTCCCGTCAAAGTCGGATACACTTCAATTCTACTTATATGTATGTAGGTATGTATGTATGGATGTATGGAGATAAAAGTAGCCTAAGTTGCTTCTTATCATTATCACCTATCTGCTAGTGAAAGTCCCGTCAAAATCGGTCCAGCCGTTCCCAAGATTAGCCCCGCCAAACAGACAGACAGACAAAAATAGTAAAAAATGTTGTCTTGCTATATGTACCGTGTATACATACATATGCATTTAGTATAAAGCGGTTATTTTAATATTACAAACAGACACTCCAATTTTATTTATTTGTATGGATAGATGAGTTTGTTATAAACCATAGCGTTAATAATGATTGAATACATATACCTACGTATTATTTACGTAGCGAAGTCATATTTTTCTTTTAATTTTTGCATATATTAGGTATTTAAATTAAAAAAAAAGGTTATAACAGCTTACAATTTAACTAAAAGAATGCAACAACAAAATAACTAAGCTGTCAGTCGATTTGAAAGATAAATCAGGCCCTTGTTTGTTATAATTTTTTTCCATTTTTCTGTACTGGTTCTTTTCATCTGACTATTATAACAGTTTTAAACTAGTACAAGAATTTTTTTTCTACACCATTGACAAACACAAATGAAGTGGAAGGGTGATCCCTATCTCTAACAAAACACACCCTTTCTCAAACAATACATGGAGTCATAGCTCAAGAAGGCCAGAACATTTTTGAGTGCATAATTTTTAATATCATTGCTTATGAATCTTTAAAGTTGTGAAGAATTTTTAGTATTATATTTTACTGTCACCCAGGTGTCGCTGATTGTCCACCAGACCCTCCGCAATACGCCACAGTGATAGCGAAGTCTGAAGCCAAGCGGTCGTCCAGTTCGTACAGTTTGACACGAACTCAAACCCCAAGTTTGCCTGTTTCGTTACAGGGACACGTTGAATCACAGGTAAGCTGATTCAGTGTAAGTACGAGTATGTGTACTCTCTCTATGTGGTATGGTAAAACTGAGATTACAAGCTTCCTTTACCTAGCTTCAAGGGAACCAAAATTGTGCTGTACTGTGTTGTGCTCAACTTTTTTAAATTGTTTTAAATCTAGATACTTTAAGATCCGGACGAATTGAGAACCTCCTCCTGTCTTCGAAGTCGGTTAAAAATGAAGATACTTTTAAAAAGTTTTTATTTCGTTTTCGTTTTTTTTGTTTGTATGAGGATTTATTTATTTATTTATTTAACTTTATTGCAAACACAGAAATGTTGTACAAAAGGCGGACTTAATGCTACTAAAAGGCATTGTCTACCAGTCAACCTTTGGGTAAATAGAAAACAATGAAAGGCGCGTAAAACTTATAAATTAAATAGTTAATTATAAAATAAGGAAATAACCTACGAATAAATATTACACTATATAAAATATATATCTATACATATAATATACATAAATAAATACATAATATACAAACATACATATTATAAATATATATCGATATGATTGAGAAGAAAACGGCAAATAATATAATGATAGCAAGAAGAGATATTATGATTGTCTATGATGATGTTTTTAAATAAAAGTTACGTAGATTACGCTTGAATGACAACTTGCTCGGAGCTTTTTTGATGGAGGCGGGAAGCGTGTTCCAGAGCTTGATAGCTGTGACGGCGAAAGAGTTGGATAAAAAGCCAGTACGGTGAGAAGGAATTTCTAAAATGAGATTATCCAAGGAACGGAGGTTGAGCTGATGAGAGACTCCAAGAAATTTAAATTTACGTTTGAGATAATGAGGAGAGAGTGGATCGTAAAGGATAGAGAACAGTTGACAAAGAATCCTAATGGATCTTCTTTGCCGGATGGGAAGCCAATTAAGTTTGGCACGGTATGAAGAAATGTGATCATATTTACGGAGACCATAAATAAAACGGATACAATTGTTAAGTATGCGATCCATTTTGTTCAGGAGTTCATGAGATAAATCGGAGTAACAAACATCTGCATAATCAATGGCCGGAAGAATGAGCGATTGTACTAAGAGAAGTTTAGTTTTAGAGGGAAGAAAATTCTTGAATCTATATAGAGAACGCAGTGACGCAGTGGCGTTTTTACAGATATTATTAACTTGGTAATCCCAGTTAAGATTAACATCCAAATATATACCTAAGTCTTTTACATTATGGGAAATTACAATTGGAATGTTATCTAAGAGTAATGGCGCTAGGTTATTTAAATTAAGCTTGCTGGTGTGATAATTACTACCTAACACAATAGCTTGACATTTGCTGGTGTTCACCGATATACCAAACTTATCACACCAAGTTGATATTGCCACAAGATCATCATTCAGTAAATCAATCGCAACGTTAATATTTTCATGATGTACTTGAGCATAAACCTGCAAATCGTCAGCATACAAATGGTAAGGGCATTTGAGATTATAAGTGATAGAATTTATAAACAGAGAAAACAGCAAAGGAGAAATGATACCGCCTTGAGGGACACCAGCAGACAGGGCACACCAATCAGACAAATCACGGTCGACACGAACTGCCTGCTGACGACCTCGAAGATATGAAGAAAACCATTCCTGGACCATTGACGAGGTTCCAATTTTCGAAAGAATGGCAATCAAAATGTCATAGTCAACGGCATTGAATGCATTTGAAAAGTCGATAAGAACAAGTGTAGTTAGCTGGGAGTGCTCCATACCGGACCTGACATCTTCTATCACCTTGAGGAGAGCTGTTGACGTGCTGTGACCAGGTCTAAAACCCGACTGGAAAGGGGATATAAGATCATGTTTGAGGATATACTTACTTAATTGGGAGTGAACAACGACTTCCAGAATCTTGGACAAAAATGGTAAAATCGAAATAGGCCGGAAATGGCTGACTAAGCTGGGGTTTGAAATTTTAGGAACGAGAGTAATAAAAGCCTTACGCCAGATTAAAGGGAATGTTCCAGACTGCAAAGAAAAATGTATGATGTGAGTAAGCGACGGTAATATATAATTTAACAAGGGGAGTAACATCACACGACCAACTTCATCGTGGCCAACAGCTTTCGATTTAAGTGTGTTAAAAATTTTTGAAACCTCGTCAATAGTTACCGGGGAGCAGGAGAAAATATGATTAGTGAAATTTGGTATGGAAGAAAGATAGAGAAGGGTGTGAGATTTAATGTTTTGATCTATGGATGACGCTTTAACAAAGTGTTGGTTAAGTTCATTCAAGGATAAATTTAAAGAGGCAAAATTTAAAGATGTTTTAGTGAATCCGACAGATTTGAGAAATTTCCATACGTCAGCTGGTGAAGAATGCAATATGTTATCATGAATAAAACGGCGTTTGGCTACCCTTACCATTTGGTTACAAAGATTTCTTGCCCGCTTATATGAACCCCAATTTTCGTCACTACGTTCCTTTCTATAGGCTCGAAAGGCTTTATCGCGACGAGACATCGCTATCCGTACTCCTCTGGTAATCCAGGGAGCCGGAGGGCGTTTGATACGAACAGCACGAAGTGGGGCATGAGTATCGTACAAACTTAACACAGATTTATTGACAAACAAAACTTTTTCATCAACAGTAGTCTCCAGTTCGACTTGATCCCAATCTACAGACGACGCATCAAACTTTAACTTTTCTACGTCCATTTTTGAAAAATTTCGAAGGTAAATAGTTTGTGGCCGTACCTTGGGAGCCTTAATATTGTAACTTAAGTACAAGAGATCATGTCTTGATAATCCTGGTGCATCAAACTGGCCAAAGTTGGCAACTTTATCTACAGTAGCAGTTACGATGAGGTCAAGCCATGAGTCATCAGATTCAATATTGTGATGCGTGGGACAGAGGTTGAGCAAGGTTAAATTTGACGACTCAAGGATTGACAACAGCCTACGGGAACGAGTATTAGACTTCATCAAATCAGTGTTAAAATCGCCCATGATTATGAGATGTTTGTACTCCGGAGAGAGTGAAATAAGAAGATTGTCTAAAGAAGAGAAGTAATCGATAGTGGGAGGGCAATAGATAACTCCGAGAACAAATTTAACGCCTTTTACGGATATTTCAATGAAGATATATTCAGGATTTTCTGCATATAGAGGAGGGGAAGATATGAGGATTTTAAAAGGTATGTTGCTACGCAAATACATAGCAACACCCCCGGCTCGTTTACCAATGCGATCATTGCGAATTAGGATAAAGTCTGGTATACTGAAGTAAGAAGAGTGAAGATCAGGTTTGAGCCAACTTTCAGAAACGAGAATAGCATGGACATTAACGTCAGAAAAGATATTTAAAAGCTCCGAGTGGTGTTGAGCAATGCTTTGTGCATTAATGTGGCAGACATTCAAACAATTTGGGTAGCGCATTAATTCTTCATTCAGTTGAAAGCTAAATGGGGAAGTATCATCAAAAGACGAACAAGAAATAGACGAACTATCGTGTGCAGAATAAAAACTATCATCATCGGACATCATATGTTTCCTTCAATGTGTATGTAATAAATAATATATATATTTAAATGAGATATACAATACCTAAAAATGATATAAATATCAATAAATTAATAATTAAATATTTATAGATATGACTACGAAAATAACAAAAAAATATATATCAACTTATAGTTACACAACCTGCCGGTCGACTGATAACTTAAAAAAAAAAAACAAACAAAAAAAATATTAAAGTACACATCCACTTACAAAGGAAATTACGGAACACACCCTTTTTACTATTTGCAACCATTGACATTTGACATTGACAAATTGAAAAAAAATGACATTTTATTTCTGTTAATTTGATAACAATTGTTAGGTAGGTAGATGAAGCAAAAAAGAAATACAATATTTATAAAAATGAGCGTCGGTAGATATAAAGTTGGAAAAAGAAGAAATTACCTCATAATAGAGCGTCAATGTGATATACCTACGGCATTGTAGTGGATAAGGCGAACAATGAGATTGAAACAATCTAACAGTGAAACAAACAGCTTATTTCTTCACTTTTTCTCTTTTCGACCTGGAGTACAACTGTACCTGCGCCTGCGCCGCTGCCACCTTGCTCTGCGCGCTGACAGCTTTAGCTGTGGACTCCACAAGATCAGTCGTAGACTTGCCATACTCCGCAGCCAATGCAATAAGGTCATCGTAGTCTATAATGCGACGTCGCTTGCCATCGGGGAGCTTTATCGTGACTGTACCATCAAGCGTCCACACATTATTCAACCCGAAGAGTTTTCGTGCCGTGGAAAAGGTGGTCTGGCGCTGCTTAGTCAGAAATTCGGACAATACAAACTTAGTGCCTTTCAATTTTGTTTTTTTGCCCCACACAGACCCTTTGAGTGTACTATCAACAAACCGCAGTAAAATCGGTCTCGTTCGACCTTCACTAGTGACACCTAAACGATGGCAAACTGCTAGTGATGATGTGCTTAGGTTTGCGAGACCAAGATGCTCATGAAATATGGATGTAACAGCCAATGCGGGATTCTCACCAGGGCTCTCAGGGACTCCACCAAGCAGCAGGAACTTTCTGCGGTGCCGCATTTCAATGATGTCAATGTTTCTACTGAGGTCTGCGATTTGTTGTGACAGGATATTGAGAACAGACCAGACATGCTCCTTAAACATACTATAATCTTTGCTGAGAGAACTGAGATCCGGGCAGCTTGGAGATGTCTTCAGGTGCGCCTCAAATTCAGCCATCCTGTGGTTAAGGGCAGCCATTGTAGTCCTCTGAATCTCTGCAATATTTTCGATAGTGGCCATCGTCCTGGATTACAGTGATCTTGTGTTTGCGTACAAAAAGTGACAGTTGAGGTATTGATAGGTCGCCGGCAGGTAAGAATAAACTAATACTCTAAGACATAAAGTACTGAGTTTTCTTCACACTATGTGGTAATATAAGAAATGATTAATAATTACAATTATAATTGTAGCACTTAAACTCTTGGAAATTAAATAAAATAAAATATTATATAGAAGCACATGTGTGTTAACTTTTTGCGCCTACCCGAAAAAAAAAAAAGGAGGAGGATTGTATGTAAATATTAATAATAACTGCAGCGTGTAACATTTACATGAAAATCAATGGACAAAAAGCTGATGCGTGGCCACCCCTGAAGCCTAAATTATTTTACCTTTTTTAAAACAGAATAAGGGGTTACGTTACCATCTAAATGGATCACGATAGCGCCAAACCTCAGTACAATTTGGCGGCAGATTGGTTAGGTAATGCTGTGGAGTTTACGCAATGGGACTTCAACATAAGAACTCTGCCATCAGCAAACTTTTTTTTAGTTATCGTACAATTCTTTTCAACTAAGTAAATTTCTGAGGCCGCACTGCGCATAAATAGACGCAGTTTTTACTGCGTCTATTTATGCGCAACTCATCAACTGCGTAACTCATGGTATCAATGATAATATACAGATCAAAGACAATATATAGATAAAATACTTATTATGTCATGCACACGCGATTTTTTTCACGCGGCTCTTTTTATGCGTTCAGAAAAAATAGACAATCACTGACTATTTCCTCTTTTATTAGTTAATAGATCTTTGTGTATAGATTATAGGAAAAGCTTTAATAAGGTTTATGTAATGTATGTTTTTAAAATAATATAGGTATTTCTCAACAGTAGAGAATGCACGAATTCTTCTTGGTTGATTTTCAAATTTGTTACCAATGATTGATATGATTTGAATGCTTCAAGCTACTTTCAAACAAATTACACTCGATAAGCACGGACACAAGCACACTAAATTCAAATATTTAATCCGTAAGTTTCTCACAAATTGCTTATTCATAATATGCAGTCATTTAACTTTGCAGTTCATGAACGCGGTAAATCTCTTTCTGTGGTTGTGACTCGTCAGTACACGTGCAAATGCATGTGTGTAAGCGAGAAAGGGCGCGCGACTGGCCGCCACACACACTGACACAAGACATCGTACATGTTAACAGTGTTAGGCTACTTTCTTGAAAGGAGCCTTACGTCTCACCACGATCAAGCGCCTACCACACTTACGAATAACAAGAACTATAACACCTATAATTAACCCAACCATCAGTGATCCATAACATATTGAGTTTCAACTCTTGTCTCTAATTAACACATAGTAATTAATAGGTAACAGTTTGATACTCGTGGGATACGAGGTAAATTATACGTCGATTGGTTTTACTTTACACATGAACTACGAGTATATTTATGAATATTTTATTCCACGTTACTGCAAACAAAAATTATATAAGCTACTGAAATCAATATAAAGTATCAGATCGTGCTAACAATTTTCTTGCCCCTTTTTTCTTTGGTGCTAATTTAATATTTACCTTAGGTGCCTACTGAATTTAAACAAAAAACATATACCGCCGCCAGTACCGCTTAAACCGATAAAATAATTGAAGCCGGTACGACGTACGACGTTGCATTCGTTTTCGTGTTCTCCTCAGCAAGACACGAAAAAATTCATTCATTTGACACCCATATTGTGGTTGTGCAGAAAAAAATACTAGTCCCCCATCTTGGATGGTCCGCCATATTAAATTCCAAATGAAATTATATAACTAAGCATACATGGTCGTCCAAAATAAACGTGTATACCAAATTTCAGCTCAATCGGTTAAAGATATAACTGATTTAAAATTCAGTAGAAAGAAAGCTTTTTGTCTAGTGAATTTTCACTTATAGCCTCAGATTAGGTATTGAAACTAATTTTGTGGTTGCCGTTGTACACACACAAGACATACACAAACACCCAGACTCGAAACAAATATCTGTAGGCCATACAAATATTTGTCCGGTGCTGGGGTCGAACCCACGAACCTTCGAATCAAACAGTAGTCTCACACCTCTGGACAAGTTAAATAAAAGTTTATTAAAAAGTAATAATTATAGCTTACCAAAATCTTGAAATGTTCACGGCATCTAGTTCAGAAGCCAGCTATCGGTAAACACCAGTAATATGTGTTTCGTACACTCTGTAATATTGGTTTCATTAGCTAGATTAGCTGTTGCCTTTAGCTGTTGATGTAGAACATAATGTTAACAATTAAAGTTTACGAGTAATGTGAGAGCAACGTATAATTTGGCTTGCGGCCCTCAAGTTGTCTCTATCATATCGATATCTCCGTTTAATATTAATAACATCGTGTTAATAGGAGATGCTCTGGGCGGGTCGTTAAGTTTTCATAGATTTTTTGGGCAATAAACACTGAGGAATAAAGTCTACTTTATGCTTTGTAGTCTAAACTTTCAATTAAAAATATTCCGGTGGTCTTTGTTTTGATAGGCAAGACCAAGGACATTTTTTGAGTGAAATCATCCAGGGAGATTTTCTTTCGTGCTGTGCTCGTGTCGGGTGTAATACGTCTCTTTGAAAAAAATATCAATAGCAACCCTTATGAACCTGGATTACAAAAAGCGTTTTTACATAAGTGCATATTGACAGGTGTATCGAATTGCATGTCGTGGATGCATGATTTAGTTCATTAACACACCTCCTCCGGAATGTATGAATACAATCATATATTGTATGGTATTATAAGCGATTCTTCCTAGACATTGTTTGATTGCGCTAACTTGTGACACCCGTTTGTTTCAGCATTCGGCGTTTAGCGACACAGATACAGCATTTAGTGGTGTCTTATCCGTCATCATTAATCAATCAATACTTCTTCCTTCTAACTGAGTATACGAGATTTGTGGGGAAGCCATAAAAGAACCACTTACAGACTGATTTATATCGTCATCATCAGCCTATAGACGTCCATTGCTAAACATAGACCACAGAGTATATACATACTGGCCTTCCTCAAAGACTTCCACCTCTACCTATTTCGGGCTGTCTGCATCCAACGTCTCCCCGCTATCTTGATTAGAACGTCGGTCCATTTCGTTGAGAACCATCGCGTCGGTTGTAGCCACTCGAGAATTTATTGTATCCATCGATTCATTGGTTCCAAAAGCTAGACTGATTTACATATTTTTTCAAAGAAAAATGGAAAGAAAAATTTGATTTCAGGCGAGACTCGAACTCGCGGCCACTGGGAATCTAGTCCATTATTAGATTTACATAACTAATACGAGTATTATGGTATTAAGCATAAAGTGATTGGTTTTATATTTTATATTTCATATTTTGCTATGCAATTTTCCCCCGTATTGGGTTAAGATCCCACTGGAGAATCATTTCGTTCATCCAGATATGCTGCAAACCTAATTATTATGCATATTTATAATCTAGAGAATATATATCCACTAGGTTGTCAAACAAAATATGGCCGCAAGTATTTTTTGAAATATATTTTGGGAAATATTTTTTTTGTTTTTTCAGTAAAATGTCGTCTACGTCACGGCAATATGTATAAAGACTGAAAAATCACGGCTGCCGTTGCGCACTTGGTCGCCCCTTCCTATTTTCGTTCCGCCCCGATCACTTTTTACGTCCATAACGTACATGTATTATTTATATATCAAATTAAAGCTATTTTTTTCTCATTATTATGATATATGAGAACCAAATTAAATCGGCCGCAAATAAGAGTTGTGGGCTGTTAAAGATAAAAAGAATATTTAAAAATTCTTGGGCCAAATTGTGATTTGCAACCTAGTGGATATATATTCTCTAGAAAATAAATATGCATAAAAATTAGGTTTGCAGCATATCTGGATGAACGAAATGATTCTGCAGTGGGATATTAAGATATACGTTGAAACACGAGTTCTTGAGCGTGCATTAAAGTGTCCTGACAGCACTTTCAACAGCTAAGTAATAAGCTGACGCCGTTAAAATATGCCGTTTTATTTTACGTTGCGTCTGCATTTTGAAATGAAGGCGTTTTTTGCGTTTCATCGGTCCACCATGTTGGAAACCTGTTAGTATCTTCTCTTTATGTATTACTTTGCGCTCCGTGGTCTTTGCACGGGAAGTGCCTTTTATAAAACGGATCATATAAAGTACATTTTTAAATTTAATATTGTGGGACAATAATAAAATGTCGATACATAGAAAACATAACAATACTACTTTATGTAATAAACTCAACGTAAAACTTTGTATTATTGTCACAGAGAAAACATTTATTTTGTCTATTTGGTTTCAATAAAAACGTAGAATATTGTTTGAGATGGGAGTCAGGCACCCAAAGACATACCTTTTGCATCTTGGCATTACTGCAAAAGATGTTTTACCAATCTTAAAACAAATACATACATTTTATCGCAAAATATGTTACAAAGTTCGGCATTTGATATAAATCTGCATCACTGGGTCTTGTAAGGCCTATCTGAGTCTGCATTGACTATTAAGCTAGTTAAAGGGAGGACCCGCCGAATGCAATCCATTACAAATTACATCGTACATTATTGGGACGAAATTTTGGAACGATTGGAATGAAGTTCCTTATGCCACGGTACGCTGGCTAAGGGGGCTAGGCGAGCGTCACGAAAAATCCTCACGACACTTATGCTATAGTGTGTAGCGCTCGGAGAGGGGGCAGGCCGAGTATAGGATTCGATTTATTTGTTCTCTCTGTCTCTCTCTCTCTCGACAGAGACAAACCACGACGCGCGCGTCTATGCGTAAATTGTTTTGTCGTGTTCGTGTGTATGTAGTTTTAGTGGATTGTGAAAGTGATTCATAAGAAGTTGAAGAGGAACTTCATTCCAATTTACTGGTGGTAGAGCTCCAGTGACGGAGCTCGCGGGCGTAGGCCGCGTGCGGTGGTGCATTACCTAATATACTTGCCGCTAAATGGTAGTGTTTAGTACTGTCGTGTTCCGGTCAGGTGGTAATGTACGGCCCTGTAATTTCCGGCACAGAGGCATAACATCTTAGGCCTCAGGGATGGTAACGCATCTGCATTTTGACCTTGGTCTTTGTGTGGGTGTCAGTAAGCTGCAGTCATCACTTAACATCAATGTAAACTGCATGCTTGTTTACCACTTCCATTAAATTAAAAGAAAAAAAAAACGGGTGTCCCACATGTGACACTTTAGACAGTTATTTTCTTCAATATTTAATAAGTTTTTTAATTTCAGATTGACCGAAACAGCATAAACGGGACGCTCAGGCCACATAGAGAAGTCGTGACGACAAGAACGCCACTACTGTCTGGTCATCAAGAAAGCTGTGTATAAATTTGGACTGCTATCTATTTAAAATTAATATGTACATAATGAATGATCGACTCAAAGTCGAACCAGTGTTCCCATGTAAAATTTACAGTAAGATAATTAATAAGTAACTTTTTTATAATCCTTAACTTATTAATATTTGTTTATGAGTTTATTTCAAAAGTACATTTTATTTGTCTTGGGATATTGTTAAACATTGATAACGTTTTGTCATGTTTGATTTGACTGAAGGAAATTGTATGTGTTTAAGTACCTATACCTAATGAAGGTAGTTAATAGATACGCAATTCAAACGGATTGTAAGTGATACTCTAAACCTACTTAAAAATTGGCGGTCAATATACAGATGTGTTACTAGCTCTGAGGAATAAGTTGTTTTCTCTGTATGATATCTTGTGATTTCGTGTCCGTCTTGACGTCTATATATTGTATTTTTACCATCCGTATAAACTGAATTTTGTTCATCATCACCATCATTATCATCATTATCATCATCATCATCATCATCATCATCATCATCATCATCACTTCAGCCGAAAGACTTCTACTTCTGGACAAATGCGTCCCGCAAAGATTGCCACAGCGAACGATCTCCGGTTCGCCATCGTCCAGCGATTTCTTACGTCTTTCACCAGCTCACCAGAGTCAGGATAGCAGGGCTAGTGACCGCTTTCTTTAGTTGTGCTGATGTGATTTGCCATAATCGCCATACTTTGAATGTGGTTTAGCGATCGTAACGCCGGTAATTTTATCGCAAGACGCTGCCAGAGAATATGTTAAATATGTTATAATACTACGTAAAGATTGGACACTTCGACGTCCCGCCCGATTTCCCCGCATCACCCAACCTCCTCCCCTTTTATGGGCGACGGTTGGTATTTTGTACGTGCTACGCACACAGGTGTACGTGTTCTTTTTCCCTACAGTTCTTTTTAAAATAAAACAATCATACACGTCACTGATTGATGTCTGTGTAATGGTGTAATAGAGACCAAATTAAGCGTTTGTATGGAATTTTGGCGGAGTTTTTTTTTTTTTTTTTTTTATATTTTAAAAGTGGCAAACAAGCGTACAGTTCACATTGATTTTAAGTGATGACTGCAGCCAATAGACACCCACACAATGACCAGAGGTCAAAATGCAGATGCGTTACCACTCCTGAGGCCTAAGGTGTTATGCCTCTGTGTCGGAAATTACAGAGCCGTACATTACCACCTGATTGGAACACGATAGTGCTGAACACTACCATTTAGCGGCAAGTATATTAGGTAATGCGGTGGTGCCTACGCCCGCGAGCTCCGTCACTGGAGCTCTACCACCAGTAGAATAGGAGTGTCAGCGGTGTGACGCTGCTGCCTATCTTACGTACTTCTACCGCCTGTTCGGTTGTCTGACTGAGCCAGCGTCCGAAGAAATTTTATCTATCGGTGGACGGTGGGATCGTGACGATGATGATCGCCTTTATTTTTGTTGCCTCCATTACGAAACATAACATAATCAATCAAACATTTGTGCAAACATCCTCGTCGATTGCAAAATATAAAGTTAAAAAGAATGCGACCTATTAAATTTTAATCAGATAGTTATCAGTTCGGTTTTGGTACATAAATAATATCTACTTACCTATATCTATTCTAAAATCTATCTGTAACGATGACTGATTAATAAAAGTCATTTTTGCATTTGGATCTCGAAAGCTCTGTGTCCTTGTTTACTTTTTGAAAAATGAAGTTACATATTTTAAAGAAAATGTGCGCATACCAAAAAAAGCTCTGTAAATCTATTATAGTGTACTCCCGGAAAACAACTTTTTCGTGTGATACTCGTATTTAACACTTTAAATGAACGCGGATTTGTGATAACGATTCTGTCAATTGATCCTACCTAAGCTATTATGTTTTAGAGAAATTAATGAATAATGTATATTATAATATTAATGTATGTACATTTCTACAGGAATGTTTTTTGTAAATTATATTAATATATAACCTAACGATAGAAATATAACTATATATATGATTAGAAAAATTGACTGCCTTGTGCATCATTACATTTTGGTAAAAACATAATACTTATATGTTTTTGCTGTCTCTCTTTTATTCTTTCTCTCCTTAAAGTTATATACCAGCATGGTGAGTTGGTGCAGCTTGATCAATGTTTAAATTACAACAAAAGGGTAACTATAAAATTTTTGCCCATCATTTATCTACGAGTATTATTGCAGAAACCCATTATGATATATCACATCAGAACTGTGACAATAAGATCGAGCCCACAAGCGGTTAACCGCAGTATTGTGAAATCTCTTGAAAATAACGTTTTCGTAGGTTTTCGCAAGCTTCATACATTGTTGAAATTAAACTTGATGAAGAAATTTGGGAGTGTTGTATACGCGAGAAAATCCGCAAGTTTAATTTCAACAAACCTCTTGAAATTATAAAATCTCTGGCAAAATCGGAGACCTTAGAAAATATTTTCCATAAGCTGTTTTGTAATATTTGTTTAATTAAAAAAGATCAAAATAACGTCATAATCTAAAAATGGAGCTAAATGCGATGAAAGATCACTTGCGAAAAGAGTGCTAGTGAAATTATTTATACTTTAAAAATATTTCCATATAAACTGCCATCATCACAGTTGGTACAGAATTCTTAGGACACGGTAATTCCTTTAACGCCAAATGTTATTTTAACCCATCACAACTAATAAAATAAATGTAGACTTGATAAACATTTTTGTAGTCAAAGATATGATTTAAAATATTTTACCAAAGAATCAAATTATTTTTTAAATTATTAATAATTTTAATGTTTATTTAAAACTAGAATTAGTTACATTAACGTCGTAGAGTTATGTGTTCATGTAATTGATTTTTTCCACGTAAGACACAAAGTGCGAGGCACATGACATGTATAGAATAAAGTATTTTAAGATTGTATAAAGTTATAAATTATTTATTATATTACTATTAAGAATAAGCGCACCGTTTGGTTGTAAGCTGATATGTATTTGTATATATAGAACATACTTTTGGGACAGTGCGCACATTGTTTATTTTATTTTATTCAATTAACAAGACAATTTTTGAGAACAACAAACACCCACGATTCGCCGATTTCGTTTTAGGCCCATTATTAACTAGTGGCGAGCCTGTTGACATCTCCGGGCATATTACCAAACTTCGAGGTACTGGAAAATTTCCAGAAAATTGAAAAATCCCAACAGAACCAGACATAAAGGACTTCACGCCATTATCTCTGATAACCATCTACCCGGGAATCGAACCCAGGACCTCAGCGTAGTAGTGGTAGCCTGCTACCACTAGGCTACCGAGGCAGTTAAACAAAAGCTTACGAGTATAGACAACTACACAAAACTCAAGATGTTTCGCCTGTGTGATATCGGGGCCATAAACTACTATCTAACCGGAACACGATAGTCCATGATAGTGCTGAACGCTACCGGCGGCAGATAGAAGTAGTGAGGTGGTGCCAATGCCTTTAGCTCCGACTCTGGAACACTGCTACCTGTAAAATTAACACACTTTATTAAATACGTGACTTGTGCATACCTTGATACATTTTAGCTACAAACGTTAAAAATAAAGTTCTAAGTGCTGTTAGAACTGTAGCGTCCCCTACATTAAAGCGCCAACTAGTGAACCACAGACGAAACCTCACAGTACTTGTCTAGTACGGTAGATGGCGTGTCAATCGAATAACATCGCACATACGAAAATTTCTCAAGAGTTGGCATTTAAACAACTTCCCAACGTCAATCATTGGGCCGCGGTCCACGTGGCGCTATCACTTCGCCTGGTCGGAGGATCCTCGTTTTTTCGTCAGAGAAACACTTCCACAGGTTCCTCCACAGAATCTTCGTCCTTAAAAACATAAGTTTTTAATATAACTTCTGGAAAACAATTAAAAACATAACATCCATTGTCTGTAAGGTCGGTTTACGGACGATAATTTTTCAAGAAAACATCATGAAAATATGTGTCATAAGCCGAAGGCTTAAATCGATCGCGCCTCTGTATTGTATAATCCGCGCTCTCGCATGCAGGATCGGCTAAGGAGGAATGTGACACTTTTTCGTACGTTCAGCTGGCCTTTATCGATTTCCAAGACGTTATCACGTCAAAACAAAACAAAAATAATTTGCAAAGTTTAAATATTTCAATTTGTGCACTGTATTAAAATTCTACTGAAATATAAATCAATTGCTCATGTATTTAAATGAAACATTTTACTTCAAATGCACGAACTGTGGAGATTGTGTTTAAATAATAATAATTATGTAAAAAAATACAATTTTTAATACATACTTGTGATTCAATAAAGTGTTGCAATAATTTATTTAGTTTTATTCTAGCTTATCCGCTTGCCGCTTAAAGGAACCTATCAATCTTTTAATAAAATATACATTCGATCACTTCTAAAATACAAATACAACTTTGCCTAACTTCACCAATTTTCAATAATGAACGCAATCACTTCAAATCTTTTATTTTACTGTCATTAACTCCCGTAATTAATGACTTCGTTTTATATTATATTTTGATGGCTGCGTAAAACTGCTGATTCTCACGATCCTACATAATTATTCTTAACAAGCGGCCCGCCCCGGCTTCGCTCGAGTGCAACGTTATCTACATGACTTCTACTGCTAAAACGGTAGGTACTATTTACGAAAATTAGACGAATAACTTCATGTAAATAAATTATGAAACTACGAGTAAGTAATTACGTAAAGATAAGGCCAAATGCATAGTACACGGCGTATTTCATAGGCGCAGGCGACGCGCGTACCAGAAACACGCGCCTTCAGCGCCTTAGACGCTGATTGTTGCGTTTGTATTAATGATACAAGCGCGCGCATGAAGCGCGTATGCGCGCCATTGAAGCGATACAAACGCGCGTACAAAGGGGGGGAGTAGGGGCAGAGGCGGGAGACTCGTAGCCTTTGCAAAACGCAAAGGCTACAAGCGACTACAGCGCGTATGCGCGCAGTAGAAGCGCGTTTCACGATCGCCTCATGTGCTTAGGTCACAAGGTTGTGTTCAAATCTCGTATGAAGTGCGTAAACGCTCGTCATCTGCCTTAGATTCTGTCATCACTATTCCAGCCGAAAAAGGTTTACTTTTGGACAAAGCCTTCTCCAAAGATGCCCTCAACAGTGTTGTGCATCATTAGGGGAGAATATTCCATAATCGCCACGCTTGGCAGGCGGATTGGCGATCGCAGTGACGCCAGGTTTAATCGCAGGATGCTGCTGCCCATCCCGCGTTGTTATTCTTATTACCTTCTTCTTATTCTAACAGGGCTGGAATGGTTTGTCTACTATTATTTGGTTAACTGACGCTAGTGGAAAAATTCTCCTCCAGTGGAAGAAAAATCCTCCGCTAATGGGTGGTGAGTTCCTTAAGTCCCGAAGCTATTGGCCTTATTATACGACACGGTATTCAGGGTCCGATAGCAAGGGTCAAGGTAGTGTAATAATATTTAAAGAGTAAGAGTCCTTAATTAAGGCGACTGGAGCGGCCCGGTCAGCCTAACGCCCTAACTATACACGCTTAGGGGCCCTCGTTGATGCGCATCTTCGTGTGAGTGTGCCGTTTTGAACGTTTTGTACGTAGTTTCCATTCTGTTCATATTTGTACCGTGACTGAGTTAAGACCCTGTCGACCGGATAGTGTAATAAGCGGCAACCCAGTGCGAGGCCACGCCCACCCTTTCTGCCGGACCCTGAATACCGTGTCGTGTAATAAGGCCATTATGTTAGATGCTGTAGTAAAACTTAAATAGGTATCCTTTTCCAGTACATCATGAATAAATGTACTTACTGGCTGTTGCCCGCGGCTTTGTATGCATGGATGTCATGTTTGACCATTTTATTTTGTTATGATAAGTCAAACAGGTATATACGTAATACCTGTATGTTTTTTTTTTTTTTTTTTTTATGTCTGAAGATTGACAGACAAGCAAACGGGCCACCTGATGGAAAGTGGTCACCGTCGCCTATGAACATTTGCAACACCAGGGGAGTTGCCAACGCGCTGCCAGCCCTGAAGGACTCTTTTGACGCCATTTTTGAAGAACCCCATATTGTAGCACCTAGGAAACACCTCAGAGGGAAGTTCGTTCCACAATTTACACGTTCTGGGCAGGAACGAACGTGAAAACCGCACCGTTGAGCACTGCCAAGTGTCCAGTCGGTGTGGGTGGAACTTCTCTCTTCGGCGGGTAGTACGGTGTAGGAAAAGAGACGGTGGCACCATGTCAAACAGTTCAGCAGAGCACTCACCATTGTAGAGACGGTACAACACGCACAGACTCCCAATGTCTCTGCGCAGGCTCAGATGTTCGAGCCTGTCGGTAAGTCCTGGATCGTTAACAATACGAACGGCGCGTTTTTGTAGGGAGTCAAGTGGACCAAGCTGGTATTTGGAGGCTCCCGCCCACAAATGAGAGCAGTATTCCAGATGGGGCCGCACTTGAGCCTTATAAAGCTGTAGTAGCTGCCCCGATGTGAAATACTGCCTCGCTTTGTTAAGCACCCTCAACTTTTTGGATGCCAACTTGGTCTTACACTCAATGTGACTCCCGAATTGCACTTCGTTCGATATGTCAACGCCCAGGATACCTATACTCTTATCAACGGCGAGCGGAATGCCCTGGAACTGTGGTGCTACAATGAATGGGTTTTTTTTGCGGTGAACGCGCAGACTTGTGTCTTCGAGGGGTTAAACTGTACTAAATTAAGTCGACCCCAATCCGAGACCCGCTCCAGAGAGTGCTCGATTTCAGACACAAGTCTAGTCCTGCTTTCCTCGATAAGTGTCCGAGAAGCATTTGCACGGCTAGTGTAGTGTGCATCTCCCGTACTATCATCGGCATAGCAATGAAAATTGGAGTTTTGCTCCAATATTTCATTGATATGCAGAAGAAAAAGCGTGGGAGATAACACAGAGCCTTGCGGCACACCAGCGTTGATAGGTAGTCTGTCTGAGCGCTGACCGTCAACTAAGACTTGTATATAACGCTCAGACAGAAAGCTGGCTGTCCAGTTGCATAGCCTCTCGGGAAGACCGTAGGACGGAAGTTTCGCGAGGAGTGCCCTGTGCCAGACCCGGTCAAAGGCCTTAGCAATGTCCAGGCTTACAGCCAATGCCTCCCCGCTCTTGTCCAAGGCGTGGGACCAATGGTGCGTGAGATATACTAGAAGATCACCAGCAGATCTACCATGACGAAATCCATATTGGCGGTCACTGATCAGCTGATGATCCTCTAGATACTGCAGCAGTTGAGTATTGATCACACGCTCCATGACTTTACAGAGTAGGGAGGTTATTGCTATGGGCCTATAATTGGCCGGGTCACTGCGATCCCCTTTTTTGGGTATCGGGTGCACGAGGGCGGTCTTCCACGCAGACGGTACGATTCTTTGATCGTAGGAAAGCGAGAACAGGCGCGTCAGAACGGGGGTCAGCTCGGGAGCGCACATCTTCAACACCACCGCAGGGACGGAGTCCGGGCCACTCGACTTCTTAACGTCAAGGGATAAAAGAGCTCGCCTGACGTTCTTCTGAGTGAATTTGACGTCAGGCATAGAGCTTTCACAGCGCGGGATGGTAGGCGCTGTGATACCCATGTCGTCAAAAGTCGAGTTTGAGGCAAAGAGGCTGCCCAGAAGGTCAGCTTTCTCTTTTGCCGTGTGGGCCAGGCTATCGTCAATTTTACGCAGTGGTGGGAAAGATGACCGACAAAAATTCCCTTCGATAGCTTTGGCAAGAGACCAATAGGCACGGCTCCCGGGAGGGTGCCTCATTAGTTTCCTGCCAACTCTACCGATGTGCTTGGACTTCGCTTTGGCCATGCGCCGCTTAGTCGACCTGGATGCAGCGTTGAGTGCTCTCTTAAGGCCGGAGGCATTAGGATCCTTACAAGCGTGAGCCGCAGTCCAGATTCTGTAAGCCTCCTGCTTGTGACTAGAAGCCACAGCACAGGACTTATCGAACCAGGTCTGGTACTGTCCGCCAATGGATACGGAATACACAGAGTACGGAATGTAACATTCCATTCCCTGGTGTATCACATCGGTTACAGCATCGGCACACGTGCTCGGATCTTCCGACGAGAAACAAAGCTGCCTCCATGGGTAGGACGTCAGGAACTCCCTCAGTCCATCCCAGTCTGCCGACCTGTAATGCCACACTTGTCGAGTTGCCGAGGGCCGCAGCGGCGCTCGAACCGACAATGAGGTTTTTGTGCGTACCAGACAGTGGTCCGAGGATCCTAAGGGAGCCTCGACCACCACCTGATAGTTGGCAGGATGTGAGGTCAGCAGAAGATCCAGCATGGAGGCAGTGTGACCCTCGACATCTGGTATCCGGGTAAACCCGGTTACAACTTGTGAGAGTCCATTAGCCAACGCGAAATCGTGTGCAGATCTTCCAGCGAAGTCCGTGATCCGGGAACTCAACCACTCCGAATGGTGTGCGTTAAAGTCACCAAGAATCACCAACTCCGCAGAAGGATACTGCACAAGCACTGTGTCGACCACCTGTTGGATGTGCTCGAATAAGCGAGCTGTCTCCCCGTCTCCGCTATAGGACCTGTACACGCACGCGTATATTCGGGTAGATCCACCGTAATCTACGCGTGCCCACAATAGCGACAGGTCCTTGTCTTCAAAATGGTCAAGACGGCGACAACAGACATCCTCTCGGACATACAGACATACCCCGGCGCGGCGAACGAAAGTGTTCTCCAGAGTATAGCCGGGGTAAGTAAGGTACGCTGTGTCAAGTGGAGAGGATATTTGTGTCTCCGTCAGAAAGAGTAGGGCCGGCTTAGCCGTTTCAAGGTGGTGGTGAACGGCGTTAAGGTTGGTATGTAAACCCCTGATGTTGCACATGTCCACAGTAAATGTGGGAGGGGCGTCCGCTGCGTTTCTACTTTTTTCCTTTTTTTTGACCATTTTTACTTGTAACTTCCTAAAAGCGTCGGATAAGGGAAAGAATGATGTGCACCGTATCGACCGCCCGAGGGGCAAAGTTGCAGGTGCATCGGACCATCTGCTCACAGAGGTGGTGCAATTTGCTGGTCCGGGGGACGGAAGGACCCCCGATCCCCCCCGTGCACAGGCGCCGGGCCCACTCCGGTCTCTTACTCCGGCACGACGACTGCACACGGGACTTAACACCGGTTGGCGGGACAGCCTCCCAGGCCAGAGTTTAATAGAGAGGCCTGGGTTCGGGTCCCCTACTGACCGGCGGGCGGCAGCGGACCGTTACCGTTTCATCGGCTCTCCCTGGCCCCCGGGCCAACATGTTGCGCCCCTGAGCGCAAGATGTCCTTACACATACCGGCCCCGGGGGCGGACAACACAGTGCACATCAAGGATAGGAACTAGGAAGAGGATAGGGGGTGGGGAGGGGGGGACTGGCTCTCAGGCTCGGAAGCCGGAACACGTCCGAAGACGTTTGGCGGCAGATTACGACCTGAGGGTGGTAGCTAGCCAGGCAGGACGCAAGGGACCTTACCACCAAGCAGGACACTAGGAGGGATTACGCTGGTAGTGCCGACCCAGCAACCATATGGAACCAGTCGCCAGAGCCTTGTTTGCTGGTCGGCAGGGTGCACCACGTGCAGGTAAGGTTGGCTGCGGCACCAGGATGGTAAGGCGCCACTTACACCCCACAAATGTATGAGAAGTCAAACAGGTATATATACCTGTTTGACTTATCATAATTATATCTAATTTATATTGATGGTAAGTAATTCGAGCCAATAAATAACTACTGGTGGTAGAGCTCCAGTGACGTAGCTCGCGGGCGTAGGCACCACCGCATTACCTGATATACTTGCCGCTAAATGGCAGTGTTCAGCACTATCGTGTTCCAGTCAGGTGATAATGTACGGCCCTGTAATTTCCAGCACCGAGGCATAACATCAGGATAAACGCATCTGCATTTTGACCTTGGTCTTTGTGCGGGTGTCTAAGGGCTGTAGTCATCACCTAACATCAATGTGAACTGCATGCTTGTTTGCCACTATCATTACATAAAAAAAACTACGTTAACTCGAGTATTCCTACCTTTTATTGTAATATTTTGCCACGCATGGAACATGTGACCCAGCTACTGCATGACGTCTGCTTTGATACGGCGCGGCGTTTGGTCATTGCCAAACGAATATTTATTAGATAATTAAAAATCAATTAGAACAATGTCAACATTATCTCTATCTTGCCACGTAATAAACTATTGACGTATGCTTATCGTTGAAAAAAACTAACTTTTATTTAAAACTAGCGACCCGCCCCGGATTCGCGCGGGTGCAATGTGGATTGTTACTGGTTATTTGATGCCATTCTAAATCATCAATTTTTTACTTTTTCGTCTATTTAAAACGATAATTGACTTTTGACTATTGTGTCAAGGGCCATAAGGTTTACATTGGCAAAGTTAGTACAATGGTTAAATTTGCTTAAAAATTTCTGATTTTCCGCGCAAATATGGATCAATATTTTTCTTTTATAAAAAAATCTATGCGAAATCTGTGAACCGTTCTGGAGTTTTACGCTTAGCAACACATTGAGCGATTCAATTTTATTTATATAGATTAGGTATACCATTGTAAATGTAAAAATAATAGAAATCAATTTTTAGTGATAAATTGTGATTTTTTTAAAATATGGGTTAAAAACATTTTTTTTTACGTAAGTATGACGAATTTTACATTTGTCTTCGATTTTTGCCTGCACGCTCAGTTCAGGAGGAACGTGACACTTTTTGCGTGCAGCCAGTGTTCATCAATTTATAACACGTTATCACGTCTAAAAAATAAACGAAATACTAATTATTTGCTATGTACTAGCTACAAAAAAAAACTATATTCACAGTTATGTTTTCCTAAATAATTGAACTAGTCAATATTGTTCGGGTTTGAAGTAAATAGCGAAGGGATGTACCACATGCCAGTTTCCGTAATCTGCTAGGCCGCGAGAAAAATATTATGACAATTGATTTCTAATAGTTCGTGAACCGATATCGGTCAAACTGCGGCCGAACGAGTTAATAAGATTTTTTTTAATATAAACATCTTTTAAGTTATCCCTTTTAGAGATAAAATATTGTGAGACACAAGCTTAACCTTATCTTAATTCTTCAGATAACTAGTATATTTAATTGGATTAGAATTATTACTATACCACTCAAAGTGGATTCTGAAATGAATCACTAATTAATTCTTAATCTATTTTCAAACATTCCAACGTTTACAAAACAAACAGAACATTGGACTGAACATACCACCAACCAAGACATAATTTATGAATAAAAAAAGTTTGCTCGTTATTTTTGAATTTACAGGCTTGTCAACAACGTATAAAAAGTCTGCAGCAAAATCGTTTCAGCTGAAAGACGCTTACAGCAGCCTTCTCCACAGCAGCCTTCCTCACAGGACAAAATCTTCTTCATAGATTGCTGCATCAAATGGGTCTGGGCCACCCTCATACATCGATTACCCGCGACCTTCGAAAATCATTTGAACTATTATTACAAAAAAAGTTCGAACTGAAATTTTGAATGTGCGGAAATTTCTTTCAAAACCTGTATCTCTTCGGCAAGGAAACTGTAATTTTCTACTATAAAGTGCTCAATTTAGCCTACCACTACTACCAAGAAATGTCAAATAGCTCTGGGTCAAAACTACCTAACTTTGGCATGCCGGTGTTTCAAACGCCACTAGAGGATATATATTGTTTTTTATGTAATGGAAGTGGCAAACAAGCTTGCAGTTCACATTGATGTTAAGTAATGACTGCAGTCTATAGACATCCCCATTTAAACACTTTTAAGACACTTTTGAAATTTCAAGGTGTGAAGTCTTGTGAAAGTACTGAGGTCAATCCCCGGATCGAGGGCTATTATCGGGTGTTATGTATCTCTAATGCTATAGGATTTTTTACATTATCTGTAAGTTTCCCAGCGCCACCCTCGTAGTTTGGTATGGAAATATCAATAGGCTCACCGCATGGGCGAAAACATAACCACTTAACCGTAACCTAACATGCTTGACTACATGTATTTATCTGCACTTAAAATAGTAACTCGTATTACGTTTCTTGCTTTCGCAAAATTCGATAGGCACCGTTTTACAATATTATTACTTCTATACTACATTGTTTCACCTAAACTAAAATTATTATTATCTGCCACTTTTACTTTGTTTTTTTTTTCAGTGTAAGTACTCCAAAACCGTTGCTTTATATCGCCAGAATCTATATTGGTTATTGTCAGCTACTTTAATTTCATACAAAATATTGGATCCACAATGAAATAAACTCTTCAACAAACAGTTCTTTGATTTAACATGTTTGTTTTTAACGGCCGGTATCTTTGAATGACAATCAATAATTTTATCAATAGTGTGTGTGTTGTTCACGTAATCGTATACCACTGGAAGCACCTCACCTCGAAACTACTCGCAATACAAAAATGCCCACGATTATTACATCATGTCAGTACCTTAACAATTATGACACCTCTGCAGTAGATATAGTATCAGTCAATAGTGGAACAAAAATGTTCCCTTGCACTGAATTGGAAAAAATTGATAGAGCTATAAAAGAACAACAGAGCTATTTGTTTTTTGGATTCTGATATAAGGGATTCAGGTGTTTATAGATTGCTTTGTTTGGCCAAACAAATTGGTGATAACCGGATTTTCACAAATCTGTATACCTATTAACCCATTTGGCGCCCATATGGGTACAGTTAGTTTTAATTCCACAAAGTTATATTTTATACCTTTGCACAGTATATTTCTATTACATATTCCATTTTAAGAATTTAATTATGGAAATAAAAAATGTAAGGGTGAACCCCTGAAAGTTTAAACCGTAATTTAAACGGATGCCAATACAGGTAAGTCTGAACCATGTATAATTTTATTTGTGTAAACATCAATTTACTCAAAGGTTCCAATTGGTTTCTGGTTGCACAAATACAAACAAAATAATACGAGAATTCAAACAAATTACTAAAAAACTGAAATTACAATTTAATTTCAGTTGTGTTGATAGAATATTTATACACATGTATAGAGACAATAATAAAGAAAAGAGACTGAAGATAATTAGTTAGTTTCGATGAAAGGGACATCAAAAACACCGTTATCATCAATGAATTGATGACCAGGCACAGCGCCATTAAACTATATTGTTATAACCTGCAATACTAATAAAATATTTGATAATAAAAAACAATGTTTGAAATCACAGTCATCAAAAATCTATATTAGAAGGTGGATGTTTCATATTATTTGAGACATTGTTCTTCATGTAAAGATTCCGTGTACTAATAATTTAATAAACACGTTTACATGCACGATAGCACTGAATAGGAAACGTTATTTGTTCGATGAAGAATTTGCATAATAAATTACTTTATCATTATTTTCAGATTCAAAAGAACTCCTTATCTTATCCGTGATAATTTGTGAATAGTTGCGATAGGTGGATATAATATTAAAAAATTAGAGTCTCTTCAGATCGATTAGAACATGGCTGCCACGGATAGACGTCTTTGATATTGTTGCAATTTTGTTACGATTAATTGCGAAGATTCAATCAATATTTTCACGCATAGCTGAGAAAATATCGTTGAGCATCTCAAATAATTTCCTAAATAATAAAAAACCAAGAAAGGTCGAGATGAAAAGGATTTTGTGTGAATATATTACGAGCAATCGACTGAAAGGCACTAAATCGATACCAAAAGCTCATACTTGGATTAAAAATGTCGAAGGTGTACCAAGAAAAATAATAAAATAAAATGTGGGATCCAATTTAATAACGCAACGATAACGCAACAACAACGCTGTTCGGTGTGAAGATGTTTTTAATCCTAGAGAATTAGTGTTAATCGTAACAATTAGGCGTGCTGCCGAAACTAGTATGCTTTTAATTGCAAAATTGGAAATGACGGGCAGTTTGCGTTACTTTTTAGTTCTACTTTTAATAGCTTCTGTGATCAGTGAGGAATGTGTCACATATGATTTTGAAGAGGATTATGAAAATATGTTTAGTAATGAAGTGGGACCGTGTGTTGGACAGATGCTGATGTGGCTAGAAGGAAATTATGAAGATTTGCCGATAGACAGCATTCATCCGAATAGTACGACGTTTATAAAGCCACAGGTAGCAGTAAGCTGCGTATCGTCCTTTGTGTTTCCTATGTCAGCGTCAGGTATTTTGGAAGTTAATGTGTTCATGTCTCCCACTGCGAATTTTGATCAAGTGACGATTATAGCTCATGAAATAGTGCCAAACGGGAATGACGCGGTTGTGGGAAATACAATATTATTTGCGATGGACCAAAATTTTGTTCCTGGCTGGCACACGTTGAGGATCACTTTGACAGGCAATGGAGTATATGACGGTTACGTAAGTAGTTGTATACCAAATATTTATATGAATAAGTACAAATTTGAAAATAATACATTGTTTCATCATTAAGACTTTATAATAGATCGAACAAAATAAGCATATTAAGAAGGGGTGTTGCCACAATGATGAGCGTCAACACCATAATAAAATTTGGAGGTTTTCTATAACATATTTTTTGTTCGATTTTGTACCTTTAGTCACTGATGACACATTACTTAGATTTATACACGATTAAATGAAAACACAATATTAATATTTTTATCAGAAAAAGAAAATATACTTATCAGGGAATATAATTTCAGGGCTATATTTTGTCTACACAAAGCAAGTAGTTTACCACTAAGTCACCCATAAATTACATCTGTTTTCGTAGTCTGTGAAAAAATTGTTCAAACCTAATAGGTATATCAAATTCTCATATCACAGTGTTTGTAATAATATTCATCCGAAACAGCTTGACCAATTATTATAAAATTTTGCACGTTTATTTATTAGAGATATGAGAATTGGTTGTAATCTTTTTTTATACCCCTAAATGTTAAGATGATGCTCGACAAAAAAAAAATATTCGTTTTCATGGATATTTAATTTTTATGTCCCATACGAAGTTCGTCGGGGCAGCTAGTATTATAATATAAAAATAGTCTAGACAGAAGTACAGGCTTTGTACGTTAAATGTACAGCACGAAACAGATTCTATTGATGCTATATTCTAGTAAAATGTTCCAAAACTTCTCTCATATCTCTCTCAAAAGTATCAAACGCTTTATTGAAATCCACGTCAAAGCAGAAAACATTCTGGGTCACAGCCAGAAGTGAGTTTCTCTATGATTTTGTGGAAGTAGAAAACTTGATCTAATCGTCCTATTCTGAAGGTACTCCATGCATCCCACAGATTCCCGTCGGATTTTTTTCCTTTTTTTCGACAAATTTTCACATTCGCCTAATATGCTAAACATATCTAACTGATGTAGATATATTTAATTCAAAATTAATTACATTTCAGTCAATGTTCATACAGTTCAATATTGAAGTTACTTTTCACTCAAATGCAGAACGTGGAATGTGGTAATGTGTTCATCGGTCAATCAATATGACTTTTATGGTTGCTATTTTGTGGCGCTTTAGAACCCGAACGCGCCGATTTTCATGATTCTAATGACCAATCGAATGAAAAATAGTGATCAAAGTGTTGAAAAAGGAAAAAATAGTTAAAAAATAGGACCAACTGTGTCAAGTGAAATATCGTTTAAAAGGTATTTTAAAAAAATATTAGGTCTTCTATATAATTTTTCTTCTCTTCTAGGTCTTTTATATAATATTAATATTTTAGGGTGTATTACGATTTAAAGTTGATCATCAACTATTCTCGCTTTTATAACCTTAATTATGTACATTATCTTATGTCTAAGATTGAGCGTGAATTGGGCCTTCAGGAAGCGCCGCATGTTTCAAAATTTTAGTCAGAGACTGTAGCCATCCAGCTAGCGAATTGCCACTAGGTGACGCAGATATGTATTCGGGGAACGTTGGTAAAACTCTAGGGATGGAGCTCGATACATTTTGAATTAAACTCAGAAATATAGGAAAACATTTTTAAGGCCTCGGGAGTGGCAATGCATCTAAATATTGCCACAGCCATGATATAAAATGTATTTCTTTTCATTTCGCATTATTTTCCTTCAGAATTTAACGTCTTCTTTAAAGGTTTGACTTTGAATTACTTTTTATTACTTACTGTCTTTACCCTTGTAATCTTTTTTATTTTACAATAGATTTATTTCTTATTGTTTTACTTACTTTAAAATAAATATAATTCAGTAACAAAGATAGCTGTATTTGTTTTTTTTGTGGAATTAATAATCAAAAAGCCATCACTGGATCACGGAATTCACATTTGAAGCTTATATAAGATGTCACCAATTTTCTTGATCAATATGAAGTTGAAAATTTTCGGTTGCATAATGATCGCGATTTCGCTGAAAGTCACGACAGTGGGAGTCAAAAGAATATCGTAATTTCTACATCAAATGTGTTATGTCTATCACCCACAATTACAAAATATAAAAATGAATAACTACCGTTTTACACTAGTAATCGAAAAAAGATTGTCCATTAAAATTAATCGGATATTGAGATTTTAAATTAGATAAATTTAATGTTGATGCTATCGATTTAATACTCATACTATAGTGGTAATAACGAACTAGAACATTGTTTATCGTCTAATTAAATTCTAATTATTTAATCATTGTGTTACGTACCTATCTACCTTTACATTTTCTACGTTTTTCATTTATTTGATTTGAATATCAAATTGTTAGCAAAAATATTTTTTAGATTTTTTTAACAAGTAATAAAATAGAATGCAAAAAATGTCATGTAATAATATAGTGATTTTTTTTTTGAGCTTACTATTCGATAAATATATTTATGCTTATAAAAGAGACGTTCCAAAATGTATGGAGCTTAGGCCTGCACCTTTTACGCTATAATGAAAGAAGAAGCATAAAATAATAAATCATTTTCAGCTATTAATATCGTTCATTATACCTTTAATGATTATTAATTGTCGTTCAAAAACAAGAATGTCATAGTAGCAATATGGTGACATATTGTTGTCATACAAAAATAACATATTGACCAGAACCGCTGTACCGCACCTTAGGTATACGCGCGGCAAGAGGGAAGGTAGCATCGGCTGTAGCGTTCTATCAGTCTGCCGTCATCGACTATATAATAATGGCAACCCATTATACGTCCCACTGCTGGGCACGAGTCTCTCCCCTTTTTAGGGGGAGGCCATCGACTATGGTTTCGTGTAACTAACAGACTTCAGTCAATATATTAGGCGATCTAGTATTTACAATGTGTCATATGCTAATCACTACACTCTCTATGAAAAGGTACTCTTACCTTTTCATAGAGAGTGTAGTGATTGGCAATCACTCTTGATTGCCAATCATTATGCAGTCATCATCATCATCATCTCAGCCGAAAGACGTCCACTGCTGAACAAAGGCCTCCCCCAAAGAATGCCACAACGAACGGTCCTGGGCCGCCCTCATCCAACGATTGCCCGCGACCTTCACCAGGTCGTCGGTCCACCTCGTGGCCGTCGGTCCACCTGCCTACGCTTCGTCTTCCGGTGCGCGGTCGCCACTGCAGAACTCTTCTGCCCCAACGGCCGTCAGTTCTGCGAGCTATGTGCCCTGCCCACTGCCACTTGAGTTTCGCTATTCGGTGGGCTATGTCGGTTACTTTGGTTCTCATGCGGATCTCCTCGTTTCTGATTCGATCTCGCAGAGAAACTCCGAGCATAGCCATTGCTCCATTGCTCTCTGAGTGACTTTCAGCCTTCTTATGAGGCCCATAGTGAGCGACCACGTTTCAGTTCCGTATGTCATCACTGGCAACACACATTGGTCAAAGACCTTCTTGTTCAGACACTGCGGTAAATTGGACGAGAAAATATATAGCAGCTTCCCGAACGCTGCCCATCCGAGTTGGATTCGGCGATTGACCTCTTTCTCGAAGCTGGACTTACCTAACTGGACCGTTTGTCCCAGGTATACATAATCGTCAAAACTTCAAGTGTAGTACCCTCGACCATAACACGTGTGGGCGTAACGAGGACATTCTACATGATCTTCGTCTTGTCCATGTTCATTTTAAGGCCCACTCGTTGGGAGGCTCTACTGAGGCCATTGAGCATTGTGCCAAGGTCTTCCAGGGTCTCTGGAGCCAATCTTCCAGCCATGACTACGATATCATCCGCAAATCGGAGGTGGGAGATGTACTCGCCGTTAATGTTGATGCCGAATCCGTTCCAGTCCAGAAGCTTGAAGACATCTTCCAATGCAGCGGTGAACAGTTTCGGAGATATGACATCTCCCTGTCTCACACCTCGCTGCAGTTGGATAGGTTTCGAGTTCTGATCCTGAAGGCGAACCGACATAGTGGCGTTTTCGTACAAGCTCCTTAGCACCTCGATGTATCAGTAGTCGACTTGGCACCTCTGGAGAGACTGTAGCACAGCCCAAATCTCGACTGAATCGAAGGCTTTCTCATAGTCCACAAACGCTAGACATAGGGGCTGGTTATACTCTTCTGTCTTCTGTATAACCTGCCACAGCGCGTGTATGTGGTCTATGTTGCTAAAACCTTTTCGGAACCCGGTTTGTTCGGGTGGCTGGAAGTCGTCGAGTCTGCGAGATAGACGGTTCGTAATCACTCTCGAAAACAGCTTATAGACGTGACTTAGAAGTGCGATGGGCCTATAATTTTTAAGAAGGGTATTGTCGCCCTTCTTAAAGAACAGTACCACCACACTTATGTGCCACGCCTGTGGCGTTTTGCCCTCGGATATGACGGAATTAAACATCGACTGAAGAGCTTCTAATACTGGCCTTCCGCCCGCTTTCAGGAGTTCAGCAGTGATTCCGTCATCACCCGGCGCCCTGTTGTTTTTGAGCTGTTTGAGAGCCGTACTAATCTCGTCTAGACGGACGTCCGGTATATCTTCGGTGTTGTGTCGGTTCAGTCCGGCTCTAGGATCTACTGCCGGACTGTTAACTGTGGTCGCACTGTCGTGTATAACTGTCCGCAAAACCGTTCGATCTCTTCTGCAAGCTCAGGTTTCGACGATACGATTCTGTTGTCCTCTGTCTTCAGCTTAGTGAGACGGCTTTGCCCTAAGGACAGATCTTTGGCGAACACTTTAGAGCCCTTGTGCCGCTCTATGGCTGCTTTAATACTATCAGTATTAAAGTGCCGAAGGTCGCGAGTCAATGACTTGGAGATCTGTCTGTTGAGCCGTCTGTACACTAAAGCATCTTCAGAGGTCTTCAGAACCATACCGCGCCTCTCTTCCATGAGCTTCAGAGTTGGGATGGAGATCTTTTTGGTTTCATTCTTGGGGCGGGTCTTGAAAAACTTAGACCCCGCTGTGCGGACAGTTTCCACAAACCTGTTATTGTAATCGCCCACATCTACGCACTCATTCAGGCATTCAAAGCGATTTTGTAGCTCGAGTTGAAAGCTCTCGGGGTTAGCGTAGACTTCATTAGTCGGGATCTTTCGATCTTGACCTTTATATTCAGTGTGCCTCTTACCAATCGGTGATCACTCCCGGTTTTTACCGAATTGATCACAGAGACATCACTGAATATATGCCGCCTCGTGGACATAATGAAGTCTATCTCATTTTTAGTCGCACCATCAGGACTGATCCAGGTCCACTTCCGGCACTCCCGCTTCTTGAAGAAAGAGTTCATCATTTTGGCGTCGGGATGTGACGACCCCATCGCCCGCCATCGGAAGAATTATCTTCTACTGGAAGGGAATTCTTCCTCTAGTGCAGTCAGTCAACCGAACAATGGCGGTCAAACCATGGCGGTAGGAGTATCCGGGATGGGCAGCAGCGTCCCGTGATAAAATTACCACCACTGCGATCGCCAACCCGCATGCCAAGCGTGGCGTTTATGGCAAATCTCTCCAAATGCTTCACAACAAAACACAACGGCCCCTAGTCCCCGGTAGCTCCGCTATTCCTGACCATGGTGGTACCGGTCATGGTAACGGCGGGGCAGGGGGTGCTAAGAATCACCGGGAGATGCCAGGGTACCACAACCGACGACAACTGGCCCTGGCAACATACAACGTACGGACGCTGCGGACTGACGAGAAAGTCATGGAACTGGAGGAAGAATTGAGCGGGTTACGATGGCATATTATAGGGTTATCTGAAGTCCGAAGACAGGGGGAGGACTCGATAACCCTCAAGTCTGGTAACCTGCTCTATTTCCGGGAGGGCGAACAACTGTCCCAGGGTGGTGTCGGGTTCATCGTCCACAAGTCCCTCGTGAACAACGTTATCAAGATCGAGAGTGCGTCGTCGAGAGTGGCGTACCTTATACTCAGAATTACCAAACGGTATTCGCTGAAGGTCATACAGGTCTACGCCCCGACCTCTGCGCACTCCGATGATGAGGTAGAAACTATGTATGAGGACATTTCCAAAGCCATACATAGTTCTAAAACCCACTACAACGTTGTTATGGGGGATTTCAACGCGAAATTGGGCGTTCGAGGTGATCATGAGCTGAAAGTGGGACGATTTGGATATGGGCGACGAAACCCCAGGGGCCAGACTCTGGTTGACTTCATGGAGAAAGAGAGCCTTTTCATGATGAACTCTTTCTTCAAGAAGCGGGCAGTCATACAAACAAAAAACTAGTCTTTGAAACCACTGAAAAAAAGATGGTTATTTTATAAAGCAAAAAAAGTTTAAAGCGATTCGGTCGATTAACGAATCGAAATAAACAGAAACATAGACACAAAACTTCTCTAAAAATCATTTTTTTTTTTTTTATTGAATTGAAGTGGCAGACAAGCATGCAGTTCACATTGATGTTAAGTGATGACTGCAGCCTATAGACACCCACACAAAGACCAAGGTCAAAATGCAAATGCGTTACCACTCCTGAGGCCTAAGGTGTTATGCCTCTGTGCCGGAAATTACAGGGCCGTACATTACCACCTGACCGGAACACGATAGTGCTGAACACTACCATTTAGCGGCAAGTAAATCAGGTAATGCGGTGGTGCCTACGCCCGCGAGCTCCGTCACTGGAGCTCTAACACCAGTATAATTCAGTTTAATCGTTGCTTGTAGTAGGGGGGGGGAGCCCAGGCGAGGATTTTTGAATTTACTTGCACCCTGTTCAGTACCTCCACCAAATATAAGATTTCCATATCCTTAGGGCATCTGCCACAAGCTTGCTTCGCATTAAAAAAGTCAGAATTTTGGATGGGAGCTTTGATTGGGTTCATTTTACATCCTCTTTGAGTAACTGACATTCTTGAGTAATTTTTCACCTTAATTTTTTAAAGAAACAAATGTTTTTGAAATGTGCACAGCATCAACGTCGCAATGATTGGGGGAGGGCCAAGAATATTACATTTTAGCCTACAATAAAGTTTATTGGTTAGTCCTATAAGATTAGCATTTGTCTTAACTAATAAATTAGATATTTTATATACCTAGTAGTACATCTTTTGATTTTTTAAAACGTTTTTTCCAGGTATCTTTTATTGGACGTGCAGCTGAAGAATCTATTGTGCTCATCGATTCATTCCGATTCATTCCCCGATCGATCGATGAGAATGAATGTGAAATTTATCCAAGCGAAGAAATCACAACTACTACTTTGGAGCCTACTACCGTTACGGAACCGGAAACAACTACAACATACTTATCAACGACAACCGAAACACCCACAGAGTTGGAAACAGAAACAACGACATATTTGCCAACAACTACCGAAATTACAACAGAAACAGAGACTACAACAACACAATTACCAACGACTACTGAAGTAACGACAGAAACAGAATCCGAAACCACGACAACCTATTTACCGACGACTACTGAAACCACTACAGACACAGAAACCACAACAACATATTTACCAACAACAACTGAAACTACCACAGTAACTGAACCTGAAACTACAACAACTACTGAAACTACCACAGTAACTGAACCTGAAACTACAACAACTACTGAAACAACCACAGTAACTGAATCTGAAACTACAACAACTACTGAAACAACCACTGTAACTGAACCTGAAACTACAACAACTATTGAAACTACCACAGTAACTGAACCTGAAACTACTACAACTACTGAAACTCCCACAGTATCTGAACCTGAAACTACAACGACATATTTACCAACAACTACTGAAACTACCACAGAAACGGAACCCGTAACAACAACTACAAATTTGCCAACAACTACTGAAACCATCATGGAAACAGAACCAGATACAACAACGACATATATGCAAACAACTACAGAAGTTGAAACTACGACATATTCTCCTATCACTACAGAGATGGAAACTACAACAACATATTTATCGTCGACCACTGAAATAAGTACAGAGACTGAATCAGAAACAACAACAACATACTTGCCCACGACTACTGAATCAACTACAGTGACTGAACCAGAAACTACAACCACCTACTTGCCAACAACTACCGAAACAACTACAGAGACTGAACCAGAAACCACAACAACATACTTACCGACGACTACTGAAGCAACTACAGAGACTGAACCAGAAACTACAACAACATACTTGCCGACAACTACTGAAACAACTACAGTGACGGAATTAGAAACTACAACCACATACTTGCCGACAACTATCGAAACAACTACAGAGACTGAACCAGAAACTACAACGACATACTTGCCGATGACTACTGAAACAACTACAGAGACTGAACCAGAAACTACAACAACATACTTGCCGACAACTACTGAAATAACTACAGAGACTGAACCAGAAACTACAACCACATACTTGCCGAGAACTACCGAAACAACTACAGAGACTGAACCCGAAACTACAACGACATACTTCACAACGACCACAGAAACTACTACGGAGACAGAGTCTATAACCACCACAACGTCTTTGCCAACGACAACTGAGCTTACTACAATAGCAGAACTAGAAACTACAACATATTCATCTACTACTACAGAATCAGAAACCACAACAACATATTTGCCTACAACCATATTTACCGAATCAGTATCTACAACAGAAAATAGCGAAACTGACACTGATACTACACCGATATATTTACCTTCAACAACTGAAACCACAACAGATATAGAGCTAGATACTACAACGTCTTTTACTATGACCACAGAAGAAACATTATCAACAACTGATTATGATATTACAACTGAATTACCTCTAACAACTACATCATTTGAAGATACAACAGTATATTCTACAACAGAGAGTTACATACAAAGTACAACTGAATCAGATATTGGTTTAACAACGCCATTAATCACTACACAAAACGATTTAAATCCAACATCAGAAGATTCAGATACAACATTAACTACACTTGATAGCACAACACAGTATTCAACAGAAGCGGACAACATTAGAACCACCGAATATCCACCTGTACCACCACAGTATAACAGTGGCCGTGGTTTTTGGAATGCATATACTATTACAATGGTAATATTACTTATATTAATAGCTATTATTTTAGCTTATATTTGTGGATATATCATCGGTAAAAAAAGACACAAGAAGACGCCAATATATATATTAGATTTAAATGAATTACCAAGGCCATATATTATACCTAGAGTAACAAAATGGTATCCAGACCATAACATATTTGGTACTCCATTACCGATCTATACACCTTTCAAAAAAGATTTTTCTACGTTAATGAATGGTGTGGCTTGCTATCCTTGATTAAATCTAGTTGTTAATGATTTAAAGACTGGATAACAGACATTATTAAATTCTTTCTAAGTTTTTGTTGAAATGTAACACCTAAACTATTAGGGGAGCATTGAAGTTTCGAATATGTTTATCCACTTTTGCTGTTAAAGCTAAAGAAGATAAGTCTATGTAACCATCTAAGTAAAATGAGAAATCACTTATTATACGTACAGCTCGTGATAAACTGCATAATTATTCGAATAACTTATACTATTTGTTACTCTTAGGTATACACATGGCGATAACATTAGCTGTAGGAAACGATACCTTGTGCCTTGGTCTTGGTCTTAGTCATATCTAAGAAAATGTGAAATATTCGCGAATGGTCAGCTTTAAGCATCGCGATTACAGGAATATAGACACGTGTTTAACCAAGTTATAAATGATTAGGTACTGAAATAATTGGAAAAGATGTAACTCTCATATCAACCACTGTTTAAAAAAATTGCCCCTAATATCAATTGAAGTTGAAGTTAATAGATAGATTTGGATACACTTGACTGATTACACGTCATTCCAATTACTTATTCGTAGATTGTTAAGTATATTTAAGAATTAATATATTAAGGTATTTAAACAAAAATCAATATGTAAATATTTTTTAGAAAAAGTGAGACAAAGACAGATTTCGTTGTTGTAATTACAAACAATCCAGGAAAAGACATAATAATTATAATGATTATGGGTAAATAAGTATAATATTTCAAGTATTTAGTAGTATTTATTAGTATTTCTGGGAATTGGAAAAAAAACATATTTTTCAAAAATTATCACAAAAGTAAATATGAAATGTTTTTTTTTATATAAGTACTTTTTGTGTAACATAGCTAAGGAATAAACTATACAGGGTGGATAATAGATTGCGACATAAAATTAATGTAATTTAAAACAACCAGAATATTTTTTATTACAGCATTATTGGATAAAAATCACACAAAATTTCTCATAGCTTAACTAAAGAAAATGTTAGTGTCCTTATCATTATTAATATGAACAGTCTATTTATTTATAAGTATAACAACAAAGCGAAGCGCGCATGGCCGAAGCGCGCATGGCCCAGCGGCTGGTGTAGATCGTAAGCGATCTGCTCGGTTAAGCACTACGGGCGCGGTCGGGTAGTGTGATGGGTGACCGCTAGTGGCAAATTAAATGCGCGTTTCCGTGCTTCGGAGGGCACGTTAAGCCGTCGGTCCCGGTTGCTATCGATAGATAGCAGTCGTTAAACCTTGTCAGAGGCCTTATGGGCGGTTTGAAAACATCCGACAGCGGGTTGGCCACTAACCCACCCACCTCCACCAATCTGCATTGGAGCAGCGTGGTGGAGTATGCTCCAGGCCTCCCCCCAAAAAGGGGAGAGACTCGTGCCCAGCAGTGGGACGTATAATGGGTTGCCATTATTTATTATTATTTATAACAACAATACATAACTTGAATTATTTATGGGTATGTAATAAATATTTCATCTTCACAGATAAGGAATCTTGTATAAATACCGATTTCAACAAAATTTTGGCGTCAATGGGTTGCGTTATATAAGATATACAATTTATAATTCATCTGTTTAAATAAATAATTTCAAAATTGTTACATAATATTTTTTTTTAATGTAATCATATATAAGTTTATTGTCTTGTCCAATTATTTAATTCTTGATATACACGATATCTCATTACGGAAACTTGTACATTAATGTCTGAATTTATGATTAAGAATATTTACGTTTAAGCATAATATTCTACCAACCTAATACAATTTGACAAGGTGCTAGTTTTAACTACTATAATCACTTCCCTAACTACACTTACGAGCTTTTAACTAGAATCACTTAACCTTTGTTCAATAACGTGTTATAAATGTTTTATTTCCCCAGTTTATGTGATTTAAAGCTCACAAGTGTAGAAATAAACGAAACTTTCGTTTTGAATTTCATCGTCTATGATTAAATATTGTTAAGTGAAACGGAGACAATGTTCATAAAGGAGATGTTGCGAGCTCGGCTCTGGTTTGTACACTACCTCAAAAAATGGGTAATTTAAAGAAGAATCCGAAAAAAATTCAAAAATATGTTTTAGAGTTACAACCACATTTAATTCAAACGATTTTATCATTTTCAACCATGTTCAACATGGTGGCGAGACAGCCTACGCTTGGAATAGTACCTATGTAGATAAAACAAAACTAATGCTATCTGTATCTTACTAGTGCATCATGTGGTGCATCACATATTAACAAAAAAACGATGTATCGAATCGATCACTTTAAAGAAGTTCCGATGAATTTCTTTAAATTGGAAATCGATTATTAGAAGAATTTGTCAAAATGACATTGCCCGCCATATTCGTTTTGTTGGTTTTGAGTTGCAATTCTAACTGCAAATAATGTTTTGTAACTGAAAACTAAGCTAAATAAGTGAAAATATGCAGTAAAAAACGTTTATATACTGATTTTGCCTGTTAATGATATTGTGTACTATACATGGCCGGAGGTCCATACATTTTTGCAACATCTCCTTTACATGATTATTAGTAAGTAATAAGTATGTCTCTTTTTTGTTCATCAAAACCAGACTGCTAAAATCATATTATCGCATTTAATGATATTAAAGGTAGAAAAAAGAGAGATACAAGTACAGTTAAACATACAAATACAACCCAACCTCGACTCATTGCAATCCCACTTTCGCGTTTTTCGTATATCCTCTCACTTGCAAGGTTAAACGCCATTCAAAGTATTGACGAGTTGTTTCCAAGGCATTTTATCGTCAGCTTGTCTAAGCGCTGCAGTCATGGTAAACCCTATCAGTTCTTTATTGGATCAGACCCGTACAAATTGTATACTCAACCTCAGCTCTTCTTCCACCTACTTTGCAAACATCCAATTTGTCGAGGTTGTCTAGTGGTTTCCGTGCAATGTGGCCAAAGTAGCTGAGAATGCGTGGATAGCAGATTGTAATAGATACTGGGTTTCATCTATATAAAATAAGGATTAAAGACAAAGAGGTCAGAGGCCACAGGTGACAGTGACGGAGCTTGCGGGCGTAGGCACCACCGCATTACCTAATATACTTGCCGGTAAACGGTAGTGTTCAACATTATCGTGTTCCGGTCAGGTGGAAATGTACGGCCCTGTAATTTCCGGCACAGAGGCATAACACCTTAGGCCTCAGGAGTGGTAGCACATCTGCATTTTGACCTTGGTGTTTGTATGGGTATAGGCTGCAGTCATCGCTTGACATCAATGTGAACTGCATGCTTGTTTGCCACTTCCATTACATAAAAAAAGAGACTCTGAAGCTCATAAAGCAGTACCAGGTTCTGGTGTCTTCTGAAGACGCTTCAGTATGTACAGACAGATCTCCAAGATACTAACTCACGACCTTGGGTTTTAATATAGCCATAGAGGAAAAGGATAAAGTGTTTGCCAAAGATCTAGCTGTCTATAGGGCAAAGCTGTCTAACTAAGCCCACAACAGAGGCGACAGAATCGTATCTTTAAAATCTGAGTTTGTACAAGTGATCAAGCGGTTTTACTGAGAGTCATACGCGACAGCACGATCAATTGTTAACAGTTCGGCAGCAGATTCTTGAGCCGAACCGACACCATACTGAAGATACTCTGGACGTCAGTCCGTCAGTCTAGACAAGATTAGTACGGTTCTGAAACAGTTATGAAAGAATAAAGCTCCAGGTGATAATGGAACCACTACTGACCCTTAGAAAGCTGGCACACGGTCGTTATTTCGGACACACCGTCACACTTACACACACACACACAAGGAACATACACAAACGCGAGCTAGCGCGCACAGACGCACACACACACACACACATATTTACGTACGTACACGTACACATATAGGCATAAGGACTAAAATAGGAAAATTTGGCGAAAATTGAACTCAGTAGTTTAAAATAAAATATAATTATATAAGTAGTAAAGTTTAAATAACTCCTTTGTATATAAATGTATTAACTGGTTCATAAAATCGGTACATTTTGACTAAAAATAATTAAATATTAAGTTTATTCAATAAAGTTTTGTTCTATTTATAGTAAAAATCTTGTTTTATGTGAAGAGAAAATAAAGAAATGTAATTATTTCACATACCTACTCGTATTATAACTGAAAGTTGACATTCAAACTTTTTGAAACACGGCCTTAACAAATAATAAGGCCCTGTTTCTACAAATATTATTTAAACCTGGCAGCAAGAGGATGAAGAGTATATTTTTAATTTAACCAATAAGTTATTTAAATAATATTTACGACGGAGATATTATTAGTCTATTGTGATATTATTTTATAGTCTTACATTAAGTTCACAATAAAATTGTAATATTTAGGAGGGTACCTACATAAATGTAATCGGATGTGAAGAATATTAACCAAAGATGATAATATTTTTTGATTAATGTTAGCTTTACCTATTACGTATAATAATTTAATTAAAAATATGATAAAATTACTTTTTTTTAATGTAATGGAAGTGGCAAACAAGCGTGCAGTTCACATTGATGTTAAGTGATGACTGCAGCCTATAGACACTTACACGAAGACCAAGGTCAAAATGCAGATGCGTTACCACTCCTGAGGCCTAAGGTGTCATGCATCTGTGCCGGAAATTACAGGGCCGTACATTACCACCTGACTGGAACATGATAGTACTAAATACTACCATTAAAAAAAAATCTAGTATATGAATTTATATGTGTAGTTATTAATCTCCAATGTCCCACACATTGTTTTATGAATAAAGTCATATCAGTGAGGATTAGCTTCAAGCAAACGAAATGTAGATAAGTTAATTAAATTAGGTATTTAATGTCACCAAATGTGAATGGAATTTATTACATTAAAAGGATCAAAAATTATATTTTGCAGTAAGTAATAGGACAGAGCAGCGATTCCCATTTGCCGGGTCACGACCCGGGGTGCGACCGCCTATCGACATTGCTATTATCGTTGTCATTGCTGTCAAATTTTCATATCGATTTTTGCTTTAACTAAATATCAATAATCGAAATAATTTACCATTATCGCTCGCATCTCACCTACGAAAGCAAGAAAAACGATATGACGAAGCAGTTAATCAATATTGCTTTTAAATGAGCTACAAATCGACATTAAAATTTAACAGCAATGACAATAGCAAATTCTATAGGCGGTCGCACCCCCGGTACCGGGCCGTAAAATAATTTTAAAAGTCGCAACATTCCTGCCTTGTTGCAATAAATATTGAAATACCTACAATTTTTTCCCAGTAAATGGTATGTGCTAATAATTTACTTAAAAATATTGATCAATACGATGTATTATTTAATTTCACCTTATAAAATCAGCTTGGATTTCAAAAATATTAAGAAGGTCACAAAGGAGTATTGCGAAAATAATTGTTTTATATTATTTCGCATTAACACATGCAGGTGAAATATATTTTTCTTTCCATTTTTCTTTAAAATAAAATATATTGCGAAAATAACCGTGCCACGGTAGAATAATGTTTGGGAAAGACAGCATTAGGGTATGTCTTCGTAAAATAATGAATTAATAGATGTAAAGATCTACTGAGTTTTGTTTTGGCAGGTTTTTTCTCAGTAATGTGGGCTTTGGAACTCTGCCAGTGAATGACAAGGAATGTCCCATATTTTTTTGTTTAGTCTTATCTTGCCGTTTGTAAAAGAGAGTATGGAACATTCTGTTGATACCTATTTTTATTATTAAGTATTTTTGGACTATTATTAATTTATTTACTTTGACATATTAATCAACGTATCAGTTGTTATTCGCTTTAATTTTATATTTGTAATTTGACCTATCACAAGCAAATTCTATTATTTCCAAGTGATTAAATGAATTTTTGAGTTTTGAGTTTGATCACGCTGAGATTGTGATGACATCAAAGTTTAATGTTATTAGATTTTTTACTCTCTGACGCTGGAATTTCAGTGAACGTAAAAGTATTCCAATGGACTTGGGATTTTACTTTCTTTAATAATTACATTATAATATATTAGCAATCTCAAAAGGTGATTAACTCATGCCCTGTCCCATATACCACACGTGGCCATTTGCATTGTTTAAACTACTGTGTTTGTTACGAGACAGTGAATGTAAACAATTTTGGATAAAATAGATTTCAAATATTGCCGTCTTACTGTATGATCGCATTGTGCATAATAATTATATAATGTAAATATTACCCAAAAATAAGATTAGCTGACGTTTTATTTATTAATAATTCGCCATATTAATTATGTCGATTCAATGTGACTAAGCATTTCTAATTGTTAAATTTTAGGATGTGAAATAATTGTGGAGTGTAAAATTTTACCAAAGCAGTGCAGTTCCACTGCTATATCCAGTATGCCAAAAAAACTAGTATTTCTAAAATTGAAAAATTATAGATATTAAGACAATTATATTTTAATAATATTAAATGTTTCTTATGTTTCTTAAATAATAATTACATAATCTTTAAAAATTGGATATTCATGATTAAACAAAATTAACAGTGAGTAGGGATTAATAATAACTGTGTGTAAATTTTATTTTAGTGTATGTTTATTGATAATAATAATAGTTATAAGTTAAATAATGAATCTTGATATTATAAAATAAAATTTTAATTGGTACATAATATTAATCCTGTTGTTTTTTTTTTCTAATCCTTATGTTGTATGTAGATGTTGTAAACCAGCGAACATTAATTCGTGTGCACGTTAAAGATTAAAAAGATTATTACACGACACGGTATTCAGGGTCCGGCAGAAAGGGTGGGCGTGGCCTCTCGCCGGTTATTACACTATCCGGTCGACAGGGCCCTAACTCAGTCACAGTACGAAGATGAACAGTATGGAAACTACGTACAAAACGTTGAAACGGCGCAATCACGCAAACATGCGCATAAACGAGGCCCCTATGCGGTTCTCGCGATGCTGCAGCTCTGAATCATACCCAGGACCCCAGCGTTGCAGTAGTGGCCCACTACCACTGGACTACTGAGCCACTAAATTTGATAATAACATTCACGATCTGAAGAAACTACCGTACGTATTGAAAATATTTAACATTTTTTATTTTAATGAAGGTGGCAAACAAGCATGCAATTCACATTGATGTTAAATGATGACTGCAGTCTATGCACACACAAAGACTAAAGGTCAAAATGCAGATGTGTTGCTACCCCTGATGTTGAGATCTTAGTTGTTATGTCTCTGTGATAAAACTCCCTAAGGAGGTTATTATGTCTCTGTGATAGTTATTACGGGGGCATGCTTACCATTTACCTACACCGGAACCCGATAATGCTGAACAATACCATTTGACGGCAGATAGATTAGGTAATGCGGTGGTGCCTACGCCCTAGAGCTCCTGTACTGGAACTGTACCACCAATAAAAAACAGTAATTAATATAGTAAACTGCCTCGGTAGCCTAGTGGTAGCAGGCGACTAGTACTACGCTGAGGTCCTGGGTTCGATGTCCGGGTAGGGGGTTATCAGAGATAATGGTGTTAAGTCCTTTATCTCTGGTTCTATTGGGACTTTTCCACTTTCTGGAAATTGCCCAGTACCTACCTCGAAGTTTGGTAATGTGCCCGGAGATGACAACAGGCTCGCCACCTGTTACATGGGCCAAAACGTATCCGGCGAATCGTGGGTGTTTACATGTATGCTTGAATGCATGCATTAATACCTCTGCCTACCCCTTCGGGGATTACAAGCGTGAAGTTACGTTTTAATATAGTTAAATACTCTATATGGCTTCTCTCTAGAATAAGTTTGTTTGTATGAATGTACCTTCACGCCAGGTCCCTAACGGGGTAGGCAGAGAGTGTAGAGCGCCAGATATCCCGATCCTGACATACCTCTCGTGCCTCGTCTATCTTCATCATTCTCTTCATACATGCACGCCGATTCCTAAGAATTAGTTTGTGAGATACATAATTCATTTTATTGATGAAATTAGGTTACTGACATAACGTAATGATTATCACAATAAAGCGATAAACGGGTTCAATGGCTTAACGTATCTTCCGACACATTCAAGACTTTTTTTTATTAATTAGCCTTATCTAAGTATCAGTGTTGGCCATGACTGTGGATACTCAGTCACCTTCAACCTAACCCGGATATTTCAGGGTGCTCAGAGTTTCATTGTCGCGTCCAGTTGTTTCCATTTGGTTTTCGAACGTTAAAATAGATTATTATCTACTAAAGTTACAGTGAGTTATAAATTAAAGAGAAGATTCTACTGGTGGTAGAGCTCCAGTGACGGAGCCCGCAGGCGTAGGCACCACCGCATTACCGCCGCTAAATGGTAGTGTTCAGCACTATCGTGTTCCGGTCAGGTGGTAATGTACGGCCCTGTAATTTCCGGCACAGGAGCATAACACTTTAGGCCTCAGGAGTGGTAACGCATCTTCATTTTGACCTTGGTCTTTGTGTGGGTGTCTATAGGCTGCAGTCATCACTTAGCATCAATGTGAACTGCATGATTGTTTGCCACTTCCATTACATAAAAAAAAAGATAAAGAAAGGGGTCAGACCTAATAACCCCGCCGTCCATTAATGGAAAAGATACCTTTAAACGAGCAATTCTTGTATATATAGAATCAAGAGCTCGGAAACGGCTCCAACGATTTTCTTGAAACTTACAGATGAGGGTTTTTCGGGTTTTTCGGGTCAAGAAATCGATTTATTTAGGTTCCAGGTCCAAGAAAAGCTCGGTTCAAAGTTAATAATAAATTTTCTTCATAACTGACGACTAACGCCATCTATTGATGAATGGAAGAACCATTAGTCTACTAAGGTTAGTCGTATTTTTAGCAAAGAAGAAGTGTTTGATTTGAGGTTAGACCAAAAAAATCAATTGTTTTTATTCATATTTCTTCAGTATGCAATTCATACTAAACATAATTTTCAAAAATCGCTACGGAGCGAAGCTCGGTCAACCAGGTACTGGAAGAGAATTAAGTAAGTAGTCAAGTAGTCAATAAGTCAACTGAACAATGAGATTAACGGCCGAATACTCAAACGTCATTCAATTTTAAGCAACCCTCAAATATGCGCTATCTTTATCGTTTGAACGTGTTTTATTAAGACGGACTTTTAAGTCCCACCTAGATTAAAGTGACGTTTGAGTACTTGGCCGTCAATCATATTTCTAGTTAGACGGGGCAGCTTAGATTTCGTAATCTCACGAAACATTCACGGCCCTATCAGAATAACAGCGCTGTAGTTCATGCTACGGCATCTTGCTGAGATAGGAGCCATTTTTTATGCCTTTCTTATGTTTTATTAGCTGACCCAGCTTACTTCGTATTGTTTGACAATAAAACCATGTATCAAAGGTTTGATAGATACGGACTATTTGTATGGAAAAATGAAATTGCCGTTTTTACTATTTCCCTTCAATTTCTTTATATTTTCTTACCAAACCATCCCTGGACTTCCAAAATTCATTCAAAACCAATATTAGCCAAATTGGTCCAGCCGTTTTTGAGTTTTAGCTAGACTTACGATCAGCAATTTATTTTTATATATATGACGGCGCTTCAAGCGCTGTCAGCAATAAGGAGGTTTTATATTGAGTGACGTTTGGGGATCACTCAGGCGGAGTGTCGTGTCAATGGTAGCGAAGCAACCAGCTTGTTGACGGACGGTTGGAAACAAGGGGACCACAGGGGGACTGTCAGCGCACCACATCTGCGACAAATCGCCATTTATCAGATTAATCCAGACCAACAGTTATAACTAAAGTGTGGCTTTAATGTTAATTTAGTGTTAGACGGCTAATGGTTGAAGTATTGAAAAACAACAATGGAAAATAAATTACAACTCATGAAAGCTACTAATTCCTTTATCTGATTTCCCACTCATACGTACGCCCACAGGTTAAATAAGGAGACAGGTAATTCTGATGAAGGCCTAGTATGTAGTAGTTATAAAACATACAAGTGTAAGCCAAAAAATCAATATTTTTCTTTCTTAATTAAATATTAGTGTAGGTATTTAATGTAAGAGATTCAACGTCTGTTTGCCTCGAAGCGGGGGGGGGAAGATACATCCACGATTCGCCGGTTACGTTTTGGCCCGCCTACTAAATTCATTCGCTACGTTCATCCGTGTGTTTTTTTATACCAGAGCCTGTACCATGTGATTGCGATTTAATTTAGGCGCTATCAAAATTTTGTTTCACTGATCTTATCACACAGTGCGTATGAATAAACGAGACAAAGCAAATAGCGATAGTTTAGGTTGTCTAAATGGTCAAGTTACGGCCGCTGGTCTCCTCTAGAAGTAGTGCTGCTAATACTACTTACGTTTTCATCACCAAGGAAATGTTAGTTTGTATCAAATTAATATTATGAGTAGATTTAATGAACGGGCCTCTTTGAATTCTCAACAAGGCGTTATCTTAGCTTATCTCGCTTTGAGTCTTAAACAAAGGGCAAGCTCGAGTCTGATTAATACCTATCTAATAAAATAGTGTTTATCTTTCATGATATAAACTATTTTAATAAGGGTATTAGTCGATGAAACAAGGAATTTCATTATCTGATAATGAATAATTAATTTTCAATATAGTACATAAGTTGTAAGATATATTAGCTACTCATTTCACAAAGTACATAGAGTGGTGAACTCATCTGTTATATTTTATACTTATTAGTGGTCGTCCAATTTTAAAACTAAATATCGATGTTATGTTTTTGTAAACAATTGAAAGTGGCAAATCAGCATATTTATTCATATAAGTATTTCATATGAATAGGCTCAAGGCGAGCACTTTTAGATCGTATATTTAAAACTATCTAGAGTGTATAACCACAACTAATATAGTTAAAAAAACTAAATATATTTAAAAGAAACAGTTATAATAAAAGAAGAATTGATTAATTTTAAAATCCTCAATTTTCCCTTTTCAAAAAAAAAACTAGGACTTGGTCATTATAAAGTTCCAAATGCAGTCAATACTGAGAAGAACTCTGCTACTGAAGAAACTCAGTACAGCTATAGAATATACATTATGTAATAAAATTTTATTATTACTATAGTACAGGATTTACAGGACAAAATAGCCTAGGAGCGATCGCTTCAATCCCATGATGTGTCGTTAATAATTGTACACGTATAAGCATCTTTTGATAACTTTTTTTAAAATAACGACAATATCTCACTCCTTAAAATTAATTCCTTATATTTTAAGTTCCATTAAAACCCTTGATTCAAAAACAGACTGAATTTCAAATGCGTGTGTTTTCCCCTACTATTTTACAATACCGTTCGAATAGCCCAAACAAAAAAACATAATCTGTCATCTCTAATCCACCAATACAAAATGACTGGTCATAAATACAGGTGCGAGCAAGCGATATCAAGTGGAATCCTACTGTGACGCAGGTTCGTTTGTGTTCACGTCACGGGAGAGGGTCAGGCGTTAGGACCATTTGTTATCTAACTTCTTTTATCCACCAGTATAAAATGGCCTGTCATAAAAAAAGGTGTGAACTAGAAATATCAATCGGCATGGTACTGTGATGCATGTTCAATTGTGTCCACGTCACGGGAGACGGTCAAGCTTTAGGACCATTTGTTAAGTATTCAACGCTGGCTATTTATCTCGGCAGTATTGGCTGCCGGCTATCAATTTTCGCTCCTTTTCATCCATCAAATGAAGGGGCCTCATCTTGTTATCAAGTGAATGGATTTGGTATGTAGAGTGAAAACGCTGACGATTTAAACTCTACTCTATTCTTATCCAAAATCAATAAAAACACGGCTTTTTGATACGATAGTACCGCATCAGAAGAGAATGTGGTTAAGAAGCCAGTTTATACTACATGTTCATTCAAAATTAAATAAGAAATAAACAAAATTTGTTTGGCAACAAAATGTATAATTTCACAAAATATTAAAAATAGCTAGAAGAAAATTCAACCAAAAAATATCTAACTTCGTTTACCCACCAGTATAAAATGCCCGGTCATAAATAAAGGTGTGAACTAGCGATATCAATCGGCATTGTGCTATGATGCAGGTTCATTTGTGTCCACGTCACGGGAGACGGTCAGGCGTTAGTACCATTTGTTAAGTATTCAGCGCCGGCTATTTATCTCGGCAGTATGGACTGCCGGCTATCAATTTTCTCTCCCTTTCATCCTTCAAACGAAGCGGCCTCATCTTCTTGTTACCAAGTGAACGGTTTCACTTTTAGTTTAAGGAATGAAAAAGGTGACGATTTTAACTCTTCGCCTAACCAAAACCAATCAAATAAGGATTTTATTCCTACCGCATCAGTGGCCAATGTGATCAAGCAGCTATTTTCCTGATAGTATATTAAACTTTTGTTAGTATCAGTGATCATCATCCGGTCATTTTAATATTAGTTTTAATATTATTAAAAAAAATATCAAAATTCCTCAAACATTTCTATGGTGCATCAAAAACTAGAAAGCTATTTTACAAAATTTTGAAAATTGCCAAAGGAGGATTCTGATTCTTCTAAAAATGTCATTTATCTTCTTTTATCCACCAGTATATAATAACCGATCATAAATAAAGGTGCGACCTAGCGATATCAATCGGCATTGTGCTGTGATGCAGATTCATTTGGGTCTACGTCACGGGAGACGGTCAGGCGTTAGGATCATTTATTAAGTATTCAGCGCCGGCTATTTATCTCGCCAGTGCCTATCAATTGGCGCTCCCTTCTATCTATCAAGGGATGCGGTCTCATTTTGTTGACGCCAACTGAAGGGTTTGGCCTCCTTTTCTAAAAGGAGTCTTACGGGGAAAGTCTTTAAGAAAAAAAAAAACAACAGGTTGCACTCCGGGAATGCCGGTAAAAGTGAAAACATGAATATTAACGTTTTTGACCACTACCAGCAAACATAAAAAGATTATTTTCTAGAACAATAAGAATCTTATTAAAACTAAACTGACTTAAGTCTGAACTCCCTTGATATTCGGAAAATACAAGGGAAAGCTTACATTTTTTTTATTTGGTTATCAATCAAAGTAATCACGCAGTGTAAAAGCCAAAAAATAGTTCAACACTATCGTGTTCGGGTTAGATATTAGTAATGTAACGAATATTCGCATTCGCATTCGTGAATATTCGCACATTTTTTTATGTCCGCATTCACATTCGCTTTCGCAAAATTTTTGCGAATGTTTTGCGAATATGAATGTAAAAAAACAAAAACGAATTGAATTTTACATTAGGTTAATAAAAACATAATCCAATCATAATTTTTTTTTAACTTAGAAATAAGGAAACTTAACTTCGTGACATATTCACATTTCAGTCTTAATTTCATCACTTGATTAGAAAATGAGTTGTTAGGAACTTAATTATATCTACATCTTGAACAAAACTAAAAGTAATAATTAAACAAAAACATTATTCTTCTACAATAAATCATAAATGTTACATAACTTAACAAACAAACACAAAATTATCTCTTTTACTTTGATAAAGCTTAAAAAAAGTATGAAACACCTAATGTGTAAATGGTATGAAACGAAAAAAAAAAACAAATTCTTCTTCGTAATTTTTATCAGTCTTTTAAATATTTTCTCCGTGAATAAAACTAAAAATAATAATTATGTTAAGTAAAGTCTGTTTCGATGTGGTGTGTAAATAAGTCCAGCGCCACTAAACATGCGCTCGCTTACAACACTGGTCGGTGGTATAACCAAATAATGCCAAACTACAGGAAACAGTAGACCGTATTTTTCCTTGTTCACTTTCCACCCAGTTAAAGGGTCGACGTCTCTTGCCACGCGTTTTTCCGTTGAATATTGAGTGACAATTATACGGATTAAAAGATGAGCAGGGTTTTGAAAACTAAGAAGCGGTACGTCTTCTTCTTCATTATTGCTCGTATCCATAAGTAAATTCATTGTTCCTTTCAAAGATACACTTTTATTTGTTTGGATATCTTCGGTTTCATTAAACCTGACACGCTTTGCATTCGGACAACGTTAATTGGATGATACATTAGTTTGACTGTCTCCAAACAATTTTTTTGTTGTGTGTGTGTGGCAAACATGATTGTTTGCCACTTTCATTACATAAAAAAAATGTTATGAAGTTATTTTTTTGAATTTATTTTTTTGTTTGTGAATTTTGGATTAATAAGTTTCAAAATGTTTTTTAAAATTATTGTCGAAATCAAATTATAGTGTTACTAGTGACCATGTGTAGGTTCAGCACATCCTGACAAATTTTAACTGTTTTTTTTACTTTAAATGGTTTTTCATATTTCAAGGTATTTTTCATACACTTCACATCACATACTTTTGGTCGAAACAAAATATGTCCAGTATTACATTTTTGTTCTCTTTTCTCTCTGCATTCACATTTACTTTTTCGGGGAACATGATTTTTACAGCCCTGTAATTTCCGGCACAGAGACATAACACCTTAGGCCACAGGAGTGGTAACGCATCTGCAATTTGACCTTGGTCTTTGTGTTTAAGGTGTCTATAGGCTGCAGTCATCACTTAAAATCAATGTGAACTGCATGCTTGTTTGCCACTCTCATTACTTAAAAAAAAAATGAAATAATTTTTCTGAATTTATTTTTCTTTGTGAATTTTAGATTAAATTGTATAATTTTTTTTTAACTTATTGTCGAAATTAAATACGTCAGTTAACGTTGTTTCTTGTTTATGTACTTATAGTAAATATATCTACCCTTTCTAGGATACGGGTTTAAAGTTACTTTTCTTAATTATATAAAGCAACATTTCTTAATTATTTAACATTGTTAATTGTTTCAGATTGCAATGCAAAGGAAAGAATGGTTCACTACGAGCTTTTTGGTATATTTTATAACTTCCAACATTCATTGTCGTTGTGGTCAAAACACTAGCGCTAATGGGGTTAATGGGCTCGGTAAATGCTTGAGTGCACTCCGAGCGGGGAGGCTATTTTCATTTAAAACAATGCCCTTTTAGGATTAGGTACATGTAAGCTTCGCCACAGTTGATATTTATTATTTATTTCAACGTTGGAATTAGAAATATATTGCATATCACTTCAAACCACCTGCTAAAAATATGCACTTACGAAAATTTGAATATGATAACTATATCTTCGTAACTACACGCCTATAATCTTGGGAGGGATAGCGGAGAGTGCATGCGTTATGCACTCACCTCTGGAATACCCACGATTCACCGGTTAAGTTTCGTCCCGTGTAATAATAATACGTATGTAAAATACGTGGCCTCGTGACAACTGAGTAACTTCCAGGAAATGGAAAAGTCTAAATTGTACTAGAGATAAAACAAAGCACAACTCTACCCCTGATAGCCTCGGGCTGGGGATCAAACCCAGGCTCCCAGTGCACCAGCAGTGGGCTGCTACCACTTGACTGTTGAAGCAGTACGTACAGTACTCACTCTGATGTAATCGACTCAAATTTAAATGAACTTGAGCAAGAAGTTATTGCTCTTATTAAAATTCTAACAAATTATCAGAATCAAAGACTAGATAACTCAAATGTAGAGAAACACTTAATAAAAGTGTAAATCTTAAATATTTGTATATGGTTCACAAAACAAAATAATTACAACAAGGTTGGTAATATTTGTACGTGATGAAAGTGATGTTTATCGAGTCAACAACTGCGAGTCGGACTCGTGGTCACAGGCTTACAATTTAAGGATTTCATATGTTGCCTGAGGACTAGACTTCTCATAGGTTTCCTTATTCTGTAGGTAAAGTCGTATTTTAATCACTGCAGTTTTCGAGATAAAAACGTGTCAATGTTTCATTTTTTTTTATTTACGTTACACTTGCACGTTTCGGTCACTGATTTACAAACATACGAGTATGAAGTAGTTTTTCATTTTTAGGTATGGAACTCTTATTCAAATCAAAGTAATCACAAGCAGGAAAAAACAATAGACTGTGACAAGAAAGTACTGAAAAAACTATTAACCTAGAAATAGAAAATAAGACACTCCCCTAAGTAGCACGGTTCCAGTTTCCTCTACTAAATAGGATACGCCCCTTAGTCATATTATCGTACTGATTAGTTTCCAGCAGTCAATTTACTACACTATCACATTGTAACAAGACAAATGACGTGGAAACTATTACACATATATAAAATGTCGAATATAAATATCTGTCAAATCAATTTAAAAACGGAACCAGTTGTTTGTTCCTGGTGTTTTCTCTTTACATTAACCTCGTTGTGAAAAACTAACCTCTCGTTACAACTAAAGGTCACCCATATCCAGCGATTGTTTACAATTTTCACCAGAAATTAGGTTCAGGTTAGTACTTCCTACGCTGTCTTTCGGTACGCTGTCGCTACTCAAGAACTCCCCCTTTTACAAACTGAGAACAATAATTATATTGCAACAAACATTGTATATGTATGATCTGATTGTGTTATGTAATGAGCATAGAGCAACACGGGCCACCAACCGCGGCGGACCAGCGGGAAGTAGCCATATGCAGGCTTTCAAAACTTTGTTTGGTCAAAATCGGTTACGGGAAAAAGAAGTTATAGTCAATAGAAAATTTACTTCAAGCACTGCTTTTAAACAGTTATACATTTAAACAGAGTTGAATGCGGTTTACATCGGCGTCAGTGGCGTTTATGGCGATGCTGGTGGTGGTGGTGATAGTGGTGGCGTTGGTGGCGTTAGTGGTGTTGGTGGTGGTGGTGGTGGTGGTGGTAGTGGTGGTGGCGTTGGTGGGGTTAGTGGTGTTGGTGGTGGTGGTGGTGGTGGTGGTGGTAGTGGTGGTGGCGTTGGTGGCGTTAGTGGTGTTGGTGGTGGTGGTGGTGGTGGTGGTAGTGGTGGTGGCGTTGGCGGGGTTAGTGGCGTTAGTGGCGTTGGTGGTGGTGGTGGCGTTGCTGCCATTGGTGGTGGTGTTGGTGGCGCTGGTGGCATTGGTGGCTTTGAAGGCGTTAGTCTAATATCGTGTACAGAGAAGTATAGTTTTAATACTAGTAATATAATGTAAACCAGTTTTTTTTAAGCTATCCATAAGTGTTTTCGTATGATGCAAAATAAAGCAAAAGCCATGCCTAAAGTCACTATGCCACACGAAAAAAGTCGCGGGCACAGCTAGTATACAAAAAAATATAGAAAGACCCAGGTTTTTTTTTTTGTTTTATGTCAAACGATTGACAGACAAGCAGACGGGCCACCTGATGGAAAGTGGTCACCGTCGCCTATGAACATTTGCAACACCAGGGGAGTCGCCAACGCGCTGCCAGCCCTGAAGGACTCTTTTGACGCCATTTTTGAAGAACGCCATATTGTAGCACCGAGGGAACACCTCAGAGGGAAGTTCATTCCACAATTTACACGTTCTGGGCAAAAACGAACGCGAGAACCGCACCGTTGAACATTGCCAAGTGTCCATTGCCAAGTGTCCAGTCGGTGAGGGTGGAACTTCTCTCTTCGGCGGGTAGTGCGGTGTAGGAAAAGAGATGGTGGCACCATGTCGAACAGTTCAGCAGAGCACTCGCCATTGTAGAGACGGTATAAAACGCATAGACTCCCAACGTCTCTGCGCGGACTCAGATGTTCGAGCCTGTCAGTAAGTCCTGGGTCATTAACAATACGAACGGCGCGTCTTTGTAGGGAGTCGAGTGGACCAAGTTGGCATTTGGGGGGGAGCCCCCAAAAAACACCACAAAGCCACAAATGAGAGAATGAGAGTAATATTCCAGATGGGGCCGCACTTGGGCCTTATAAAGCTGTAATAGAAAGAAAGAAAGAAAGAAAAAACACTTTATTGATACAGTCGTGAGAACCTGCGACACAATAAATTCACTGGCACGTAACACGTAACGTAATAGCTGCCCCGATGTGAAATACTGCCTCGCTTGGTTAAACACCCCTAGTTTTTTGGATGTCAACTTGGTCTTACACTCAATGTGACTCCCAAATTGCACTTCGTTCGATATGTCAACGCCCAGGATACCGATACTCTTACCAACAGCGAGCGGAGTGCCTTGGAACTGTGGTGCTACAACGAATGGGTTTTTTTTAGCGGTGAACGCGCAGATAATGGCCATGTGGGTATTATAATATTCAAGAATATAATTACTATCAAAGCAATTCGCCCGACTCTAGTAATCTATTTAAGTGAATTGTATGAAACCGTAATTTTTGAAACATTGACCAAATGAAAAACAAATGCTTTAATAAAATGAATTACATTTCTTTATTACACTATGCATATATAAGCATACATATACAATTTAATATTATTTAATAACCTTTAATAGCCTCAAATTTTAATAACCTTTAGGTTATTAAAATTGTATATTTTTATCACACAAATAGATTTTTGCATGCATTCTAATAAATATAGTGGAGCGCACTAGTCTTGAAGTTGTTGAAGATTTTAATATAATTGGGACAAATAATCCAGTTAGAGAGGTTTGACTCTGAATCCAACTGGGCTGTACAGTCAGTCAGTGAGCAAAGTTTACTAGTGGTAGAGGTCCAGTGTAGGGGCGAGGGCGTAGGCACCACCGCATTACCTAATCTATCTGCCGCCAAATGGTAGTGTTCCGGTTAGATGGTGATGTATGGCCCCGTAATAACTATCACAGAGACATAACAACTTAGGTCTCAGGGATGGCAAACGAACCTGCATTTTGACCACTGGTTTTGTGTACATGTCTATAGGCTACAGTCATCACTTAACATTAATGTGAGCTGCTTGCTTGTTTGCCACGTTTCTTACATAAAACAGTTATATTTTGTTCATCCTCGAAAGATACAAGCGTGAAAATATATAGAGATTGTTTTAGCCAACTTTATTTTACAGCTCGTGGCGTGATTCAGGACGCGTACACTAACGAACCAAGAGTTGCGGGACGCTGCTGTTTGCACAACATTGTCTGGCATCCTCCGCCGCTAAGGGATATTTTCCACCGCGTCGAAATATTGTTGCGCGTAAAAGTTCCACGGTAAATAATGTTACGTAAAGTCCAAAAGTTTGTTACGTACGTCACTTTTGGTATGAAATATTGTGTATACCAGGTAAAGGGGCCAGAGGGGATTTTTATCGCTCTGGTTTTCAGGATCAGTTGATAAACGTGTTGTATTTTTTTTTGATTAAATTTGTATTGCTTGTGCAATCAGTCAACCGACAATGACGGTCAAACCATTCCAATAGAGCTGTAGTAAAAATAAAACCACAGGACGGGCAGCAGCGTCCTGCGATAAAAGGGTAAGAGATGGTCAAATTTCGTCTATTTTCTGAAATAATTTCAGAAATATTTGTTAAGATTTATAAAAGCGTTGTTTAAGATACTCATAATAAGATCTTTTATTTTATATATCACTAGCGGCCCGCCCCGGCTTTACACGGGTACAATTAGCATAAAACATTAGCCGCGAGGCTATCTATAGGTATCACATAATTTTAGCCGTTTTCGCAATATTTTTTATTCCTGCTCCTCTCCTATTCATCTTAGCGTGATGTTTTATAGCCTTCCTCGATAAATGAACTATCTTACATTAAAGAATTGGACCACCGCTTTTCCCTCTCATGACTGCCCGCCAGCTTTGCACATTGTGCGCGCAGTACTCGATCATTATTTTGCTGTGATGTTAGTTTAATACTGCGATCTTTCCCAAGATATTCATTTAAATCGAATGGATAATATTGTTATAAATAATATTTATTTGGATAATAATTAATATCATGTTTATAAAAACACAAATAATTCATTATTTTAGAACTGATTTGGTTAGCATAAAAAAGATCATATTAAGCTAACCTTAAAAGATAGACATAATTATGCTGTCGCGGACTTTTTTTAGTACTTTTGCGAGACTTAATAATATAATATTTTTAAAGAGAAATAGAAAGAAAAATTTGACTCCAGGCGGGGCGTGAACTTCCGATCACTGGGATCTCTCTAGTCCAGCCGCTCTCCCAACTGAGCTACCGAAGTCTCCACCTGATTGTTGAATTTATCCTTCACACTTATTGCATTGCCCTAGGATGGCAGAAGCATATTATGATAATGACCAGTTTGATTTGTGATTGAGTTGGAAATTAATATCTGCATCACACATCACTTGAAATAAAAGCCTGTTCAAACTTTAAACAATTAAAAGTTGTATGTTGTTTCCCTATATTTGGCTCTACTCTTTCGTGAAGGACCGAAGACAGTTAAGGCAAAATTCTACCGTGAAACCCATGTCTAAAGTTCAAATTTCAATTGAATGAAAATAACACAATAGATTTTAGGAAAACCAATGTACTATCGAGAAACAGATTAATGATCACAAGTTTTAATTACTTTGAGTTGGGTTAAATAAAACAATTTTAAATTTATTTTAAACATTTCAGTGTTGCGAAGCATTGTTCTATAACCTTACGAGTAACCTATAATATAATATAACCTAATTCGTATAGTGAATTTAAGAATCTCCAATGGAACCGCTCTTATCTTGAAACGGGTATCAAATTTTATGGGTATTAATGATGGTGGTGGCGGTGTTGATGGTGGTGTTAATGGTGTTAGTGGTGTTAGTGGCGTTGGTGGCGTTGGTGGCATTGGTGGCGTTAGTGGCGTTGGTGGCGTTGGTGGCGTTGGTGGCGTTCGTGGCGTTTATGGCGTTCGTGGCGTTCGTGGCGTTGGTGGCGTTGGTGACGTTGGTGGCGTTGGTGGCTGTGGTGGCTTTGGTGGCTTTGGTGGCTTTGGAGGCTTTGGAGGCTTTCCAACAAAACAACAAAAGTACTGCGTTGATATTCAAGTTTTCACTTCTGCTGAACGCCCGGCATGCAATCCGTTGTTTTTTTCTAAATGATATTCTTTCATCACCCTAATTGTAAGACTAGTTACCATATTTATATTAGGTACAAGGAGCTTACTCCACCACGCTGCTCTAATGCGGGTTGTCGGAGATTAAGGTTAGTGGCTAACCCGTTGTCGGACGTTTTTCAAACCGTCCGTAAGGCCTCCGACAAGGTTTAACGACGGCTATCTATCGATAGCAACCTGGACCGACGGTTTAACTTGCCCTCCGAAGCACGGAAACGCGCATTTTAATTTGTCCCTAACGGTCACCCATCACACACCCGACCGTGTTCGTATCAAAAATACGTACAAAACGTTGAAACGTCACACTCACACAAACATGCGCACCGACGAGGCCTCTGAGCGGTTCTCGCGGTGCTGCAGTACTGAGTCACTCGCTACATCGAGCGTCGATGCGCATGTTTATGTTAATGTGCCGTTTCGAAAGTTTTGTACGTAGTTTCCATACTGTTCATATTTTTGATACGAACGCGGTCGGGTGTGTGATGGGTGACCGTTAGTGGAAAATTAAAATGCGCGTTTCCGTGCTTCCGAGGGCAAGTTAAACCGTCGGTCCCGGTTGCTATTGATAGATAGCCGTCGTTAAGCCTTGTCGGAGGCCTTACGGACGGTTTGAAAAACGTCCGACAACGGGTTAGCCACTAACTTTAATCTCCGACAACCCGTATTAGAGCAGCGTGGTGGAGTAAGCTCCAGGCCTCCTCCCAAAAAGGGGAGAGACTCGTAACCAGCAGCGGGAAGTATCAAAGGTTACCATTATTAATCAGTTAACACTATGTTAAATTGTATTATTTGAGTATTTACTGCATCGTACCTCTATTATACTCAGTCAATGTACACAAGAGCTAGTAAATACTTAACTAGCAGTTTTCACCGTCTAGAGAGCATTTAGGTTGTGCACAAAATTGTAATAGAAGCCGATTAAGCGTTGAAATTCAAGGCACGCTATTCTTACATCACAATGCACTTGTGGAACATACTGAGAGTAATTTTTAAAAGCAATGAAGAAATTTATTTTGTCCTTTTTCTGAATCTAGCGGCTCGTCCCGGCTTCGCACGGGTGAGTCTCTGTGATAGTTATTACTGGGCCATACATTACCATCTGACCGGAACACGATAGTGCTGAACACTACTATTTCGCGGCAGATAGAGGTAATGCGCCTGCGAGCTCTGTCACTAGAGCTCTGCCACCAGCTAATATTTCTTGCCGAGGACTGTAAACATTTCGTTATGAAATATCTTGTTTCTGCGATAAGAAGAAAACTTTAAGAAAAACAAATCCAAGATAATTGCTCTTTCTTATAATATAATTGTATTTTATTGTGATTGCGAAAAATATCGAAAAAAAATTACAAAATTTCTTCATTACTTCGAGTTTTTGTTGAACTTCGGTGAGTTCAGTACGAATAACACAAAGTTATAATCCAATCTTGTACTCAATATTACTTAAGAAAGAATCGCTTTATGAGGGATTACTGACAAATGTTATTGGTAAACTTTCAAAGTGAACGGTGAAGGAAGGAAATGAGGAAATTAAGATCGAAATACAGTCTTGTAATTAAAGTTTTACGGGGATTAAGTAACTAAATATAATTTAAAATGTCTGCACTGTTAAATGTTACCAAGAAAATGTTTTGTTTGTTTTAATATCTACTGGAATAGTGTCTGCAGTATTTTACACTTATGGTAGAGTTTCAGTGCAGCAGCTCGAGGGCGTAGGCACCACCGCATTAGCAAATTTATCTGCCGCTAAATGCAAGTGTTCAGCACTAGGCAAGAAAGGTACTAGTAATGTGTGGCCCCGTAATAACTATCACAGAGACATGACAACTGGTCTGGACTGGTCTTAGGGGTGGCATCACGTCTGCAGCCTCTGGTTTTTGTGAAGATATCTATAGGCTGCAGCCATCACTTAACATCAATGTGAGCTGTAAGCTTGTTAGTCATTTTCCTAACATAAATAATCTAGTTGAAAACAAGTTACCGTACTATCTGCATAAGGTTCATTCCAATTTGATGCGATAGTCATTTAATTTCACCATCATAACTACAGGCGAAAGACGTCCATAGGTGCTGCCTCAGTAGCTTAGAGATAACAGGCCACTACTACTACGCTAAGATCCTGGGTTCGCTTCCCGGGTCGGGGATTATCAGAGATAAAGTTATTAAATCCTTTACTTCTATCAGGACAGAGGTTCTATTTGGATTTTTCCATTTTCTGGCAGTTTCCCACTTCTTCGGAGTTTGGTAACGTGCCCGGAGATGTCAATCGGCCCGCCAAATGTGCCAAAAACGTAATCGGCGAATCGTGGGTGTTAACAGATATATGCATGAATGCATGCATTTATCTCTGCCTAGTCCTTCGTTTATTTACAGGCCTCAAGATACGTGTCAAACCTTCAAATTCTCTTAAAAAACCAATAACAATGAAATATACTTATGTTACAACAGTCTTTAGTGAATGGCGCAGCAGAATGCTTTTATATAGGTTGTTACATACACTCAGCCTGTGAGCTCAGACCCTTTATGGAGAGCTCATAAAAATGATAGATCACCTTGGAACGTGTTCTTTGCATTCAAAGCCAAATTTTCTGAACAGGTTGGAGTTCGATTTGGTTATGGGATTTTGATGCGCCTCATGCTTTGCGCATTACGACGCTGTAGCTGATTTATGCGTCGAACATTTCTGTATAGCCAGATTATTGGCAGATTTTACATTGTAGATAATCACTCCAATAAAGACTTGACTACGTGTTTAAGAATAGTTGGGATATTGGCAACTAAATGAAGTCATTTGTCTTGGAAAATAATCTAAGTGACTGTATTTTGTCATGAATTGGGTTAAAATATGAACGTGTGTCCAGTTGGCGAAAACATAATGGTGTTTTATTTAAGCTTCACTGGTTTCACTATGTGGACAAATGCAAATATATTGTCGTGTCCAGACGACGAATTAAAAAGTCAAAATAATTTCAAGTTTCACCAACTGGACACACCAAACTTCTTTGTGTCGAGTTGACGAATAACTCTGTTTTAACTTGTTTTTGATGTAATACTTCTTTTAGCGCGATTGAAAAAGATGACGACAGTGAATTTTTACGATGCGCGCGCACACCGACTGATAATAGCAACAGTCTGAAGTAAGTTGCTAAACTTTTTTGTCGTTTTATTTTATTTCTTTTATATTGGATTGTAACGCTTATGAAGTACCTATAACTTCTGACGTGCGTACAAAAGTACACACACGTTTTTTTACTAGATACTCCCGCAGTATTCGAGTGGTTTCAGGCCACTGCTGCTGCCAACCCAGGCTACTGGTTTGACTCCAAATTGGACGCTAACAGAGATAAAAGTGTAAATTCGTTTTCTGGATAACTTACGAATTCCGCAACATTCCAACTCAGTGAACACCTCCGTCCTGAAAACAACCATGTAAAATTTGAAACACCTAACACTTGTAAGTAGTTTCGGAGATTTCTTGATGAGTGAGTGACGTTTTGCTTTTATGTATTGCAAAAAATACTGGATTGGCTATTTTTATGATTTCTATTGTGAAAAATAATGATAAGTGATTGTTAAATGTTGAAATACCCAGTGATCAGGACACGCGTGAATGAGTGTGTATTATTCTATTTTGTATATACTCGTATATAGATCGTTGAATCGTATACAATTGTGTGTGATACCTCTACTTGCCCCACACAAACACAAGGCCACACATTTCATTGTTGATTTATAATTCCTATAGAATACGATATTACAAACCAGTGGGACTAATTCAGTTTTTTCAACACACACAAGTCCCATAATACCAATTTATCATATTTGTTTTCACGCAATTAAAACAAATTTATAGAACACAAAGTAATAATTGCATAACAAAGTGGACTTGGATTTGCGTTTATAGCATTAATAAAAAGCTGTTTAAACATAATGTAGCGTAACGTTGTGGTCGTAATAATTTTGTTTATAAACGTAACTTAACGCCTGATTTCCCCGAAGGGGTAGGCAGAGGTAAATGCATGCATTCAAGCATACATGCAAACACCCACGATTCGCCGGTTACGTTTTGGCCCCTGTAACAGGTGGCGAGCCTGTTGACATCTCCGGGCAATGTGCCGGAGATGACCAAACTTCGAGGTACTGGGCAATTTCCAGAAAATGGAAAAATCCCAATAGAACCAGAGATAAAGGACTTTACACCATTACCTATGATCACCCCCTACCCGGGAATCGAACCCTGGACCTCAGCGAAGTAGTAGTGGCCTGCTACCACTCGGCTACCGAGACAGTTGAAATTGTCTGAATTGTTCCAAAATTGTCTCTTTATATTACATAACAAAATACATACTGGTATCTTAGCTAATGTTCCGCGTATTTGTAATTTATAGCCATATAAACAATACATGATTGGTTAGTATTCTGATATAATTTCAATGAAATAATTTCAAAGCGATAAATACTGTCTAAGCTTATAATTAACCATCAAATTAACTTGTGTACATGATGTACACAAACTGGGTACATTTTACATTATGCATGACGAACAGGAAGCTTGATTCGTTTAGAAAAAAAAAACAATTATTTCACCTGACTAACTTTGTTGGTCGGCAATGGGACGATTTTATTGCACTTCAAGGTTGATATTAGTTTTTAAACTTTTTTTTTCTTCTTCCCTTTGTGAAAAAAAACATGCAAGAAAATAAGACACGGTACATATTAGGTATAATATTGGTAGCATTTTATGCCAGTGCAAACGTGCAGCAAAATATTGTAAATATTGTGACAGAAATAATAATCCCATATCATCCTATCGCATTCACAACAGATGTTTCACTTGTCATAGAACCCACATTTGAAATTCAACGATAGTTCCAAACGAACTGACGAACTGCGCAATGTTGGTTTTATCTGTGTACCAATTGTGAAATGAATTATTGGGAACACATTTGATTTCCTGCATTGGTTTGATCTCACAGGTTTTTCACATAGTTACATACCGCTGTGGCTTTAGCATCCCGTTTTGTGGTGTATGTGTTTCAATGAGAACTTTCACACGAGTATAATGTTGCAATATCGCCCCGCTGTTTTCGTAGGTGTGGCAAAAAATCATTAGGTATCTGCAGAACCGGATAACCGTCTGAAAGAAGGAAAACGTTAAATTAATTTTGTAATATATTACTACATTTGATTGATTTGAGCAGTCATGTAACAAGGTTTTAGTTGCGACAATGCATTGTGAACTTCTGTTTTTATATAAATATTTATTGGCTTTATAGGCTATTTTACGTACGACGGGCTCGCCCCTCACCCCCCTCTCTACCTTCCACTGTTCTTTCGAAACCGAACCTCACCAAGCTACCGGTCCTGGTTGGAAAGTCGAAGGTTATCTTAATTTTATTTTATAATATTAAACTGGCAAAACAAAAAAAAGATGAACAATCTCAAAAAAATATTTTTCAAGATTTCTAATATCTATCCCTGATCTTTACCACGATTACCTAACAATTGAATTATTCTTTCTTCGATGAAAAAACCCTCATTTCCATGAATAGCGATCTGAGAGTCGATCCCGTTTATTGAATTCAAATCGCATCGGATGCGGACAAAAAACTTAACAGCGTTTGTGAACGCAATGAGTTTTATGCAAAATACGAGTATATTTCAGGTGAAAACAGTGTTTAAAGGTTTGATACTTGAGAGATTTTTTTTTATAATAATGGTGGCAAACAAGCAGTAAACCTAGAGGTTAACTTAACATTGGAACCTACATCTGAACAAAAGTCAGAGGTCGAAATGCAGATGCATTGCCCGATTGACCTAAATTGTTTTCATAATTCGTTTTGAAGTTTAATGTTTCGTTAATTCACGAGAAAAATATGACAGTTGATTTCATATTGTTTGTGGCTGATATCGGCCAAATGCGGCTAAACAGATAACGGCTAATCGTTCTGCTGCAGGAAAAAAAAATAAGTTTCATCCTGAATATTCCGTAGTCCATTATCATTGACATGAAATGAAATTTCATCATTTCAGCCAATAGACGTCCACTGCTGAACAAAGGCCTCTCCCAAAGAATGCCACAACGAACGGTCCTGGGCCGCCCTCATCCAGCGATCGCCCGCGACCTTAACCATGTCGTCGATCCATCTTGTGTGTCAGTGCTCAACAATAAATATTGCACATCAAGCCTAGGAAGGAGACTAAGTTGAGTACTGTATGATTTTACATCTAAACTTTTGTTCACCTAAGTTATATTATTTATCTTAGTCAAGGTCTAGACAATTTCTACCTCTACCCTACCTACATTAAACGTAATGTTTTCACTAATATCTAATTTGGCGCTAGAAATATTAGGTACCAAGTTCGTTCATTATACCCTCGAGCTCTTATTTAAATTAATTAACTTGCTATCTGCCGATAAATATTATACATAAAATAGAGGCAAACGAAAATGGGGACAATACGGATTCTATATTAAATTTAAGCTTCAGTCCTTGAATATTTGGCAAACCGATGGTAATTTTGAATTCGGATATCTCTCGAAGTGCTTCAACTTATAACGATCGAAAAGTTATCAAATAAAAAAAGTTGTTGTTGATGGAGTCCATGGATTTGGTGAAGAAGTTCTATTTGTCCTCCAAAAATAACGATGATATTAATAATGACAAGAATACGGTTGCGTTGATAGTGATAGTGTTTTTGTTCAATGAAAGTGTAAAGAGTGTTACTTTTTCGATTTTCATTATGGTCATCTGAAACTATTAATTTTGAGCTACAGTATTATTTACTATCAATGTGAACTGTACGTTTGTTTGCCACTGTCGAAACATAAAAAAACAAGAGACTTTGCAACGTGTACTGGAACAATTTACAATAACATAAGATTAAATCATAACCAAAGCAAAATATGAAATAAAATTTGAGCCATTAGCTTTTATTTACATAAACCGCCTGTACAAACACACTGGAATGAATGTTGCAAAGCCTAGCGAATACATATTTACACGGAACAACAAACAAAGCAATTCGTGTGTAATTAAACGTCAAACTGTGAAGGGAGAAACTAAAACAATTACGAGTCTCGCCGGTCTCGGTGCAAGTGGTGACCGCAAGCGATGGTTATGCTAAGGCGAAGGGTAGACTGGGCGACTGCGGTATAAAACAGCATATAGGTACAGGACATAGAGCAATATGGGCCACCGGCCACGGCGGACTGGAGGGGAGTAGCCATGTGTAGGCTTTCCCCTCTGTCAAAGTACAAGCCCGAGCGGGCATATGCCTGTCGCCTAGATGTTTAAATGTGGGCGTGAAATTGTTTATGTATATATTTTGTCAAAGTCACGGTGTGAGTTTCGTAGTAACAGACGATTTTTGTAGTGTGTGTGTGTGTGTGTGTGTGTGTGTGTGTGTGTGTCACAAGCATTTCCCTACAAAAAACGACAGACTGTTTTGCATCGGTAATAAACGCTATGGCTGGCCAGTGGGCCGAGTTGCTCTATGGTACAGGACAGACAAAACGATACCATAATGAAAATACTTATCATAATGGTGAATAGAAACATCATGAAACCATGAAAATATTTTTCTAATTATATTTGGTAGAGTTCCAGTGTAAGCCCTCGCGGGTGTATCTATATCTACCGCCAAATGGTTGTCTTAATTCTGCACGTATTGTGTTCCGGTTAGATGGTAATGTGCTCGTATAATCCCGTCATAACGACCACAGAGGCATAAATACTAAGGGTTCTGGGGTGGCAACGCATTTTGACCTCTGGTCTTTGTATAGGCTGCAGTCATAACAACATCAATACAAACTGCATGCTTGCTTGTCACCTTCAGCGCATAAAAAAATAATAAGAATTATACAGCCTTTTTCGCGAGTAAAATTATAATTATATGTGATATTTGGATAATTACAACCTTATAAGAAATACAGAGTGTTATGTACGTTGTTGTTGTACAATATTCAAAAGTGTTTTGTGACTAAACTAAAAGGTACTTGCAACTTTAATTTTGAAAGACATTGACTTTTGCAGCAAACAGTTTAAATTAATGTTATATTATGGTTTTCTCCATTCTACAAGTAGGTAAACTGCATATCTCAACTCCGTCCTGGTACTATTTGGTTTTATTTCAGGTACTTTATGACATAAAATGTAGATTATAGTTTATTCCATGGAATTCAAACTTTTTAACAGGTTTCCAGTCCCTTGAATCACATGTGAGCAAATGCATTGTTTGGGTTATTGTGTTTCAGATGGGACAGGGTATGGTTTAATGTCATAAAGTGGCAAACAAGCAAATAGTTCACATTGACGGTAAACGAATTCTTGTACAAATATCTTTGTAAAACAGAGGATTTCATAGTATATGCGTTCCTACGCCTGAGGTTTATGCTTACCTATTACGTATTACTTTACCACCTGTGCGGAACACGACAGCGCTAAACACTGCCATTTAGCGGTACGAGACAACTCCGTCACATCAGTTATCATTAGCAGCATTATCAGCTGAAAGGCGTCCACTGCTGGGCAAAGGTACCTATTTTATTTTAATAATACGACGTAAGACTGCCCCGGTAGCCTAGTAGGGGGTTATCAGAGATAATGGTGTAGAGTTCTTTATCTCTGGTTCTATTGGGATTTTTCAATTTTCTGGAAATCACCCAGTATCTCTAAGTTTGGAAATGTGCCCGGAGATGTCAACAGGCTTAATGTAACCCGCGAATCGTGGGTGTTTGCATGTGTCCTTTAATGCATGCATTTACCTCTGCCTACCCCTTCGGGTATTACAGGCGTGAAGTTACATTACGTCTGCCTCGTGGCGTGCCGTTCATCTGAGAACTCTTTAACCGTCGTGTCGGTTTCTCGAGCGACGTGACGGCCCACGATAGCCCTGCCCATGGCCACTTGAGTTTCGCTATTCGGTAAGATATATCGGCTTCTTTGTTTCTTATGCGGATCTTCTCATTTAAAACCCCTTTTATTTATTTTTGAGCCCTTTGCTTTGTTTTACACTTAAACCGTTTCCAAGCGTATAGGGCATTTGATTAACTAACCCACTCAGTTGTTTGTATATATTTCTAGAGTCAACACTCCTCTTCGGAGTTTGAACCCCAGAGTGTTTGGCATAATTATGTATTAAAAGCAGTATCAGCAGGGAAATCAAAATAAACTTTTATTTTGTTATATTTTTTAATTGTTTAACTATGTATTGAGATTATTTGAGACTAAATATATGACATACAATAATGTAGGTACTCGTACAATAATTATTGTACATTGACATTGGAAGGAGACTTTGGATTATTTCGGGTTTGTAGAGCGTTATCTCTTTCGCACCTTGTATATGTGACGTTTGTTGACCATCTTGATCAAGTTTAAACCAACGCTTTTTTTTTCGAATTGCCAGTGTTACTGTTGGCAGAATGCCTCTACAGTGTAACCGGACTTGAGAGGCGCATAGCTCCTATGAGAGCTCGGCCTGGATTAACGGAATTTACACTTCAGTGCGAGAGTACAGACCTCGGCATAGGGCGTCTGCCAGGGGTCCCACCCTGGTGTTTCTGAAATAGAACTTGGCAGGCACACGGCAGAACGTGTGCTGGCTGTAAGGAACATGGGACCTCGTCGGCGCCAGCGCAGACGGTGAATCTGTGTAGTGAGTGACTGTGTGTTGTGTGTGTAGGGGGCCTCTTCTGGCAGAGGGGGGTCGTTGACAAAATCGTCATCGGGGTCGCCAAGTACATGGCAAGGCCTTCTGGTTACCTTCCTCCGGGTACCTCGTACCGATTTGTCAATTTTTTTTCCTTCACATTTATTGCATTGCCTTATGGTGGCAGCAGCGCCCTCTATTGCCTAACTAGCATAATTTGGCACAAGCATGTGTTATTGCGAAATAATATAAAACAATTATTAAGGGTAAAAGCGACTTCTTTACGATATTCAATAAACTGCAAAGTCAACTATATCGGTTGCCTAACTAGCACACTTTGGCAATAGATGGCGCTGCTGCCACCATAAGGCAATGCAATAAATGTGAAGAAAAAAAAATTTGACAAATCGGGCAGGACTTCGGTAGCTCAGTTGGAAGAGCGGCTGGACTAGATTCCCAGTGGCCGCGAGTTCGAGTCTCGCCTGAAGTAAAATTTTTCTTTCCAAAATGGAAAAAAAATAAAATATATCCAAAATATCAAGCCTGAGATGTCTTATTTTAGAAGTAGCAATCTATTTTATTAGTATATTTGTGATGAGTCCATAAATAAACCTGGAACTCATAAATCGTAAATACAGATGTAAAAGTTATTATTCACTCCTCTAATTGGACTTTGGGCAATACCTATTATATCATTTAATGATGTCTACATATCCTATAATATAATTGTAAACTGTTTTGTATTTGTGATCACAAAATTTAAACCCTATCAGTATTAACACGTGCAAAACAATATCAACAAGCCCACGAAATTAATACACCTGAACCTTGGGGATCAAAGTGGAAACTCGAAATGCCCTCAAACGTTCACACGACGCCTAATCTGTCAGCGTGTAACAACTCCACAGCTAATTCCCGACTGACTGTAAAAGCTACTAGTTTGAGTGAAACAATTACCGTGGGACATTTGCGAGACAAGTTGGTGCTTTGATTAAACTGGGACCGCATCGCACCTCGTCCTACTTCGCCTGTACTGAAACGGGATTTGGACCGCTGAAATTGGGTATGCAAAGTTAAATTTATCCCTTCGTGATTCAGATAAAATTTGGTGGATCGAAGAGAAAAACAAAATCAAAGAGCAATGCGTGATTAAAAGATAAATCGTAAAAGATATACCGTAACCTTTTATAAGGGTTATTAATAGGTTTAGAAAAAGAGGAAATATATTTATTTTTGCTTAGTGCCTATTGTCAAATAAATAATTTATTTGTTGATGTTCCTGACCCAAAGGTAGTCTGGAAGAAATCTGACTTTTTGCGACTGCATTTTGTACTTTTCTTTCTTTCATGTTTTGTATAAATTATTGTTTTCTGGTGTACAATAAAGTGAAATTTAGTGATGTACCGTGAAACGGGAGAAATTGGAATGGCGGGGAAAATTGGAAAAAAAAGTCTGCTTTTAATTGGCCCATTAGATGCTAACTCGGTTGTAACAACGCTTTTAATGCAGCAAGAATAGATCGAAGAGGCTAACATGACGGCTGTAAATGATATTTTTATGAAATTGTTAGCAGAAGTGAGATATGTATATTAAAGCACCCCAAAAGAAAAGAAAGCTAAAGGTCGTGGTAGGAAAAATGCAAGTGCGAAAGAAGTGCAAAGTAATATATATCAACAACCTGTGAAACCAGAAAAGAAAATAACATTTAAACAAGCAAAATAATCAACTCCAAATCTGACATCTTCGAAGAAGTACAAAGTAATAAATATCAACAACCTGTAAAACCAAAAAAGAAAATAACACTTAAACAAGCACAAAAATAAACTTCAAGACTTACATCTTCAAAGAAGTAGGTACAAAGTAATGAATATGAAGAACCTGTGAAACCACAAAAGAAATTAGCAGTTAAACAAGCAAAAGAATCAACTTCAAAACTCACATCTTTAAAAAGAAAGGGTATTGGCAAAAAATAAAACCCAAAATTGACAAATTGATAGACGATGACGGTGAAAACCAAAATTATAGTAGAAAAATGTGCGATTTAAGCTTTAACCAATCGAAATAAATGAGTCAATCAACAAATTAATAGGTTGGGGAAAAAGTCTTTTTGCATTATAGTATGTATAAACTTGTAATAAAATCTCTTTGGCTGTAGTATTTTTATATGGCTGGTTTTGGTATCATTGAAAGTTAAAATTTTAAAGAACATAATTTTAAATTCAAATTAGGAAAGTGTGTGATTTTCATTTGTTTTTCGTACTGTCAAGATGAGTGAATCTAATGAAGAAATTCGATACATTTTAAAATTTTACTACAAAAAAGTAAATATGCAACGCAAGCCGCGAAAAAAAATTGCCATGTTTATGGACCTAGTACAGTGTCTGTGAGAGTAGCATACATTTGGTTTAAGCGTTTTCAATCCGGAAATTTTGAAGTCAAAGATGCACCTCGCTCTGGTCGCCCTATTACGGATAAAATGGATGTCATTTTTGAAAAAGTGGAGCAAGATCGACATATCAGTAGTTACGACGTAGCTGAAGAACTGAGAATTGATCACAAAACAGTTTTGGCGCATTTGAAAAAAGCTGGGTACAAAAAATGGCTCGATATTTGGGTACCTCACGAGCTCACTGAAAGAAACCTAATGAACCGTGTACTCATTTGTGATTCTTTATTACGACGTAATGAAACCGAATCATTTTTGAAGAAGCTGATAACTGGTGATGAAAAGAGGATCACGTACAACAAGAACGTGCGAAAAAGGTCGTGGTCAAAGGCCGGTCAGGCTTCACAGACTGTGGCGAAACCCGGGTTAACTCGCAATAAGGTGATGTTGTGTGTGTGGTGGGATTGGAAGGGCATTATTCATTATGAGCTATTACCACCAGGCAGGACTATCGATTCTGAACTCTACTGCGAACAACTGATGAGATTAAAGGAAGAAGTTGAGAGAAAGCGGCCAGAATTGATCAACAGAAGGGGTGTGGTGTTTCATCATGATAACGCTAGACCTCACACATCTATAGCCACTCAGCAAAAATTAAGAGAGTTTGGCTGGGAGGTGTTAATGCATCCGCCGTATAGTCCTGAGCTTGCACCTTCAGATTTCCACCTGTTTCGGTATCTTCAGAATTCTTTATGCAATGTTAGGTTAACATCACGAGAGGACTGCCAAATCCACTTGTCGCGGTATTTTGATGAGAAGTCCCAAATTTTTATTGCAATGGGATCATGTCCCTACCTACAAGATGGCAAAAGGTTATCGAACAAAATGGTACATGTATACATACTTTAGTTAAATTTAAATAAACTATATTTAAAAATGTTTTGAATTATCTTAAAAAATGCGAATAAACTTTTTCTCCAACCTAATATTTAACGTTTGTAGAAATTCATGTTCTCAAACCGACACGAAACTTAAGCCACTTCATTGGACAAGCTTCGCAACAAATACACACTGTATTACAAATGAAGTAGTTAACACAGACTTCACTTACAGCATCTCAAGCAATTACATTTCAAGAGACTTCGTATAAATGACAGACAATGACAAATCCTACCCAAATGCTCTAATATTGAAGCTCCTTTAATGATACGTGGACCTTTCAGGTACAAACAAATCTTGAGTAAAACCCTTTTACAGATGATAATATAATATAATTCAATAGGCTGCCATAACTATAACATTAGTTCAGCTCATAATTTCATTATTGTTGCTATAATTTGTAAAGTAGTTTAATCTAGAAAGTCATACTTGTACAAAGGAACATGATTACTTGAAGAACCTCCATAACAGGCAGTCGCAACATTTTATGCCAGTTTATCGGATAAATGGTTTACTGTTCATTAAGTATACACGGGTAAAAAACAGTTATGAATGTATTTATTTATATATCCTATTTTTCCTAAAATAAATTTCTCTCAATTTTTTCAATTTCCCTTCAGATACTAATGCATTTGTGTGGTAATTTTGCACAAAATATAATTTTGTGTCTTTCACCTTTTTCGCAAAAGCCAGAAATATTTTGAAGCTCTTTTCTTTCTCCTTTTTCCCGTTTGTATGTAAGCTTATGAATCACCACGATATGGACCGTATCGTAGGTGCATAAATAATTATGACAAAGAGCTCCACGTCGGCCGTTTAGTTTTCCTTTAGAGACGGGTTCTTCTGGAAACTCGTTTCAAAAGTTTGTTGAATTCCACTGTTGCCAATTTCACACATTTTACTGGAGCTCAATACGGTACAATAAAGATGAGGAAAGAATGCAATTATAACTGATGTTGTTGATATCTTGGGATACATTTTTGGTTTGGATTGTCTTTTTAAGGTTAGTAATGAAAATCGAACATGCGTTTGTTTATAAACATCAAAAACACATTTACTAAATTTGTCTTTCATAATATTAATACTCTAGATCTTTCTTAGATAATATATAGACATACTTTAAGCGGACTTAGCAGTCAATGTCAAACTGGTACATATATAAGATTAACTAATAACAGCATGAGCCAAACACCAAATTTACCAGAATTATCAGGGTCGCCTCCTAATTAAAATAAGAGGAATATCATACGGTGAACAATTACTTGTCTATCAATGAAAACAATATACTTGGCGGGTACTTTCTCACATAATAACATACTATATAGATCAGTTGAAAAGTACTACTCCTAGACAACACAAAGCAAAACAGTTATTCTTCATTTTACCCGACTGCAACAGAAGGAGGGTTATTTTTTTCGGGCGTATGTATTTAATAATATTTTTTCCTTACTATATATATACACGATGCGATATTATGCGTTATCCATGCTCATTGCACATGCTGCTTGTGTGTTCGGATTCATATAAATTTTCAACTTAAATTTTTTATTCAATGTTTGTTGAATATTATGTTTATATGAGTATTTAATCGGTTGGCCTTGTCGTCCAAAAAGGTGTCTGAAACCACACCAAAAAAAAAGAAAATCAAAACAAAATGATATTCGATAAATCGGCATTTCCAGCTTTCTCTCCCATGTCACAAGTCATTCTACGTACTACGCTCAAACTATCTTGGCATAGACATTTGGATCTTCGTCCAGTTCGTGCTATTAATAGATTTGTTTTGAGGGTAATAAATAATTTATCGACGTGCCTCTCCTTTTCTCGACCGTATCTACATAGTAGAAACATGTTACTAAAGAAATATTTTTTTTGTTATAAAAATAATAATACACGAATAAAATAACAAAACTTAATGTAAAGAATATAAGAATATGAAATTCAGATTATGTTAAAATTTTATTTCAAGACTCATTTTGGAGTGGCTTTCAAAGCTAGAGTTGAATATGTTTCCTGGCTTTTTATTATTCCTGAGTTACTTACGAACTTCTAAATCTGAAAATGTATCTGTTTAGAGAAAGAGATATTTTTTAAGAAATATTTTTCAAACAACCTCACGAAGCAAAGGTAGCACGTGACCATGATATAGCAATTAGAATATCGTATGGTACAAATACTTAATTCGTACATAATAATTTTATTATTTCTTTGACATAAAGTTAGCAACCAAGGAAATAACCAAGACTATTTTATTCAACGCACAAACAACTTAAGTGAAACATAAACAGACAAAAGCTTGTAATTTATTAGGGGCATTAATTTCTTCTCGGAGTGCAGACAGAATGTAATTATTTTGTTTAAACGTTTTCCTCCAAGTGGTGTGTCTTGGCTTGCTAATCTTAAATTTGGCTAATTTGAATATTTTTCGTACGTGTGTATTTTAAATACAAATAATTTAAAATATGTACAGCATCACCAATCGAGTTATAATAAAATAATTGTTGTTGTTCAAGAACCATACACGTAATAATTGTTATTTGAATAACGATCAGATATAAGAAGATACATAATCCTTGATCTATTTCAATAACAGCATAATAATATTATATATAAATTTATACAAACACTAGCTGACCCAGCAAATTTTGTACCGCCGCTAAATAATGTATCAAAGATTTGAAATGTACGAAAAATTTGTATACGAACATAAAATTGTTGTTTTTTCTAATTTATTAAATATTTATTCATGTTTACTCAAGTTTTAAACATTTTTTGGGTTTCTACAAATATTCATCTTAACATATTATTATAAGAATATAATTATCACATAAATACATGTGAAAGATATTAAAGAAAAAATAAGAGAGGTCTTTATTGATCCAGTAGATGTCAAAAAGATTTTGATTAATTTTTGTCTGTCTGTGTGTATGATTGGGAATCGATCAGGATCAGATTCTTAAGCAGTGTGGGAGGTCAAGAGGCGGGTACGTAAAATAAAAGTAAGTAACTGCAACTACTATAGTTAGACAATCTGATAACTATTTCTCCTTTGACAGTGGAACCTTTCCACTTATTTGGCGGAAAGCATTTATAACGCCGGTCCCTGAAATTACCAACCCCACTCTTATCAACCATTTTAGACCTATTTCCATATTACCATTTATGTCCAAGATTTTAGAGGTCGTGGTACATTCCAAATTTAGTAAGTATATTCTCAAACATAATTTAATTTCTCCCTTTCAGTCTGGTTTTAGACCCGGCCATAGCACGTCGACAGCTCTCCTCAAGGTAATCGAAGATGTCAGGTCCGGTATGGATTGCACCCAATTAACCGTTCTTGTTCTTATTGACTTTTGGTTGCTATTCTTTCAAAAGTTAGAACCTCGTCGTTAGTCTAGGAATGGTTTTCCTCCTATCTTCATGGTCGTCAGCAGGCGGTCCGCGTCGATCGAGAATTATCCGATTGGTGTGACCTCTTCACTGGTGTGCCACAAGGCGGTATTATCTCTCCTCTGTTATTTTCACTTTTTATAAACTCAGTTACTCATAATCTCAACTGTTCTTACCATTTATGTGCTGATGATTTACAGATTTATGCTCATTCTCATTTTGATGATATTAATCATGCCATTAGCATGTTGAATGCTGACCTCACAGCTCTCTCTGTTTGGTGTCTCTGTGAACACCAGCAAATGCCAAGCAATTATCTTATGAAGTCCGTATCATATGAGTAAACTTAACCTAAATGATATTTCTCCGCTGTTTTTTGATAATAACCAAATTTCTATATCAGATAATGTTAAGGATTTAGGTATATACCTAGACGCTACTCTTAACTGGAACACACAGGTTAATAATATTTGTAAGAATACCACTGCCACACTGCGTTCTCTATATAGGTTTAAGAATTTTCTGCCGTGCAAAACAAAACCCCTCTTAGTGCAATCGCTTGTCCTTTCAGTCATTGATTATGGAGATGTTTGTTACTCCGATATATCTCAACAACTTCCTGACAAATTTGATCGTATCCTTAATAATTGCATCAGATTTATTTTCGGTCTCCGTAAATTCGATCATATTTCTTCTTACCGCGCCAAACTCAAATGGGAATTGTCCCATGACCTCAACCTTCGTTCTTCTGAAAATCTCATTCTAGCAGTCCCTTCTCACCGTACCGGTTTCACGTCTAACTCTTTCGCTGTTACAGCTATCAAGCTCTGGAACATGCTACCTTTCAATGTTAAAAAAGCTCCGAGTAAATTTATACTCAAACGTAATTTACAAAAATGCGTCCTGTCCTGACATCTGAATTTATTATTATTTTTTGCTTATAAATCATCTTAACCATCGTGCTATCATGTTTATATTTATATATATATATATATATATATATATAAATATTGTTGGTTACAATATTATTTTTATATATATTATATATTTATATACATATTGTTGGGTTTTCATAAGCAATGCCAATCCTATCACCAACCACCACCGCGGCGCGAATTCAAAACACGCGCCATCGAGCTCCGTGTCGTGCCTAAACCAAGGAGTTTGTTGCACCTTCATACGTCGAGGCGACACTAGCGCCACGCAGCTAGCGGCGTCGAGAGAAAACACTTACTTACCTGAAAATTGCCGCCAATTCGAGATGCATTTTTTGTGAATTTTCATTTTATTAAGTAAAAGCCTAAAACCAATGACTCTGAAGTGTCTGTGTAAAAACGGAGTTTAATTAATGAACTTTATTGAATCATATAACTGAAAAGGTGGTCTTCCAGAACTTTTTGGTGAGTTGCATTGCGTCTTTCAATACAGTAATTATAGTCCTAAACTGGACATTTTGGTCCTTTCGAACGCGAATGACCCAGTTACGTTATCATTAAGCATCAACATAACTGAATAACATACCTATTTTATCTATTTATTGTAATTGTTGTCGGCACAAACTAGTACATGTGCTATACATTTTTGGATAGGTACCTATAATTCAAAAAGTACAATACCTACACGTATTAACAGTTCATAGATCCTATTTTTACATTCCTTTCCCTCTGTTTCAACTGTTAAAACCAACATTTGTACTCGATTTGTAGTTGTGAGTACGAAATTAATTACGTAAAAAGATACGATTTATTCGCACGGCGCCATCTTACTTTCTTTGTTGTACACTTTGTATACTTTGTAAGTTGCAATCGTTAGTATATATTGAACATATCAATAATGCCTCCTAAAAAAGATGTAGCCGGAATAGAGAAGTTCGAGGATGGAATGGGTGAATATGATATGTTATTACAGCCTCACATAACCGTGAAAGAAATGTGTTTCTTACGATTACAAAATCTGTACGAAATTTCCAACAAAGTTAGTTGCAATTCAGAGTTGTTAGGCGATTTCAAAGTTCGATTAAGTGATTTACCATTATGGCGGGAAAAGTACGAGGCTAGTGTAGCAAGTATTATTGTGCTTAAAAAGAAGTATGAACCTAATTTTATCCCATCATATCACGAATTAGAAAGTTTTGATCAAATTTATTTCCATATCCTTAGGGTGTCCGAGTTATTTAACAAGGAGGTACCTAGTACGCCTCAGTCTCAGAAAGTCGCAGGTGGTAGTAAGGTAAAATTACCGAAGTTGGAACTTATCGCATTTGATGGTAAACGCGAAAACTGGCCTACTTTTCGCGATACTTTTGTGCGATTAATTCACGAAAATAATGATCTAGCTGACGTTGAAAAGTTTCACTATTTATTAACGGTGGTAAGCGGGCCTGCATTGACGATTGTCAAGTCGATGCCAGTGACGTCAGATAATTATGAGATTGTATGGAGTAGTTTAGAAAAACGTTACGAGAACAAACGGGCGTTAGCAAATACCTACCTTGATAAATTACTCGAATTTAAACCTCTACTAAATGAATCCATTTCGGGACTTCACAAGTTTTTGGAAATATTTCAAGAAAATATTAAGGCCTTGTACACACTTCAGATTTCAGATTTGTCAGGATTTATTCTGTTTTATATTGCGTTACGAAACCTTGATCCCGTCTCTAGGCGTGAACTAGAGAGAGACTTAGATAAAAGTAAAATACCTACTTATAGCGATTTGATAAATTTCATTGAAATTCAAGTTGAAAACCTCGAAATGGCAAAGTGTGTTCCTAATTCCACAAATGATTATAGTGTACGGCACACTCAGGGCAAGTCGAAGGCGATCAATCAGCCTTCTACAAAATCGATTTATACAAGTTCGCAGCGACCAACGTTGTCGGTCACTGCTGTTACGACAGACCAAGCTGTATCTACAAAATCCATGCAATGTCTGTACTGTAACAAGATGCATTCTATATATCGATGTATCGACTACATCGACCTTACGCCGGCGCAGCGGTTAGAGAAAATTAAACAAATGAATTTATGCGAAAATTGTTTACGCAAACATTCTCTCGACGACTGTCCGTCTAAGGTACGTTGTACGATCTGCAAAAATAAGCATCATCATTCGCTGCACATAGATTCTTTTACAAACTCGAACGCTAGTGCAGTGGCGTTGACTTGCTCGGCTAATTTGACAGTCTTGCTTGGCACCGCGGTCATCCACGTCGCAGATTGTTGGGGCCAGTACCACACCGTACGTGCTTTGATTGACAGCGGCGCTATGTCGAGTTACCTAACTCAAGACTGTGCGAATCGCCTAGGGTTGTCGCGCCGCAAATGTAAATTTGAACCGGTCGGTTTGGGTGGCAATTCAATTCAGCAGTTCGGGTTAACAACTTGCAATATTAAACCACGACACTGTAATGGTCCTATCATGTCAACCGATGCGGTCGTTGTTTCAAGCATTGCAGGTAATATACCAACAGTGTCATTACCAGAGATAATAATTAATGAATATCAACATTTGATGTTAGCAGACCCTGGTTATTTTAAGTCGGCTCCTATTGAAATGCTATTAGCCGGAGATTTATTCCCGTATATTTATGACGGTCAAAAGATACTGCCAAATAAACCTGGCCTTCCTGTAGCTATGAATTCAGTTTTTGGATATTTTATACTTGGTCAGATTAAGCTCCCTGATTGGGATAGGGATGTCTCATCGAAGTCAAAGAGTGTGTTCTGTGGTTTCACTACAAATATTGATGAAATTGTACGTTCATTTTGGGAGGTTGAGAACATACCGGTTGGTGTAACTCGTAGTCCAGATGATCAGCTTGCTGAGCGTTTATTTTCGAAAGAATATAGTAGTGACGACTCTGGTCGGTATATTCTGAAGTATCCTATTCGACGCGATATCGAATTGGGTGTTTCGAGCGCTCTGGCTAAGCGTCGGCTACTGAACCCCGAGCCGAAATTGGAACGGGACCCTGAACTTAAATTACAATATTATAAATGTATGCACGAATATGAGGATTTGGGCGATATGATATGCCTTGGTGACGCTCCGCACGTGACCTCCAAGCACATAATTTCACCCTTTTATGTTATTAAACCGACTAGTACCATCACTTCTCATCGTGTCACAGTCCACTACGAAAGAACGTCCTTTTCAAATATGACAAAAAGATCAGTCTCGTCTCAAGTAGCTCCAAGTATTTTTTACGCCAAATGTTTCATGCAGGTACTCTGGGCGCGTCAGTTTGGCTGGGATGAAAGCCTGCCACCAGACTTAGCGTCACAATGGAAGACCTATGTTAGCGAACTTCCTTTTTTATCAAATATACGACATGATCGCCATATCAAAGTAGTTCGTCATACCTACTGTCAGATTCTAGGGTTCTGTGACGCATCTACTCTTGGATATGCCGCGGTAGTGTATCTTTTATCACGCAATGCTGATGATGAGATGAAAATCAGTTTAGTCATGGCTAAATCTAAGGTTGCACCCTTAAAGACTATAACTGTTCCTCGTCCAGAACTAATGGCTGCCCATCTATTAGCAAAATTAGTGAAATATGTTCAGTCAATATTAGAAGTTCGACTTAAAGTCAATGAGATCGTATTGTTTACTGATTCATCTGTCGTTTTGGCTTGGCTTAACACTCCAAGTTATAATTTAAAAACCTTTGTTTCGACCAGAGTGTCTCAAATCCAGGATAGCGTTTCCACTGATTGTTGGAATCATGTTAGTGGTGTTTTCCATCCAGCCGACATCTGTTCTCGTGGCGCTTTACCATCTGCATTACTGGTCAATCGTGAATGGTTCGATGGTCCTGACTGGTTAAAACTAGATCGATCACAGTGGCCAGTCAGGTCAATGGATGAGTTTCGGGATTGCGAGCCTCCCGAGTTAAAATGTAAAAAAACTATTGTAGTCACTTCAGTGTCGGAACCGTCAGAGATGTATGAACTGACAGAAAAGTTTTCTAATTTTAATAAACTGGTGAATGTTGTAGCGAGGTGCTTTCAATTTGTTTGTGTTTGCCGCATTCGTTCAGTTCAACCAAGACATCTTACCATTACCGACTCGCGCAAGGCACATGATGCATTAGTCAAACTGGTACAAAAGCATCATTTTCCGGGTGACATAACGGCGCTATCAAATAACAATCAGTGTACTTCTTCTTTGCGAAAGCTTAACCCCTTTTTGGATGCCGATTATTTCCTCAGGGTGGGGGGTAGACTTTCGCACTCAACTCTTTCATTTCAACAAAAGCATCCTTTGGTGCTACCAAAGAAATCTCATTTTACTAATACATTAATTGATTATTATCACAAACTTTACCTGCATGTGGGTCCAAGAACTCTCCAAAGTTTGATTGTCCAGAAATATTGGATCATTTCCGCTTGCAGTGCTATTCGATCACGCATCACAAAATGTATATCCTGTTTTAAAGTGTCTCCCTCGAAGGCTCAACCTATAATGGGTGAACTACCGAAATATCGGTCAAGCGATGTTCATGTTTTTCACACTGTCGGTATTGACATTGGCGGACCATTTCCAACCAAAGAGTCAAACCGAAGAAACGCGCGTATTTCTAAATCATACTTATGCGTCTTTGTATGCTGTGCCACTCGCGCCGTTCATTTAGAAGTCTTATCTTCTTTAAGTGCGGAGTGTTTTCTCGCGTGTTTCGATCGTTTTACATCACGAAGAGGCTTATGTTCTTCTCTTGTCTCTGATAATGGTACTGATTTCGTTTCTGCAAATAAGCAGCTGCAAGAAGTAACTCAATTTATAAATACTGACTATGATAGCATAGCCAGAGGTTTTGTAGAGCGTGGTGTAACCTGGCGCTTTAATCCGCCCGCGGGCAGTAATTTTGGTGGTCTTTATGAAGCATTAATTAAGTCCGCTAAACTACTGTTGAAACGAACGGTAGGCACCCGAGTCTTACCTTTTGAAGAACTAACCACACTCTTTTATAGAGCAGAAGCTGTACTTAATTCAAAGCCACTTTGTGCTGTGTCTAGTGATCCTAACGAATTTGAGATATTAACTCCGTCGCATTTTCTCATTGAGCTTTTATCCGCACCGGAATATGACTTAACCGACTTATCGAACTCTAGATTAAATCGCTGGCAATCGATCCAACAAATGTCACTGCGATTTTGGGAACTTTGGAAACGCGTTTATTTACATACATTACAAATGCGTCAAAAATGGTGTATTAAGCGTCCCAATATTCAAATTAATGATCCGGTTCTCATTCATTCTTATTCGGCTCCACCTCTGAAATGGGTTTTAGGCAAAGTTATGCAATTACATTATGGTTCAGATGGTGAAGTGCGAGTAGTCAGAGTACGTACCGCTAATAACAGCGAAATTACTAGACCTGTTACTAAATTGAGTATTCTTCCTTTGGAGGAACATTAAGTTGACATTACTTATAATTCTCGTACCTACTATCCTACCTATTCCTATCTATATTTTATTATATTAAGTTGTATTTTTAATAATATACATTATAATTTAACACATATACAGTCCACTAACTCTTACACTATTAATTGCCTAACTATTATTATTTCCTGGTGCTCTCTTGGGAACGTAACCGGGAAATCCTCGCGGATTTCGGTGGGGGGAAATGTTGGGTTTTCATAAGCAATGCCAATCCTATCACCAACCACCACCGCGGCGCGAATTCAAAACACGCGCCATCGAGCTCCGTGTCGTGCCTAAACCAAGGAGTTTGTTGCACCTTCATACGTCGAGGCGACACTAGCGCCACGCAGCTAGCGGCGTCGAGAGAAAACACTTACTTACCTGAAAATTGCCGCCAATTCGAGATGCATTTTTTGTGAATTTTCATTTTATTAAGTAAAAGCCTAAAACCAATGACTCTGAAGTGTCTGTGTAAAAACGGAGTTTAATTAATGAACTTTATTGAATCATATAACTGAAAAGGTGGTCTTCCAGAACTTTTTGGTGAGTTGCATTGCGTCTTTCAATACAGTAATTATAGTCCTAAACTGGACACATATCTATGTATTAAACATGGTAATATTGTATTATATATATATATATTCATGTCATATATGTATTGTTAATTGTAAGTATTTATACTTTTTATCTTTGTTGTAATGTTGTTATAGCTTTAATTATATTACATAATTTAGCTTTTAATTTATAGCACCCATTTCGTTGATCTCTTTTCTACCCAAAGGTTGACTGGTAGATAATGCCTTTGTTGCGTTAAGTCCGCCTTATGTACAGTTCCTTCTTTTGTGCATTAAGTTACAAAAATAAATAAATAAATAAATCTATCTCCTTACTTGGACAATGTTATATTAAAGAAGAACCTATTATCTACCTGTCCAAGAGTATGAATCGTACTTTAATTAGGATAATCCATAGTAATTTAGAAATCTAGGAGTAAAAGTATTTAAACGAACTGCGTTATACGGCGACGTGACGTCGCTCTCAATTTTCTCCGAAATGAATTCAACTGGTTTCGCCACAAATGCGCCAAACGTTTCATTCAGTTTCGTTCACACAAATGTCCGTTGAAGTTGAATACCAATCACTTTGGCGCATTTAAGGCTATCGGAACGCGAAATAATTACAACTGCGCATGTTGTTTTTGGCATTTTTCACAAAGAGTTGGTAAAGAATTAAAATTCTTTCTTTTGTCAGTAGTTTTCTTTTGGTTTAATGTCACAAGTTCTTTCGAATTACATTAGATTAGGGTAGGCAGACGAGCTTGCTCGCCCGATATACCTTTCGTGTGAGGTTGGATTTTTTTCCATACATTTTACGCTTCACTTCCACATACATTAATAATGAAAACGCCGTGTTTGTTGAAGTTATGAAAATAATTATGGTAATAAAAAGTTATGCGAAGTGAATATAGGTTGGATCGATAATTCTGACAGTTTTTTACAAGTTTTTTTTACATGAATAGGTATAACTATTATATATATTATTCCCTCGTGACGCACCATGTGTCATATATAATTTTTAAATTACATTTCTCACAAAGAGCTTACATATTCTTTCCATCAAAGAGTTTCTCCGTTATATGTAATGGGCAGTTTCACCCGTCAAATGGAACATGGAGTTGAAATTTATAATAAAAATCATCAAAACGTTTTACAATAAAGTAAAACATTTAGTGTATGTACATAAAATATTTTTCCAAAAAACAGATAGGGGACGATTAAACCCCTACCCTCCGCCCAGAAACCATTTTTTTTGTCTGTCTGTCTGATACATTATATCATAAAAACTACAAAATACGTGCACACAAGCATGGCCTTAAAATCATTTTTTTTTACAATAATTACCTAAAAACTTGTGAACTAAAATCTTAATGAAGTATTTTGTGAATTTGTAGCTTGGTTTCGCCGAATCTCTGAACGCCTAAACTAAATCGGCTTAATTGCCACCACCCTAGATTTGGACCTAGTTCCAAATTATTTATGACGAAAGCCATTTCAGCTACACGGAAATGCTTCTATTTAGTACCTGCAGAATAACTTGCATAACGTAGAATCACTTTAGTAGAGTTTTACTAAAACCTTTTCGATGGTAAGCGGAAAGGCGCAAATTTTAAGTGGTAAATTTTACTGAAAAAAAAAACTGTTGAATTATTGCTAACAAATCTAATGTATGTGCAGTTCATGTATATATGTATGTGTCTTCACGCCAGGTCCGTAACAGGGTAGGCAGAGAGATTCGTACAGTCTATGCACACCATATTTTTAATCTATATTATACAATAGTAAATAAATTTATTTTTACTTTTAAACGTTGAGATATATATAATTATCGTTTTTAATTTAATAGTTTAACATAAATTTTGTACGTTGTAATTGGTATAGGAAACATTAGTGTTTCTGTATGTTTGTAACGTTTTCACAAAAAAACAGCAGAACCGATTTTAAAAAAATCTTAAGCCATTATAGAGCTGTATCTTTACAGACTGACATAGGTTATAAAACATAATTGCATCCGTGAAAAACCGGGGCGAGTGTCTTAATATACTTATTTCACGTCACCAATATCACGTCAATATTAACAAATACCTGTTCCTAAAAATACTCTCAATCTATGATACGCTCAAGTAACAGTCGCCAGTCATATAACAGGTAGGCTCTGATAACAGTCAATACCAATACACCCGACACTGTTCTGTTCTCATCATCCGTCTCAATCCGTCTTACACGAATGTCACTGGTAAAAACGAGACACATCTAGTATTTTATCCGAAAAATACAATTGGCAGTTGGGCAGGAACAAACCATCTTTGACAAATGCCTCCTAAATTTGGTAGTGTAATCTGTTATTGCTTTGACAATAGTACATCTCGCTCATTCCTGATTTGCTTGGATTTGGATGGATTGGCCTTCCTAAAACGAGAAGCACCTAGTATTTTATTATCCGACAAATATGTGTAGTTTTACTAGAGGAAGTCATCCTGTTTCTGGCCATGTTAAATGTTCTGTTCGGAAATAGATACGAACAAATTGTAAAAGACTAAAGTGTAATAATATTATTATTTTACAATGTTGAAACAATTAACGGTATAACTTTTTTTATGTAAATATTATTTAGCTTTTAAATATATTTTAATGTATTTTTTTATCATGTAGATTAATTAAGGTTTTTTTATTAACGGCTGATAATTTAAGTACAATTGTAAACGGTATTATAATATAGTTCGCTGTAACGGCTAATAGATAGCGCTACTATGTTTAATAAAACGTCCTAAATGACGCTGTAGAGAATATGTGGCAATATTGTGTCGAATCGTATTATCATTAATCCCTCTCACAGTAATTGTGGTACGCACAGTGGTAATTAACCGTCTGTCTGTCGGTTTGTACAACAATCTTGTATGAACAATGTGTAATAAAACTTTCAATAAATTGTGTTATTAAAAGTGGAACTTAATTTACAGCATAATTATATAATAACCGATTTTATTGAAATTTTAGACTCGAAGTTAGTTTATTTTAGGTACGTTTAGATACTTAAACGGTTAGGATTTATTTTGTAAATATTTCAATTTTAAGAACGCAACAGAATCACACTTTATCCCATCATACTGACATGGTTGTGGCAACCCATGCCTAGAACAAGAACAGACTAGTATTTAATAACAGATATTGAGAACAGGTATTTCTACGGAACAGGAACAGGAAGAACAGGTATTGCGATTGACCTGTTACAACCCACGCCTAATATCCATTGTCAATAATTGTCATAACGTTTTTGGGAGTTTCATACATTATAGAGATTAAATTTACGGAATTTCGAGCACATGCCCCACCCCCACACTTCTTATACCCGACGTTTCGATCGCTTTTCAGCTGCCGTGGTTACGGGCAGACTAATTCGACGATGATTTTTTTTTTTTTTTTTTTCTCTTAGTTCGGGCTTTGTGTAGGCGGCCTGTCTCGAGACGGCACTAGTCTACTTCACCGGGCAATCGGCGAGCGCAGAAGGCGCTCCAGCCTAAAGGCGATCGTCGATGATTCAGCCTGGTCTTATGATTATAGTTGAGACAGAACAAAACCCTAGTGAGACGTAAATTACTAGTGGCGCAATCTATTGACAAATTATGAAAACTACGTTGCCATATCATGCTAGCGCCATATGTTTCTGAGACGTCTGGCATAACGGTCCGGATCCCAACTTATCCACAAACGCCAACCATCCTCTGTATTGAAATTTGGATGCTTTTTAATCTCAATAGCCTCCCTCAATAATCGACCATCCGTGGAATAGGACGATTTTCTTTTGATATTATCTGAACCTTATCAAAACGAATGTAGTGGTTGGGTTTGTCCGTTATGTGTTCACTGCAGGTCTGCAGCTTGTGAACATCTAACGGACAAGCCTAACAACTGCATTTACTTTACTACTGCTTTTAGTGAGTACGAGTCTCACGCTACCCGTCGTCTTGACTTCTACACGGCGGGTGCCCATGAAGGTTTCCCCGCGTTAAAAAATACACACGAACGGTTTTACTTCATTATCTACAAAAAAAGGCAACGTATCACGTATGTTTTATGGGAGCCCTCCTTAAATATGTCTTTTATTCTGTTTTAGTATTTGCTGTTAAAGCAGCAATAGAAGTAAATTATCTACAAAAATTTCAACTCCAGCTATCACGATTCATGAGATGCAATCTACTGACAGATGGACACTGGAGTTTTTTTTGCAAGGAAGGTGGCAAGTCAGCATGCAGCTGACATTGATGTTATGTGATGACTGCAGCCTATTAAACATCTGCACAAAAACCAGAGGTCAAAATGCACATGCGTTGTCATCCCTGAGACCTAAGTTGTTATGTCTTGGTTATATTTATTACGGGGTCATAGTAATAGGGTCCGGTTTTTACCCTTTGGGTACGAAACCCTAAAAAATCACTTTAACGTGTATATTTTTCGACGCTGAAATTAAATAATCGTACCGGTCACCTGTCAATTACTCGGGTCGGTGTTAAAGAAAATTTATTGCGAAATTTTGGTGTCACCTCTTTTTTGGGAAGAGATGAGAAATTCAACGCGATGCTAACATCCAGCGTCTCGTAATAACTTTTTGCGGGGTTAAAAGCGCGGAAGAGTTAGTAATGACGTAAGATGGGAGCAACTTTCTGCCATAAACCTCTACTGTAATCCGTCAATGCCAAGCATGGTGATTAAGGTATATCCCCTTAATGAAGAGGCTTTAGTCCAAGCGTGGACATCTTTCGGCTGAAATGAAGCTGATGATGACTTTTTTTTATTTAATAGAAGTGGCCAACAAGCATGACTTCTGCCTATAGACACTTACACAAAGACCAAGATCAAAATGCAGATGCGTTATCACTCCTGAGGCCTAAGGTGTTATGCCTCTTTGCCGAAAATTACAGGGTCGTATAATCCACCTGATCATATAGTATATTAGGTATTGCGGTGGTGCCTACGCCCGCGAGCTCCGTCACAGACTCTGTCACCACTAATGTGTATGTGCATGCCAAATTAAATCTTTCTAGTACAAGGAGTGTCAGCTGCGGACAGACGGACAAAAGAACAAGGCGCAAAATAAAGAAAAGCGTTCCTAAAGGGCGAAGAAACCGTACCCTATAATGCGTAATAATATAACCTTTCATATTATTGATTACGAACCGCCCGTAGTACAACTTCCATTATTAAATTGAATTATTCTATGAATCTGAATTTAAATTCAATCTTTGAAAATACGACGATATTGGTAAGCGAAATTGAATTATTTCTAACTATGTAGCTATATTGAATTAGTGATTGTAATTTAAAAATATTATTTGATGTTATTTTCTAAATAATTTAGCGCCTAACTTATACATATTTATGGATTTCTGCGCGCTACTCGCACTCGTGTTGATTTCGCTCCCGTGAATTTTAACTGCATGTGCTAAATAAGGTAGCTTAGTTACGAAGCGAAAAAAAATTTAATGTGAAAAATAACTAGCTAATAGCGAAATATTAGATTCTTACTCAGAAACCACTAGCGGAATATATGCCCGAACATTTCATATTTTACGTGACAAAGTCATGCGTCACGTCTGCGATTATCTCGATCTTTGTTATTGTGGTGTTTACAAGCTATGTTAACATAGCTGCTGGTGTTTCTGAGTAATAAGTTTTATTTTAGAATGTATTTAGACATCGACAGACAAGTTATTGAAATACAAATCGCTCTTATATACAGGTTGTGTGTACAGGCGATTATTCCGTTACTATTACAGATATCAAAAAACTTTAACCCGATATCGAACTGATATCGAATGTTCTTTACCTAACGAGTAAAAGGACAATAATAACTTTTTACAAATAAAACATAAAATATTTAAAAATTTACACTATTATACGAAATAATCGCCTGTGCACACTTAACGGTTATACCCCGTATATAAAAGCGAAAGGTCACTTACTCAGCACGAGATACCTAACCTGGCTCAGGATTTTTATAGAGTGTTCAGTTCCAGTGAAGGAGCTCAATATGTTAGGATCCCACTGCAGAATCATTTCGTTCATCCAGATACGTTGCAAACCTTCGTTGCCTTTCAAAATTTGGCCGCAAGTATTTTTAATTAAATTGTTTAATTTTTCACAGCAACTCGTATATGCGACCGATTTAATTTGCTAAAAAAATAGCTTTAATTTTATGTATAAATAATACATGTACGTTATGGATAAAACGTTATCGGGGCGGAACGAAAATATGTAGAGGCGGCCAAGTGCGCAACGGCAGCCGTGATTTTTCAGAGTCCTTATACAAATGACCGTGAAGTCGACAATATTTATTATTTTATATAAATATTAAAAAAACAAAAACAAGTAAAAAAAAAAACGTTCCCAAAAAAATATATATGAAAAAATACTTGCGGCCATTTTTTGATAGGCAACCTAGTGGATATATAGATAAAGATCCCACTGCAGAATCATTTCGTTCATCCAGATATGCTGCAAACCTAATTTTCACGCAACTTTATAACCTAGAGAATATATATTCACTAGGTAATAAATTTATATACACTTATGTATATTAGGTTGGGGCAAAAGTTTCTTCGCATTTTTTAAGATAATTCAAAACATTTTTTAATATAGTTTATTTAAATTTAACTAAAGTATGTATGTACCATTTTGTTCGATAACCTTTTGCCATCTTGTAGGTAGGGACATGATCCCATTGCTATAAAAATTTTGGGACTTCTCGTCAAAATACCGCGACAAGTGGATTTGGCAGTCCTCTCGTGATGTTAACCTAACATTGCATAAAGAATTCTGAAGAGACCGAAACAGGTGGAAATCTGAAGGTGCAAGCTCAGGACTATACAGCGGATGCATTAACACCTCCCAGCCAAACTCTCTTAATTTTTGCTGAGTGGCTATAGATGTGTGAGGTTAGCGTTATCATGATGAAACACCACACCCCTTCTGTTGATCAATTCCGGCCGCTTTCTCTCAACTTCTTGCTTTAATCTCATCAGTTGTTCGCAGTAGAGTTCAGAATCGATAGTCCTGCCTGGTGGTAATAGCTCATAATGAATAATGCCCTTTCAATCCCACCACACACACAACATCACCTTATTGCGAGTTAACCCGGGTTTCGCCACAGTCTGTGAAGCCTGACCGGCCTTTGACCACGACCTTTTTCGCACGTTCTTGTCGTACGTGATTCACTTTTCATCACCAGTTATAAGCTTCTTCAAAAATGATTCGGTTTCATTACGTCGTAATAAAGAATCACAAATGAGTACACGGTTCATTAGGTTTCCTTCAGTGAGCTCGTGAGGTACCCAAATATCGAGCCATTTTTTGTACCCAGCTTTTTTCAAATGCGCCAAAACTGTTTTGTGATCAATTCTCAGTTCTTCAGCTACGTCGTAACTACTGATATGTCGATCTTGCTCCACTTTTCAAAAATGGCACCCATTTTATCCGTAATAGGGCGACCAGAGCGAGGTGCATCTTTGACATCAAAATTTCCGGATTGAAAACGCTTAAACCAAATTTGTGCTACTCTCACAGACACTGCACTAGGTCCATAAACATCGCAAATTTTTTTCGCGGCTTGCGTTGCATTTTCACCTTTTTTGTAGTAAAATTTTAAAATGTATCGAATTTCTTCATTAGATTCACTTATCTTGACAGTACGAAAAACAAATGAAAATCACACATTAGCCTAATTTGAATTTGGAATTATGTTCTTTAAAATTTTAACTTTCAATGATACCAAAACCAGCCAGATACAAATACTACAGCCAAAGAGATTTTATTACAAGTTCTATAATGCGAAAAAACTTTTTCCCCAACCTATTATACTAGCTGACCCGGCAAACTACGAATTGCCTCACAATGAAATAATGTGTCAAAGGTTTGATAGATACGGACTATTTGTATAGGAAAATAAAATTAAATGTAGAGATTCCCGTGGGAATGAGTAATTTTCCCGCAGTAAAAAGTAGCTTAAATGTTGGCCAGGCTTGGTATCTATACACCACAAAAAGTTTCATTCGAATCCGTCCAGTATCTTCGGACAAACAGACAGACAAAAAATTTAAAAATCATTGAAAAGTGTTCTAATACTATTTTAACATTGCCCCCAGTTGGATTTTCGTAAATATATACAATGTACAGACACGCGGCTTTTACTGTTTTATTATATGTATAGATTAGTAGAATGTCTCATTTCCTCTTTTACAAACTGATAACAAAGAAGTGAGGAACAGAAAAGGAGGTTGTAATACAAGTGCCAGAGGTGTAAACATTATATTCTATTATATTTTAAGTCTCATTATAAAAGAACATAGATGTTTGTATGAGATTAAATAAAGATCTTTAATCCTAGGTTGCCTGTCAAAATTTCAAATGTATACGTAAAATATTATTACTGATCTTGTGATTCGCAAACGTTATCTATATCTTTCGTATTCAGAAAAGCTGCGGCGTAATTAAGTTCGGTTCCAACCAGATCCACTTGCAGTAGTCAAAGTTTAAAATTCAATCAATTTCGCGCTCCGCAGGGCACATTCACAGCCAGGCAGCACAGGGAGTGTAGAACCGAGTCATTCGTATTCAGTGTATATTCCACCTTGATTTAGTCCTCCAGCAATGTGTGAAGACTGCTTATTTCGAGGGAGGTTTTGTTCATGGCATATAGATATTGCCCTGTTTGTATGCCAGGGTTATATAGGTTTCCATGCTTCGGAGGGCACGTCGGTCCCGGTTGCTATCGATAGATAGCAGTCTTTAAACCTTGTCGGAGGCCTTATGGGCGGTTTGAAAACATCCGACAGTGGGTTGGCCACTAACGCACCCACCTCCACCAATCCGCATTGGAGCAGCGTGGTGGAGTAAGCTCTAGACCTCCCCCCAAAAAGGGGAGAGACTCGTGCCCAGCAGTGGGACGTATAATGGGTTGCCATTATTATTACTTCTCAAGACATTTGTGTTCATATGGTTTATTATCATTGTCATAGTGACCGCTACCATGCGTAGTAATTTTAGCTAAGGACTCTCTTAAAATCTGTATCATTCAAAGAATGCTTTCACGATCAAACCGCTGAGTCATAGGAGCTACAACATGAAATAATTTTGAACCCTGAGATCGAGATTCACTGACCACACTACAACAATAAGAGCCGCCGCGCAGTTAGGCGGCCAACTACTTCCTCCAAGATTATGGAATTATGGAAGTGCGCGCATTATGCGGCCAGCCATTCGTGGCCACGCTTAAGCCGCGCAGCCAACAAAAACGCGACCCAACATTGGCCCCGCGCATTTCGGTGGTCTGGCCACGCGGCCTGACGGCCTAAATATACGGCGGCACTTAGAGACAAAACAAAGACAACAATCAAACTTTCAACATTCGTTTTGTTCACACATAGGTGTCAATCTCTTATTTCACTATACTTATGCCGCGTGCTATTGGTTCATGTGGTAAAGAGGTGCACAAATAGCACGCGGAAAAATTCATGGGTAAAAGCTAGTATATTTATATAAAAGATCTAGGGAAACGAGTATTGAAGTGAAACCTCGAATCGCGGTTGGCCATAGGAAATTCAGTTTAAGAATAAAACTGTACTTGTCCCAAGGCGTTGGAGTTTCTATTGAATTTGCTGAGAAAATGTTATTGAAACGCAAACCTAGTTTCAAAGGCGTTGCGGTGATACTAAAGGTTTTAGCAGTTGAAATGCTTACAAACGGAATTATTTATTTATTTGACTTTGATGCACACAAAAAGGTAATACATAAGAAGGACTTAATGCTGCTACATGACTTTATAAACCAGTCAACCTTTGGGTTGTGTTGAGAAAGTAACAGATGTTGAAATCCTTACTTACCATTATAAATGCGAAAGTAACTCTGTCTGTCTGTCTGTTACCTTTTCACGACCAAACGACTGAACCGATTTCAATGAAATTTGGTACAGAGATAGAACTGACTTTGAGAAAAAACATAGGCTACTTAGTTATTTATAAAACGACATCCACGCGGGCGCAGCCTCGGGCAACAGCTAGTTATGAATATATTAAACTGCATTAAATATATTTACACATACAGCATAATGTTCTACTATCAGTATAATATAGGAAAACTAAACTACTTTAGGAATACCAATCAAATATCAAACATACACGTCAATTAATGCATTTACCATAATTTGCTTGACGCTACGATCTGATCGAAATGTCAAGTAAATTAATGCAAGCTCGTGTAATTCCCATATTAATTTGAAATATCATATAATTGTCATGCCACATGTTTAATCCTGATTTAACAAGACTAATTCATATTTATTGAAATAAAACTATTTTTACGGATTTATCTCGCGTATATTAAACTATAATGATTTTTAAAATAATAATATTTTTTTTAAAATCCTGAACGCTACGCAAGGCGTTTACGAAATAGATGGAGGTAGCTACATATAATTTTTTCGAACTTCTGTCAGACAAATGTCAACTCAGTCTGCCCGGGACCACGGAAGCTGAAAAGCGACCGAAACGTCGGGTTGATTTTAAAAATCATTTTAGTTTAATATACGCGAGATAAATCCGTAAAAATAGTTTTATTTCAATGAGTGTAGCTCGCGAAAACCTAGGAACATATCATAATTCATATTTGTATTTTTCTCAATAATATTTGCGCTTGAATATAGAAATAAAGGAACTCCAGCCAAATGGTGCACATTTACAAATAAGAACAAAATTCTTGCAAGCGTTTCTACGTGTTGTATATCCCCGTGTAGTTTTAACACAACAACAACAACATATGCATCTGCATTTTGACCTCTGATTTTTGTGTAGATGTCTATAGGTTGCAGATGACTGACTTAACATCAATGTGAGCTGCATGCTTGTTCGCCACGTTCCTTCAATAAAAAAGATTGATCTCCATACCGAAACAAATATTTGCATGGCCTATCGAATGCTACGAATTGTAACTAATTTTAGCAATCGATATGAATACACAGTATGACAATGTATAATCGGTGTTATGTACCCATAGTATAAATCATTTGTTGACTTTGTTGCTATATTTTAAGTGCAATTAATTATAATTTTACTTACAACAGGTGAAGATTTTACAATTAGGGAATGGTATTAAAGTGTATTTCTTTGAATTCTGCCAACATTTTCTTACTTTATTAAACAAAGCATTCAAAAATATATTTCACCTTGCTTTACCTGCATTTCTAAAAATTGTTGAATATGTCCAAACATTAGTACCACGGTTCGTTAAATAAATATAATGTGACATTGACTGCCACTTGTGTGGCATCGACCGTGCAGCTTTCGTCCATTTAAAGCTGAATGAAAACAGTAAGCGAGTGATTGACAAAATTTAATTTAATGTCTCGGCTGGTTAAATTTGCTCGCTACTGCTATATATAACACAGGGTGATTTGAAATTAGCGCATCATCTCTCGCAGGAAACTTTTCTACGTCAATCCCAACGACATTAATTCTACGAGTTTTTAAAATTCATAGTCTACAAATTTAAAATTTTCTCATACAATTTTTTTTTTTTTTGCCTTCTGAACTGTCATTTACTCTGAACGTTATCGCCACTTGCAGCGGACGGCCGGGTTGCGGGGTGACGCAGCGGCGAAAATGCTCTTTTGAACTTTGGAAAACATTTTTGTTTGGTCGATTAACATTCGGGACCGCGCAACGTAGCTGTAGGTGAAGCGGATTTCACGTTGCATGTGGCTTGGTCTTTATATTAAATACGTTGCGGTCGGGCGGTGTAAGTGTGAATATGACTTCAATCCCCATGGCTGCTGTTATGTGGCCGCACCCTAAATCTTTTAGCTGTCATGTTCACGTTGCTTGCCATCAGCTTTAAAATATTTTTTAGAGTCATAGCTCACTAGAGCCACCCGGCATCCGACCAGCGGCCGACCGGTATGCGCTCATTACATCAACTCCGCTCCAAATCGACACCGGATCGCCTTAACTGCAAGCCGTCAACGCGCGGGCAGCGCACGGTCCACACGCAGACGGCGAGTGGACCACTCGGGGACCATTAGCTGGTCTTGCGTTGACTTTGCATTGCCACCACGCTGTTCCCGAGTGGACCGCACTCCGTCCGCAAGTGGTTCACAAGTAACATCACGTCGTTCACCCGCGGTGCTGGTCGGGTGCCAGTGAGCCCCTTAAAATAGAATGTAGGTAAAGATATTTAATTTTTCACTCTGCACATAAACTCAGTGCAATTTTATTTAAAAGTCGTAGCGACGTGGAGGAGCGGTCTGATATTAAAATCTAGAGATAGCCAAGGTATAAAATAATGAAGAAGCTAAAATTTTACGTTGTAGATATTCGGTTTATTTGCACGTGTGGTGGTTTCAATTTCTAAAATACACAATTATTATTACTGTAGATTAGTAAATTAAATTGATAAAATTACCCAAATATACCAATACTGTTTTATGTCATGCAGTTTGAATGGAGCATACAATTCACATTGGTGGTAATTTAATAATGTAGCCTACAGACAACTTCATAAAAACTAAAGATTTCAATGTTGCTGCGTTATCACTCCTGTGGTTTAAGCTGTGTAGAGGCACACAGCTGCCGGAAATTAAAAGACCGTAAATTACCACCTGACCAGAGCACTATAGCGCTGAACGCTACCATTTATCGGCAAGTAGATAGGTAATTTGGTGTGTCCGTCACTGGAAGTGTACCGTCATTGAAATTCACTGGCTATCTATAGGTACTGCAAGGAGCTTCAAGATAAAAAAAATAAAAATAAAATTTGTTTATTTTCCATCTTAAATAGCCAAACACAGTTATACAGTATATTCGTATGTTACTTATACTACTTAGTACCTAGGCTAAGTATATAGGAGAAAAAGGAGTTCCCTACCCTCTGCCCTAGCGTTAGCTGTATTACAGAGAGTAGTGGTTCGTCCATTAGAAATAAGTTTTATAGTACTAATATAAATAATACAATTTTTATTCTATACTAATTTTTTTACTGGTGGTAGAGCTCGAGTGACCGAGCTCGCGGGCGTAGGCACCACCGCATTACCTAATATACTTGCCGCTAAATGGTAGTGTTCAACACTATCGTGTTCCGGTCAGGTGGTAATGTACGGCCCTGTAATTTCCGGCACAGAGGCATAAGACCTTAGGCCTCAGGAGTGGTAACGCATCTGCATTTTGACCTTGGTCTTTGTGTGGGTGTCTATAGGCTGCAGTCATCACTTAACATCAATGTGAACTGCATGCTTGTTTACCACTTCCATTACATAAAAAAAAAAAAAAAAAAAAAAAAAAATTCCTTAACATTAATCTTGCGCTATCAAGAGCTTTTCAGTGGTTGCATAATTTAAAGTTTTTAGATAATTAGTAATTGTTTTCTTATATTGATGCCTTTTTAATTGATTTAGATTAACTATGTTTCTTGGAAGTCTATTGTAAATAAAGGGACCTAGGAAATCCGCAAACCTTTGTGTAAAGGCTGTTTTACATTTTAAAAAAGATACGTACTTAATAAGAAATAATAATATTATAATGTCCATCATTGACAGGTCATAGATGAGAAATAACTTCCGCCTCAGGGGTCATTATGATTGTCTGCATTTTGACTATTAGTTTTATGCGAGTCAAATAGGCAGCAGTTTAAAATTAAAAAAAAAAACTGTTTGTTTGTAAAGTCGGTTTTACGGGCGAAGATTTTACGTGACAACGTCTTTTTCTCAGTAGAAAGGCATTCGCCGGTCCGGCAGGCCTCTCTCTCGTTCGGTGACTCATCGTTACGTTACCGGGCGTTACACTTTTTCATGAGTGACTCCGAGCCGCAAACTAATTTAAGACGTTGTCACGTCAAAAAACAACGTAACTTCACGCCTGTTATCCCCGAAGGGGAAGGCAGAGGTAAATGTGATATCTGGTTCTGTAGGGATTTTTCAATTTTCTGGAAATTTCACAGTACCTCGAAGTTTGGTAGTGTGCCCGGAGATGTCAACAGGATCGCCAAAACGTAACCGGCAAATCGTGGCCGTAACGCATATATGCTTGAATGCATGCATTTACCTCTCTCTGCCTATTATTAAGTATACCTAATAAATAAGTGTTTGGGACGTTCTCTGTGACTTTACCATTTTAAAGGCGGTATAACTTTTCATACTTCAAGTACAAGAAGTCGTGAAATATGATTGCCTTTAGAATTATCTCCATTCTTTACTTCTCGAGTATATGACTTATCTAATAAATTTGAACATCAAATAGGTACCTACACTTTCGTAGATGTTCATATTTTTCTGTGAAATATTTGTAGATTGCCGTCCGTTACCAATATTGGTCCACCAATCATCTGAATTACGCTCACGTTCCACCGCTCCGGTCAGTCGCGCTGTTTGACGTAGTTTTTAATATTTCAGTCTGCAAACCCAGTATTTTCGAGTGGAAATATAAAAGAATATACTCGTACGTCTCAAGTACCAGAGCTCTTTAATGTGTTTACAAATTGTCTTATAAGCTCAATGTTGTACATAACAAAATACTGCGCTGAATAGCATTTGCAAATCTGTACTTAAATTATATGAAAAAACATTTGTATTTTTGTATGAACCACTAGTCTATAGTTAATAGTTTATAAGATATCACTAACCAAAAGTTGCAAGTTATAAAATATGTTTTTTTTAATTTTCTAAAGCTGCTCTTAGAAAATTATAAAGACTTGTAATGTCACACGTATACAATACACCTACAGCATTAATGACAAATCAAAGAAATATTAAAATAATAACAACTTCGTTAATATTGCGTTTTTGTAAATATTTTGATTTGTAGAAGTTGTTGGTATTTGTACAAGAAATCCAATACCTACTCTTATTATTTTCAAACTAAATCTTCTGTTTTTTAACAATTTTATTTTTATACCCTATTGAAGTTGAGAAGAAGTCTCTGTAGGTTTCGATGAATAAATGACTATAGTCGGACCGCCCCTCCGTCTATCCGATAGCTTTTTCTGATATAGCATAATATTATGATTTCCAACAGGGTGTGCGGAGTTCGCTTGTGAGATTCATATGACAAAACTGGTAGGTCGCTAAGACTATCGAACTAGGTTTAGTCTCGTGGGTTTTTGAGACTATTAGCTGTAGTCTGTATGATAGTTATTACGGGGCAATAACATGTATGACAAATAAACAAGTTAAAGAAACTTATGCTATCGAACCCAGATGAAGATTGATCCATTGTTTAGCTTTAAGTTGACATACACCGCGATACCCAGACTCGGCAGACATGGGTGCGATACGGGACTTTGAAAAGTGTAACACCGAATATCCCGTCGTTTAATGAAGTGTATTCATATATATGAATATACTTCACGTATATACACTCAATAATGCTCGACTGTATATGCCGTCCCAACCCGTCACTGAAATATTTGAATACACAATGAAAAACAAAAATCACAAATAATTTTAGTTGTATAAAAAATGGGACAACCATTTCTTTTACATTTATAATGTTTCGCACAATAATAACAATTTCGCGAAATTTTTTTTTTTTTTTTATGTTATGGAAGTGGTAAACAAGCATGCAGTTCACATTGATGTTAAGTGATGACTGCAGCCTATAGACACCCACACAAAGACCAAGGTCAAAATGCAGATGCGTTACCACTCCTGAGGCCTAAGGTCTTATGCCTCTGTGCCGGAAATTACAGGGCCGTACATTACCACCTGACCGGAACACGATAGTGTTGAACACTACCATTTAGCGGCAAGTATATTAGGTAATGCGGTGGTGCCTACGCCCGCGAGCTCCGTCACTGGAGCTCTACCACCAGTAAACAATATATTATAATGTTTAAGTATGTATTTTAAATACAGAAGAATTTTAATGAGTACGTACTATGTATCATTATATCTGCATGTTACCTACATGTAGGTTAATAAATATATTTGATGGAACAAAGGAACAAAGGGTTGCAACAACGAAATAAATATCTGTATCTACGCTGCATACAAGCACCTAATAACGTCTTCCGCTGATGCAAAATTAGGTGGAACTATTGTTCCACCAATTGTTTGCAGCTTTATAATTTGGTATTGTAAAGGAGATGTTGCAAAAATGTATGGACCTCCGGCCATATATTGTACATAATATCATTAAACAGGCAAAATCAATATAAAAACGGTTTTTTACTCCATATTTTCACTTATTTAGCTTCGTTTGTAGTTACAAAACATAATTTGCAGTTAGAATTGCAACTCAAAACTAACATGGCGAATATGGTGGGCGATGTCATTTTGACATTTTCATTTTTTAAATTTTATTTTGATTATAGAACTTGGAGAAAAAAGTAATATGTTCTAAATACTATCAAAATCGATTGATCCCAAGTGTCGGCTGTATCGCCGCCATGTTTAACATAGTTGAAAATTATAAAATCGTTTGAATTAAATGTGGTTGTAACTCTAAAATATATTCTTGAATAAATTAATTGTGTTTTATTTGGATTCTTCTTTAATTTACCCATTTTTTGAGGACATGTACGAACCAGGGCCGAGCTCGCAACATCTCCTTTACAATAGCTAATAATAAATCTGAAAACTGTGCCAGGACCGAGATATCTGGCGCTCCATACCCTCTGCCTACCCCGTTAGGAAACTGGTGAAGATACAAACAGGTCTTTGGTATTAAAAGATACACAGATTTTTCTCAATGCTATCGAACTTTGTGCAAGCGCGACCGATTCGCATTACTTAGTTCTTCTATCATAGTGTAACTGAAGTTAGCCTTAAAATAAATTTGTAATTTATAATTGAGGGCTATACATATAATACACCTTAAGTACACTTCTGACCACCATACAGAATAGCATTCACGTTTTCCGCGTTTCTGATTCCCTCAGTTCCCTATCAATGTTTATTTTGCGTTGTTAGACACGTTGAATATCCAATAGTTTCCTGGATTTATTCATGTTGAAAATTTGCTCAGTCGGTTTGTTAGCTTAGTCAGTGGTCTAACCTACTCGTATATCGTTGAAAACCATGAGCATTTGAGGGGAATTTCTCTTACACTGTGTGTTATACTAACTATTTATAATATAAATAAATATTCTTCTGAAAAGAAAACATTATTTTTTTGATACTAAAATAGTAGGTACCTATTAAGCGCAATACACACTGAGCCCGCCGGGCCGCCGACACAGCCCGGCGACTCAACCCGGCGGCCTAGATGAAAAGAATCATGTCGGCAATCTACACCCGTGCGTGATGCCCGTCGACATGTTGGCTGTTGGGGACATACTGTAACGTTGTATTTTTTCTGGTTTTTATAAATGGTCACAACGCCATCTAGTTAATCACCGCCGTACTAGGTCAACATTATCAATAGTATCACGTATTCCATACGACGCATAGTTCGATTACATAATTTATCTAATACTTATAATTTGTCTTAAAAATACAATTTCGATATTTCCAAATTAAATATTAGATATAACGACAAGAACATAATTAAAATATTATTCGGTGAATTTAATTGGCATTGTGGCTGAAAGTCAAAAAAGAGACACGAATCCAGGGCCGGTAAAGGGAAAGGTCTGAGAGGTTATTAGACGTCATCGGTCATTTGATTTTTCTCTGTGCAACTAGTTAGTGGTGACAGACTCGAAAAGTCCTCGTAAGTAATAATTTCCACTTCCACAAGTTTTGTATAGGGAGGCTGTTTGATTCATGTTGAGTTTGGTACTAGATTCTTCATGAACCAAACAGAGATAATGCAGATTGTAACCAGTGTGATTTTGTTTCAGATGCGGGTTATTTTTGTTCTTTATTTTTTATATAGAATTCGTTTATATAGAATTCGTTTACTATTTCATGCGTAAATCTGTTCATTGGTTAGGTCATAATTTAGCATAGGCAATCCTCAACTTACCTTTTAAGTACGGATCATTGTTAGAATATTTTTTTCCTTCCCCAATGATGGTGTTAAATCTGACTGACCTCTGGATGCGGGGTGTGACCGGTTACCCTGAAGCCTAGTGGAGTAGAGAATACTGGACTCCTCCGAAGCTGGCTACAAAGGTACCATCTCAAGGATTTGTAGAAAGGATTAGGGTTACCGGCATTACCATGCCCGGGGACAGGTAATAAAGTAAAGTAAATATATTAAATTAAATGAATAAAGGAGCAGTAATCGTCACCACTCGAACCATTTCATATTCACGACCCTGTTTTCTTGATAGTTTGTTACTGGATCACATTGGTAAAAACATGTAATAGGAATTTGTAAGTTACAATTTAAAAACATAGGTTAAATAAATAAATATCAGTGTACCAAACAAACAGCTTTTTATTCAACTCGTTCATTTACAGAACGGGGTTTCAGTCTTGATAATATTCTGAGAGAGTCAGGCTAGCAGCCTTCTTTCAGTGGCGCCCAAATAAATATAAGGAAAGGTTTTCAATGGCCTTCCTTGGTGAGGAATATTGCTCCTTTTGATTTTGTGTGGTTTAATAGTGGAAAAATTTTTTTTTAGTTATGTCAATAACTTTCTACTGTTAAATTAATATTATTTTTTAATTTAGGGAAACTGCTCAATTGGATGTTTTTAAATGTGTTGTTACTTTTATTTATGTTAATGTATGCCTCCTACCTACCTATATTTAAAACTGAATTTAATTTTCAGTTGTAGTACAAAAGTACTTATACACAACTTTGTTTGTTTAAATTGTATTGGGTTTTTTGAAAATATTTCAAAATAAACATTGTTTTTTATGGTTAATACCTACATAACCTTCTAAAATGTTTAGTAATGATAGGTATGTACTAAACTATTTTTTTTTTGATACCTATATATTTTATGGTTTAATTTGATAACCATGTTTCATACTTTTATAGTAATGCTTTTGTGCTAAATAAACTTAAATATAGCATATATAACCAAACAATTTATAAAAAATTGTTATGTTGTGAGATGGTTTTGATTTAATTTAATAACCATATGTTGTTGTATATTATTGTAGGTCTGCAGTATTGTCATTGTATTATATTTTTTGTACCTAGTAGGTAAATACTGTTATTTAAGGAAACAAGTTCCTGTTTTGATATTTTTTTTGTTAAGTGGTGGCTAATACTGCATTCCAAAATGGAAACTATGGCTAAATATTTAGAATATTATATTCTCTTAGCGCAGGGAATTCCGGAAACCGTAATTACCGATGATGTGGTTCAATTCACGGGATCTAAAATTTGTTTGTAGCTCGAAAGAAATATGATGTTCCTCGATTTCATCTATGAGCCAAGGCTGACCAACTATTATTATAGTATTATTTTTTTTAGGAATTTATTAGGTAGGAGGACATTTACATGAACTCATGCATGTATATGAGTATTATAGTTGGAATATATATGGTGTAGGTAGTTTATTTTTTAGTTTGGTAGGTTAACAAAGTGTGCCTACATAGCATACACTGTATAGGGTTTTTTTATGCTGTTACTGTTGTTAGCAGCTATTGTATACCTAATGATTTTTATGTTGTAGGTATAGTTTTTTTTATGCTGTTACTGTTGTTAGCAGCTATGGTATACCTAATGTTTTTTTTATGTGTAGGTATGGGTTTTTTATGCTGTTTACTGTTGTTAGCAGCTTTACTCGCGATGACGTTTTTTATAACTAGCGATGTAGGTATGTTTGTTACGTTGTTACTGTTGTTAGCAGCTATCCTCGCGAAGATGTTTTTATAACTAGCGATGGATGTTTTTTAATGCTGTTACTGCCGTTAGCAGCTATTCCCGCGATGACGTTTTTATAACTAGCGGAGACTGGCAATATTTTTTCACCAGTTCTTTTTTTATGAGGGTTTATAGTTGTGAATATTTTTTAACCACACTTCCCTTATTTTATATTGACTACTGTTATAGCTCTAGAGCTGGCAGTTAGTTAATTTATTTAGAGAAGATGATTCGACAACCTTTGGAAGTCAATCCTTCGTATAATTAGAGTAGAGTTCTACATGAACTTCTACTTTCGTTTGGGTATTCGAGTTCCACTGTAAACCAGGCGGAACTCACTTATGGGTTTTGATTGTAGGTGACATTTGGCTTCGAAGTTATATGCCAATGTTTACAAGTTTGAAAGAGAGGCATGACAGATGATTTTATGAAAGGATGGGGTTTATTTCGCTCGGACAGCAGGTGATTTAAAAGTAGGTAGAACAACAGTCCTGGCGCGTTGGCTTAAATAGGAAGAGAATTACTGTTGGTTAGTAGGTTAAGAGAAGTTTTTTTTTTGTTTTGGTACACGGATAGTTGATATTGTTGTTTTATAGTTAGGATTTGTTTCGAATAGTAGAAGTCGATACTGGCAGGTAATGTTGCCGTTTTTTTTTCTTTTCCCAAATACCTACCAAGGTATTTGTATATCTATTGCTTTGAAGAAGCATAAATTTTATTCCTCAAATACTTACTAAGGTATTTGTTTATGTATAGCTTTTCAGAAGCATTTTTTTTTTTCCTTTTCCCAGGTACTCCAGTGTTATTTAAAGCCCTTTTATTGGCGTGTGCATGTTTCTTCCCACTGGAGTCTATCTGCTGTCTTTCATAGGCATAAAATAGTTTTTTTTCAGGATGAAGGTGATTGAAAATTTAACTCTTGCGGCGCTGAGGGCAGCGCAGTTTCTCCCTTTGTTCGAAACTTTTGTAGGAAGGGGGGTATTGTAACGTTGTATTTTTTCTGGTTTTTATAAATGGTCACAACGCCATCTAGTTAATCACCGCCGTACTAGGTCAACATTATCAATAGTATCACGTATTCCATACGACGCATAGTTCGATTACATAATTTATCTAATACTTATAATTTGTCTTAAAAATACAATTTCGATATTTCCAAATTAAATATTAGATATAACGACAAGAACATAATTAAAATATTATTCGGTGAATTTAATTGGCATTGTGGCTGAAAGTCAAAAAAGAGACACGAATCCAGGGCCGGTAAAGGGAAAGGTCTGAGAGGTTATTAGACGTCATCGGTCATTTGATTTTTCTCTGTGCAACTAGTTAGTGGTGACAGACTCGAAATTATGAAAAGGCAGGAAGCCTTGAATATTTTAGCCATCATGGCCTAAATGCCTATTCAATAGGTATTTTTATCACCAATTGAGGTAAGATCTTCAAGAATCTTTGGATATTTTCTCGTTCACATGTCGATTTGAGAAATGGCGTGATGACTTCATGTTGGGTTGTTTGTTGCAGCCAGTTTCCCTAATTTTGGGAGGAGATGGGATGCAGAGGCTTTATTCAGTTATGAGATTATAGCGAAAAGTCCTCGTAAGTAATAATTTCCACTTCCACAAGTTTTGTATAGGGAGGCTGTTTGATTCATGTTGAGTTTGGTACTAGATTCTTCATGAACCAAACAGAGATAATGCAGATTGTAACCAGTGTGATTTTGTTTCAGATGCGGGTTATTTTTGTTCTTTATTTTTTTATATAGAATTCGTTTATATAGAATTCGTTTACTATTTCATGCGTAAATCTGTTCATTGGTTAGGTCATAATTTAGCATAGGCAATCCTCAACTTACCTTTTAAGTACGGATCATTGTTAGAATATTTTTTTCCTTCCCCAATGATGGTGTTAAATCTGACTGACCTCTGGATGCGGGGTGTGACCGGTTACCCTGAAGCCTAGTGGAGTAGAGAATACTGGACTCCTCCGAAGCTGGCTACAAAGGTACCATCTCAAGGATTTGTAGAAAGGATTAGGGTTACCGGCATTACCATGCCCGGGGACAGGTAATAAAGTAAAGTAAATATATTAAATTAAATGAATAAAGGAGCAGTAATCGTCACCACTCGAACCATTTCATATTCACGACCCTGTTTTCTTGATAGTTTGTTACTGGATCACATTGGTAAAAACATGTAATAGGAATTTGTAAGTTACAATTTAAAAACATAGGTTAAATAAATAAATATCAGTGTACCAAACAAACAGCTTTTTATTCAACTCGTTCATTTACAGAACGGGGTTTCAGTCTTGATAATATTCTGAGAGAGTCAGGCTAGCAGCCTTCTTTCAATACGCTCAGCTGCCCGGCGACACTCGAGCGGTAGTGACAAGTATGTTCCTCATCGCAAGCCGCCGGTATGCCGCCAACAAATTTTTCTGACTTGCAAAGATTAAAGCCGCCAACTAACCCGACGACAAAAATCAGCGGCCCGGTGGGCTCAGTGTGTATTGCGTTTTATAGAAAGATAAAAAAATGTATTACGACGTGATGACAAAATTACATGAACTATTCAAAAAATGACAACTTGAATAGGTAAAATTTTATTCTAGTACTAGATTCTAGATTAAGTATCGTCGAGTCCGTTGTTACTTTACAGATGCGGATTGTAGATAATTACCTACCGCAATTCCCATAATCGCTCCATTCATCGCGTTGGCGATGGCAACTATGGCAATTTTATTGCTGCTGCTTTTATTGATGCCGCGTACTACTACCGCCATGGTTTGACTGCCATTGTTCGGTTGACTGCATCATTGGAAGTAATCTTCACCAATGGGCGGTGATGCCGTCACATCCCTACACCTTGATCTTCATCTTGATAGCTACAGCAATTCACAATCCTACACAATATTGACAACATAACACTCAATCTGTATACAAGGGAATTAAATTGTTCAACACAATGGTGGGTCCACTAAATTCATTTTAGTACGCAAAGTTAGTTGGAAATTGGGAGAAGGGATAATTTGGCTGCGAGGCCGGCGTTTGAAACATCTAGGAACGACTTGACGATTCCAAGTAAATGTGGTGTAAGCTATAAGCGCTGTGAGGATTTCAGTAGAAGAAAATGTTAAACATAATAAACACGTATGTGATTGTGCTTGTCTGAGGGTACGTTTATATTAAAACTGTTAAACCAATTTTCAAACTCTTAAAACCGAAATTATTTCACATTTGTGGCAAGAGTATGTAGCTAGCCAAGTTCTTTATGGTTCCCACGGGTAGCCGAAGCGTAGTAACATCAATGTGAACTACATGCTTATTTGCCACCTTCATTATATAAAAAATATCTTGCTGCGGGTCTCGAATCTATGATCCTGGAATCAAAGGGTCGTCACACACCGCTGGACTAACCGGGTCGTCAAAATGGAATATAAACTGAACACTAATCGGTTCTAGACCCTTGAATGTGCGCCGCGGACCGCGAATTTGATTGAATTTTAAACTTAAGCTAATGGAAGTGGATCTGGTTTGGAACCGAACTTAATTACGCCGTATCCTTTCTGAATACTAACTATGTAGATAACGTTTACAAATCGCAAAAATTCTTATAATATTACAATGATACTATATTATTATATTAATGTATTGTATGTCTAATAATATACGATTGTGAATGTGCGCTGCGGAGCGCGAAATTGATTGAATTTTATTAAACTTTGACTACTGAAAGTTGATCTGGTTAGAACCGATATCCTTTCTGAATACTAACTATGTAGATAACGTTTACAAATCGCAAAAATTCTTATAATATTACATTGATACTATATTATTATATTAATGTATTTTGCTGTCTATTATATACGACTGTGAAAGTGCGCTGCGGAGCGCGAAATTGATTGAATTTTAAACTTTGGCTACTGGAAGTGGATCTGGTTGGAACCGATATCCTTTTTGAATACTAACTATGTAGATAACGTTTACAAATCGCAAAAATTCTTATAATACTACATAGATACTATATTATTATATTAATGTATTTTGCTGTCTATTATATCCGACTGTGAATGTGCGCTGCGGAGCGCGATATTTATTGAATTTTAAACTTTGACTACTGGAACTGAATCTGGTTGGAACCGAACTTAATCATTAGTATGCCGCATCCTTTCTGAATACAAAGATATATCACGTTTATGTATTGCAAGAATTTTAGTTTATACCTTTTCCCCCATCAATAACACCTACATATGTATTTAGTGTATAATAATATAATAAATAGGAAAGTCCTGATATTTAAATGACAACATGACAAATGGATTTCATTTAAAGCCACTTTCCATAACGACTCACATTCGTTTAAATTGGAGCCTTGATTATCAACGCGATAAGTTCATTAAAACAATAAAGCCGATCAATGCTTGTACGATGTTATTTCCTTATTACAATCGCGTATGCGATGTTTTTATTAAATTTTCGGTATATCAATGCTGTTGATTTTTCATAGACAATACAATGGAACTCAAATATGTAGTCACCACGACATCACTTAATAACCGATTTACGCACCGCTGCGTACAGCTTCGCGCACGTTCACCAACGACACGAGAAGTAATTCTGGTTTTAATTAATCGTATAAAAGTCACAGCTTACAAAAGCAACCCGGAACCCGTTCAGCTCCATCTTGCTGCGCCGCGTCCACTGATTGTCGATGAGCAAATTGAGATTGCTGCCGCATTCTCAAATAGCTATCAACAGGCAGGTGGGTCGCGGTGGCTGCCTCGTTTTCAACCAGTAAAGGTGGTCGATGTGTAAACGCAGCGTTATCGATAAGTGTACTTCGTATTGTTAACGGAAATTGAGTAAGTATGTTAGAAATCGCTACAACGTGTGAAACATTCACCGAGTAACATTACATGTATGTTCAAACCAAGTGTAAAGCGCCGGTAAGGTTCCCACCTCTCCCGGAATGCCTGGAGTCTCCCGGGTTTGACCTTTGAAAATAAAAATCTCCCGTCTCCCGGAAGGAATTTAAAATATACAAAATTCTCCAGGAATATCAAGTTGTTCAAAAGTAACGACACAAGAAGTTGAAATGGCTAAGAGCAGCGTAAATCACGACCGTGCTCGACAACGGCCTTCTCGTCACTATCTCGCCACTAATGGTCAGAGTGGGTAGCTAGCTAGTTTCGTATAAAGCGATTTGCGTGCTTGTAGGTACTTTGTTTTAATGTTTCTTTCTAACTCATGTGCGTGAGAGAATGCGTCGTATTTGTCTCACTCATTTTCGTTTCTCATATGTTTTAAGTTTCATTCGTTCGCTCATTCATTAGTCTGTATCTAACAGCGATCCATGTACTCATGTCGTATTTTGATTAAATACAATTATTGTACCTATGTTGATAAGTTCGAAATAAAATAAAAAGTTATGATAATCAATGTTTTCATTTTCTCCTGGATTTAGACAGCTAAGAGGTGGTAACCCTAAGCGCCGGATATCCTGATCCTGACACTCCTCCCTTGCTTTTTCTACATTTATCATTCTCGTCATACATGCACGACGATTCCTAAGCCTTTTGAGCCACTCAACTCCAAACACTACTCGACCTATTTGGTCCTGTAATAATAAACATAGGCTATATACGAGTATTACACCCTTGCAAGGCCGAGGCGGGCCACTAGTAACGTGCAATGTAACAAACTGTGAATTGACTAACAAATTAAAGTAAAGATAAAAAAAATATACGAAAGTTTTAGCGAAACTAATAAAAAGCAATTGATTTTTGAAAATTGCTTAGCCTGTCCAGTTTTCGTAATAAATCAATGACATTGAAATAAAACTATTTTTACGGATTTATCTCGCGTATATATAAAAACCGAAGAACAGGGAGGTCTGCAGTCTGTGAACACATAGCGGATAAGCCGAACCATTACATCCGGTTTAATACATCCGGTTAAATACTCGCTAGAGAACACAAACCATACCACGAATGGTACGCGAGGCTATTGAAATTAAAAAAACACCCAAATTTTAATAGAGAAGATGGATGGCGATTTTCAACATCATGGGATCCCATACTTAGCAAGATTAAATCCCAGCCGCAGCAGTCTGCAAGACCTCAAGATACCATAAGTAATTATTGTGTTAATCCTGAACGCTACGCAAGGCGTTTACGAAATCGATGGAGGTAGCTACATACAATTTTTCAAACTTCTGTCAGACAAATGTCACATCAGTCTGCCCGGGACCACGGAAGCTGAAAAGCGACCGAAACGTCGGGTTGATTTCAAAAATCATTTTAGTTTAATATACGCGAGATAAATCCGTAAAAATAGTTTTATTTCAGTGTAGTTAGTTTTGTTTGAGTGTAGCTCGCGAAAACGAAAGAACAAATCAATGACATTTATTAAAAATGAAATGTGTACGTCATCATCGCGGGAATTGACATTTAAATTAATAAAATTATTTATTTTATTTCAGGAATTATAAAAAAACTACGAATTTTGCGGAACTACGAAACTACGAAACTCGACTCAGAATAATATTTTTTTTTACTATCTTTAATTGTAAATAGGTTTCAATCGAGTCTACCGTAGATCTGCAGCAAAAAATATGACATGCCTGTGCTTAGGTTCATAATGGCGGATGTAAAAAATTGAATATTAACGTTGTGCATTTTAAACCACTAATGCCACCAACACTACCACCACCATCACCACCATCGTCACCACCACCACTGTCACCACTGGTAGTGGTGACAGTGGTAGTGGTGATGGTGATCAGTAGTGGTCTCCTTAGATTTTTAAGAGACTAAATAAAACACGAAAAACTTGTATTGAAATTGATAATCACGAGTCAATTTATAACATGTATTTTGAACAGCATAATAAATACGCTTATCACTAAAAAAACATCACACAACAGTTTAAAATGGCCCATCGCATATTTTTGTAAAAAATATGGTACAAGATTAAATCAAATATAAAATTCAGTCCTTCTTTAGCCGTTGTCAATAGCTGTAGCGATTTATTTTTAAAGTGCCGTTTTTGAAAGCGTCTACCGGATCCTACAACTTATCTCTTACTTGTCTACTTAATGAACGATTATAGCATAATAACACTATAATATTATTATTGTTTTTTTTATGTAATGGAAATGGCAAACAAGCATTCAGTTCAAATTGATGTTAAGTGATGACTGCAGCCTATAGACACCCACACAAAGACCAAGGTCAAAATACAGATGCGTTACCACTCCTGAGGCCTAAGGTGTTATGCTACTGTGCCGGAAATGACAGGGCCGTACATTACCACCAGACCAGAACACGATAGTGCTGAACACTACCATTTAGCGGCAAGTATATTAGGTAATGCGGTGGTGCCTACGCCCGTGAGCTCCGTCACTGGAGTTCTACCACCAGTAAAGAAAAATATCTAATTTTAATATATACCTATAAATTATACATCAAATTGTTTGTCCGTGATGGACTCCTAAAATACTTAAAATTGAAAACAAAAACGCACACCGTGTGTAGTTTGATCCAACTTGAAAGATAGGATTACCTTACTTCTCAATTTATAGTCGTAAAATTATGTTATTACCTACCTAAATTACACCCGTGCAAAGCCGGTGCGGACCGCTAGTATAATTAATATCAGAATCTATTCTAATATTGTAAAGAGGAAACAATCATATTGTTTTTGTATGTTGAGCACTGTACTTAAAATAACATTTAGAACTGAAAAAAATTGAACTGTAATAAGGAGATGATATATTGGGAGCAAATCGTTACAACTCCGAAAAGCATCCGCTTATTAATAACGAAGAGACGATAGACATTATACTCAAGCGGGTTACTTTTAATGCATTCCAGTAGCAATTGTATTTCATTTCTCTCTTTTTCGTCTGTAATAAAGCATATTATTATGAAGCATATGAAAGTGACAATCAGCTAGTTTCAGTTATTTTCACCAAAGTGGAGAGGGGAAGTTTAGCGGAGAAGAGATGTGAGCTTTGTGTAGCAGAGATGTAATGTGAGCTATCAGAAATCGGAATCAGTCAAGTTTGGCCGGCCTAGAGCCGCGCGCCGCCCGGCCGCCCGACTAGACACTTCTGCGCTTTGTCGCGCCGCTTGCTCCCTCGTTGCGTAAAATTCTATAGTTAAATGAGACATCTCCTCTTCTTTCCACTTTGATACATTTCCACCCGAGCTGAACGGAGAAGAGATGTGGAAATAACGAAATCGGATTGGTTTATCAACCCTTACACAAACACACTTTACTCGTATCAATTTCACTAGCGATCAGAGTAACTACCATCATTGTTGAAATATATGCGAAACTGTTGTAAAAAATGCACATATTTTTTAAGACATGAAATGGCAAACAAATAAACAGTTCTCTTTGTTTTTATGTGATGGCACTGGCAACACATCTCCTCTCTTCTCCGCTTGGGTGGATACCGGGCTTCATGTCTACATAAGCACTGATAGTCCGGTATGGGTCAAAACATGATCATGATCAGATATCGCTCTACAGACCTAAGGTCGATGTGTTATATTTCTTGTTAGTGTAAGACAGTGTAAGTAAATAGTAACAAAACAAACCAGAGCACGTTAGAAGACGATCGGCAAGAAACACTTTACATGTATCAATTTCACTAGCAATCATTTCCATCATGACCACAGGATATATCAGAGTAACCAGCATCATTGTTGAAATATATGAGAAACTGTTGTAAAAAATGAAACCTGGAGACTAAAGAAACGTTACTTTTAGTAAAATTAAAAAGGAAAAACAATTATGCACATAATTTTTATGACATGAAGTGGCAAAAAAGTGCATGCAGTTCACATTGACGTTAGGTGATGACTCAGCCTATAGACACCCTCACAAAGACCAAAGTCAAAATGCAGATGCGTTACCACTCTTGAGGCCTAAAGTATTATGCTTCTGTGGAAATTACAGCCGTACATTACCACCTGACCGGAACACGATAGTGCTAAACACTACCATTTAGCAGTATATTAGGTAATGCGGTGGTGCCTACGCCCGCGAGCTCCGTCTTTGGAGCTCTACCACAAGTAAAATTATTTTTTAACATTGATGGTTAGTGAATACCTACTGTAGCCTTAAAAAAAGAGATTTCAATGTAGATGTTCTTTATGACAGAATTCGTTGCCATTCCTGAGGTCTAAGTTTTTATACCTCTGTGCCACAAATAATAGGGCCATGCAATTACCACCTCATTGGAACACGATATCGTTGAACTATTTACTATTTAGCGGTAAATGGATTAGTTAATGCGATAAATTAATTTATAATAATAATAATAATGGCAACCCATTACACGTCCCTCTGCAGGGCACGAGTCTCTCCCCTTTATGGGGGGAGGCTTGGAGCTTACTCCACCACGCTGCTCCAATGCGGAGGTTTTGGGGTTGGTGGAGGTGGGTGGGTTAGTGGCCAACCCACTGTCGGATGTTTTCAAACCGCCCATAAGGCCTCCGACAAGGTTTTGACGACTGCTTTCCATCGATAGCAACCGGGACCGACGGCTTAACGTGCCCTCCGAAGCACGGAAACGCGCATTTAATTTGCCACTAGCGGTCAACCATCACACTACCCGACCGCGCTCGTAGTGCTTAACCGAGCACAACAAAATTAATTTAAATTAACGTAATAATCATTAAATAAGAATTTAACAAATATTATTAAGAATCCATATTTTTCAATTATGTGTACCTACACTAATGGGTGCCAATTGTAATATAAGTAACGATAGCGAAATACATACCTCTTGAAGTGACAATAATTGATGCAGGTACATCATTTGGTCCTTAACATTAAACACGACGTAGCTAAATACCTAAAAATTATGAATAATGAGATATATATCCTAAACTGAACAAAGAGCTTATACGGCTTATAAGTATATTTAAAACTGCGATGGTAGCCTAGTGATAACAGGCCACAACTACTACGCTGAGGTCCTGAGTTCGATTTCCGGGTCGGGGGCTATCAAAGATAATGGTGTAAAGTCCTTTATATCTGGTTCTATTGGGCTATTTTCATTTTCTGGAAATTTCTCAGTACCTCGAAGTTTGGTAATATGCCCGGAGATGTCAACAGGCTCGCCACCTGGTACATGGGCCAAAACGTAAGCGGCGAATCGTGGGTGTTTGCATGTATGCTTGAATGCATGCATTTACCTCTGCCTACCCTTCCGGAGATTACAAGCGTGAAGTTACGTTTTTTTTTATTATTGTGAACGTAATAGATACTGATGAAAACATAAAATTGAAAATAATACCAGAAATTTCAATGGGGAATTCGTTTCATCAAGATCGTCTTGCAAACATAAATATATTTTTGCATATCCTGAATAATCAAATACATTTCTGATGGTTAAATTTTGTTCAGTTGCGCACAAATTGATACGAAATAGTTTCACTCTATAGTACCACATTCCAAAAACAAGAAGAATTGGTAACCACGACGCACAAAAATTTAACATTAACAAATATGTTAAGAACTGGATCATCAATAAAGATGTAACATCATCAATATTGTTGGTATTTAAAAATAAATAAATTGATAATGTGAAAATATTAAAAAGGGACAGTAATGGAATGCATGATATAAAAATATAAATGAATTTATTAAATTTCTCGTAGAGTTGCTTTGACGATGGTAGGTTATCAACAGCTGTAAATCGGAAATATCGTAACACATATGCGTCTTTTGCATAGCTATTTATACTGACAAATAGCAAATATTCCATGCAAAACGCGGTTGGGTTTGAGTTGCCTGTTAATCTTTGTTGATAAATTGTTATACATATTGTCAATGCGAAAATAACTAAGCAGTAACACAAACAAAGTGGGCGGCCGAAGCTCGATTCAAATAAAACATTATAGGAACCAAAAATGAAACGTATGATTAAAAATGGTCTGAGGTTGCAAACGGTTTGATATTTATTAACAATCATGGTGACTGTTCTATTACACGTCCTACTTACTATACCTCGGTCACCTATTGTACTAAGGATAGCAATTGCTTGAACCAGAGTACTTTCATGAGTATTATTAAAATCAGATCATTATAGTCCAACGGTGATGGGGTTGTATTAAATTCAAGAACATTGTTGCTATCGAGCCATCAAACCTATTTCAAACTATAGCAATGCTCGTGAAACCAGTAATCAATTTAAGTGTATTGTATAAAACTGTAAATATTGAAATAGAGTCCAAACATTCCACAAAAAGTGAAGCACATTTAATTTTATTTATTGCTTACTAGCATGAAGTTAAGATTTAATGAATTTATTGTTGAAAAAAATTTAATAATAAGGTCTTGGCAGCTATCAGTCTGTGTCAAAGAGTATTCAAATACTACGGTCCGTGTCAGAATAATTTGTATAGGGATGAGACCAAAACAAATCGCCATAGACAACATTCGATTGTAACAAATATTATGGTTGAGGATACTAAGCCCAAAATTGTTGACGACTTGTTAACCTGGGACAAACAGTCCAGTTAAGTCAAAATCTAGACCTAACTAGGTCCTCTGTAGATACCTATTTTAATTATTAAATAATTCAAGTTAATAGTAGTTTTTAAGTTTATAGTATCAATAATTAAAGTTTACTTTGACATATCAATGAACGTATCAATTGTTATTTTTGTAATCTGACAAGAAAATTTCATGAAGAATGAAGTGATTAAGTTTAATGAATTTTGAAACTTGAATTCGAGAAAGAGGTCAATCGCCGAATCCAAATCAGGAAGCTAAGATACGAGTTCATTTTCTCATCCAATTTACCGCAGTTTCTTGAGACGAAAGGCTTTCACTCGTGTGTGTGTGTTGCCAGTGATGACTTACAGATCCGAAATATCACTCACTTTGGGTATCAAATCAAGACTTAGTTAAAAATAAACCAGTAATAATTTGTGTTATTAAACATAATGAAATTAGGATAAACTGATTCTTTTACCTAGTAGTGTTGCCAAAAATACAGCATGAAAATTAGTAAATATTGAACTGCATATATTTTTTTTATTTTTTTATGTAATGGAAGTGGCAAACAAGCATGCAGTTCACATTGATGTTAAGTGATGACTGCAGCCTATAGACACCCACATGAAGACCAAGTCCAAAATGCAGATGCGTTAAACCCCTGAGGCCTAAGGTGTTATGCCTCTGTGCCGGAAATTACAGGGCCGTACATTACCACCTGACCGGAACACGATAGTGCTGAACACTACCATTTAGCGGCAAGTAAATTAGGTAATGCGGTGGTGCCTACGCCCGCGAGCTCCGTCACTGGAGCTCTACCACCAGTAAATCATAAGTAGGTACATTGACAACGTATTCAGTTGAATAGCGCGACAAACGCTTTCTAAGTTTTTTATTGTTTTCGGAGATATTCTTTAAATATGAATTTGTTTAATTGCCTCAGTAGCGTAGTGGTAGTAGGCCAGTACTACTACGCTGGGGGTCCTGGGTTCGATTCCCGGGTCGGGGACTATGAGAGACAACGGTTTCAAATCCCTTATCTCTGGTTCTATTGGGATTTTTCCATTTTGTGGAAGTTTCCTAGTACCTCAAAGTTTGGTAATGTACCCGGAGATAGTAACAGGTTCGCCACCTGTTACATGGGCCAAAACGTAACCGGCGAGTCGTGGGTGTTTGCATGTATGCTTGAATGCATGCATTTACCTCTGCCTACCCCTTCGGAGATTACAGGCGTGAAGTTACGTTTTTTACGTGTATGAATTTGTAGTATTATAAACTTGCATTTAATAATAAAGAAGTCATGAAATATATGATAACTTTTCTTTCCTAAGATAAAAAAAAAAAAAATAATTATACTTATTCTATGGCCCGGTCTACATTATCTTAGTGTAAAGCAGAGTGCTTTAATATAGTACTTTAGTTGAAACATGTAAACGCTACTTCCTTTAGTATGGTTCTACTACACTTTCAAGTTGTACTAAAATACTCTCCTAAACACTAACCCCTTTATTCATAAACGTACTTTAGATACGTTTTAGCTATAGGATATCAACGCCCAGGAGGAGGACTGTTGCGATGAGTTCTTGGATACTGATGACCAAGTCAGTCCTCCATCTCCATCGGTACAGCCTGCCGTAGTCGATTTGGTCAGGGAAATTAGATACCTTAGGAACCAGATGCGTGAAGTCCGAGATGAGATTCGCGAATATCGCCGGGAAGTATTAGAGCTACGCTCAGCATTGGAGGTATGCAATAAACGCGTTGAGGGACTGGAGGGCAGACTGCAGGTGCTTGAGAGCCGACCGGAACATAGCTCCACGGAGAACGAAGTAGTCAAGCTTGAAAGCACAGTGGCGCAGCTCAAGCTTGAACTGAATGATCGCGAGCAAGAGGCACTCTGTTCTGACTTAGAAATTGCAAATTTGCCTGAGGAGAAGGGGGAGAACACCTTGCACACTGTTGGCCTCATAGCGGCAAAGCTCGGAGTGACCTTGCAACCGCAAGACATTGTTTTTGCAGAACGCATAGGGCCCTACACCGAGCGCTCGGGGGACACTCTTCCGGCGAGGGAGCGGCGCATCGTCGTACGCCTAGTGAGACGTGGGCTGAGAGACGAGCTCTTGAGGAGTGCGCGTCTGCGTCGTGATGCCACCTCGGAAGGACTTGGACTTCATGGACCTCCACGGCGCTTTTATTTAAATGAACGGCTTACTAAGACCAACAAATTTTTGTTATTCCGCGTCCGTGAAGCAGCCAGTAAGTACGGTTGGAGGTATACGTGGGCCAAGCAGGGACGAATACTAAGTAAAAAGAAAGATGGTAGTAAAACCCACTGGATCCGCTCAGATAATGATGTCGAACGTGTTTTTTGCCCTGAACACGATCATGATAACTCTAACTAGTAAACATCTCTTTTTAAGTTTCTTCACAATTTTTTTTTTTTTACTGTTTGTTTTAGCTCCTATACAACTGTAATATATCAACTTTGTTTTGTGTTTATGGTGTTAATTACGCATTGTTTTGGTTGTGGGAAGCTAGCATTCCTCAAACGAAAGTTTATAATTATTATGTATATTCAATTTACTTATTATTATTTATATGCAGTTTACATAGACACACACTTTATAACGTTTATACTTGATCTTATAAATTATATACACCATCTACTTAATAATTTACATATTGTACATAGAAAGATAGTTATTATAAAATTATTTAAAGTACCAAACAATTTCTATAGTCTACAATCAAACTATTATACAATTTATACTCAGAACGTATTGCACATACTGGATAAATCTTTCATTTTTGTACGTGCTTCCAACTGCGTAATAATTATCAATAGTTTTATAACTACAGATTTGAATGCTTTCCTCTTAATTTTTACACTGTTATTGCCAACTTATGATTCCTTTACTCTGCCTGCATTTGTGTTAACTGAAGTTATATATTATGTTACTCATTTTAAACCGCTGCGGGCAAAATAAAAAACCTCAAGATTGGACTATTTAATGCAGGCTCACTTGGATCACGGCATGAGGAAATCGTATTGGCTATGGGTACTCTCGGGGTGGATATAATGGCAATAAATGAAACCTGGCTCAGAGACGGGGAGGAGGGCCGTGCTCCTTCTGTTCCGGACTACCGCCTGATCCACATTCCTCGCTCTGCAACCATCCGGGGTGGTCGAGGGGGAAGTGTGGGCTTTTTTGTGCGCCGAGATCTCCGGGTACGTGTGCAGCCTCACCCCCCTGTCCCTGCTGTTGAACAAATGTGGTTAAGTCTTAACATTAACTCACATTCAATAATCATAGGTTCTGCTTACAGGCCTCCATGGCTTGATGTCAATACTTTTTTAGATGCCATTACAGACTCCTTAAACTTATTCTCCAAGGCTGATAAAATTATCCTCCTCGGAGACTTCAATATCAATCTCTTACATAAGAATGACAACAAAACTATATTATTCAATAACTTCCTCCAATATTCAAATCTGGTACAGGCAATAAATAAACCTACACATTTCACAGATCATAGTGAAACATTGATTGACCTTGTCTGTACCAATGCCCAGGTTCATAATATTGTAGTACACCACCAGCCTGAGCTAGGTCAACATGCAATGTTATCTGTCCAGTTTAATTTTACAATTAATAAGTTAACCTCTCAATGGATAAGCTATGGACCATTAAATAACATTGTTTTTGAACAATTTGAGTCAGATCTATCTAACCTCAACTGGCATTCTGTATTGAACTGCAATGGGGATGTGAACTCTATGTTAACAACTTTGAATTTGTTAATTATCACTTTGTTTGATCTACATGCACCTCTTCATAACATTTTAATAAGGGAAAGATTATATCCGTGGATTACAGACACAGTGAAGGATATGATAATGTTGAGAGACAGGTATCATAATAAGTATAAAAAGTACAAATCTTATACACATAAATTAACTTATAAACAGTTGAAAAATATTGTCATAGCTCCAATTGACTGTGAAAAGCGGGTGTATTTCAAAACTTCTATTTACAAATACATTAAAAACCCTAAGAAATTATGGAGCAATCTAAAGTTTACAATACAAACAAAAAAAAAAACATGACTTACTTCAATTAAGCATTAATGCCAATGAGCTGAATAGCCATTTTCTGGATGTGCCTGGCGAAGAAATGGTTTCTATTTCAGACCTGACTTATTTTGAGTTTCACAAGTATCACTCCCACACTTTTCAACTTGTTGCAGTTACTGAGAGCACTGTATTGCATATTATCCGCAGTCTTAAATCGAATGCTATTGGGTCTGATGATATTTCCTTGGAGATGCTTACCATGACACTGCCACATAGCTTATCTTCAATAACAGAAATAATCAACAACTCAATTACTTCATCCAAATACCCAGATATATGGAAAAGAGCCATTGTTATACCCATCCCTAAAACTTCTAATCCATCTTCTGCCAAGGAACTCCGGCCTATCAGTTTATTGCCTTGTATGTCGAAAATCTTGGAGAGGGTGGTGGCTGATCAATTGAGAAAGTACCTTGAGCAGCATAATATTCTACCTGCTTCTCAGTCTGGGTTTCGCCGAGGTCACAGTACTACCTTGGCCCTTCTTGATGTGGTTGATGATATCCTGAGGGCTCGGGATCAAAGAATGGGCACTATTCTTACTCTGCTTGATTTTTCACGGGCATTCGAATCCATAAATATACCGCTTCTTCTTTCCAAGCTCTCTTACTATGGGTGTGACTCTGCAACTGTAAAATGGTTCCATAGTTACTTATCAAACAGATCTCAAAGAGTTCAAGTGATTAGTGATAATGCTGGCAATAAAACTAGGTCTTCCTCACGTCAGGTTTCCAGAGGCGTCCCACAGGGATCTATTCTGGGACCTCTGCTTTTTATACTTTATAGTGCTGATATCACTAATCACATAACCCACACCAAGTATCATCTTTATGCGGATGATCTGCAAATATACTACTCTTTTGATCCACAAAACTGCCAAGAAGCTGTAATTAAAATTAATGAGGACTTGGATAAGATTGCAGATTGGGCAAAAAGAAATTGTCTCTCACTGAATCCCAGCAAATCTAAACACCTAATATTAGGCTCGAGGGATTTAACACAAAAAATATGCTCTTTTAATCCCTTAATCACCATTAATGGTTGCCCTGTAGAAAGGGTTGACGAAGCTCGCAACCTTGGTGTGGTTATGGATGGGCAACTGCACTTTGAGACTCACATTCTTCAGGCTGTGAGAAACTGCTTTTATCGCCTTAAATTGCTATATAGAATTCGTCCTTTCCTGTCAGTTGAATTGCGTATAATGCTATGTGAATCCCTCATTCTATCCAAGCTGAACTATGCTGATACTGTATATGGTATGTGTATACTTGGCAGAACCAAGAGGTTAATACAACGTGTACAAAATGCATGCGCTCGATTCTGCTACAACATACCACCTAAAACGCATATAACTCCTTTCCTTAATAAAGGTAATCTTTTGAAAATGGACAATCGTAGGAAATTACATTTAGCCACTTTACTCTTCGGCATTGTGCAAACTGGTAGACCCGATTATCTCTTAAAGAAACTATCTTGGGCACGGGATCGCGACCGACAATGTCTCAGAGCCACAACCAAACCTCTGATCATGCCGAAACATAGAACAGCAGCTTTCCGGGGTAGCTTCAAGTTTGCCGCCACCCGTTGCTGGAATGATCTCCCGCCCCCCTTGCGAGCTCTGAAAACACAGAGCACATTTAAACTTAGATTTAAGAATATATTGTTAAATGAACAGAAGTCTGAAATAATGTAATGTTACTCACTCTCGTAAGGACACCTCACGAAGGCGTTGTGTTGCCGGCACTTCCATTTATCCGATCAATTTTTTTTTTTTTTTTTTTTTTTTTATGTAATGGAAGTGGCAAACAAGCATGCGGTTCACATTGATGTTAAGTGATGACTGCAGCCTATAGACACCCACACAAAGACCAAGGTCAAAATGCAGATGCGTTACCACTCCTGAGGCCTAAGGGTGTTATGCCTCTGTGCCGGAAATTACAGGGCCGTACATTACCACCTGACCGGAACACGATAGTGCTGAACACTACCATTTAGCGGCAAGTATATTAGGTAATGCGGTGGTGCCTACGCCCGCGAGCTCCGTCACTGGAGCTCTACCACCAGTAAAAAACGGGACGGGACTCACACATATACTTGTTATAAATGGATTCCCTGGTACGACGCAATAGTTACCAACAACCACGTTGCGTGCCACGTGGAACATTTATTTTTAATTTTATAATTTATTTTCAGGTATTTATTTGTTTTCTTTCGGACATAATGACACTTGACACCTTGACACGTCACTCAAGACAGTGACAGTAATCTGAGTAACCTTACTTTTTTTTTTTTTTAATCAAATTTTATTTGTGTTTTGGTTTGAGTATTTTATGTATGCTTTTCAATTTTCTCTATTGGCTATGTACGTAATTTTATTTCTATGCATTATACTTATAACTTATTATTATTTCTTAGGTAGGTACTTATGTAATTTGATTAATGAAAAAAAAAAATATATATATTTATTATTTTACTGTCATATTGTAGGTATGTATATTATATATGTATATATATTGATTTTGGTTCACTGAGCTAAAATTGAATATTATGTATATATGTAGTCTAGCATTTTGGCTATTTATTGTTTTATTCGTCGTACAGGCATTGCCTGGCGGCTTGAGGTTCGTGATGCAACTAGGACCCACCAGAATATCAGCGCTGCAGCCACTGTTGCAGCAATCAGCTGAGGTGGGTGCCGTTTTTTTTGGCTTCCCACAACCAAATATATAATAGTATTTTTTACTTGTTTTTTAATTTTTATTATTGTTGTTGTGTGTGTGCCAAAAAAATAAATATTTTTCTTTCTCTTTCTTTCTTTCTATAGAATGCTTTGTCTCTGTCAGTTGCATTGTCAAATGTGCAGAATAGAAAAAGACAAAGGAGAGATTAGCAACACTTTAGCTAAAATACGTTCATGAATAAGGGGGTAAGTTAATGTAAATCGGCCATAAAAGCGCCGTACATTTGTCATATTTAACCACCGGATGATAACCGTGGAATACACGAAAATGGCTATTCTATCCACGGAATAGATGTATAAATATGAATAAAGATGGAATGGTAATGTGGGCGTGGCAAGCGCGCCGCTCGTAGGGTCGTATAGACTGCTTGGAATGACGCATCTCTTGGTAAAATACTGTGTAGTGCCAATTTTAACATTTAATATGAAATGTCAGACCTCAAGTATAAGGCGAGGATGTATATCTTTCTAAATGGTAAGTCACAAATAACATTTATTGTTATAATATTTGTAAAAAATATATAAAGGAATATAAATATTCGAACTTGAACTGCATTATTTAAACGTTACTGCTAGCGAATACATTGCTCGTTGAGCACTCGCTCAATTAACGCTATTACTGTCTCCGCTTGCAATCGACAGCATCTAATGCGCTCTACACTTCGACTACTGACGTGCGAGCTCCTTGTGAGGATATTGTTGTGTGCGTGCGAGTGTTTATTGTCTACGGACGTTGTCTTAGTATGCAAACTTACGCACTTACGCAAACGAATAGCTGCTCTGAGAATTTATGTGTGGGTGATTGTCGAGATGGTGTTACATTTGTGTAAGAAATTGCATGGTGGAAGAAAAGTGGCGACACTGGTTATTAGAATACTTAATTATAGATAAATAATGGAAAGACCTTTGCTTCAATTTATGAAGCAAAGGTCTTTCCATTATTTATCTATTCCGTGATTCTATCAACTTGACTCGATCATGAAACAAAATTACTAATTTCATAATAAATTATCAACGAAAGTAATACAACGTAATTCCTTTATACAGATTATTAAGAACCGTCCACCGCTATTATATATGCATTGTGTGTATAACAATGCGCAATGCCAAAATAATGTACAACAGTGAAAGCGCTTCTTAAAGGCCGTGCGTATTTGATAATTATAAACTACGAGTACCTTGCCTAAAGCCTAAGCTGTAAACTTGTTAGTCGATGCAATATCGGCATAAAATGATATGAACCATAAAAAATAAGAGGCCAGCAAAAATTGACAAATAAAGGAAACGAAGGACCATAACCTAATTTCTTTATTGGCACGAATAAACAAACCCAATTCAATCACAATATTAAGCGATTGTAATGAGTTGGCGCTGATTCAGCGGCATTCAGTCTGTAAATGGATCAATGCCAATCACGAATGGGAGTTGTTTGTATGGTATGATTTCCGCGGTGTACATTATAGCATCAAACATTTACAGTCTTTGTTTTTATTCTCAATCATTTTGATATACTTGTGAATATTGATATATTCAATTTCTATTGAATTAGTCGTTGCAGCGCATGGCTCCGCGGCTGGTGTAGATCGGAAGCGATCTGCTCGGTTAAGCACTACGGGCGCGGTCGGGTACTGTGATGGGTGACCGCTAGTGGAAAATTAAATGCGCGTTTCCGTGCTTCCGAGGGCACGTTAAGCCGTCGGTCCCGGTTGCTATCGATAGATAGCAGTCGTTAAACCTTGTCGGAGGCCTTATGGATGGTTTGAAATCCCGACGACGACCCGGTTAGTCCAGCGGTGCGAAACTACCGTTTGATTCGAAGGGTCGCGGGTTCGATCCCCGCACCGGCACAAATATTTGTATGACCTAAAGATATTTGTTTCGGGTCTGGGTGTTTGTGTATGTGTTGTGTGTGTACAACGGCACCCACGATACAGGTTTATAACTAGTGTGGGGTCGTGAGTGTAAGCGTATTTATTTATTTATTTAAAAATTAACACGTTGACTGCGGAGTTCAAAAACACAATATTTCCACTGTTGCTATGTACTAAACATTTTTTAGGTGCGAAACATGGCTCATGTGTCCGGTACATGATCTTTTTCTAAATCTATATTTATCGTTAAATTTTCAGTTTATGGCAATTCTTTGTCTTTTAACTATAACTTAAAACCTTCAATTGTATGCTTTCTTCTTGGTTGCAGAATTGGCTAAGTAATTTTTGACTTATAGATATAAACGTCTTACCGGACACATATGTCATGTATCCTAAAGAACCTAAAGAATCAAAATCTTCAAATTCTCGATGACCAGGTAGTGATGTTAATAAAACAAAACAAATGTTTATCGATGTTATTAATATTTATTAGGTAAATTAATCTTCTGCCAAACTCAATATGACCCAGTGGATTAAGCTTTTACTGAACGTGATGAAATTATTATATCATCTTAAACTATTATTTTCTTACCCGAAGAGAGATTGTTGTCATTTTTGCTTATGTCGGATATAATGTTACTTATTTACTAAAAACTTGAAGAGTAATATTTACTCTTCAAGTTTTTGTCAAAAAAACTACCCAACATTTTTCGGGAGCGCCTTATTATGAATTACCAATGTACTTAATACGTAAATAAAGCGCGGGAAAACATGGTATTATCGAGAACCGTGTAACGGTAATCAAGTCCAGGTCCACACTAACGCATACTGCATCGCCGCTGGTGCGATACAGTACATAAACTTACAAGCTGTGTTCGTCCGGTAACGCACTAAACGCAAAGTGTTTTCGTTTAGTGCGTACAGGACAAAATTGCTATGTATCTTTTTTCTGTGGTAATAAGATCGACTTGGAGTGTAAAGCAATAATAAATATTTGTCTCCATTCCACGCACAGTATATCGTACCTAACAGGAGTCCGCACGAGCGGTAAAACCTAATTATTGGCGTTCGCACCGCGGTGAAGTTCATTACCGGGCATATTTGTCCGGTAACGCGCTTAACGTGTTAAAAATAAAATAATCCGACAGCGGGTTGGCCAGTAACCCACCCACCTCCACCAATCCGCACTGGAGTAGCATGGTGGAGTAAGCTCCAGGCCTCCCCCCAAAAAGGGGAGAGACTCGTGCCCAGCAGTGGGACGTATAATGGGTTGCCATTATTATTAGTCGTCCAAAACTTTAAAGAGACTGACTGAGTAATAAAATTAGATTATGTTACAATATTACTATTTTACTGGTGTTAGATCTCTAGTGACGAAGCTCGCGGGCGTAGGTACCACCGCATTACCGAATCTATCTGCCGCTAAATGGTAGTGTTTAGCACTATCGTGTTACGGTTAGATGGTAATGTATGGTCCCGTAATAACTTTCACAGAGACGTAACAACTTGGGTCTCGGGGGTGGCAACGCTCTTTTAGTGGTAGCAGGGCACTACTACTACGCCGGAGGTGCTGAGTTCGATTCCCGGGTCGGGGGCTATCAGAGATAACGGTTTCAAATCCTCTATGGAAAAATCTTAATAGAACCAGAGGTTCTATTAAGATTTTTCATTTTCTGGAAGTTTCCCAGTAGTTCGGAGTTTGGTAATGTGCCCGGGAATGGCAACAGGTTCGCCACCTGTTACATGGGCCAAAACGTAACCGGCGAGTCGTGGGTGTTTGGATGTATGCTTGAATGCATGCATTTACCTGTGCCTACCTAATCTATTTTGAAATGAATGTTATTGTTTTTGAGTCTCAAAATACACATTATAATCTTACGGAACCCCAAATTGTGCGGTCTCATACAGATTACTTACAGATACAGATACTACACTTACAGATTTTCACAAATTAAATTACTGGTGAATGCAACAGTGCATAATATTATAAACTACGTAACTTGACCTAGACTCGCTTTTAAGCTAGCTAGGTTAAGAGTTGAACTTTGTTAATTAAAGTGTAGGAGTATTTTAGTGTAGCGACGGTTTTGTTGCGGACCAACATCGGTTTCGTAGAAGTGGTGTTCGAGTGGCATTCATCGGTAGACACCAATTACGCTATAGTAGATCTCTTGGTATTGATTGACAGATGACAGCATCAATACGATCATAAGGCAGAATAAAAAAAAAAAGTACATATTTTATTTTTAAAGAAAAATGGAAAGAAAACTTTGACTTCAGGCGAGGCTCGAACTCGCGACCTACTGGGAATCTAGTCCAGCCGCTCTTCCAATTGAGCTACTGAAGCCCTGCCCGATTTGTCAAATCTTTCCTTCACATCTATTGCATTGCTTTATGGTAGCAAGAGCGCAATCTATTACCAACTATGCTAGTTTGGCAACCGATATAATAGACTTTTCAGTTTATTGAATATCGTAAAGAAGTCGCTTTTACCCTTAATAATTATTTTATATTATTTCGCATTAACACATGCTTGTGAAATATATTTTAGTTTTAAAGAAAAATGGAAAGAAAAATTTGACTTCAGGCGAGACTCGAACTCGCGACCTACTGGGAATCTAGTCCAGCCGCTCTTCCAATTGAGCTACTTAAGCCCTGCCCGATTTGTCAAATCTTTCCTTCACATCTATTGCATTGCTTTATGGTAGCAGTAGCGCCATCTATTACCAACTATGCTAGTTAGGCAACCGATATAATAGACTTTTCAGTTTATTGAATATCGTAAAGAAGTCGCTTTTACCCTTAATAATTATTTTATATTATTTCGCATTAACACATGCTTGTGAAATATATTTTATTTTTAAAGAAAAATGGAAAGAAAAATTTGACTTCAGGCGAGACTCGAACTCGCGACCTACTGGGAATCTGGGAAAGAAAAATTTGACTTCAGGCGAGACTCGAACTCGCGAATCGAAATCGGGCAGGGCTTCAGTAGCTCAATTGGAAGAGCGGCTGGACTAGATTCCCAGTAGGTCGCGAGTTCGAGTCTCGCCTGAAGTCAAATTTTTCTTTAAAAATAAAATATATTTCACAAGCATGTGTTAATGCGAAATAATATAAAATAATTAAAAAGTACATATTAACATGTTCGTTTTCTGTAAGACTGTGATTTACTTTTTTTTTAATGTAATACAAGTTGCAAACAAGCGTGCAGTTCACATTGATGTTAAATGATGACTGCAGCCTATAGACACCCACACAATGACCAGAGGTCAAAATGCAAATGCGCTGCCACTCCTGAGGCATTAGGTGTTATGCCTCTGTGCTGGAAATTACAGAGCTGTACATTACCACCTGACCGGAACACGATAGTGCTGAACACTACCATTTAGCTGCAAGTATATTAGGTAATGCGGTGGTGCCTACGCCCGCGAGATCCGTCACTGGAGCTCTACCACCAGTAAAAAAGTACTTAGTTTAAAATATAGTTTTTATTGTTAGATGTAAGGTCTATAAATTTGATCATAAAGTTAACCTATTTGTTCTGATGTAAGTAATATATAACATATTATACATGTCGGAGTGTGAACCTAAATGTGACTACTACCGCCATCTAGTTTATCGGAGACGTAACCTATTTATGACTAGGGTAGATTGTTCAATAGAGAATTCTAGGTGGTGCCAATGTCGGCGTAGGTTCTTGAAATTGTTATCTTAGAGGGGATAGTTACTAGCCGATGTCGGGTTTATAAAGGCTAGAAAATAGTTCATGACGGTCAGTCATAGAGTAACGTTCATTCAGTCACAGTCACACAGTTGAATCGAATTATTGTAGGGCAGTTATGCTGCCAGTTAGAACAGTGAACGTCAGTGATATTAAAGTGATATAACGCGGGTAGTTCTGAATCAAATGGGCAGAAGACTAATGATAGTAGTAGTATCGTATCCTGATATGGTTTCCCGGTCCGAAGGGTTTCTTGCCCGTTCTTCCCTGCCGGAAGTAATCGAATGGGCGGATCTTTGGCAATATACGACTTTCTTCTGCCAACCTGTGCTTTATTTCATCATCCGCTCGAGTACCCACCTACAGATGCCCACAAACACGAGCAACATGTCGGCTTATGGAAAGACACGCCCACAATACTACCCACACGTCCGGACTGGAGGCCCTCATGCCGATATACATATTTTTTCATTAAATACTCCGCGAGTGGCACTGCATTCTCGAAGAATGCTTATGTGTTCACAAAAAAATGATTTATAGAATGATCTTAATTTAATTTGAAATTGACTTACAGATTAAAAATCAAACTAAAACTTTCAACCCAAAATTTAAAAAAAAACCGCCTTCTAAAAAATTTCAAAACTGAATAGACAAAAAACACTAAAAAGCAAAAAATAAACTCAATTAGATAATTTCATTTTAAGGGAATAAACCCGTAACCTACTCATAGCTTTGAAGTCGATGCCAAGTTAAATAAAAAAATTTAAAGCCTATTTCACTGCGTTTCAATTAGCCGCGTTTGATAACTTAACGTAGCCGGTACTGCAACACCACAACATTAGTCCTAACGCGGGGGCCGCACTATTGGCTTGGCACCGACTTCAAACCTATGAGTAGGTTACGGGTTTATTCCCTTAAAATGAAATTATCTAATTGAGTTTATTTTTTGCTTTTTAGTGTTTTTTGTCTATTCAGTTTAGAATTTCTTTTGAAGGCGGTTTTTTTTTCCATTTTAAAATAATTTATTTTTTGCTTTTTAGTGATGTAACTATTATAAGTATTAATTATTACAGTAAAAGTAGGTAAGTATTTCAACTACGACGGTACTATCTATAGTCCTTGTCATCAGTTCTAGAGGTGTATAATAGCGGCTTTTCTGGAACGGCAACGAAACGAAACTAGCTATTGAATTCTAATAGCGGTTACGAAAACTATCAATTCCAGTAGCTGGTTTTTAGGCAGACAAGTAGAAGGCTAATTCAAAGTGTAGTGATAAAACCCGCAATTAAGATGGATAGTTTTGTAAAGTTTAAAGAAATCGCTAACCGCTACTGTAGTGATACATCGTTTCAATAGGAACTATGGCTCTTCCTTTATGACGCACAACACTGTTGAGGACATCTTCTGGTAAGGCTTTGTCCAGCTGTGGACATCTTTCGGCGTGAGCGATGTTGATGATGGTGATGGTGGTGGTGAAGAAGATGGAGGTGATGATGGAGTTAATGATAGACATGGTGATGATGGTGATGTTGATGGAGGTGATAATGAAGATAATGATGATGAGGACGGTGTTGATGATCATGACACGCATAATAATATGAACATCTCTTTTATCATCATCACTTTCATCACCTCAATCAACTTCATCTCCATCATCATCTTTATCATCATCATCATCACATCCATCATCATCCCCTTCATAATCATCACCTCCATCATCATCACATCCATCGTCATCACCTCCATTGACATCACCTCCATCATCAACACCTACATCATCATCACCTCCATCGTCATCACCTCCATCAACATCACCTCCATCATCAACACCTACATCATCATCAAATTCATTATCACCAAATCTATCATCACCGCATCAATCATCATCCCCCCATCATCACCACCTCCGCCATCATCACTCCATCATCACCCCCTCCATTATCATCACCTCCATCATCATCACCTCTACCATCATCATCACCTCCATCATCATCACCTCTACCATCGTGATCACCACCATCATCATCACGATCATCACCTCCTATAAAAATGTCGAAATACTTTCAAGTGTGCTATGAAATTTGAGTAGTTCCCTCGATTTCTCCAGGATCCCATGATCACATCTCGACATGGTGATAATGGGACCACCTGTGAGGTAATACGGACACATGGCAGGGGAACATTATTACAAAATATATTTAAATCCTTTCAAGTATGCTATGAAATTTGAGTAGTTCCCTCGATTTCTCCAGGATCCCATCATCACATCTTGACATCGTAACAATGAGACCTCCTGTGAGGTATACCCCTTCAAACAAACAAAAAATGTCACAAAAATGAGTACAGGCGTTTTCGAATAATCACGGTTTATAATTACAATGTTTAAACAAACGTGTAACTATTATTAGTATTATTACAGTAAAAGTAGGTATTTCAACTAAAAAGGTACCATATACTTCATTTTAACTCCGCCATTGCCGGTCCCAAGCCCGGATGAAAAAGGAGGAGGGTTGGTTTGGAGAAGAACTAACCATCCGTAAAATCTTCAACGCCGAGCATCGGGCGGCGGTCTAAGTAACCCGACAACTCCGTTCACACGGAGCGGCTATTCAATGGCCGTGAGGACCTAAATTCCCTCTAAAATATTGCCGTGGAAGGACGTGGGTACCCACCACGATGTATAGACCCAAGAAAAACCCTCATGGAAAGTACACTTTTTGGAATGAGTTTGTTGGACGATCCGACTAACAATCGGCGCCATTCGGTTACCGGGCCGAATGGTGTGAAATTGATGACCGAAGCTGCTCCTGAGGCGGAACGCCGGGTCTCAGCAAGCAGTAATGCTACTGGTGTCAACAAAAATATTTCAATCCGAGAACATCGCCGGATTGCTACTTGGAATGTGCGTGGACTGCTGGCTCCAGGAAAGTTAGAAATTGTGGAGAAGGAAGCTGAACAGCATAAACTGTCCTTGCTGGGCATCACTGAGACACATATGAGAGGCCAAGGACACCAAAAGACATCTAGTGGAAACACGTTGTACTTCTCGGGCTCGTCGAATTCCAGCACCAATGGTGTAGCAATATGGATTCCGCAACACCTAAATGACTACGTACTCGGATACAACCCAGTCGATGATCGAATCATGACGATTAGACTAAACTCACACCCTTGCGCTCTTAACATCGTTGTTGTATATGCCCCCACTGCAGCCGCAAGTGATGAAACTATAAACGAGTTCTACATATCTCTAGATTCAACCCTGTGTAGTATATCGAATCGGGAAATCACGATCATGCTTGGGGACTGGAACGCAAAGGTTGGCAATACCACCATGGACAACCACATTAATAACACGGTGGGAAAATATGGCTTGGGTAAGAGAAACGAACGAGGAGTAAAGTTACTGGAGTACTGCATCGAAAAGAAGATGACCATAATGAACACATGTTTCCAACACCACCCAAGGCGTCTCTACACGTGGAAATCCCCCGGAGACCAATGTCGAAACCAAATTGACTATATAATGATTAACACCCGTTGGAAAAGCTCTATTTCCAATGTTAAAACCTTCCCTGGAGCTGATTGTGGATCTGATCACTGCCTCTTGGTGGCCAACTTCGCTCTGCGTTTAAAATCGAACAAAAAAGGCCCGCCATTTAGACCACATACATTAGAACCAGCAGAGAAACATGTGTTCTGTAATAATATTACAAGTGCATTAACGGATAATCCACTACCTGCCAATGCATCTGCAAACGATCAATGGAATCATCTTAAAGGAATAATGTGCAAAACAGTGAACTATATCTGCCAACAAAGGTCAACATCTAATCGTAGACAATCATGGCTTTCTACCGACACCTGGAATAAAATCCAAGAGCGCAAAGATTTAAAAATTAGAGGGCTCACCAACCCGACCGATCGTGACGCATACTCAGAGATGGGTAGAATCATACAACTGAAATGCCGTCACGACAAGAACATCTTTGTTGGGAACATTTGCAGTGAAATCGAAGAACATGCGATAAAGATACAAACTGCAGATCTCTTTAAGAAAGTCAAGCTCCTTTCAAAGCAATCTAAACCCAAAACATGGGTTTTAGAAGATGAAAATGGAACCAGAATTCAGGACTTGGAGAATGTTGTAGATAGATGGCGTAGATACTGCGAAGATCTATATAAAGAACCACATGAGCATTCACCGCGTTCGCCATGGGAACAAAACACCTTAGAACCCCCAATACTTTTATCCGAGGTCACAACTGCAATCACTGCTCTCAAGGATAAAAAAGCACCCGGACCTGATCAAATAACAGCCGAGATCATCAAAGCCATGGGATATGCAGGCGCAAGCGCAATACATAAGATCTGTGATAGCGTTTGGCGCACAGGTGAATGGCCCAGCGATTGGTCAAGCTCAGTCATATTACCACTGCACAAAAAAGGCTCAACCGCTAAATGTGACAACTACAGAACTCTAGCGTTAATCTCACATGCCAGCAAAGTTTTGTTACACATTATTAACAACAGAATTCGTCACTTTTTGGATTGGCAAATACCACAGGAACAGGCCGGATTCGTCAAAGGCAAGGGAACTCGCGAACAAATTTTAAATATCCGCCAAATCATCGAAAAGTCTTACGAATTTAACACCCCTGTCATCTTGTGTTTCATCGACTACAGTAAGGCTTTTGACTGTGTTATCTGGACGGCCCTGTGGAAAATCTTGGAGGAACTTGGTGTACCTAAACATTTGGTCGCGCTGATCCAGTCACTATACCAGAACAACCGAGGTATGGTGAAGGTCGAAAGAAGCACATCCAAGCCGTTTAAATTTGGAAAAGGAGTGAGGCAAGGCTGTATTTTATCTCCCATTTTGTTCAATGTCTACGGAGAGTACATCATAAGACGAACTTTAGAAAACTGGCAGGGTGGTGTTATCATCGGCGGCACTAGAATAACGAACCTGCGCTATGCCGATGACACTACACTTTTGGCTGCAAACGAAACTGAAATGTTAAATCTCCTAAACAAAATGGAAGGGATCAGCGTAGAAATGGGCCTTCAAACAAACCATTCCAAAACTAAACTCATGGTAGTAGACCGCAATAACTCACTCCATATGACAGGCGCACTATCGCTAGAAAAAGTGGACGATTTCGTTTACTTAGGTGCCAACATCAGCAACACAGGATCATGTGAAAAAGAAATCAGAAGGCGAATCGGTATGGCCAAAAATGCAATGTCTCAGCTGCAGAAAATATGGAACGACCGTAACATATCCCGCAAAACAAAGAGAAGATTGGTTACTTCGTTAGTATTCTCCATTTTCAGTTATGGCTCGGAGACGTGGACGCTGAAAAAAGCTGACAGAAACCGCATTGACGCTTTCGAAATGTGGTGTTGGCGAAAGATGCTACACATTCCGTGGACTGCCTTTCGCACGAACCAGTCCATCCTTCGTGAACTCAATATCCACGAACGGCTTTCTACCACCTGCCTAAAAAGAATACTGGAGTCCTTTGGTCACATTGCACGCAAAGACGGAAACAATCTGGAGCAGCTCATGGTGACCGGGAAGGTGGACGGGAAACGGCCGAGAGGTCGTTCACCAATCAGATGGTCTGACCAGGTCCGTGCAACTCTCGATACCAAGCTGCATGACGCTCTCCACAAAGCAAAGGACAGAAAAAAGTGGAAGGAAATCGTGAATTTGAAACTGTCTTCCCAACGAGGGGTTCACGACCCTCAGAAATGAGGAAATCGACTCGAGGAGGGATATACTTCATCATCAGTTCCACTTCAACAAATTTTGCCTTTCGAAAGCAAACACACGGAACATTGTTGTTATAAAAAAATATTGAAAACTTTTCAAATGTGCTATGAAGTTTGATGAGATCCCTCGATTTCTCCAGGATCCCATCATCATATCTTGACATGGTGACAATGGGCCCACCTGTGAGGTATACGGCCACAAGGCACGGAACATTATTATTATTAAAAATATCGAAAATCTTTCAAGTGTGCTATGAAATTTGAAGAGTTCCCTCGATTTCTCCAGGATCCCATCATCACATATTGACATGGTTACAATGGGGCCAACTATGAGGCACACCCTTTCAAAAAAAACCGAAATTATCGAAATCGGTACAGGCGTTTTCAAATTATCGGGGAAGATACATTAAAAAGAAAAAAAAGATTCGGACGAATTGAGAACCTCCTCCTTTTTTAGAAGTTGGTTAAAAAGGCAGAAAACCAGCGAAAGCGCGTTGCGGATGACCCACAAGAAATTTATTAAATTAAATACGCTTAAACTCACAGCCCCACAGTAGGTATAAACCTGTGTCGTGGGTGCAGTTGTACACATACAACATATACACGAACACCCAAACCCGAAACAAATATCTGTAAGACATACAAATATTTGTCCCGGTGCGGGGCTCAAACCCGCGACCTTTCGAATCAAACGGTTATCTCACACCGCTGGACTAACCGGGTCGTCAAATGTCGTCAAAATGATCAGAAATGGGCAAACAAGGCGAGTGTTCAATTTTCAAATAAATCTCCACTCAGTTGAACAACAGTTTTGTGAAACTAGCGAGCCTCTTTTGGACAGATTTAAATGCGACAATATTTTCATTAGTGCTACACTCATTGAAATAAAACTAATTTTCGGATTTATCTCGCGTATATTAAACTAAACTGATTATTTAAAATCGAATCCGACGTTTCGGTCGTGGTCTCGGGCAGACTGAGGTGGCATTTGTGTGACAGCAGTTTGAAAAATTGCTATGTGCAGCTACCTCCATCTATTCGTATTTCGCCAACGTCTTGCGTAGCGTTCAGGATTAACCCAAAAGTTAATGACTGTATTTTGCGATCTTACAGACTGTTGCGGTTGGGCTTCAATTCTACTGAGTATTGGATCACATGTTGGTGACAATCGCCAACCATCTTCTCTATTGAAATTTAGATGTTTTTTAATCTCAATAACAATTTGATCGATTCTTAGGGCTCCGTAACATTCAGGAAACCCATACATATTAGTAATTCCAACAAACTGGTAGAAAAAAGTTTTGTTAGAAGATTTTTAAGAATACCTCCCCCGAACAGCACCCACCTGATTGTTATTTTCTTCTCGCGTGGGTATCCTGTATTGCAGAGTGTCGTTAAAGTCGCGGGTATAATTAAAAAAAATATTGAGTACATTTTAATTAAAAAAGCGTTTGCAAAACATTTAACTTAAAAGTATCGAATTTGTCAAATTGAAATATGAAATGGGCAAACTCTAAATTAATTTTCATTTATCTTAATTGGATTCTGCTTATGTTATCATATCTCGATTTCTTGAACCCCTTTGTTTTAATTGCAAAATGTTGTGCTATAACTTAATTAAGAGTTTTACAACATTTCCTGCAAAATATTTTAAAATAGTGAGAATGTAATAATGCGTTACAAGCACGCAATCTAGCAATAATTTTGCACTTAAAACAATATAATAAATACCTTGGAGTACCTTATAATAAAATTCAACATTTCTTAAATACAGAATTGCAAGAAAGAAATACGATTAATGAATTAATGTTGATGAATCCTCATAAATTAATAACCAGACACAGAATATTCCAGCTTGCTTCACTTAAGATGTTGGAAACTTGCAAACGTAATCGCCGGAAGTCACAAGTTCCTTAATCAGGAAGATTTGTCTGTTTATCGATTATTATTTTATTCCCTAGTCGCCTGCCTCGTTGGCTCAGTGGTCGCAATCGCGATGGTGAAGCCTGCTGGGTTCGATTCCCAGATCGGGAACATTTGTTATTGGGTTCTTTCTGTAAGGAAATTCCTAGTAATAGCCCGGATTCTGGTACCGGTACCCTGGAGGACGTGCCTACGCCCGCGAGCTACGTTAGACGACGCGAGCCCTGGAGCTGTTTCTTAATCTATGTTATTTTTTTTCAGAAAAACTTGATAAAACATTATGTATATAAGATTTTTTGAAGACAGTAAAGATTCCCTTCTAAAATATTCAGCACCTATGCACTCGTTTAATTTAGAGGACGTAATCAGACGGTCCTTATTACACCATATCCTCTCAATCATATCTTTATTACTTCAACGCTTGCATAGATGTTTAACATTAAATTAATAAAGTTTCAAGTTAATAATAACGTAATAGCCTTTTGCCGCTGTTATGGCAGCTCTATGGCTGAAGTTTTCACATTACACAATATATCATATTTGAGCACGCGCTTACACGCAACCTATATGAATTTGAGTTGGCAAAGAATTGCAAAGAGAATGGCATACTTATCTGTGTTTCACATTATTTGCCGTAGAAAGTAGGTACCTACCTTAATTTAACGGCTGGTTTCAATTTGTAGATATTTTTGTCAGTAATTCTTTGTCAACCTAACCACGGTAATTTTATTTACAGTAGTGTGACTCGGCCCTGTCTTTGAAGTAACATGCGTACGTAAACGCGCACTAGGGCTGTCCACCATCAGTATTTTAACTTACCTAAGTATAACATCAACCAATCGTCACTGTGACACAATTGCGCGACTTTTCTCACCAAGCTAGCAAGAGTGTGGTACCGAACTCTGAGCTACGTGGGTACAACTCGCATGCCGCCCGCTTGTATGAAGACAGAACACTCTAGATAACATTACCGTGCCCTAACGCGGTTTCCTGCTGGAAGTGATGAATACGACGCGACACGATGCGATGCGATCGTACACAAATAACAGTCATACGTGATTTTGGACAATAGTTCTCGAATTATGAGGAAGAACAGTACTGTTTTGCTCGTAGTTCTTGGTATCGCTTGTGGTCGCCCTCAAAACAAACGCTCTCGAGCTGATACACTAGAACTATTGTGAGCAGATAACTCTCATTCTACCACTGATATTATTAACATTCTTTTTGACTGTTTCATCATTCATTACTTAGTCATTCTTTCTGTGTTCGAATAAACAAGAATGTACTTACCTACGTTTTTGTTTCATCTAAACTTATTCACAGAAAGCTTTCTCGGTGAATGTGTGCTACGTACACAGTCGGTGAAAAAATCCTTTAAGGCAAAAATGTTTGAGAGAAATAAGAAAGGATAAAACAAAGCCGTGATATACTTACGAATTCAGACCCAAGTCGTTTATATTTTACAGCGTAAGATATATTTCACCTAGGGAATTATATTTTATACATACACATGTGACAAGCATTTTTTAATGTAGTTTTTAATGTTTATTATATTATAAATATAATTTCCGTTAGTTAATAAGTAGACGATGACTACAGGATGCGACAACTCCACCGTCCACTAGAGAGAATTCTTCCGCCAGTGCAGAAACTCCTGATTAGCGACAATAACATAGGATAGGCAGAATTGTCCCTGAAACTGCATTGCCAATCCGAGTGCCTATAAAATTTGTCTCTATACGTCCTAATTTGCAAAAATATTAAATTGATACAAGAAACTAATAAAAATATGAATCTAATAAACGCATTCAAATCGTATTCTGTGTGTCTGATCCTTAGTGGGTGATGCATATGGGTACTCGATCACAATTTACTCGTTATTGTCTCGTGTACTCGGATTTTAGATGCGTTTGCAAATCACAACTGTTGGATTGTCTAGTTGTTTGTTAGTTTTGTTTTTGATTCTATTTTCAAACTTATTTCTAGCTCACTTTTGTTTGTTCGATTTTTATGAGTATTATTTTTAGGTGATCAGGAGATGAAAATTAACAAATTAATACTTTTGATCGAACTGCTGAATATTTTACAAGACCATATGGAAAGAGTACATGCGTTTAGAGTGAGGGGTTGAGCCGAAAGTCGATTCCTGGAAAGTCGATTCGTTTCGTAATAGACGTTTATTTGGATCAAGCAAATTCTTATTCCTTCCCCAAGATTTTTTTAAATGTAATTGAAGTGGCAAACGTGCATGCAGTTCACATTGTTGTTAAGTGATAACAGCAGCCTATAGACACCCACACAAAGACCAAGGTCAAAATGCAAATGCGTTACCACTCCTGAGGCCTAAGGTGTTATGCCTCTGTGTCTCATTACCACCTTACCGGAACACGATTATGCTGAACACTATTATTTGGTGGCTGATAGATAATGCGGTGGTGTCTACGCCCGCGAGCTTCGTCCCTGGAGCTCTACCACCAGTAAAAAATTTAACAATAATTGTAACACTAACTAAGGAATGACGATGGTCCGTACTACCGTTACCAGTTAGGCTTCAGAGATAGCAACGTACATTGCATTTAGACCTCTGTTTTTATTTGTACATTTCTCTAGGTAACACTAATGAACACAGTGAAATTATAGTAGTTGTTTTATCACTACAAAGGAGTCCGGTTCAGCATTACATAATCTATCTGCCGCCAAATGGTAGTGTTCAGCACTATCGTGTTCCAATTAGATGGTAATATATGGCCCAGTAATAACTATCATAGAGACATAACGACATAAGGTGTCAGAAGTGACAACGCTTCTGCATTTTAAAAAAACTGTCTCAGTACAAAACAAGTCTGTGTGCTGTAGCCTTATCGAGTGATACGTATGGCTACTCGGCCACAATTCACTCGTTACTATCTCGTGTCCCCGGATTTTAGATGCGGCTGCAAATCGTGACTGAGGTAGTTGGGTTGTGCAGTTGTTTTTTTATTTTTTTGATGAGTTTGTGTGGTTTTATACAATGTATATTATAATTCTTTACTGGTGGTAGAGCTCCAATAACGGAGCTCGCGGGCGTAGGCACCACCGCATTACCTAATATACTTGCCGTTAAATGATAGTGTTCAGCACTATCATGTTCCGGTCAGGTGGTAATGCACAGCCCTGTAATTTCCGCCATATAGGCATAACACCTTAGGCCTCATGAGTGGTAACGCACCTGCATTTTGATCTTGATCTTTGTGTGGGTGTTTACAGGCTGCAGTCATCACTTAACCTCAATGTGAACTGCACGCATGATGGCCACTTCAATTTCAAAAAAAAAAAAAACATAACTATCAGATGTTATTTACTATAACAAATTACTTGAAATGTAGAATGTTCATTCAAACTTGAATCGGAAATATTCGACAATTTATAGGAATGAAAATATTGTCACATTAAAATCTGAGCAAAAAAGACTCGCAAGTCCGACGCAGTTTGTGCAACTGAGCGGAGAGTTTATTCGAAAATTGAACCCTCGACTTGTTTGTGCATATCTGCTCATTTGTTGTTGGCTGTCTGTAACAGTCGAGCAAGTTCAGTCCGCTGCTTTTCCGCCTTTTGCATTGAAAACTTGAGATTTATTTTTAAACTTTAACAGATATAAAGTTTCCGAATTGTGAAATAATTTTTTATCACAAGTATAGATATTTTATTTGCACTTAAAAGTCTATAAATTCACCAGAATCTTATTGCAGGCGGCAGTTAACCCACAACTGTGTTTTTTTTTTTTTTTTTTTTATGTAATAAAAGTGGCTAACAAGCGTGCAGTTCACATTGATGTTAAGTGATGACTGCAGCCTATAGACACCCACACAATGACCAGAGGTCAAAATGCAGATGCGCTACCACTCCTGAGGCATTAGGTGTTATGCCTCTGTGCCGGAAATTACAGAGCCGTACATTACCACCTGACCGGAATACGATAGTGCTGAACACTACCGTTTCATCATATCAGCCATAAGACGTCCACTGCTGAACATAGGCCTCCCCCAAGGACCTCCATGCCGACCGATCGGAAGCGACGTGCATCCAGCGGGTACCTGCAGCCTTGATCAGGTCGTCGGTCCATCTTGCAGGTGGACGTCCTACGCTGCGTTTGCCGATACGTGGTCTCCACTCGAGAACCTTTCTGCCCCAGCGGCTATCGGTTCTCCGAGCTATGTGCCCTGCCCATTGCCACTTCAGCTTGGAAATCTGCTTGGCTATGTCAGCGACTTTCGTTCGCCTACGGATCTCCTCATTTCTGATTCGATCCAGTAGGGAAACGCCGAGCATAGCCCTTTCCATTGACCGCTGAGTGACTTGGAGCTTTCGTACGAGACCCATAGTGAGAGACCACGTCTCGGCACCGTAGGTCATCACCGGTAAAACGCACTGGTTAAAGACTTTCGTCTTCAAGGACTGCGGGATGTTTGACGAGAAAACGCTCCTTAACTTCCCGAACGCTGCCCAGCCGAGTTGGATTCGGCGAATGACCTCTTTCTCGAAGTTCGACCTGCCTAGTTGTATGGTGTGTCCTAAATAGGCATATTCGTCGACAACTTCGAGGATCGAGTTCCCAACGGATACTGGAGTGGGCGCTACAAGGTTATTAAACATGACCTTGGTCTTATCCATGTTCATTTTAAGGCCCACTCTTTGGGACACTCGATTGAGGTCTTCGAGCATTGTGCTGAGATCTTCCAGCGACTCTGCCATGACTATAATATCGTCGGCAAACCGAAGGTGAGTGATGTATTCGCCGTTGACATTGATGCCTAGTCCTTGCCATTCCAGGAGCTTGAAGGCGTCTTCCATTGCATTGGTGAAGAGCAGGGGTGAAATGACATCTCCCTGTCTTACTCCCCTCTGCAAAGGAATCGCCCTCGTGCATTGGTCCTGTACTCGGACTGACATGGTGGCGTTTTTATACAGACACTTCAACACTTCGATATACCGATAGTCAATGTGGCAACGCTGTAAAGACTGCAGCACAGCCCATGTTTCAACCGAATCAAAGGCTTTCTCATAGTCCACGAACGCTAAGCATAATGGCCGGTTATACTCCTCGGACTTCTGTATAACCTGCCGCAGCGTGTGTATGTGGTCTATGGTACTATAGCCTTTTCGGAAACCGGCTTGTTCGGGAGGCTGGAAGTCATCAAACCTGCGAGCGAGACGGTTCGTGATCACCCTCGAAAACAGCTTGTAGACATGGCTCAGAAGCGAGATGGGTCTATAGTTCTTCAATAGGGCTTTATCACCTTTTTTGAAGAAAAGCACCACCACGCCTCTGTTCCATGCTTCTGGCGTAGTACCTTCGAATAGGACGGAATTAAAGAGCTTCTGAAGGACTTTCAGTAACGGTGATCCACCCGCTTGCAGAAGCTCTGTAGTGATTCCGTCCTCTCCAGGCGCCTTGTTGTTCTTAAGCTGTTTGAGGGCCATCCTAATCTCGTACAGGCTGATGTCCGGGATATCTTCGGTATAGTGTCGGGTTAATTTGGCTCTCGGGTCTCTAACCAAATCAGAGGCAGGTTGTGCGACCGAGGTATATAACTGCCCATAGAACCTCTCGATCTCCCGCAATACCTCAGGCTTAGTCGACGCTAAACTACCGTCCTCTGTCTTCAGCTGCATCAGCCGGCTCTGTCCAATAGACAGATCCCTTGCAAACACTTTGGAGCCCTTGTTTCTCTCTATCGTTTCCTCAACACATTTTGTGTTGAAGGATCTGATATCGTGCCGCAAGGACTGTTGGATCTGTCTATTAAGTTGCCGGTATTTTTCAGCTTCATCAGAGGTCTGCAGTGTCATTGAGCGTCGTTCTGCCATAAGGTTGAGGGTTTGATCGGTTAGTTTTTGAGGTCTATTTCGTCGGCGAGTTTTAAAGTATTTATACCCCACCGACTGGACAGTTTCTACCAACCTGTCATTCATATCGTCCACTGAGATGCAATCCTCCAGGCAAGCAAAGCGATTTTTCAATTCGAGCTGAAAGCTCTCGGGGTTTTGTATGTGAGAAATAGTAGGTCGGAGCGTAGACTTCATTAGACGAGATCTTTCGATCTTGATGTTTAAATTCAATGTGCCCCTAACCATTCGGTGATCACTTCCGGTTTTCACTCTGTGAATCACGGAGACATCATTGAATATGTGTTTCTTGTTGGTCATAATGAAGTCTATCTCATTTTTTGTGGAACCGTCGGGGCTCATCCAGGTCCATTTCCTATGAGGCGGCTTCTTGAAAAAGGAGTTCATCATAAAAAGTTCCTCCTTCTCCAGAAAATTGGCCAGCCTCTGGCCCCTAGGGTTCCGATTCCCACATCCAAATTGCCCCACTCTCAGCTCATTATCGCATCCCTTGCCTAGCTTTGCGTTGAAGTCTCCCATTACAACAGTGAAATACGTTTTGGAAGTATGTATGGCCCTACTTATGTCCTCATACATAGCTTCCACCTCGTCGTCCGGGTGTGCCGAGGTCGGTGCGTAGACCTGGATGACCTTCAAGGAATATCTCTTGGATATTCTGAGTATCAGGTACGCGACCCTACTCGACACACTCGTGATGCATTCAATGCTGTTAACGAGAGACTTGTGGACGATAAACCCGACACCACCTTGGGACTGCTGGTCGCCCTCCCGGTAGTAGAACAAGTTGCCAGACTTCAGGGTTATCGTGTCCTCTCCCTCTCTACGGACTTCAGATAGACCTAAGATGTCCCAGTGCAACTTGTTCAATTCTTCTTCCAGCTCAGCAATTTTCTCGTCTGTCCTTAACGTGCGTGTATTGTATGTTACCAGTGATAACCTACGTCGGTTTTCCGTTGTGCATGCCGAAGTCGTTTGACGGAAGCGACTCACCCGGAGATTCTTAGCACCCCTGGCTCCAGAGCTCGACCAGCGCCCGTCTACGCCGGTTTTGCTACTGGAGCCGCCGGGCACTTGGGGCCTTTTCCTCGTCTGCATTTCCATCTTGGGGGGGTTTAGACCATAACCCGCCACGCTGGTCCAGTGCGTGTTGGCAGGTCGCCAGAGCCTCGTTTGTTGTATAGCAGGGTGCACCACGTGCAGGTGAGGTTGGCTTGGGTCTCGATGGTGTTGGTTGAGACCCCTTACACCCCCTTACACTACCGTTTAGCGGCAAGTATATTAGGTAATGCGGTGTTTTATACATATTTGAAGTTATTACATACTGTTACTCATTTAGGACTTACGACTGCCAACTTAGTATCATTAGTATGTATGTTGTACTTTTTGCGCTTCAGATGTTTAATTCAATGTTTTAGTTTTACTTACGCGATTTGGAAATATGCAAAACTTATAACAGACACGATAAGCACACTCATATCGTTAATTGCAACCCGTCTTTATGTTGGAATTACTAATAATAATATGGTCTATATTATACAAAAAGTCTCTGAGCTTCAGTGCAGAAGAACGGACAGGGCGAAACTATAAGGCTACGGAACCTTATAGATAAATTACAATGACGTTTTTTAGTCTCAAAAACTCGAGAACGGGAGGATCGATATAGCTTATTTTTAGCCTAAAAGTTGAAAAAAAATTAAGAAATTGTAAAGAAAACAGTTAAGACAGATATTATTTTCCCACAGTCCCACACAAACAGTTTGCACCCGCCTTGTTTCATTTATGACCCAATATAGCTTTTTACTTCAAAGACGGTGAAAAGTTCACCAATTCAGATTGTATCGAATATTTATACAAAATTAGAAGAAAATACTCGAACATTTATAGGAATGCAAATATTGTCGCATTTAAATCTGACTAAAAAGACTCCCGAGTCCGATACAGTTTGTGCAATTGAGCGGAGAGTTTATGCGAAAATTGCAACCTCGTCTTGTTGGTCCATTTCTGTGCATTTTTTCTTAGCGATCCATAACGCGCTTTCGCTGTTTATCTGCCTTTTGCATTGAAAGTTTTGTTTTTCATTTTTCAATGTGCTAGTGAATTTGAGATTTAAATGTGATCTACTGCAAAGCAGCATCCTTCAGCATTACAAGTCAGAGAAATCTACTTTTTTAATGTTATGGAAGTGGCAAACAAGCATGCAGTTCACATTGATGTTAAGTGATGACTGCAGCCTATAGACACCCACACAAAGACAACACCATTAACCAGTTACAACTGTTATGTCCTATGAATACGTTGCGAGCCGATTGACATTCAATGAGAACATTACCATACTCCGAAAATACAGCGCCAGTCTCGGAGTTTGATAATCTTCTACACAAATAAATAAAATTGGAGTGTCTGTTTGTAATATAAAATAACCGCTTTTTACTAAATGTACTGTATGCTGTACATATACCAAAACAACATTTTTAACAATTTTTGTCTGTCTGTCTGTTTGGCGGGGCTAATCTTGGGAACGGCGGGACCGATTTTGACGGGACTTTCACTGGCAGATAGCTGATGTGATAAGCTAGGCTACTTTTATCTCCATACATCCATATATACATACATACCTACATACAAATAAGTAGAATTGGAGTGTATCCGACTTTGACGGTACTTCCACGGGTAGTTAGCTGATGTAATAAGGAGTAACTTAGGCTACTTTTATCTCCGTACATCCAAACATACATACATACCCACATACAAATAAGTAGAATTTGAGTGTCTCCGATTTAAACGGGACTTTCCCTGGCAGATAGCTGATGTAAAAAGGAGTAACTTAGGCTACTTTTGTACTAGCTGCGGGTAGATACTGACCAACTAATTTTGATGTAAAAAAAATAATTCTAGACTTATTTAAAATACACTTATTCAGCTATAATTGTATAATAATAAGTACAATACTAATAATACTAGCGGACCGCCCCAGCTTCGCGCGGGTGCAATGTTACCTACCTTCTCCTATTCATCAAAGCGTGATGTTATATAGCCTAAAGCCTTCCTCGATAAATGGGCTATCCAACACTGACAGAATTTTTTCAAATCGGACCAGGACTTCCTGAGATTAACGCGTTCAAACAAATTTACAAACTCTTCAGCTTTATAATATTATATAGTATACATAATATCCATTATATAGTATCCATATAAAATAGACTGGGATAACTTGCCTGTACTTTATTTGGATGGTGTTAATATTCCATATAGAAAAACAGTAAAAAACCTGGGCATCACATTTGATTGCCATTTCTCATGGGCACCTCAAATTACCGAAGTTAGCAGGAAGGTGTTTGCGACAGTTGGTTCTCTAAGGAGACTGCGTGGTTTTCTGCCCATCCCTACAAAAATTGCGCTTGCACATTCTTTACTCTTTCCTATTCTTGATTATGCTGACGTCTGCTACCTTGATTTGTCCCAGGAGCAACTTAATAAACTTGAGCGTCTTCAAAATTTTTTCATAAGGTTTATATTTGGCTTGCGCAAATATGATCATATTTCCGACTATCGTAATAAGCTTAAGTGGCTCCCTATCCGTCTTCGCCGTGATACACACATTCTTTCATTCTTATACTGCGTGCTATTCAATCCAAATGCTCCACTTTATCTTAAAGAACGCTTCCAGTTTTTTTGTTCCTCTCAAACCCTTCCCTTACGATCTTCTAAAAACCTTCGACTTCACTTTCCTTCACATTCATCCCAATTCTATGCGAAATCTTTTACTGTAGAAGCTGTCCACTTGTGGAACAATTTACCTATCACAATTCGTAAAGCTCAATCAATTCTTTCCTTTAAAAATAAAGTTAAACAATACTACTTATCTCTCTAACTCCTCACTTGCTATCCCTTTTTTCTTAATTTCCCTGAACCCCAACTTTTTTCTTTTTTAACCTTCTGTCAAATGGTCATTACCACTTTGGTTAAGTTTTTAATATTTATAAATATTTGTGTGATTGGTACACCCTACCGAATTTTCTTTTTTTTTTTTTATTATTATTCCTGACCCGAAGGTTGCCTGGAACAAATCGCAGCTTTGCGATAAGGCCGCCTTTTGTACTAATTGTTTTTTTTCTTTTTTTTTTTTTTGTATAATATCTGTTGTAAATTTTCTGGTGTACAATAAAGTGTATTCATTCATTCATAATAATAATAATAATAATATTGATACAGTCAGAGAGAGGTCCCGCTGAATATAACCCACTACAAAGTAGATCAAAATTCTCGAAAGGGCCTCTACGTGTTGGACCCCCCATGTCCCCGCGCAAGCCTGACAAAGGTCCGGGGTTCAAATTGGACCCCGTGCTGACGAGAGACATAATAATAATACTCTTTATTGTACACTCAACAGAATCACAAAACAGACATACTCATCTGTGAATCAATATCAAGAGATCAACTTGAACCACTGACCAATCAGCCTTCCTTCTTCTACCATAGTCGATGACTTGAACGTATAATACGATACTGTAACTGGTGCTATCGACAATTCCACTCAAACACCACTTCTATCGAAACCGATGTTGGCACGCAACAAAACCGTCGCTGCGGTAAATTACTCCTGACCAACACTTTAATTAACAAAGTTCAACTCTCAACCTATCTCTTACCTAAAAGCGAGTAGAGTCGAGTTACGTACTCGTAGTTTATAATGTGCACTTTTTTTTTTTATGTAACGGATGTGGCAAACAAGCATGCAGATCACATTGATGTTAAGTGATGACTGCAGCCTATACACACTTACACAAAGACTAAGGTCAAAATGCAGATGCGTTACCACTCCTGAGGCCTAAGGTATTACGCCTCTGTGCCGGAAATTACAGGGCCGTACATTACCACCTGACCGGAACACGACAGTGCTAAACACTACCATTTAGCGGCAAGTATATTAGGTAATGCGGTGGTGCCTACGCCCGCGAGCTCCGTCACTGGAGCTCTACCACCAGTGAACTATTGCATTATCGCCAGTAATTTAATTCGAGAAAGAGTTCCAGTCCAGGAGCTCGATGGCGTAGTCCACCACCGCATTACCTAATCTATCTCCCGCGAAATGGTAGTATTCAGTGCTATCGTTTTCCGGTTACATGGTAATGTATGGCCCCGTAATAACTATCACAGAGACATAACAAGTAAGGTAAACAGGGGTGGCAAGTGGTGGTCTTTGTGTAGGTGTCTATAGGCTGCAGTCATCACTTAATATCAATGTGAACTGCACGCTTGTTTCCCACGTTCATTACATAAAGAAAAAGATCACAAGAAGTTGTCTGAAAATAGATTTTACCCATAAACATGACAAAAGGTCAAGTCATTAAAAATCGAATCGGTCCATTAATAAAACTTGAAACTTTCTAAATGATCGATGGCCCTAACCTTTCAACTTCGGAGTAATCGCAATCACCTGATTTGACTAAATTAACGATGATAAATTACGTTAGATTTTTTAGATAAATTTCCTACTGGAATAGTAAAGGAGTAAGTGTACCAGGGGGTGTTCAGGGAACTTCTCCTAAGAGCAATAAAAAAAGCTGACACTCACAGCAACACATAAGGTATAATAATAATGGCAACCCTTTATACGTCCCACTGCTGGGCATGGGAGTCTCTCCCCTTTTTGGGGGGAGGCCTGGAGCTTACTCCACCACGCTGCTCCAATGCGGATTGGTGGAGGTGGGTGGGTTAGTGGCCAACCCGCTGTTGGATGTTTTCAAACCGCCCATAAGGCCTCCGACAAGGTTTAACATGAGGTATAATACGTTGAAATTGAACAGAATTTATTGACACAGATTGGAGACACAGTACATACAGACAGACATTAATCAATAAGGGTTAAAGACAGTAAAACAAAACATAGAAAAGAAAAAAACAGGACATACAATAGATATATAAGGTTGGGGAAAAAGTTTCTTCGCATTTTTTAAGATAATTCAAAACATTTTTTAATATAGTTTATTTAAATTTAACTAAAGTATGTATATACCATTTTGTTCGATAACCTTTTGCCATCTTGTAGGTAGGGACATGATCGCATTGCTATAGAAATTTTGGGACTTCTCATCAAAATACCGCGACAAGTGGATTTGGCAGTCCTCTCTTGATGTTAACCTAACATTGCATAAAGAATTCTGAAGAGACCGAAACAGGTGGAAATCTGAAGGTGCAAGCTCAGGACTATACGGCGGATGCATTAACACCTCCCAGCCAAACTCTCTTAATTTTTGCTGAGTGGCTATAGATGTGTGAGATCTAGCGTTATCATGATGAAACACCACACCTCTTCTGTTGATCAATTCCGGCCGCTTTCTCTCAACTTCTTGCTTTAATCTCATCAGTTGTTCGCAGTAGAGTTCAGAATCGATAGTCCTGCCTGGTGGTAATAGCTCATAATGAATAATGCCCTTCCAATCCCATCACACACACAACATCACCTTATTGCGAGTTAACCCGGGTTTCGCCACAGTCTGTGATGCCTGACCGGCCTTTGACCACGACCTTTTGCGCACGTTCTAGTCGTACGTGATCCACTTTTCATCACCAGTTATCAGCTTCTTCAAAAATGATTCGGTTTCATTACGTCGTAATAAAGAATCACAAATGAGTTCACGGTTCATTAGGTTTCTTTCAGTGAGTTCGTGAGGTACTCAAATATCGAGCTTTTTTTTGTACCCAGCTTTTTTCAAATGCGCCAAAACTGTTTTGTGATCAATTCTCAGTTCTTCAGCTATGTCGTAACTACTGATACGTCGATCTTGCTCCACTTTTTCAAAAATGGCATCCATTTTATCCGTAATAGGGCGATCAGAGCGAGGTGCATCAAAATGACATAAAAATTTCCGGATTGAAAACGCTTAAACCAATTTGTGCTACTCTCACAGACACTGCACTAGGTCCATAAACATCGCAAATTTTTTTCGCTGCTTGCGTTGCATTTTTACCTTTTTTGTAGTAAAATTTTAAAATATATCGAATTTCTTCATTAGATTCACTCATCTTGACAGTACGAAAAACAAATGAAAATCACACATTTGCCTAATTTGAATTTGAAATTATGTTCTTTAAAATCTTAACTTTCAATGATACCAAAACCAGCCAGATACAAATACTACAGCCAAAGAGATTTTATTACAAGTTCATACATACTATAATGCGAAAAGACTTTTTCCCCAACCTATTATGAGACTTAAATCTACCCGTAACACACCCCTGTGCCTCTCACCTGTACCAAAAGAGGTTCGAATTCAGCTCTGTGACAGGCCGGAGCCTGACGCTGGTTTTCAACTCGAACCCGTTCGGTGACACACGGACATCATATCTGAAGCTTATGCACCGGACGCACCGGTGCGCCAGTCGAGCTGCGACTGGCTGCGACGGTCACGCGGCGCGGCTGCTGCGGCTGTGAGGCTGAATAGTGATTTAATAATTATTATTAAAAAGGAGAGAGAGAAAGGATAATATGTATTGTCTGCACATGCAACCGCCTTTCCATTTGGAGATTACAGGCGTAAGTTACGTTTTAAAGGTTTTTGGGTAGAGCTCCAGTGACGGAGCTCGCGGGCGTAGGCACCACCGCATTACCTAATATACTTGCCGCTAAATGGTAGTGTTCAGCACTACCGTGTTCCGGACAGGTGGTAATGTACGGCCCTGTAATTTCCGGCACAGAAGCATAACACCTTAGGCCTCAGGAGTGGCAACGCATCTGCATTTTGACCTTGGTCTTTGTGTTAGTGTCTATAGGCTGCAGTCTTCACTTAACATCAACGTAAACTGCATGCTTGTTTGCCACTTCCATTACATAAAAAAATACACATGTACGTGATTATATATCTAATGATCGGGGAAAGCAAATAAATGGATTAAAAAGACAAACATCGATATTTTGTAATGTGTCCCGTCAAAGAAAATGATATCTGAGACGATATAGTCCCGTATGTATTACCCTCCGGTTTCATATCAAGTTGAAATGGAGTGAACAAGTGCGTCAAGCATCGAACAAATAGAGACGCATTCATTCAGAACGTATATTCCACTTCTTTTCTGGCATCGTCTCATAAACGGAGGCATGTTGCCTTTGCGAAACTAATATTTACTGATGACGTCCAGAAATAAGACGCGTTTGCCAAGAGACTATGTAATCTTTTATTTACATAGTGCAACACCGGAGGGTAGTTGCCATATGCAGGCTTTCCCCTCTGTCAAAGTACAAGCCCAAATGGGCCTATACCTGTCGCCTAGATGTTTAAATGTGTGCGTTAAATTGTTTCTGTATTTTGTTAAAGTTAAAGTGTGAGTTTCGTAGTAATAGACGATTTTTGTAGTGTGCGTGTGTGTCGCATGCATTTCGCCCCGCAAAAAAATTACAGACTGTTTTGCATCGGTAATAAACGCTATGGCAACTCCCCTCCAGTCCGCCACGGCCGGTAGCCCGTGTTGCTCTGTGTTTATTTAACACTGTTTGGATTATAATCGTCCAGTTCTTGAATTTTCTGTAATTTTACTGGCTATCTGTGGCATCAGACATACTAATGTTTCTTGTCACAACTATTTTGCATTAATATATACATACATTTAAATATCATTAGTGGTCATTCATTCTAAGTAGTTCAGAAAAATGACGATATAAAAGTGCTCTCTCTCTCTCTTGGACTTCCTCCTCGTGAGAATTTATGATTGTTCAGTATCTACCCAGACGAAGTCGTGGGCGCAGCTAGTATTAAAATAGCTGAAGTTACTCCTTATTATATAAGCTTTTTTCCAGTGAAAGTCCTGTCAAAATCGGTCTAGCCGTTCCCGAGATTAGCTGGAACAAACAGACAGACAGATAGACAGACGGACAAAAATAATAAAAAAAAATGTTTTGGTATATGTAGCCCGTATCTATACATATGCATTTAGCATCATTCCGGTTCGTGCGCTCGTCTCGAACGCACGCTTCCTTTGTTCGCGCTCTCCCTTCAGGTAGAGCGTTATCGCGAGTGCGTTCTCGGGATTCGGCGAATCGCCGCCCTAATTACCGATAACGACGGTCAGTCCTTTGACCGACCGCCGTGTTCCGTGGAATTAGGGTTTATCCCGTTTCTACCAATACCGAAGTATCGTCAAGTTGGCCCCCTCAAGGCAAGTCGGCTGAAACTTAACTTTTCCAACGAAACCGACTAAGCAAAGACCCGTGACGTTGCTGCGCTCTTCAGGCTAAAGCGAAATCGGAAGTGTACGGTTAGAACAGAGGCATTTGGAGTGACCCCATAGTATCTGCCGTACAAGTACTGACAGACAGACGTTACCTTAGGGCCCCTCGGCACATTAAGATTGGCCGAGGGCGATACAAGCTTAGGGCTCACCAATAGGACACACCCTCTGTGTGTGAGGTGAAATTTCCTCCTCGCCGGGATAGGCGAGGAGGAAATTTCACCTCCAGGAGGTAGGGATAATACCCCACGCGTAATTTATAGGCGCGTCTAAACACACGATTGCCCCGGGCTTGTTGTGGATTCTTCTCGGGGAACGTGTTCGATAACCGAACCCTCTTGTTTCGTGCGTTTTTAGGTCGAGATAGGGATAAAAACCACCAAGTCCGCAAACCAGCGCGACCATTTCCCCCATTTCGCTGAGTCCTTTCCTCCCCAGACAACATGTCTGAGGAGAAAAAGAAGCATAAGGCAGCCGTACCTGAATGCGCATTTCAAAATGAAAAGAAAACACTACGATGTTACCTAGCATAAATTCTTCCGTACTCGGCAAAATTGAAAAGTCTACTGAGTACAAGCTTTTACTTAGGTGAAGAGTACAATCTCAAATTGTTTACGGTGTTGTACTCTTTAAGACAACGACTGGAAGTGATGTAAAAGGAACGAATATAAGTGTTTACAGTATTCTTGACTGTCTGTTAGTGGGCGTGACGCAAATGCTACTATTGTTTCTACTATGTCATGTAATTGCGCATCAGGTATCATTTTAGCAAGAATTTACAGATCTTTTCAATGTTCATTTTGATTTATGTGCACTGAGAAGTTTGTTAACTATGTTGTACATATTATTTTTCCTTGATGTGTCTATAATTGTCTGAAATCAATAACTTAGATTCTCTGGTGGAAAATATTAGACCTCGGAGTAAGTATATTCTGCCAAAAAGCAATAACTTCTATGGGACTAGAGTGTTTAGTTATCTAATACCTCAATATTTAAATAAACGCACTGTTGAGGACAGGGCGTATAAATAACACACACGCGCTTTAAGTTTCAACTTTCCGTTAATATTTTCGTTTATTTTTACACTGGATGAACGTTTTAGCCTAATAATATACAAATTATTGGGCGGCCAGCGGATGCTTCCAAAACACTAGAAGTTTCTTTGGAGCGAGGGAGCACTTTTCTTGTTGTTATCACTTCCGTTGTTGTCTTGCTTCTGCGTGCTTTCGCCTCCGGGCCGCCCCTTTTTATACCTGTGCACGCTGCGACGCAGCGTACGTGCACAGCTAGTCAGTCTCAGTGGTAGAGGGAGAGGGCGGATGCGACCTCTCGCTCGCACGCTGGTGCGAGGGATCACGCCACGTGCGTATCGCTCGCACATGTCTCGACTGGTTACGTTTGTAACCAGTCTTTCCGGTCCAATGCAATGCACATTTCCGCGACTGTGTTTATTCTCCCTGACAAGTCTTGTGCATGCATGACAAAAACCTCGTACGTCTAATTCCTAGTACGACAAATTTATTTAAATCTTATTCTATCTTATTCTAACTAGAAAGCCAGAGATCATAAGGAAAGCCCTGCAAGCGGCGGCCAAAGACCTTGAGTCTTGGTTCCGCCGCTGGCGTATAGAGGTAAATCCTAGCAAGAGCGCTGCCATACTTTTTATACGGGACCGCGCTCCCAGACCTAACGTAGCCCCAGTCCAAATGTTTGACGAGCCCATTCCCTGGATGGACAAAATCAAATACTTAGGAGTGACGCTTGATCGGCATCTGACCTTCGCTGCACATGTAAAAGCAGCGCGCGCAAAGGCTGCATTCGTGTTGTCCCAATTACATTGTTTACTAAACAAAAAGAGCAAGCTATCGGCCCGGAACAAAATCCGCGCCTATACGTCCTGCATAAGGCCCATACTATGTTACGCGTCTCCGGTATTCGCCCACGCGAAAAACACAACATTACGCAAGCTTCAAACTTTGCAAAATCGATTCTTACGTAGAGCCGTAGGCGCGCCTTGGTACGTACGTAATAAAAACTTGCACATTGATGCAAACCTGCCTACCATCCGGCAGTTTATGAAGCGAGCTTCAGCTCGCTATTTCGATCGGGCGAGTCACCACCCGAATCCGCTGGTCAGAGCGGCCGCGATATACACTCCTTTTGATCGCGCCAAAAGGAGACGTCCAAGGCACGTCTTAAAAGATCCGGACGATGAGACCACGTTGGCCATCGCCGCTATGAACAATCATTTACAGAATCACACTACACAAACCGCCAATACAACGCGCCGACGCGTTTCGCGCCGCGCCCGCCCCTGATCCCGACCCTATCCCCGGCCCCGCGAGGCCGATGACATTCCGGTTATCGCCAACCGAATGGAGTAGAGCGAAAGTTGCACCGCCCATAATCGCATATGTCTCATATGTCCCTCCGCAACGCCCTAAGCCGAGGCACGGACCCGCATGGGTCACCCTTAGGCAGTTGCGCTAACTTTTTTGCTTAGGCTGGAGGGCCTTCTGCGCTCGCCGATTGCCCGGTGAAGTAGACTAGTGCCGTCTCGAGACAGGCCGCCTACATAAAGCCCGACCTAAAAAAAAAAAAAAAAAAATACAGGGAAAAAGACAGACAAATACAGGATAGGTGTACAAACTAAGAGAGAATCACATGTAGCAAACATAACTTATATCTAAATCTAACTATATACATAGCTACATGTGACGTTCGCCATCCACGGGCTCGTTGTCCGTAACACTACCTATACATTTGCAAATTATGTACAGTACAAACCATTTTTTGTTATAAATTTAAAAGGTACTACATTAGGCCTAAAATTAGCGACTCACCAGCGCCCAAATAAACCCTGTGAGATTTTCGTGGTATTTTTAATAATTTCGGTATATATATTATATAAAAGTGCTGTGTTTTTAAATGTACTAAATAAATGAATAATTTATAATCTAGAGAATATATATCCACTAGGTAGCCTATCAAAAAATGGCCTCAAGAATATTTGAATATTTTTTTAAGCTATTGCTGCATAGCTTCTATCGCGAGCCTTGAGCGCGGGGACCGAATTCAGAAATTCCGTAACAAAAAAACCGGACGCTCCGGATTACAAATTTTAAACTCATTTAAAGAAAGTCATGTATAATTTCGTCGTCCGACCTCGTGGGTAGCGTGGCCGAGCGGTCTAGGCGCTGGTTGAAGGCACGCCAGTCTCTTCGAAGGCGTGGGTTCGAATCCCACCGACGCCAAGATTGTTTTTGTTCATTTTTTTTTTATTGTTTGTTTTTCCATTCAATATTTAAAAAGTGGTAAATATTAAAAGAAAATTATTGTTTCATTTTTTTTTTCTTTTATTTGCGTTTTATTTTGTTTTGCATAATTTTAGATAATTATGTAAATGCAATAGCTTTACCGCGGCAGTCCCCGAGTGCCACACGTCTTTTTTATTTAATAAAATATCGTTTACTTCACGGCAATATAATGACTCTGAAAAATCACGACTACCGTTGCGCACTTGGCCGCTCCTACATATTTTCGTTTCGCCCCGATAACTTTTTACATCCATAACGTACTTGTATTATTTATATATCAAATTTAAGCTCTTTTTTTATCATTATTATGATATACGAGAGCCAAATTAAATCGGCCGCAAATAAGAGTAGCTATATACACTTGTGGCCAAATTTTGATTGGCAACCTAGTGGATATATAATATTATTATATTCTCTAGATCAGCGGTCGGCAACCTTTTTTGTAGGAAAGGGCCACATGGTGGCAAAATCGACCACACCAAGGCGGACCACACTTGTGATAATAATAATATTACAAAAAGAACAATAGTATAAAATTTATTAAGCATGTGAAATTTCACATGTTTATTAATATTGATACACGTTATACTCATAATAAGAAAAATTCAAAACTGAATAGACAAAAACACTAAAAAGCGAAAAATAAACTCAATTACTTTAATATGGGCTACGTACTTACCTACTCATAGCTTTGAAGTCGGTGCCAAGGCAATAGTGACCATGACCATAACTCCAATATATTTAAAAGAAAGTTTCCATTTCCTCGGCTCTTCACATTCTCTGTCCCTTCGTTCTTCTGAAAATCTTCTCCTCATGATTCCTTCCCATACCTCTACTTTTATTCCAGATCTTACACAGTAACGGCCATCCGATTATGGAATTCCCTTCCAACCCATATCCGAGAAGCTCAATCCGTTGAGTCGTTCAAAAAACGGCTCAATGAGCACTACATCTCCCAGTTCTTTCCCTAACCTTGCTGAATCCTGATCAATATTAATCTGCCTGTTCATATTTCATATTTATTTTTCAATAGTAAATAAGATTAGAAACACCGATTTGTACACCCCTAAATTATTCTTTACACAGTTTCCTGAACTCTAAGGTTGCCTGTTAGAGATCGCTGTTTAGTGATAAGGCCGCCTCTTGTATACTGTATCTACAACATCAAATGTCTCTGTGTTTATTTCTTTGTGTACAATAAAAATATTATTATTATTACACTTATTATTATTATTATTATCATCACCTCCACCGTCATCACCATCATCATTATCATCATCACCACCATTATCATCGCCATCATCACCACGGTCATCATCACCTCTCATCATAACCACCTCTATCAACATCATCACCTCCATCATCATCACCTCCATCGTCACCACCTCCATCATCATCTCTTTTCAAGTGTGCTTTGTAATTTGAAGAGTTCCCTCGATTTCTCCAGGATCCCATCATCACATACTGACATGGTTACAATGGAACCAACTGGGAAGCACAACCTTTGAAACGAAATCAAAATTATCGAAATCGGTACAGGCGTTTTCGAATTATCGGCGAAAATACATTAAAAAAAAGATACGGATGAATTGAGAACCTCCTCCTTTTTTCGAAGTCGGTTAAAAATGAAAACTACAAAGTAACATATTATCAGTGTGATTTTTGAGGTTGTATTTGGGAAGCTATTTCTGGTATGTTAGCTGTGATATTTGAAGTTGCATTTCGTAGAATAAGCTGCGTTGTGTCGTCGATGATAGAATGGCTCTCAAATGCTCATCAGAGAGACGAGAAGCATTTTAATTTTTCTACAGTTGAGAATTGAAAAGCGTTCTTAAGACGAACGATAAATCGTGCGTGGCTTCGAACATATACCGATGACTTATTTACAAAACATTCACGGGAAGAAGATGAAAAGAAGCAAAGAAGATGACGGCGGGCCGCGTGTTGGCGACCGCTGCTCTAGATCTCTAGATTATAAATATGGGTAAAAATAAAGTTTGCAGCGTATCTGAATGAACGAAATTATTTTGCAGTGGGATCCTAACCTATAAATTATAAAATGTACCACCAACGTATGTGATTATATCAAACAAAGTGGGTTAACAAAATGAATAACGGTGACTGAAAATGTACGAGAAAAGATAAAAAGAAGAAAAAAAATATAGCATCAAAACAGGTGCGTCGGCAATTTATATTCTTTCTGAAGCTCAAAATTGGGTATTATATTGTCTCGTTTTAGGGTATGACAGTGAATTTGCACTTCATAAGCGTTAAATTGGTCATTAGACCCTGCGTTCGTTGGAGCAATAAAGTGTGGAATATTTATTATTAAGTGTTTCTTATTCAAATGCAAGTACGTTGTATATTATATAAATTTGCGACGTTTTTGTGGTGAAACCTTACTGCCTGTTGATCCATACATAGTTGTTATAGATTGTATCAACGAAATATTATAACTTTGATATCTTAGGATATTTCTTAAGTTAAAAGCAAATGACGTTACTTGTGAGACTTGGAGATAAAGTACATTTGTTAAAGAGACTTAATGACCGAATATTTGTATGATTAACAGATATTCGTTTCGGGTTTAAATGTGTGTGTATGTGTTGTGTTTGTATAACGGCATGTACTACACAGGTTTATCGATAGGCTATGCAAGGCGTGGACGAAATAGATGTAGTTATGTGCACATATAAATTTTTCAAACGGCTGTCAGACAGATCTGATGTCATTTCACTCTACCCGAGATTACAGAAACTAAAAAGCGACCTTAACGTTGGGGTGATTTAAAATAATCTTTTTAGTTTTTTTTTCACCTAATGAAAGTGGTAAAGAAGCATGATGTTAACTGATGACTGCAGCCTATATACACTTACCCACACAAAGACCAGAGATCAAAATGCAGCTGCATTCTCACTCCTGACGCCTTAAGATAGATGAAATGCCTGAATTCGTTCATGATTTAAGTCAAATTCTAGAAAAAACTGTTAATTGAATCCGCAATTTAAAAATACACGACGACGGGCAAGGATTTATTTAATATTTTGACTTGAACAGAATGTTATATTTGCTAACCCCCTTTTAGAAAAAACCATTTCAAAATGCACCCATTTTTACCATAAAATGCAAATGTTCTCTAAAACGGCACAATCTTTTTGCTTCGTTTTTATTGTAAAAGAAAAGGCTTTAAATTACTTACAATTTGGCTTAAGAGTTTTATTTATTTTTGTGTTTTTTATTACTGAAAATTGATAAAATGTCGAAATTTCCGTGCATGAGCGCGAGCTTCTTCGACCCGCCATACTGTAATCTCCAGTCAACATCTGTTGGCTAGTCGGCTACGGCCCCTTGTAACGGGAGGACGTACAGCGTGCTGTCTGAATGTAAACTTTTGGGATGTTACTGCAAAGTTAGCAAAATTTGAAAGATAATTATGTCCGCCATCTTGAATCTGAAAAATGATGCCATTTTCGTAATCAGCACCTCAAGAAACCTAGAAATTGATACACATATCATATTTTGAGAAAAAATAATCACTCAGCAGTCAGTTCAATTTTGGTTCTGCAAATAGATGCCATTTTCGTAATCAGAACTCCAAGAAACTATAAAATTAAGACCCATAGAAAAAATAAATATTCTGCCAGCCATCTTGAATAAGAAAAATTTGTACCTCAAGAAACCGTAAAGTTGAAATCCATATTACTATCATATTTTCCAAAAATAATTATCGCCGCCGTCTTCGATTTGAAAGGAGATACCATTTTCGTTATTATCACCTCAAGGAACCCCGACATTGATACTTACATTGCTACATACTATATCGCTTACAGTAGGTACCATTTAGTGAAATGTAAATTGGGAAATGCAGTAGTGCTCGCTTGCCCTGGAGCTTGGCAACTGAAGCTCTACCACTGTATACTAGTGTATACTACCACCTTACCAGAACATGATAACGGTGGACATTGAGATTATCATTTACTGGTAGATAAAGTAAGTGATATGGAGGTGTTCACGCCTTCGAGCTCGTTCATTAAAGTTCTATCACCATACAGTCACACATAGCACAACAGCCCACCACTTTTATGTACATTTAAGTTATCCAAGATTAGACCGCTTCCAATGCAGTCATAACTAACGAGCAAAAATCAAGCAAGTTTCGCTTGCTACCCGTACCAATAGCGAAACTTGTATTCAAATAGTTCTAGTAGTATAATCATTGTGATGCAACATTAATAAGCACAACAATGCTTGTCTCCTCTACAATTACTTAATCTTTGATCGTTTCGACCAAGTACAGCGAGTATCCGCTAGATCGCTCAAATTTTGACAAATATTTGATGAGCTCCGTTTTGCCAAGGTCATTCAGGCTACTTAACCCCTTAATGCGGTGGTGCCTACGCCCGCGAGCTCCGTCAGTGGAGCTCTACCACCAGTGAAAGTTTTATACAACGTGTAAAATAATGACATTAACATCTAGCATAGCAGAAATATCTAGTTGAAAATGTTTAAAAATTTAGTGATATAAACTGGGAAGGTAATGTCTTCCAGCGAACCGATACGATCCGGGATGGAAATAGGAACGTTTATCGGACTCCAATCAATATGCTAAATGATCGGCCACTGGGAAATAGATTTATTTGGGATCAATTTACTTTCTTCAAAACATTTATGTAAAAACTAGCTGTGCGCAACTTCGTTCGCATGGAATTGAATTTTAAAATAAAAGTAGCCTAAGTTACTTCTTATTATCATATAAGCTGTCTTTCAGAGAAAGTTCCATCAAAATCTGTCTAGCCGTTCCAGAGATTAGCCAGAACAAACAGCCAGACACACGAAAATTGTAAAAAATATATTTATTACGCTAAATTTAGCGTTTATTACAAACATGCACTCCAATTTAAATAATTTCTATAAAAAAAAATCAAACATTTTTGATTTATGTATATTTTTATTTTAAGCAAAAATACTGAATATTGTTGATCCGAAATTATAATAATAACCTACAACTAAATATCAGAAATTGGTAATCTGTTTTGGTGCATAATAATGGCAACCCATTATACGTCTGCTGGGCACTTACTCCACCACGCTTCTCCAATGCGGATTGGTGGAGGTGTGTGGGTTAGTGGCCAACCCGTTGTCGGATGTTGCCCTTAAGGATTTTCCGACTAGGTTTAACGACTGCTATCTAACGATAGCAACCGGGACCGACGGCTTAACGTGCCCTCCAAAGCACGCAAACGCGCATTTTTTTTTTAATGTAATGGAAGTGGCAAACAAGCATGCAGTTCACATTTATGTTAAGTGATGACTACGGCCTATTGACATCGACACAATGACCAGAGGACAAAATGCAGATGCGTAGCCACTCCTGTAGCTTAAGGTGTTATGCCACTGTGCCGGAAATTACAGGGCCGTACATTGTCACCTGACCGGAACACGATAGTGCTGAACACTACCATTTAGCGGCAAGTATATTAGGTAATGCGGTGGTGCCCACGCCCGCGAGCTAAATCACTGGAGCTCTACCACCAGTAAATTTGCCACTAGCGGTCACTCATCACACTACCCGACCGCGCCCGTAGTGCTGTACCGAGGAGATCGCTTATGATCTACTACACCAGCCGCCGGGCCATGCGCGCTTCTGTTGCGCGTATCTTCTTCTTGTTTTGGTGCATACACATACCTAAACATGGGAAGATATTCATTTATACTGGTGGTAGAGCTCCACCGCATTACCAAATATACTTGCCGCTAAATGGTCGTGTTCAGCACTATCGTGTGCTGGTCAGGTGGTATGTACGGCCCTGTAATTTCCTGCACAGAGGCATAACACATTAGGCCTCAGGAGTGGTAACGGATCTGCATTCTGACCTTGGTCTTTGTGTGGGTATCTATAGGCTGCAGTCATCACTTAACATCAATGTGAACTGCATGCTTGATTGTCACTACTATCTTATAAAATTAAAAAAAAAATTGCGAATTAACTGTGTTTTAGTTTCATTTTCTCATTGCAGTCATTCGTGATTTTCTATCTATTTTGCCTCCTTGGGACCCACAGAGTACTTTTATATATTCACTTCACTCACTCTACACTCTCTGTCTACCCCATTAGGGACCTGGCGTGAAGATAAATACATACAATAGATATTAGGAGTAAGAATATTTGTGTATCTTAAATGGGCGCCGGGAATTAAATGGACTAGTTGTCCCGACGAATTTCGTATGGTTTATAAATAAAAAAAAAACCAAGAAATCGAAAAAAAAAATAGTTGAGTATCACAAAATAGATGTTGTCCAATTCTCAGACCGACCCAATAGGCACACGAAATTTCATGAGAATCGCTCCAGCCGTTTCGGAGGAGTATGGTAACTACAACTATACTCATCCGTACTGGTTCACTGGTGGTAGAGATCCAGTGACGGAGCTCGCGGGCATAGGCACCACCGCATTACCTAATAAACTTGCCGCTAAATGGTTGTGTTCAGCACTATCGTGTTCCGGTCAGGTGGTAATGTACGCCCCCGTAATTTCCGACACAGAGGCATTTTGCCTAAGGCCTCAGAAGTGGTAACGGATTTGCATTTTGACCGCTGGTCTTTGTGTAAGTGTCTATAGGCTGCAGTCATCACTTAACATCAATGTGAACTGCATGCTTGTTTGCCACTTTCATAACATTAAAAAAACTGACATTGTAACACTAGAATTTTAGATTTATAGAGAAGACATAGAAATTAATTCTGTCTGATGGTGGGGTCAAAAGTCTTAGGAATCGGCGTGCATGTATGAAGAGAATGATGAAGGTAGACGAGGCACGAGAGGTTTGTCAGAACCGGGATGTCTGGCGCTCTACACTCTCTGCCTACCCCGTTAGGGACCTGGCGTGAAGATACATACATACATACATAGAAATTAAAACAATACTATCGATACAACATCAGATAAAGACTGCAATCGCATTTCATTGTATTTCCTTCGACATCATCCATTTAAACTGATCCCGGTATCGTCTATCTTGATCGATTGTTCACCATATGAACCCTAGGTACAGCGTTGTAATTAGTTTGACCGCTTCATTACTCACACTGGAGACGGTGATTTATAATTGAAGATGGCACAAAATTGACTTCATTTATCAAGGTTACAATCTTAATTTTGTCTTAAGAGCAACTCGGCCAACCGGTCGCGGCGCACTTTATTTTTATGTAATGGAAGTGGCAAATAAGCATGCAGTTCACATTGATGTTAAGTGATGATTGCAGCCTAACACAAAGATCAAGGTCAAAATACAGATGCGTTACCACTCCTGAGGCCTAAGGTGTTATGCCTCTGTGTCGGAAATAACAGGGCCGTACATTACCACCTGACCGGAACACGATAGTGCTGAATACTACCATTTAGCGGCAAGTATATTAGGTAATGCGGTGGTGCCTATGCCCGCGAGCTACTGACTGAGCACTGGAGCTCTACCACCAGTAAAAAGGAGGGGAGTAGCCGTAGCGTTTATTACCGATGCAAAACAGTCTGTTATTTTTTTGCGGGGGAAGTACGTGTGACGCACACTACAAAAATCGTCTTTTACGACGAAACTCACACCTTGGGTTTAACAAAATACATTAACATTACTCAGACTACAAAAATCGTCAATTGCTACGAAACTCACACCTTGACCACAAAATACATAGACAATTTCACCCACATATTTCAATATCAGGGCGACAGCACGGTAAATAGATTGTAAACAGTAGTGAAACTACGTACAAATCGTTCAAAACGGCACACTCACACAAACATGCGCATCTACTAGGCCTCTAACTCCTCTAAGCGGTTCTCGCGGTGCTACATTAGCGAGTGTTGCGTCGAGACGTGCGGTCACGTTGCGATTTGTTTTTGTTTCCACGAGTGTTTTAAAGATGCCACGCGCGTATTGCGTGGTATACGACTGTTTGAACTTTGCATCATTAAAACCGTAGCTATCGTTTTTTAAACTTACTGGTGATTTTGAAAGGCAAAGAGGATGATGTATTGCTATAATATCTAACATATTTAAAAAAATCTCGTGTGACAGTGTTTGTAACAACACTCTTCCGCAACGGCTAGACCGACCATTATGAAATTTTGTGTGTATAGTTGGTAGGTATGAGAATCGGTTGTATTCTTTTTTATATCCCTAAATGGTAAGGATGATTCTAACCCAATTTTTTTTTCGATTTTTTGGACAATTAATTTGTTTATACCTCTAAGGCGATACGATATCGTCGGGGCAGCTATTCATTATCCTGCTTACCCGAGTGGGTGAAGGCAAGAGAAACTCGCCCGGTCTCGACAACTCGTTGCAGTATTGCACAGATTGTAGTGTCGTAAGAACTATAAAAATCACCCTAGTAATTAGCACTCAGTTTTTTTATTTTTGAAGCTTGGGAAGATTCGCAGGATGCTATAGGAATCTTTTGCGACCTCTCTAAAGCATTTGACTGCGTGGACCATAATACGTTAATGTGCAAACTTGAGCACTATGGCTTTGGATATAAAGCCCTTCAACTAATTAAATCGTATCTAGAAAATCGGGAACAGAAAATACAAGTTAACGGAGCAAAATCATCAGGCTCTAAAGTAGAAATGGGTGTACAGGGCTCGATATTAGGTCCATTTCTGTTTTTAGTATATATAAATGATTTGCTCCATTTGATGCCCATCAGTAAGCCTAAAAAAAATTTATTTGCCGATGATACCTCGCTGGTCTTTAAAGTGTATAGAAAAGAACCAAATTATGATACTATTAATAAAGCCATACAAGAAGTACGTAATTGGTTAACAGTAAATAATCTTGCATTAAATAGTAAAAAAAATAAATGTATTCGTTTTACTCTTCCAAATGTCAAAAGTAAAGAAGGGGAAATATTCTTCAACAATGATAAAACACAATTTGTTTGTGAAGCTGTCTTCTTGGGTATAACGCTTGATTCAAAATTGCAATGGGGTCCTCATATTAACCTGTTAGGGAAACGTCTAAGTTCTGCTGCTTATGCCGTCAGGAAGATTAGACAGTTAACGGATGTCGACACTGAGAGAGTAGTTTATTTCAGCTACTTTCACAGTGTCATGTCCTACGGTATTTTGTTGTGGGGTCGGGCAGCTGAAATTGATTCAATATTTATATTACAAAGGAAAGCTATTAGAGCGATATATAACTTAAATAGTCGTGACTCCTTGAAATAATTATTCCTTGCCAATATATTTATGAAAATATTTTGTATGCTAGGAAAAACTTGCACTTATTTAAGAAAATTAATGACATATATACTTATAATACCAGAAATAAAAATAAATTAGTATTTCTAAGTTTTCGCCTATCGAAAACACATAAATGTTTCTTAACATGTTGTATACAGTTTTATAACAAAATTCCGTCCAACATTTTTGAACTTACATATAATAAATTCAAGTCATGTATTAAACGCACACTATGTAAAAATGCGTACTGTAGACTCGATGACTATCTAAAGGATAGAGATGCCTGGACAAATGCTGGTCTAGCTCCACAAGACTAAACAATGATTTTGTGAAATGAATGTGCATTGTACTTGATATTGTAAAACATAGTTATAAGTGTCATATAGTGAAAATAGTTTTAAGGAACATATTTTGAAAAGACCCTACTGAGTTTTGTTTTGGCAGGTTTTTTCTCAGTAATGTGGGCTTTGGAACTCTGCTAGTGAATGACAAAGAATGTCCCATATTTTTTTGTTTAGTCTTATCTTGCCGTTTGTAAAAGAAAGTATGGAACATTCTGTTGATACCTATTTATATCATTAAGTATTTTTGGACTTTTATTTATTTTATTTTGTTTACTTTGACATATTAATCAACGTATCAGTTGTTATTCGCTTTAATTTTATATTTGTAATTTGACCTATCACAAGCAAATTCTATTATTTCCAAGTGATTAAATGAATTTTTGAGTTTGAGTTTGAGTTTAAGATAGAATTCACAGTAGTAATAGAAATTATAATTTGTTAAAATATTTATGAAGAATAAAGTATTTTTAAGTAATGGTTTTAATTACTAGCACGTGTGTGCTTTACGTCGACATCTAGAGACTGACGCTTATTACTTACGAATATTCCCTAACACGAGCACGTTTCGTCCAGCTGCTGCTCGTGCCGCGTGCTCCCTCCAAAACATGTAAAAGGTTATGCCATAACATTAACAAGTAAAAGATTTACATAAAAACAAAGATCTACAAGTTATATCAATATTCAACTTTTTTCCGTACTTAAAACTATAATAATAATAAGATCAAGGTTGGATCATGGGTTTTATACAGAAGGCGGTACTCCTCGGCACGGCACGTATAATGAGGAGGTTCCCGTCTTTGTGACCCTAACCATCGATAGCTTGGACCCTGTACCCGCTGCCGGCGGCGCACTATTTTTTAATTTCTTATACTTATATATTTGTTTTTTTTATAACTACTTTTACTATATGTAAAAATATTAAATAAGAACAATAATAAATGAGTGAATAGTAATAATAATCGTCTTTAGCGGGGATTAAACAACATCATAAGATTATTTACATAGACTACACATTATTATCTGTAAATTGTTGTACCGCGGTGTGACATCATAACGTGCTGCAATTTTATATAGGCCGTTTTGAGTAATTTCACTATTCGCAACATTTTGAATCGTTATATCAAAAAATAAAATACGCTTACACTCACAGCCCCACAGTAGGTATGAACCTGTGTCGTGGGTGCCGTTGTACACATACAACACATACACAAACACCCAGACCCGAAATAAATTCGAATCAAACGGTCATCTCACACCGCTGGACTCGACGACCCGGTTAGTCCAGCGGTGTGAGATGACCGTTTGATTCGAAGGGTCGCGGGTTCGATCCCCGCACCGGGACAAATATTTGTATAGCCTACAGATATTTTTTTATATCTTAACAACTTTTAAGTACTTATTGACTATTTGTTTCACAGAGAAATAGTATTTATTTATCCAATACTATTACAGGGTAACCAATAAAAAAATAGTCAGCATCCCAATACGATTGATTAAAGGTCAGTAAATGCTAAAATAATAACACCATTATTTAAAAAATATAGTGACATCCCTATTGTTTCAATGGAGTGTAAGTAAATATTTTACAAAATGGGCTTAGTTTCCATACTGTTTGTTCTATCTACTGTGGCGACAGGCAGGACCATTTTGTCTTGTACTTAGACAGAGGGGAAAGCCTGCTCCTGCGCCTACTCCCCTCCGGTCCGCCGCGGCCGGTGGCCCGTGTTGCTCTATGGTTTTGCCTAACCAGTATACAAATTAGAAAGAGGTGGTGGTAGAATTCCAGCGTAGAAGCTCGAGGACGTAGTCACCACCGCATTAGCTAATCTATCTGCCGCTAAATAGTAGTGTTCAGCACTATCATTTTCCGGTTAGATAGTAATAACCTAATAACTATCAGAAGCGCGCATGGCCCAGCGGCTGGTGTAGATCGTAAGCGATCTGCTCGGTTAAGCACTACGGGCGCGGTCGGGTAGTGTGATGGGTGACCGCTAGTGGCTAATTAAATGCGCGTTTCCGTGCTTCGGAGGGCACGTTAAGCTGTGGGTCCCGGTTGCTATCGATAGATAGCAGTCGTTAAACCTTGTCGGAGGCCTTATGGGCGGTTTGAAAACATCCGACAGCGGGTTGGCCACTAACCCACCCACCTCCACCAATCCGCATTGGAGCAGCGTGGTGGAGTAAGCTCCAGGCCTCTCCCCAAAAAAAAAGGGGAGAGACTCGTGCCCAGCAGTGGGACGTATAATGGGTTGCCATTATTAACTATCAGAGAGACATATCAACTAAGGTCTCAGGGGTGGCAACGCATCTGCATTTGGACTTGTGCTATTTTTGTGAGTGTCTGTAGACATCACTTAACATCAATGTGAACTGTAAGCGTAAGCGTGTAGTACAAAAAAAATGACATGCTTGTTTGACTCGCTCGTTATATAAAAATAATGCGTAGTAGTCCAGTTATAGTGACATAATTCTGTTTCTGTTTATTTTGGTATTGGATATATCTTTCTTATGCAGATTTTCCTAACCTTTCTTATTTTATTCTTATTTCATTATTGACAACTTGTTTATAGGTTAAGATCCCACTGCAGAATCATTTCATTCATCCAGATATGCTGCAAACCTAATTTTTACGCATATTTATAATCTAGAGAAAATATATTGACTAGGTTGCCTATCAAAATTTGGCCGCAAGTGTTTATTTGGGATTTTTTTTAATTTTTCAGTGAAATATAATCCAATCCACTATACGGCAATATGTACAAAGACTGAAAAATCACGGCTAGGTTTGCAGCATATCTGGATGAACGAAATGTTTCTGCAGTGGGATCGTAACCTTTTAATAGCAAATGATTAATCTAATGCCTATAGATTTTTGTCACAAGATACGTACACTTTATCAAGTAAATACACTCTTACGTCATGTTGCATTTCCAGTATCTTAAATGATTTCCTTGAATACACCTTTCTAAGTTGTTCAGAAATGAAACATCAAAGGTTTTTTCCCGTCTTTGATGTCTCTTACGTCTATTGAAAAAAAAAAGGTATTCACTGAAAAAATGGTACAGTGGTGATTTAATAAACTTCGGATGAATTGAAATAATTGTATTTTAATTTGGATTCCAAAAAATATTTTAGAATTATTAAACTTTTGTACTTTTTTTTAATGTTAAAAAAGTCGCAAACAAGCATGCAGTTCACATTGATGTTAAGTGATGACTGCAGCCAATAGATACCTAAACAAAGACTAAGGTCAAAATGCAGATGCGCTGCCACTCCTGAGGCATTAGGTGTTATGCCTCTGTGCCGGAAATTACAGGGCCGTACATTACCACCTGACCGGAACACGATAGTGCTGAACACTACCATTTAGCGGCAAGTATATTAGGTAATGCGGTAGGCCTACGCCCACGAGCTCAGTCACTGGAGCTCTACCACCAGTTTAAAACTTTTGTACATACCGTATTTCAAACTTTTTACAATGAATATAAAAAAGTTTGGATACACTGCTAAACTCAAACATTGAAAGCAGAGTCAAATTAAATTAATTGTTTATGTAATGATTCATGTATGAGACATTGAGGTAATGCGGAGGTTCCTACGCACTCAAACTCCAACATTGAAACTTTTTAAATCAGAAGAAGAATAGGGGGGAACTTCGTGTGATACACACGCACACTACAAAATTGTCTATTACTACGAAACTCACACGTTGACTTCAAACGAAATACATAAACAATTTCACGCACATATTTAAACATCTGGGCGAGAGGCGAAGGATCGTTTGGTCTTGTACTTTGACGAAGGGGAAAGCCAGCATATGGCTTGTCCCCTCTGGTTGCCGCGACTGGTTGCCCGTGTTGCTCTTTGACTCACACAAAAGGGAGAGGTCAAAATGCGATTGTATACTTCTAATGTTACTTATAATTATTTACGTTTTCTTTCAAATACATCGTAAATTGTTGTTATTATCATACCTTTTCGTAGATACGGTCATTATGAATATCAAGTACACCCTGTGGAATTATTTTCAATTGCGGTGTTATTTTGGTTAAAATATAAAACATTTTAATGATAGGTAAATAAATTCTTTGATCAGTTGTTCAAAGGGAAATATTTGAGAGTGGCTTGTATGTTTAATTTATTTTATTTTGTGAAGTTTCTTATTTACTTGCGCAACTGAAATAATATTTATATATATCGTAATAAATATTTAATACCGCTTATTTTTTGTAACAATTTTTTTAAAGGTAATCTGACTATTGTATTATCTATACAAATAAATAAAATTGGAGTGTCTGTTTGTAATATAAAAATGACCGCTTTTTACTTAATGCATAATATGTTTGTATACACGGTATATATAACTCACTCCCAACATTTTTTACAATTTTTGTCTGTCTGTCTGTCTATTTGTTCCCGCTAATCTCGGGAACGGCCAGACTGATTTTGACGAGACTGTCACTGGTAGATAGCTTATGTAACAAGGAGTTACTTAGGCTACTTTTATACTTGCTGCGCCCACGACTTCATCCGTAGGTACTAGATACATACTGAACAATCATAAATCCTCACGCGGACGAAGTCGCGGGCAGAGCTAGTATTTATTATATTATTATATTTATATAAGTTACTGGTGGCAGAGTTCCAGTGAAGGGGGTCGTACGGCGGGCGTAGGCACCACCGCATTACCTAATCTACCTGCCGGGGCCATACATTACCATCTAACCGGAACACGATAGTTCTGAACACTTCTATTTAGCGGCAGATAATTAGGTAATGCGGTGGAGCCTACGCCGTCGAGCTCCTGGACTGAAACTCTTCTTCTTAAAAAAACGTAACTTCACGCCTGTAATCCCCGAAGGGGTAGGCAGAGGTAAATGCATGCATTCAAGCATACATGCAAACACCCACGATTCGCCGGTTACGTTTTTGGCCCATGTAACAGGTGGCGAGCCTGTTGACATCTCCAGGCACATTACCAAACTTCAAGGTACTGGAAAATTTCCAGAAAATGGAAAAATCCCAATAGAACCAGAGATAATGGACTTTACACCATCATCTCTGATAACCCCCTACCCGGGAATCGAACCCAGGACCTCAGCGTAGTAGTAGTGGCCTGCTACCACTAGGCTACCGAGGCAGTTACTCTTCTTCTTCTTAGTCGTAACACTCTTGTTAGAGTGGTCGTGGTCGTTATGATGTTGTGACTTGCTTAACTTTGCGTCGCCACCGGTCTCTTACTGTTGCCTTTCTCGAACACTCGTGCAGTTGACCGCCCACTGCTGCTTTGACTTGGTCCGTCCATCGCATTGGTGATCTGCCGCGTGACCTGGTTCTCTCCACTCGACCTTGCACCACCAAGCGTTCGATAGACTGACCGTCGCGTCGAGATATGTGTACAAAGAAAGTGAGCATGCGAGATTGAACTATTGATGACAAACGCTGCTTGATGCCGAGTTCTTGGAGTATGGAAGCATTTAACTCGATAGAAACTCTACCACGAGTAAAACCTTTGTTATCCGTACGATATGAATTTGATTTATATATATATAATAGACACATTATTATTATGTGCTACGAATCAATCAGCATACCCCGTAGAATGTAGAAAAACCTGAAAGATTCCGATTGTTACATAAAACCTCGTGAGCGCCTTCAATCTGACTGAGTGCTCGAGCGAGGCTCATATATTAAGCCAATGACTAGCCCTTTCTGCTCCACATGGATTTAGAATTTGTCATTTATTAGCCAGGTCGAATGCTTATGGATTTTATATAAAAGTGATATAAAATGATTGAGATGCGTCCTCATAAGGAATTAATTATTAATTAATTATTTTACCATATAGAACGGGTCAATATGTTCCGTGTCCAATGAACTGAGAAAACGGTGATCAAAGAATAATGGCGAAAATTTATGTGTAAAAAGTTGGATCGTATTTATAAACCATTTGCACAGATCGTATTTAAATGTTTTTCTACGTTTTTTGAACACATTGTAGCGTATATTTAAATATATTTGTTTTAATTTGTAATTCTATTAATTGTTGTATTTGTTAATTTGTTTGTAAATAATTGTATTGTGTAATTGTATATTTTATAATGTGAAATTAATGTTTTTGTATGTTGCGCGGACAAACGAACCGAGTTTGTTATTAGAGAGATCTAATGGTGCTTGGGGGCGTGGCCTACCGCGCTGCGCTCGCACATGGAGCCCGACGGCCAGCCAGTCCCATAGACTAGTATATATACTCGGAAATAGACTGGCAAGTAGATGTTTTCAATACTAATCAACACCATCTATTTAATATCCAAGCAACTATTATTAATTCTCGTTCTGTCGATAGATGTCGCTTGCACATATTTGGTTATTTCCATGATAAATGATTTCATTTAGGTTTTATTTGAAATAAAACAACTGCTATTTAACTGGAAGTTAATATTTATTTTCGTATAGTAATTTAACATACAAACTTCACCATGTATATGTTCACAACTTAACGTAGTTAAAATTACCAAAATCACCACAGAATGTAAGATAATGTGATCTTTTTTTACGTTTTTGTTTAGTGTCGTTAGTGTTTTGTACACACACAACAGTAAGGTACACTTTGTAATTGCATGCAAAGTGTATTTTATTCATTTAATTTTTGAATTGATTTTATTTTATTATTATCATTTATTATTACACATTTATCGACACACCAGATTGCCTGTATCTTGTTTTACGTCTACTTTTCAAAAATATGCTACGAGCTGAGTTTTTAAAGATATCAGTCGCATCAAATATATGGACCTTGCCAATGAGTAGGTGGTTTACTTCTTTGCACCAGTTATTTATAAAAAAACATACACTTTTATTTATTAAAAAACAAATCATCTCTTCACCATGATTTGGACAGTCTAAGAAATTAGTATTTATGTTGATGCCAACAATTAATTTAACATATTCCTTTAAATTACTCCTAGTGGCGTTAATTTTTAAAATTTCGTATGTTATATTTTCAACTTGTGCAAAGAAGTCAAACAAACACCTCGTGGGATAGCAGAGCCATCTTTTATTTTCGAATTCTTTGATTTTTATATAATTATGGAAACTCTGCATAGTTTGAGCTTCCACATTATTTTTGCAAATAAGACATTTTTTATAAATACGTTTCTTGGCCTTAACTGCTATCCACCCAGAGCAATAACCGATAGCTGCGCATTTTTCAACATTATGACGCTCTTGATCTTTAATTATAAAATCTGTATCTATTTCTTCAATGAGCACATGATCAAAATCAATATTAATTGGTTGCTTATCATCTACTGGCTCAAATGCCTCCTCCTCCTTTAAAAAATCTTTGAAAGACTCTAACGCGAAGCCATCGTCAGCTTCGCAATTAGAGCCTATTGCGTGACTGCTTGTGAGGTTATTTAATAATAATGTTTTATAAGCTGCTTCGAAGTGGGAGACATTTGGCATCACATTAGCATAACCATGTGCTCGTATTGATCCGAAGAAATTTTCAAGAGCGTCTTGATTGAAATTACGCAACAAAAGCGAGTTGATGCCTTTTTTATGTAATAACATACAAATCTTTTTAAAAGATTCTATAGTTTTTACCCAGCTCGTCAATGATGGAACAACTCCACCTCTTAGGGGAGTGTCAAATTTCATATCTTTTAATACAGGCAAACTTTTGTCCCATAATTTATGATGTGGTGATTTTGGCGTTACAGCGGTTCTAAAAATTTTTCCTCCAACTAGCCCACTGTAGTTGCCGTTGACGCTGTCGAACAAGTCGTCGAAGAAAAACAGCAGGTCAGCAGTTTCAGTTGATTCCTTTGGCAAGCAACTAGATTCTGTAAGTTAGAGACATTGCATTGATTATTCATTCAAGGTATAGGGCAAAACTCAATCTGGCTGAATTTTAACAAAACCAAAACGTATATATTCAAACTGATCATAGCCATTATTCACTATGTTTTGGATTTGTTTAAATTACATTATAATATTGAATTTAAAGAAATGATTTTTTATGTGTATAGACAGACTGATCAAATAAGATTATTAAAAAAACGTAACGTCACGCCTGCAATCCTCAAAGGAGTAGGCAGAGGTAAATGCATGCATTCAAGTATACATGCAAACACCCACGATTCGCCGGTTACGTTTTGGCCCATGTAACAGGCGGCGAGCCTGTTGACATCTCCGGGCACATTATATATAATATGGGGCTTCAAAACATTCAGATATTTATATAATGAAATATCATATTATTATTAATTTACTTTCAATGTCAACTGTATCCTGATTTTCCATAAATAAAAATTTTAAGATATTATCACTGAACTTTTTCTCTCTGGGAGTGAATGGTGAATGGTGTACTAATAAATCCTGAAATTATTCCCCTTAAATTGTTAATATGGCAACACAATAATAATTTAAAATTTATTAATATGATGAAAACAAATATATATATATATTTTTTTTATGTAATGCAAGTGGCATACAAGCATGCAGTTCACATTGATGTTTAGTGATGATTGCATTCTATAGACACCCACACAAAGACCAAGGTCAAAATGCAGATGCGTTATCACTCTCGGTATTATGCCTCTGTGCCGGAAATTACAGGGCCGTATATTACCACCTGACCGGGACACGATAGTGCTGAACACTACCATTTAGCGGCAAGTAATGTGGTGGTGCCTACGCCCGCGAGCTCCGTCACTGGAGCTCTGCCACCAGTAAAATATTATTCCTAATTCCACTAATGTATACATGCAAACATTCACGATTGCATATGATTATTAAAACATCGAAATTTCACTGAATTCCGAAATAATGGCTCTGTAATAACTATCATAGAGACAAAACAACTAAGGTCTCAAGGATGGCAACGCATCTGCGGTTTGTCCTCTGGTCTTTGTGTGGGTGTTTATAGGCTACAGTCATCATTTAACATTAATGTGAAATGCATACTTATATGCCACCTTCTATACATAAAAAACTGACTCACCCGCCAAGCATCCAAGAGCCGCACCAACAGATTTGCTGAACACTTGGGTACAATGCTTCACCTTCATTTTCGGGATTAACTCCGGAACAACATGATGTGCAGTCAATTTTGGTATCATTTTTACGCCTCTGTAGCTAGGTGACCTTTCGTACAAAAGACGAATGTGTTCCCATTTGGCAACTTTATCTTCGCCATTTATTTTAAATTTCAAATTTTTATTTATCAGATTATTTCTTATACCTTTCATGAGGTGTGGAGGGTCATAAATTGGGAAAATCTTCTTATTTTCGACCATAAAGAAACCTCCAGTAAAGTCTTCATTCTTTCTTAAGTGATTAGCTCGAGTGTCATTAATTAAACTATTTATTGCAGCTAAATTTGTTGATCCTTGATCACAAACTGTTGCAATAACAAACAAATTAGCCTCTGACAATTTTTTTATTATTGTTTTCAACTGGCTCTTAAGTGATAATGTTTTGGTAGCACCAGCTGAGTACGAAAACCATACTGGTTGTTTATATTTTTTTATGACCCCCCTAATCATAAACACCAACACATGGTCACAGAAATTGTTTTCTCTTTCTTGGCCATTATCAACGAACCCTTCTATCATATCTTTCGATGAATTATACATACATGATGGACTTATTGCCATTTCATCAAACACCAATGTGCAATATCTGTATTTTATTGGCATTTTGGAAACCCGTTTCTTTAAATGTTCAAATATTCGGTTATTATAACCAGGCAATAGTTTGACCGTATGTAATAATGTCTGCAGACATCTCCTTGAGGGTAAAACACACATTTTTCTTAAAATCCTGTATGATTTAGGAGATGGTTTATACAAAGACAGGGCCAAAATTTTTTCATCCAATGTGAATCGTCTGCCTTTTAATTTTTTTCCTGATTGAGTTATCTGCATGCAGAAAAATCTCTTGGCATTATCCGACATTTTATTTGTTAGAATTTGGAATGCTCTTGTTTTTGAAATATTTCTTGCAGATTCAACACTATTCGTGCTAGTTTTGCTTGCTTGTTTCACTTTCAATTTCTTTACAATTTTCTTAGTTGTAGCGAGTTCTGATTGAAAAATTTTGCATGAAACTGTAAATTATAAAAAAAGGAATTAATTACTCTGTGGTTAATATGAAGAAATTAAATGGTGGTAGAGATTCAGCGTTGAGACTCGGTGGCGTAGGCACCAGCATATTAAGTAATCTATCTGCCGTCAAATGATAGTTTATTCAGTTTTCAGTTTATTCATCTAATTCATATAATTAGGCTCCTGGAGAGCACTTTTAAATCATCATTTTTTTAAACTACCTAGAGTGAACAACCACTTATAGTAATAAAAAACACATAATAAATTAAAAAGAAACGAAACAATTATGTACAATACGGATAGAATCAATTATTTACAGATTCCTCCATTTCCCCATTTCAAAAAAAACTGAGAAAAGAATGAATTTGGTTGTCATATATGTATCTTACTTTGTATGTATGTATCTTTACGCCAAGTCCCCCACGAAACACCCCAGATTGTGAAGTTAGCACTATCGTGCTTGAGTTAAATGGTAATGTATGGCTCCGTAATAACTATCACAGAGACATATGAACTGAGGTCTCAAACTGTGGGTGACAAACTGGCAAATATCTATACGATACATGAATGTAGAAGAAGCACGGGAGGTGTGTCAGGAATGGGATATCTGGTGCTCCACACTCTCTGCCTACCCCTAAGCGACTGAATATCCATGTGAACTGCACGACTAGTAGCCACTTTCGTAACATAAAACAACTGTAACCACTTTCTTGAGAGGGTTCAGACCCCTTCAACTACCCAATATTATCTATTATATCAAACAATATAAATGTGTAAATTAATACAAGCCCATAGTGAAGAGTATGGACTACCAAATATTGCTGTCATTGAAGGGTTACTGTGATTTTTAACTCTTTTTATGTTTGTCTATCCTGATATATACATCATTCTGAATACACTAAGACCTATTTGCAACATATTTAAGTATTACTTGACATACCTTTTTTGTCATGTTTTCTGTGCGGTCTATTAGGTCTCTGTGATGTTACTTCATCAATGTTGAGAACAGCTGTGGATGTTTCTTCTTTAGGCTGACATACATTAAGTGGATGTGAAAGAGGTGCCTGTGATGTTGATGGAACTGCATCAATATTCAGACTAGATGTTGCCTGTCGTTGTTCCATAGATAGCCTTCTTAAGTCAACTTGATTCATTGTTACATGCAGTCTACGTGGTGCTGTAAAGATAATTTTTTAAACATTATTTAGTATCTAAGTTATCACTTATTTTATAACATATTATACATAATGGATTTTTTTATTTTAACAGGTTAGTTATTATAAAATTCGCCATGCCATTATTGAATCGGGCAACTAGATTACCAAAAACAATTAAGACTACGAAGCTGCTAAATTGAATAGTTATTTGATATACTGTTCATTATGGTGGCCACACTTTCTAACAAATTTGATATTAAAATATAGTACAAAGTCTTAAATCATAATAAAACTGTGAGTAACATTTATTTTATAAATTTTACCTGGTAATTCAAGTTGTGGAACTGCAGTTTTGCTCAGGCGATTACTCAGATATACAACATTTTCAGGGAAGTGCTTATGACATACTCGACGTGTTTTAAAAATAATTTGATCTTCGAGTCCAATAATTTCACCACCGATCTTCAAGACCCAAAGTCTAAACCGCTCAATATCTTTTGCAGGATTAGGGAAGAAATGAAGGATAACACCTGAAAAATTAAATATATTTTTTTTTCAATTCAATTCACTTTATTTGCATAAACACGGGTATAAAGAATTGTTGTTACAAAATTATTAATTCTTTTGCCAAGTTCCACCTGTTAAGGCATGCAAAATGTAGAGTTTACAATGTAGGTAATTAATAAACTATTATTTCAATAAATTTCATTATCATCATAATATTTGTCATTTTATATCAATAAAACTATGAAGTGAACTAGAAATACACCAAAGAATTATATCAGCTTTAGAAATAGAAGTAGAACTCTTTGTATACAAGAGAGTGGCTATTACTGGCAGTGAGCAATAATTATTTTTCAATAAGTAGGAGCTCCAGTGATGATGCTCGGACGTAGGCACCACCGCTTATCTACTTGCCGGTAACTAGTGTTCAGTGCTATCGTGTTCCAGAAAAGTTCCAGTAAGGCTCTATAATTTTTGGTTTTTGCTATCGGTACACAAATGCCGATTACACACACGAGTTTAGGATGTTAGGCAAATACTTAAATAACAAAATATACTTACCATCATTACTGGTGGTACAGCACATAGGTACACAGCAATTATTTCTAGACATTGTTATTGCAACCACAAGTTCACTCAATGAGAAATAAGGTCCAAGCTCCGAAGAGGGCCTAAACTTAATACGGAGTACTCGGCTCAACGAAAAAGACAAAAACGGTATTGATGCACTTTGTTAATTTGTAACCACAAGTTCACTCAATGAGAAATAAGGTCCAAACTCCGAAGAGGGCCTAAACTTAATACGGAGTACTCGGCTCAACGTAAAAAGACAGAAACGGTATTGATGCACTTTGTTAACTTGAAGACACGGAGGAACAGAAGCTCAACTCAACGCGAATATCACAGAAACAACGCAAAAACCGCAACACAAAATTAAATGCGCAAAAGCATGTAAACACACCAGACGCCATTTAATTTGTAAAAAACGGATACGGAATTGACAGTTAGTTTGAATGATAGTTGAAAGTGACACCATTTCTACTCCAATTCATACCATTGGTAGAAAATTTTTGTTATAAAATATGCAAATTATATTTTGAATATTAATTAAACAGTATAAAATACTGATTTACTTTTTATTATGAAACAAATGTATCTTTAAAAATGACATAAAGCCTCGATTTAAAGAGACTCTATAAAGAAAAAATCTACCATCAAACAGAGTAATTCCTTCCTGGTAAGTTCATTCTACACGCAGATCTGAATTAGTTACTATGAGATTAGCCAGTTGGAGCCACTGTTGAGTTTTTATTGAATGTATGAAACTTTCCGGCCCATGGCCAGTCCGTTCAGACCTCTCGCCGTAACCGCTGTGTCCCTCGCTATCGCGTATTCGTGTGGCCGCGCGCATATTTCGTTCGTTTATTTCTTATTTTCTGTTCTTCCTTCCTTTTGTAATATTTCTACTCCTTCTGCCTTACTGTGGCGATCTTGTGTGTTGTGCAAATTATATCTCTTTACTGTAATCTTTCTTATTTATTATTTCTTTCCTCGTATTATTGTGCACTATCTTAGTGCTATCCACAAACACTTAAATACCTCTAAAACATTATATAATTTCATAAAAGATGGGTTAAAAAAAAGAAATAAAAAGAATTGAATTGAACATTATTTATGCGCCATATCGATTTCAAAATCGATGTTGTATATGAACATATTGCTATATATTGTGTATACTGTAACAGATACCAAGAAAGTAATTTTATTTCATTACTAATACTACTCGTCCGATATAAATAGATTAAAAAATCAATCATAATCATTCCTGAATATGAGATCTCCAGTTTGACATTCAATCAATTTAATAAATGTGATCGATATATAATCGATATCGATTCATTTGTAGTTTGTCAGCTGTCTGTCATTTAGTGCTAGTGTTATCTGTCACTGCTGTCAGATTCTGTCACTTTTTGCGGTGTATTGTTTTGTATGTGGTGTTTTCTTCGATTAATTAGGATTTTTTTAAATTTTAGGACTGTTTTTGGACTAATAGATATTGCTCTTCTTGTGTATGATTGTTGGAAGCAGCCGATTTTTTCGTAAGATTCTGATTTTGCTTCAAATCTTGATATCAGTGACAAAACCTATGAAACCTATTTATCATTTTTTCCTGGCTGTTTTTACGAAAAAACTGTATATCACGCAACTCAGGAATTGATGTTGAATTATTAGCAATATTTTTGAGCTGAAGACAGTGAGTATTTCAGTGACATAATAACATGTATAGGAATTCGCCATTGTTCTTTTTACTGGTGGTAGAGTTTCAGTGTAGGAGCTCCAAGGAGTAGGCACCACCGCATTGCCTAGTCTACCTGCTGCCAAATGTGTTCAGCACTAGCGTGTTCCAGTTAGATGGTAATGTATGGCTCCGTAATGACTAACAACTAAGGTCTTAGGGGTGGCAACGCATCTATTCTCATTTTGACTTATGGTCTTTGTGTGAGGCTTGTGTGATTGGAGTTCTTTGACTGCTATTGTTCGATTGACTGACTGCACTTGTGGAAGAATTATCTTCCAGAAGAAGAAAGTTCTTCCGCTAGTAGGCGATAGTCCGTATGTCCCTACGCCAGCGAACCAACCAGCAAGGTGTCAGATTGTTAGTGACGAATTATTTATTTGATTATTGCCTCGCACTGCAGTGCATTCGCGCACTGATACAATATACGAAAAAACGTAACTGCACGCCTGTAATTTTCGAAGGGGTAGGCAGAGGTAAGTGGATGCATTCAAGCATACATGCAAACACCCACGATTCGCCGGTTACGTTTTGGCCCATGTAACAGACAGCGAGCCTGTTGACATCTCCGACCACATTACCAAACTTCGAGGTACTGGGAAATTTCCAGAAAATGGGAAAATCCCAATAGAACCTGAGATAAAGGACTTTATAGCATTATCTCTGATAACCCCAAACCCGGGAATCGAACCCAGGACCTCAGCGTAGTAGTAGTGGCAATATACGGTACACTTATACGGCTTTTATATAAGTAGGTTTTGTTTTTTTTTATGTAATGGAAGTGGCAAACAAACATGCAGTTCACATTGATGTTAAGTGATGAGTGCAGCCTATAGACACCCACACGCAGACCAAGGTTAAAATGCAGATGCGTTACTACTCCTGAGGCCTAAGATGTTATGCCTCTGTGCCGGAAATTACAGGTCCGTACATAACACCTGACCGGAACACGATAGTGCTGAGCACTACCATTTAGCGGCAAGTAAATTAGGTGATGCGGTGGTGCCTACGCCCGCGAGCTCCGTCACTGGAGCTCTACCACCAGTTAATAAAGTAGGTAAGTTCGTTTTCAATACACAAACGCACTCGTTCACTCAATTTGTACTTGCCTTGTGGCCTTTGATGTTATATCAAAAGCCTGTGACAGCAAGCGATGGGAAGATGATGAATTTCCAGTTATTCGTCTCTTGATCACACCACATTGGAAATGCTTCGATATTCGCAATTCAAATAAGTGGAACGATAACCAATACCTTACGGTTGGTATTTTGTACGTGCTACGCTCACAGGTGCGCGTGTAAATACACGTCACTGATTGATGTCTGTGCTGCCAGAGATACGGCCATGCCTCTGGTCGATGCAGGATGCGCCCCAGGTGCGTCAAGTGCCTGGAAGACCACGCAACAGCCGAATGCTCGCGCCCATAAGACAGGGCTGCATGCACGGAACCCCCGAGCTGCATCCTCTGTGGACAGGCAGGCCACCCCGCCAACTATAGGGGGTGCAAAGAGGTACCCAAAGCGGCACGAATCCCATCCAGGGGTCGTCGCCCAATCCCACCCAGAGCGGCCCCTCAATTCGAGAGGACCCTCAAACCCATCCTGGCCCCCGCATGGAGGACCGGTCCTCCGCCCTCTCTAATGATTACCACTCATTACCCCCTCTTAAGGGAGCAATCCCGTCGTCCACGACCTTCCCGGTCGCTCAGGCACCCGCGGTGGCCCCTCAGGCCGGCCCCAGCCCCGGCCCCGATTTTGTCGAGCAGGATAAAACCCTATTCACTTAGAATAGGGTTTTTTAACGCCAATGGCATGTCAGGCCTCCGCGATGAGCTGGGAGAATTTCTCCGCGACAAAAATATTGATGTCTTCCTCATCCAGGAGACATTTCTGAAACCCGCCCGCTGTAACCCAAGCTTGGCCAATAATAGGTTAGTACGAAACGATCGCACAGACGGTGCCCTCGGGGGCACCCTTATTTATTACAAGAGGACTCTGCATTGCACGCCTCTCCCCTCCCCCGACGACCTGGAGAACATTGAAGTCTCAGTTTGCCTATTAGCGATGACCGGTCATCAGCCGATCACTAAGGTGTCGACGTATCTATCCCCCCAACGTGATCTCTTAGTAGGCGACCTAGATCGTCTATTCAAGCTTGGCGACTCCATCATAGTGGCAGGAGATCTCAACGCCAAACACATAATGTGGAGCTGTAACTCGTCTAACGCACGAGGGAGTTCTAGAACGTTATCTTGACAGAGCACCTATAGACATTTTAGTGCCACTCGAACCCACCCACTATTGTTATGACGACAGCATGGGACGACCCGACATACTCGATCTAGCACTTGTAAAGAACGTAAACCTGCGTCTACACTCTATACGAGTGCTACACGAGTTAGACTCTGACCATAGACCTGTTATCATAGAATTTATCCCCCATAGCGGTCCCACTGATACAGATCGTAGCGACATCTCGATGAGAGTGGTGACCGACTGGTCTCAAGTGAGATCCAAGTTGGCCACCACCACATCCGCAGACTTAGATTCGATTCCCTCCCTGATAGAGACCACTGACGAAGTCAATAGTGCAATCCTTACTCTCACTAATCACGTACAATCTGTCGTAGACGGATGTTCAGAGGAAAAACCCGCGACTGTACCCAGTCACGCCGTTATCCCTGAACACGTACGGGAGATAGTGAGGGAAAGGAATGCAACTTCCAGAGCTTACTACTCTGCCCCAACGGCCGATCGAAAATCCACCATGCGATACTGGCAACGTCAGGCCAAGAAATGCAAGGTGGAAGTCTATAACGGTCGCTGGGAGCAAAAGCTCATTGACCTTGATCCCTCTCACACAGAGTACTGGAGGCTTTTTAAATGCTTCAAATCCCCAAACGAGGCATCCATGCCTCCTCTCATTCGTCCTAACCAACCGCCAGCCTTCGATGACTTCGAAAAGTCCGAATGCCTGGCGAGCGAACTCGAGATTCAATGCTCTCAAAGTACGTTGCCGATAGCTGCCGATCATTTTGATAAAAATAACTCTGAAGTCGAAAGTAGGAACGCGAGACCGCCAACCCCCCCGCGTGAAACTGGTCCCATTCCCGACACGCAGTTCGATGAAAACGCTAACGGTAATAGCGAAAATAATAATGATCCTCTCAGACCTGTGACAGTCGCAGAGGTGTCCTGATCAAGCATCTAAAAGTGCGGAAAGCGCCGGGTGCGGCATTTCCAATCGCACAGTTAGAAACTTTCCCCCCTTGCTCATTGCCCTTTTGGCTGCGATACTCAACGCAGCGTTTAAAAATAGTATGTTTCCACCCGCGTGGAAAGAGGCCACAGTTATCGGGTTTAAAAAACCTGGTAAGCCGAGCAACCAGGCCTCGTCATACAGGTCGATAAGACTGCTCAGTTCTCTAAGTAAACTTTACGAGCGTCTCTCCGTAACGCCCTAAGCCTAGGCACGGACCCGCATGGGTCACCCTTAGGCAGTTGCGCTAACTTTTTTGCTAGGCTGGAGCGCCTTCTGCGCTCGCCGATTGCCCGGTGAAGTAGACTAGTGCCGTCTCGAGACAGGCCGCCTACACAAAGCCCGACCAAAAAAAAAAAAAAAAAAAAAAAGATGTCTGTGCAATAGAAACCAAATTAAGCGTTTGTATGGAATTTTGGCGGAGTGTCCACGGTGTGCTTTAAGTAATAAGCCCTTACTCAGATGGAAGCATACCCGTTTGAGAATCACATCGAATTGTGTACTGTTATTACACGAAAGCATGCGCGATAAAAAAAATATTAGTACCTTAAATATCACCCAGAGCTCATTTACGTTGGTAAGTAATGAAATACAGTTTTATGTTAGGCTTCATCTATACATCTATAAAAATAAATGAAATTGGAGTGTCTGTTTGTAATATTAAAATAACCGCTTTTAAATAAATGCATATTGTATGTATACACGGTGCATATACCAAAACAACCTTTTTTATACAAATAAATAAAATTGGAGTGTCTGTTTGTAATATTAAAATAACCGCTTTTTAATAAATGCATATGTATGTGTATACATACATACGGTACATAAACTAAAACATTTTTTTTTACAATTTTTGTCTGTCTTTCTGTCCGTCCGTTTGTTTATCTATCTGTCTGTCTGTCTGTCTAATCTTGGGAACGGCTAGACTGATTTTGACGGAACTTTTATCTCCATACATCCATACATATATACATACATACCTACATACAAATAAGTAGGATTGGAGTGTATCCGACTTTGACGGGACTTCCACGGGTAGGTAGCTGATGTAGTAAGGAGTAACTTAGGCTACTTTTATCTCCATACAACCATAACATACATACTTACATACATACAAATAAATAGAATTTAAGTGTCTCCGATTTTGATGGGACTTCCACTGGCAGCTGATGTAATAAGGCTACATTTATATTAGCTGCGCCCACGACTTCGTTCGTAGCAAAATAAAATATAGCTTACGCGGTGTCACATTGTTACTGACGAATTATTCGTTTGAATACTCACCCGCACTTTATAAATAAATAGCGCATTCATGCACTGATACATTAAACGATGCGGCTTTTATAAAAGTAAGTTATTTTTCAATACAATTCATAGTGAAGAGAACTCGTTCACTCAATTTATATTTTCCTTGACAACTTTGCTCTTTGATGTTATATCAAAAGCCTGTGACAGGAACCGATGGGAAGATGATGAATTTCAGTTATTCATCTTTTGATCGCACGACAATGAAAGTACTTCGGTATTCGCAATTCAAATATAAGCAATAACTTAGGTATGTTTTTGTTGTTCCGTGAAATATCGTGAAATATCTAACAGCATGGCAATTTATTGGCTCAGTAGTTTAAAAATACCAAGGTCAATCTTACGCAGCTTACGGTTTCAGGCTCTGGGTTGCGGAGTAAATGACTTAAGGGTGTTTTCATACAAAAGATTACCAGACAAAGCTTACCCTCGAAGTTTAATAATGAAATGTGTGTGTAAAAAACATGAGAATCAATATAAGTTTGATCTGGATTCAAAGTAAGAGTGGAATGTATAACAATTAATTTCCTCATGAATTAGTGAAAGTGCACTTAGAGTATTCATATTTTATATAAATTTTGTAATAAATATAACGGAGATACAACTACTTAGACCTCAGGGGTGGCAGTGCATTTAAATTTTTATTTTTTTAGTAGAATTCTATTGAATGCAGTTATCCACTTACCGCGCTGAAGCGCGCATGGCCCAGCGGCTGGTGTAGATCATAGGCGATCTACTCGGGTAAGCACTACGGGCGCGGTCGGGTAGTGTGATGGGTGACCGCTAGTAACAAATTAAAATGCGCGTTTCCGTGCTTCGGAGGGCACGTTAAGCCGTCGGTCCCGGTTGCCATCGATAGATAGCAGTCGTTAGACTTTGTCGGAGGCCTTATGGGCGGTTTGAAAACATCCGACAGCGGGTTGGCCACTAACTCACCCACCTCCACCAATCCGCATTGGAGAAGCGTGGTGGAGTAAGCTCCAGGCCTCCACCTAAAAAGGGGAGAGACTCGTGCCCAGCAGTGGGACGTATAATGGGTTGCCATTATTATTCTCTCGTCAGCACGGGGTCCAATTTGAACCCCGGACCTTTGTCAGGCTTGCGCGGGGACATGGGGGGTCCAACACGTAGAGGCCCTTTCGAGAATTTTGATCTACTTTGTAATGGGTTATATTCGGCGGGACCTCTCTCTGACTGCATCAATAGTTAATACAGGCACAGACAGACCCCGCAGAATATAATGGGACTATTGTAATGATAAGTGATTCGCCAAACTTTGGGCTATGTGGGTGAACTGGGGGGACTAGCTGGCTGGGCCTATGGAATGGAGTGAGATCCGGCACCTGCCTATATTCAACATCTCACATTATCGAATCCTACTTTAGGCAGGTGGTGACTCGCCTCTCCTTGGTGGGCCCCCCAAACAGCCAACCCGATGGTCGACGGGGGGCAACACTGTTGAGAGAGGCTGGGGGTGACGAGAGGTGTGGCCCCGGTTTCACCATCACGAGCGAGTAATCTCGAGCTCGGAGCGGGCTTCCCCGCTATTATGCCTTTAGACACTTCCACCCCCGAGTGTATGGCTCTTGCAGAAATTTAGACAACAGCCTATTATCTAAATTTCTGCAAATGCCATACCTCTAGCGCCCCACTCGGACCGGCCAATGAAGGCAAGCCAGAGGTGAGAGACCTGATGCTCTGTCCGGCCGTACCTATGTGTGGCGGACGAGGCGGAGCCCAGTTCTCTCGGAGGAATTCGAGATGATGGTAGGGGGTGGTGTCGCTACTCACCAACAGCTCGCCACAAGCTGCTCTGCCCCCTCATTATTATTATTATTATATCCATTTACCATAGATCTACGTGATCTGCATGCGTTAAAAGTAACTATTACTTATAAAAAATATCTAGTGATCACATGTTCAACTTTTTATGAAATATTGATACAAAAATTGTTCCAATCACAAAACTTTACAGTTTTCGTCACAGTATTTCAATAAACTATTTTATAGCATGAACAGTTGTTAATGCTATATAAAAGAAATCAGTTTGCTTTTCTACGCTTTAACTAATCTGAAGTTTGTGCACGCATTGGCTCTTAAACGTCAACTTACTGGTTTACTTTTTTACTGGTGGTAGAGCTTCAGTGACGGAGCTCGCGGGCGTAGGCACCACCGCATTACCCAATATACTTGCCGCTAAATGGTAGTGTTCAGCACTATCGTGTTCCGGTCAGGTGGTAACGTACGGCCCTGTAATTTCCGGCACAGAGGCATAACACCTTAGGCCTCAGGAGTGGTAACGCATCTGCATTTTGACCTTGGTCTTCATGTGGGTGTCTATAGGCTGCAGTCATCACTTAACATCAATGTGAACTGCATGCTTGTTTGCCAAGCCCATTACATAAAAAAAAAAAAAACTAAGTTTAAACATTTCAACAAATCCATCATCAAAAGAGAACTCACCTGAAAACCCAAACGCCCTTTAACATAGCCTGTTTCAACAGATAGGAAATACCGCAGTCCTATTTCGAGTGCCAGTGCTACAGCGCTCAAACCGCACGAGCCTAATGGATCATTTAACATTGGCTGAAAGGGAACGAAAGTAAAGTAATTTATTTAATTACAAAACCCAGTTGCGAATGAATAGTTCGTACATTCAAGTTTTTGGGGCCGAGTGCTTTTACATGTTGCACGTGAGCATGAACAAAATGGATGCCGTGAGCCTCATAAATCGTAAAATGGCGGCGACTCCATCCCCGAACACGAATTTCGGAGTTCACCATTTAACAGTTAGTATATATTCTTTTAAAATTAAAAGTTAGGTTTAATTACACCTTAAAGCCTGTTTCTTTTGTTTATAATAATTTGTTTTTTAGAAATTATGACCTTTATTTCGGGATGAAATAAAATTTTGTTTAACTAAAGATTACTTTTTTGCGAAAAAGCTCATTTGACAAATATGCCACGATAAACTACTTAAAATAGTGACATTTGTATGCATTTGTCATGAATCGAGAATTTTTCCCACCTTATGAAAGTATGTGTTTACGATATGTTCTTAGGTTTTCGCGAGCTACACTCATTGAAATAAAACTATTTTTACGGATTTATCTCGCGTATATTAAACTAAAATGAGTCTGCCCTGGACCACGGAAGCTGAAAAGCGACCAAAACGTCGAGTTGATTTAAAAAATCATTTTAGTTTAATATACGTGAGATAAATCCGTAAAAATAGTTTTTTTGCAATATGTGGTTACGATTAAGCAAACTCCATAAAGAAGACCTATTGCAACTGTATCGAGTTATACCTATTTAAGTGATGACCGTAGCCCACATACCTACATCTAAACAAAAATTTAAATGTCTCCGTCATCAAACCCTGTGCATTCAGCGATAAGTAAATAGCTATATCTTTAAATAAAACCTCCAAAAATCCAACGAGTTAAGAATCACGTTTGTGAATGATTTAAGGATGACATAAGTTATATCGTCTGTAATTTAAATAAAATTCATAATAAAAAATCATGTTCATTAAAAAACATCCTGCTGTTATGGCTACATTTGAATTTGATTATTATTCTTGGAAGTCCAGAAAAGGTTTAAAAAGTGTGTAAGTAAATATGACGAAATGGTAAGGGAAAAACAACAATTTCATTTTCCCGTACAAATGGTCCACACGTATCAAACCTTTGACACATTCATCATCATTTCAGCCTAAAGACGTCCACTGCTGAACAAAGGCCTCCCCCAAAGATTTCCACAACGAACGGTCCTGGGCCTCATCCAGCGATTACCCGCGACCTCCACCAGGACGTCGGTCCATCTTGTGGGAGGCCTGCCTACGCTTCGTTTTCCGGTACGTAGTCGCCACTCTAGAAATGCTCTGCCCCAACGGCCGTCAGTTCTTCGAGCTATGTGCCCTGCCCACTGCCACTTGAATAGCGAATAACGAGTATTCGGTGAGCTATGTCGGTAACTTTGGTTCTCATGCGGATCTCCTCATTTCTGATTCGATCTCGCAGGGAAACTCCAAACATAGCCCTCTCCATTGCTCTCTAAGACATTATTTAATTTCAATTCTAAGCAATTCCAAGTTGGCCGCGTCGGCTAGTATACTTATTCTACGTTCACAATGAGAAAAAATATCACACAGTATCAGAATACCTATTGCTACAGTATCGTGTTACATTTAACGCGTCTCCCAGAGCAACAAAGCGCTCGAGATAAATCGCCAATAAATTGGACGCAACCGATTTGTGGCTTTGGCTCCTTATCTCAATTGATCGCATTGAACGCTGAGAAAAATAGAGCTGCACTTTGTTTGGTATATCCTGTCCACAAGGACAATCTTCTATATAAGTAATTAAATTGGATTGTCTGTTTGTGATTGTGATATCAAATTTAATTTTTAATGGAATGAATTTTGTTGGCGTTGGTAAAAGGTCCCACTCGATTACCTGAAAATAAAGTTAGTTAAAAGGGGTAAGGTATAAATATTAACAGTAAATAGAATAAGAAATTAGAAATTAAAAACAATAAAAAAATTATGTACTTACCTTGTACTTATTATATGTTGCTCTGAATAAATAAAAAAACGGTGAAAAGACGATGTCTTTTTTATGAAACTACGCTTGCAACACTTACGATGAAGTGTACCGCCCGGTCGTCGGCTGCTACACTTCAGCTAGACCACACGCGCTCACGACGTCGTTCTTCCACCTCTGTTACTGTACAAAAATTCTCGTTTTCTTTCTTTTCTCCCCTGGTGTTGGTCCATCAGCAACAAAGCGTGGTCCTTCGAGCTGGATCGGAGGACTACACAAATTTAAAGGCACATAAAAGGCCGATAAGTGGTATAATCTGGCATGTCATTTCTATGGTCTGAAATGGTGATTAGTTTATGAGCGCCAGTAAGTACCCAAGCGGATAATGTTATTGTAAAATTTGGCCGGGTTTGAAGTATGTATGTATGTATCTTCACGCCAGGTCCCTAACGGGGTAGGCAGAGAGTGTAGAGCGCCAGACATCCCGGTTCTGACAAACCTCTCGTGCCTCGTCTACCTTCATCATTCTCTTCATACATGCACGCCGATTCCTAAGACTTTTGACTCCACCATCAGACAGAACTCGACCTATTTGGTCATGGTAGGTCAGCCTTGGTCTTCCTGGGCCGGTTTGAAGTAAGTAAACAATATTGCTTAAAGACTTTATTTATGTAATGAAGGTGGCAAGCAACCATGTAGTTAACATTGACGTTAAGTGTTAAATGCAGCCTGGTCAGCAAACTGCTCAAAATTCAGATGCGTTGCCACCCCTGAGACCTTAGTTGTTATGTATCTGTGATAGTTATTACGGGCCATAATTACCATCTAATCGGACTACGATAGTGCTGAACACTACCATTTGGCGTAGATAGATTAGGTAATGCAGTGGTGTCTTGGCCCTTGAGCTCCTACGCTGAAACTACCACTAATACCAAGATCCGATATCTTTGATTACACCGGGACCTGATAGCGCTGAACACTGTTTAGCGGTAAGTAGATTAGGTAAGAGGTGATGCCTACGCCCTCGCTCTTAGTCTAACTCTACCACCAGTTTCAACAAGTAATGTCGTATATTGTATTGGCCATTGGAAAATATACAGGGCGTATATTTTTATTATTCCGCTTAACACGTTTGATTTTTAGTCGTTTTCGTGAAAAAAACTAAGCTGAAGTATAATTAATTACAAGGGATTTCGTGGAAAGATATTAACATGAAATTTTTCGAACTCATCGGTTTTGGAAATCAATACCTACGAAAAGTTTTTCCATTAATGTTACGATGTTAATGAAAATGGTTCAGGCACAGATGTTTGAATATTCAATAGATTAGTTGCTATACATTATTCCGTTGTGTTTTTAAATCGATTAATTAACTGTAGAGGAAATTTACAAGTGTAAAGCTTCTCGTTTATTCAATTTCAATTATATTGTGTTTTTACAGAATTAAATTCTCAAGTGCTTTTATGTTTGGAAAAAACAAAGAAGTTACAGAATAATTTTAACGAAAAAGCGTAATGTTATGTTCGCTTCAATTCAGCATATTTACAAAATGTTTGTATTATCTTAAGTGTTCGTGAAAAAAACATTATGTTTTTCTTTTATAAAACTAACAAGTTTTACCAATAACCTTCGTTTTGTTTTAGGGGTATATAGAATAGTTTACGACCTATTCTCTAAACTACCGAATGTACTTAAAAAAGTCATACACATCGGTCGTGAGACGTTTCAGAGAAGTTTGGTAAGAAACACTGAGTTTCTGTGTAGGAACTCCGCACTGGGTAGCATCAAAAGTTGGAATTACTTATCTGAATTATAGAGGTGATTATGATATATTTGTCTTTATTATAACGTGATAGTATTAAACATTGACACTCGATAACCTGCATTGCAAATTGCACTGGCTCAAGGGGCAAATACTTAATAATAATAAAAACGGGCGCTAGAGGTACGGCATTTGCAGAAATTTAGTTAATAGGCTGTTGTCAAAATTTCTGCAAGAGCCATTCACTCGGGGGTGGAAGTGCCTAAAGGCAAAATAGCGGGAAAGCCTGCTCCGAGCTCGAGATTACTCGCTCTTGATGGTGAAACCATCACCCCCTCAGAAACCATTCCTCTCAACACCCCAACTTCTGCCAGTGTTGCCCTCCGTCAACCATCGGGTTGGCTGTTTGGGGGGGCCACCAAGTAGAGGCGAATCACCACCTGCCTAAAGTAGGATACAATAATATGAGATGTTGAATATAGGATCTCACTCCATAGGCCCTGCCAACTAGTCCCCTCAGTTCACCCACATAGCCCAAAGTTTGGCAGTTCCATGTATTCTGCGGAGTCTGTCTGTGTCTGTATTAACTATTGATGCAGTCAGAGAGAGGTCCCGCCAAACATAACCCATTACAAAGTAGATCAAAATTCTCGAAAGGGCCTCTACGTGTTGCACCCTACACGTCCCCGCGCAAGCCTGACAAAGGGTCCGGGGTTCAAATTGGACCCCGTGCTAACGAGAGAATAATAATAATAATGGCAACCCTTGATATGTCCCACTGCTGGGCACAAGTCTCTCCCCTTCTTGGGAGGAGGCCTGGAGCTTACTCCACCACGCTGCTCCAATGCGTGTTGGTGGAGATAAGGGTTAGGGCCAACCCGCTGTCGAATGTTTTCAAACCGCTCATAAGGCCTCCGACAAGGTTTAACGACTGCTACGTATCTATCGTTAGCAACCGAGACCGACGGCTTAACGTGCCCTCCGAAGCACGGAAACGCGCATTTTATTTGCCACAAGCGGTCACCCATCACACTTCCGACCGCGCCCGTAAGCCTTACTCCGAGGTAATTACTTCGGAACACTTACGGAATTCATAATTCGTGATGATACTGTTCTGACAATTAATAGAGAATTTTAGTAAAGTCACTGAGACGTTTTGGTAATAACCATTAAAGCAAATTAATAGCGAATGTCACTGGGTCCCTTTTAATATCCGGTCTCCGACAAACAAGTGCAGATTTCTCATTATCATTGTCTAATCAAATCACTAGGGCCTATAAAAATTCACTTAAAAACTTAAAATCTTGATGCTTTGCCATTTTTAGATCACGCTGATAGGCATCTATACCATAATACATGAAAATTGAAGAGAGCATCTACACATAATTTATATTTTTGACACTCTTCGTACTAAAGAATAAATCTTTCTGTTAAAGATTACCTCTGAAATTAAAGAATCATGAGAATGTAAGTTCTGCATACGGAATCATTACTGTAAACGATCGTTGATTCCATTATGCTCATACAATGGAATACTCAAAGCCGCTTTCAATACTACGTCTATTGTACATTCACACAGGACTGAAGATAATGAGACAGCATTAAACATTGATGCTCGATGCTCGCTGTCGGAACTGCACAGGATCAAGTAGCAAAGACTTAACTTCGAGGTGCTTACCGCGGCACACTTACGGAATTCGTAATAGAATCGTGACGGTACTAACAATTCCGTCAATTATGCATAAAATTGTATCCATTTCTACTTTATTGTGAAGTTATTCGGGCATAGCATCGAGGAATGAATTGGAAAGAGCAATAACATCTCTCTATAAATATAAAAATGAAATTATGTTTGTTAGTGTTAGTAAGACTCGACAGCAACTGGATTGAAATATTTAGTTTCATTTATAATTTTTGTATAGAGGAGGGCAATGGCTGTCACATGCGTCATACTCGTGAACGAGTGCTGTTGGTGGGGACTGGTCTGTTCTGGTTTGCAGGGGCTACATCACATTTAGTAGATAGCAGTTTATTTGCATCTATGCTATGGACATTGACATTATTTGATTTTTCACGATAATCTGTACTAGATTTAAGCTCTCATTTAAAAGAGCTCTTACTGAGTTTGTTGGGTAGCGGAGTTCTTCTCAGTAGTGACTGCACTTGGAACTCTGCTAAGTGAATAAAATTGATCTTGACGAATAAGTTTTTCTTTTTCTTCATTTATTATCATTGAAGGAATTGAAAAAATTTATGATTATTATGTTTTAACCAAATAGTTTAAATTTTAATTTTTAATTTACTATTAATATATGATTTTGCTTTTACTATATGTAATGGTTATTCGCTCGCTTCGGTAGTTTATAATTTATTGACGTTTTGAAAGTATCTGTAAAGATCTATTCGAAATAAAAATATTTTCTATTTCTATTTCTATTTCTAGTTTTGAAATATTTGTAAAAGTCAAAGGAAGGATTAAACGGTGAAAAAATATGTAGATTTCATTGAAATAAAACTAGTTTTCGGATTTATCTCGCGTATATTAAACGAAAATTATTGCAACCGAAACTTCGGGTTCGATTTTAAATAAACATTTTAGTTTAATATACGCGAGATAAATCCAAAAACTAGTTTTATTTCAATAGGTGTAGCTCGCAAAAACCTAACAACATATTATGAAGATTTCATTTTCCTAAAAAATTAAAATTCTTTTATTTGCATTAAATTAGGGTAGGTATACAATGATGGAAAACACAAATAGTTACAATCCTATTTAGCCATAAGAATAGCATATATATACATAAGAAGTCAATATGAATCTAAATTGTGTAATTAAAAATAATAGGATAATTGAGTTGATTAAATTGATACAAATAATATTTATGTCAAAAATTCATTGATATTATAAAAACATTTGTCAAGTAGCCATTCATTTAATTTAACTTTAAACCTATTCACAGGTAATTTGCGAATTTATTTCCTTAATAAATAGTTCGTAGGTACCTGTCAAATCTTTGACACGTTATTTAATTCTAAGGGCTAAGATATCACAAATATCTGCGAGCTCGCACGTATATATCGCCTGCGTACGTATATATGCAGCGTCGCATCGCATCACATCGCAGTTTTGTGTTGCCGCCCTAAGGCGGTATGTCAGTGTTTAACAAGAAATATTGTTGTTTTATATTATTTCGCATTAACACGTGCTTGTGAAATATATGTTATTTTAAAGAAAAATGGAAAGAAAAATTTGACTTCAGGCGAGACTCGAACTCGCGGCCTACTGGGAATCTAGTCCAGCTGCTCTTCCAATTGAGCTACTGAAGTCCTGCCCGATTTGTCAAATCTTTCCTTCACATTTATTGCATTGCTTTATGGTAGCAGCAGCGCCATCTATTACCAACTATGCTAGTTAGGCAACCGATATAATTGCCTGTAATGCAATTTTCTTTCCATTTTTCTTTAAAATAAAATATATTTCACATGCATGTGTTAATGCGAAATAATATTAAATAATTATTAAGGGTAAAAGCGAATTCTTTACGATATTCAATAAACTGCAAAGTCTATTATATCGGTTGCCTAACTAGCATAGTTGGCAATAGATGGCGCTGCTGCTACCATAAAGCAATGCAATAAATGTGAAGGAAAGATTTGACAAATCGGGCAGGACTTCAGTAGCTCAATTGGAAGAGCAGCTGGACTAGATTCCCAGTAGGCCGCGAGTTCGAGTCTCGCCTGAAGTCAAATTTTTCTTTCCATTTTTCTTTAACATAAGAAATATTGTACATCGCGTGGTCGACAAACGTCAAATAGGTACGGTGCAAAAGATATAACGCTCTACAGACCCGAAATAAGCTGAAGTCTCCTTCCTAAGCTCGATGTGCAATATTTATTGGTATACGTGGTGCAATATGTGGTGCCTACACTCTAACGCGGCTTCACTAGATCTCTTCTACCAGCAAAATAACTATATGCTGACTAGAAATGATATTGAGGTCGTGGAAAAATAATAAAAGCAAGTTTCTATTTCGCCTGTATCCAACGATTGTGGACTGAACAAACAAAGATGGCTATGGCACCGTAAAATTGGTTGAGATTCATTTTTAAATTTCGCACGACTAAATGTTACGCTTGGCTTGTTCAGAATTGTTCAAATCTGCTGCCACGAGCGATATATCACTGTGTTTTGACAAACACTATTGTATTCCTGTCGGACAAGCCGCTTCGTTTAACTCGCAACCAAAATTCGGTTTTGGTAAAAGAAAACGTGAAATATTTTAGGGTGAATAACATTCGTATATTTTTATCAAACTTATGTTATCGTGTAACAACATATCTTTTGGTTCTTTTTAAGCTTATTTGCCCATGAGGGTTTCCGGTTCGTTAAAAAAAGGTTAGGTTCATAACCCTCCACTTAACATAACACTCCCTTGAGGGTTTCCGACTTGTCGTGGCGGAGGTCTCAATAGCCGATGGTTGTCTCCGCACCGGCAAAACCAAGAAATACTGATCAAGGGAGGGGCATTTGGCGTGGCTCTACCTGCCACTCGCTGTTGTGGTAAGAAAACGGCCCTGTACCTTATCTCCAGTCGTCTGACGGTGGTTGCGGCGTCTATTTAGGACGTGGAGGGGCCGCGTGGAGGCGGCTGAGGGTTAGAACTCCTTCGACACCCTCGCTCCCTCGAGGCTGAATTGTGCCCAAACCCGTCCACCAGGGCGTCTTGGGACGCCGATTGTTGGTTGGAGCCAAAGACCCTAAACAGAGGGCTTGGAAACGAGCAGTTATCAGCGGGGTCACGGATGTGTGCGTAAGCGTTCCCGTAATCCCGCCACTGATGGTAGATATGCGGATGAATTGTCACCTAAGTCGATAAGTCGGCACATCGCGGGGTTTTAGTCATTCTCACACTACCCGACGTCTATTTCCCCAGCAGGCATACCCATGAGGGTTTCCCCCAATAAAAGCGTTACCCTACGTAGCTTATTAACTCCGTTAATAAATACACTAAACGCTCCAGTTAGAAGCGAAGAATCGGTGAGGTCCAGTTCGCACAAAGCCAACAGATTCCAATATATTTGCGCCAGAAGTTTCAGCGCCGTACATTACCAGATGACCCAAATAACGCTGAACACTACCATTTACCGACAAGTAGAATACGTTATGCGGTAGTATCTAAGCCCACGAGCTCTATCACTCAAGCTATACCACTAGTGTTTTTTTTTTACTTTTTATACCGCTAAGGCGATAGAAGTTCGTAGTGATAGTTATTAAGTACATAGATTTTAAAAATTGATATTAACGAAAACTTTATACGAGCTACACAGTAATTAAAAACCTACCGGTGCAGTAAAACAAGAAAGGAAAGTCTACGAGTATCTTAAAACTAAAGTCTCAAAATACACCAACAAACTTGCCACAACCAAACGGGGCTGTAAAAAAATTAGAAAAACTTTCAAAACCGTATCTTAAAAAACTTCCAGGAATGAAAACTGTGCATCTTTTCACTGCACCGAAAATCCTTTGACGTACGCCTCTTTGAAATGCGCCTAAACACTAGACAAAGAACGCCATCGCAATGGCATAGGTGAAAAGCAGATTACCATCAGTAATTAAAACGTGTGTGCAATCATGACGCTATATACTCGTCGCCGGATTTTCGTGACACACTGAACTGTAGAATGTACAACATACTAAAATTTTGACCAGTTTGTCTCTTAGTAGAACTCCAAAGATAAACCTTGATGGCGTAGTTGCTACCCTGTTAACCTAACCTACTTTTCGCTAAATAGTAGTAGTGTTTAGTGATACCGTGACTGGACGAGGTAGTTTCATCATCACTCCAGACGAAAGACATCCACTGCTGGATAAAGCCTTCGCCAAAGATGCCCACAACAGTGATGTGCGCTATTAGGGGAGAATATGCCATAATCGTCACACGGATTGGCGATCGCAGTAACGGTAGTTTTATTGCAGGACTTTACTTTTACTGGTGGTAGAGCTCCAGTGACGGAGCTCGCGGGCGTAGATACCACCGTATGCCGCTAAATGGTAGTGTTCAGCACTATCGTGTTCCGGTCAGGTGGTTATGTACGGCCCTGTAATTTCCGACACAGAGGCATAGCACCTTAGGCCTGAGGAGTGGTAACGCATCTGCATTTTGACCTTGATCTTTGTGTTAGTGTCTTCAGGTTGCAGTCATCTTTTAGCATCAATGTGAACTGTATGCTTGTTTGCCATTACCATTACATAAAAAAGGACGCTGCTGCCCATCTTGCGTGATTGCACTTACTACTGCCCCGACTGCCCTAATGACAGTCAGGTGTGAGAATTCGGTGGTTTAGTGATAGGACACTAAAGCCAGTGTTCGAGGATTCTGTTCCCACCCGAAGTATTTGTTTCATTAATTTTGTATTTTTAAAACAACTAAGAATATAATATTACGCTTTTAAAGATAACATGTCTAGTACTATTTTTAATTTAACAAAATTAACTAATCACTGCCAACACCTCAGTTGATTTCCACTGCTGACCAAAAAAAAGCCTTCCTCACAACTTCTGGTAACAGTGTTGTACGTCATCAGGGGAAAATATGCCATAATCACCATGCTTCGCATGCGGATTGGCCGATCGTAGCAGTAACAATTTTATCGCGGGACAAATTAATTAGCATTGTATGTTAATGACAATTCAAACATAATTTCAATCATTATACATGTAATTCAGATGTGTTACCACTAAAGTATGAGGTCTAAGCTGTTCGGTCTCTGTATCACAAGATATATCATAGGGCAGCGCGTAAATTCTAATCAATAATATTACCATTTATTAATATTATTGATCAGCAATCAGTATTCTGAAAAATAATAAATAACATTAACATATTCGTCGAACTGCGTGACTGTATGTCACGTATGAGAGGTAGCTTTATCACGAAAAGATGCCTCTGGCAGCACTTTTAGCTGTATTAAAGCCGATATTGGAACAAAGATACATGCAACTACTATTTTGTGTTATGTTTTAAAGTTATTATGTAGTAGCTATATTTCATTCAAATCAAATGTATTTTTTAAATGTATGTATGGCCCCGTAATAACTATCACAGAGGGACGAGGTAGTAGACATAACAACTAAGGTCGCCGGAGTGGCAACGCATCTGTATTGTGACCCCTAGTCTTTGTGTGGGCGTTTATAAGCTGCAGTCATCACTTTATATCAATGTGAACTGCATGCTTGTTGGAACTTACATTCCATAATAAAAATCAAAGGTAGTTTCATGGTTACTGATATAATAATATATGGTTAGGATCCCACTGCAAAATTATTTCGTTCATCCAGATATGCTGCGAACCTAATTTTTACGCATAATTATGTATAATCTAGAAAATATATATACGCTCTATGCCTATCAAAATTTGGCTGCAAGTATTAATTAAATGATTTTATCTTAAACAGCCAGCAACTCTTATTTGTGGCCAATTTAATTTGGCTTCCGTTTACCATAATAATGAGAAAAAAATCACAGCTCTAATTTGATATTTAAATAACACGTGTACGTTAAGGACGTAAAAAGTTATCGGGGCGGAACTAAAATACGTAGGGGCAGCCAAGTGCGCAACGGCAGCCGTGATTTTTCAGTCTTTATACATATGCCGTGAGGTGGACAAAATTTGATTGAAAACCAAATAACTAAAAATTATTTCCCAAAAAAAAGTATACAAAAATATTGTGGCCATTTTTTTTATAGGCAACCTAGTGGATATATAATATTCTCTAAATTTTAAATGTGCGTATAAATTAGGTTTGCAGAATATCTGGATGAACGAAATGATTCTGCAGTGGGATCCTAACATATATGAAGAATTTAAAATTGATATTATGTATAGTGACAGAGGCAAGAACTATCGTGATCTATAATTTTTGAATACCTAATATTATTATGTATGAGGCTCGAGCGAGTTATGAAATATGTACCGGCTGGATCCTAAACTAACAGAGATTTTGTTGAGTAACGTTTATTTTACGTTCTTCATACGTAACCTACATTCAAATATATCAGTGCTCCAAGTTTACAATTAGATATCGTGGTAATATACCCGAATTAATTTCATTCAATGTTCCAAATTAAACTTCTTGTGGAATATCCTTGACCTACTTCAATAATTGCTGTGTGTGTTATAGGCTAATTATAAATTGAGTCGTTCTTCAGCCAAAAATCCTGCATTCGGTATCTAAAATGGGTCGATTCCTTAGAAAAACAAAATACAGGCGAATTGGCTTATTTATAATTTGTACTAGATTAAGTTAATTTGTAAGCTTAATTAAATTAAATTTTATAATTAAAATTAGCTGCACACTTTTATTGACGCTAGCCATAAATTAATGCTATCTGTTGTTTTCGACATAATAGAGCACTACCAATGAATCCTAAAAGACGAGGATAACTCAGTTTAGGATTCAATGCTTAACCTACTTGTATCAAAGATATGGTACATAACACTTGTGCGAATGTAAATGGTTGCAGAGGCCCAGGAAGACCAAGACTGACCTACCCTGACCAAATAAGTCGAGTTCTGTCTGATGGTGGGGTCAAAAGTCTTAGGAATCGGCGTGCATGTATGAAGAGAATGATGGAGGCACGAGAGGTTTGTCAGGACCGGGATATCTGGCGCTCTACACTCTCTGCCTACCCCGTTAGGGACCTGGCGTGAAGATACATACACACATACTTTTACGTAACAGTGAAATAAATATGTTTTATCCTTACAAGCATACTTAAAATAAAAAACGGAATAAAAATGACTTCAGCGGGCTACCGAAGCAGTACTTCGGTAGCTTGGTGGTAAAGCGGCTGGACTGGTTATCCTGAGGTCGCAGGTTCGATTCCTGCCCGAAGTCAAATTTTTCATTACGTTTTTTCTTTAATTTCTAAAGTTCACTCACATGTGTAATTGCGAAAAATAAATAGTACAATGCTTAAAATACATAATAAGCTACTCTCTTATTCTTCTGAATGTTTGTACTTTTATGCCCATTAAAATAATTCTTATTCTTATTGAGAATCCCCAAGAATCCTTTTTGAAGTCTTAAAAATGACGAAGTTGTAAAAATGGGTACCAACATAAGATATTAGTGAATTTGACGTTACTTCACACCTCGCTGAATGGATTGGCGGAAGTAAATGTATACATCCATGCACACATGTATTGGCCTCTAACAGGTTACTAGGGCGAAATAACCTCCGTAATTATGCCTCCGATTTTTATGAAGATGTCAATACTTTCAATCCATGTGATGGTGGTAGAGCTCCAGTGACGGAGCTCGCGGGCGTAGGCTCCACCGCATTACCTAATATACTTGCCGCTAAATGTTGGTGTTCAGCACTATCGTGTTCCGGTCAGGCGGTAATGTACGGATTTGTTATTTCCGGCACAGAGGCATTACACCTTAGGTCTCAGGAGTGATAACGCATCTGCAATTGAAACTTAGTCTTTGTGTAGGTGTTTGTTACACACACACATACACGCCACAAGCGAGCGCGCGCAGAGTGGGAGAGAGAGAGTGTGAGAGAGAGAGAGAGAGAGAGAGAGAGAGAGAGAGTACGGGGGTTGTCTTGAGGTTTTGAGATCGGGGAACATTGGGACAATTGGGAGTGCATGGCACAAAATCGGTCTGAAACCTAGATTTTACTGATGATATAGTTCCAGTGCGGGAGCTGGAGGGCGTAGGCACCACCGCATTACTTAATTTATCTGCCGCTAAAAGGTTGTGTTTAGTACTCGTACTATCGTGTTCCAGTTACATGGTAATGTACAAAGACATAAAAAAGAACGTTTGAAAAGGTTTGAAAGGCACAATATCACGACGATGCTTTCAGGGCGGCGCGCGAGTACAGAACAGCCAAGAGTAAATTTTTTTTTTCATTTGACCCCCATTACACTTGGTAGGAATTGAACAAGAACCAAACAATATGTAATAATACTACGTATAAAATGGACACTTCGACGTCCCGCCCGATTTCCCCGAATCACTAAACCCCTTCCCCTCTAATAGGGGACGGTTGGTATTTTCTACATGTCACACAGGTGCACGTGTAAATATACGTCACTGATTGATGTCTGTGTAATAGAGACCAAATTTAGCGTTTGTATGGAATTTTGTCGGAGTGTCCGCGGTGTGCGAGAACTTCGACGAAATCGCGGCAACCGAAATTCGTTTAGCGACTCATAAGATCTGTTGGCATTACTATGGCTTCAATGGAAACCTACACGCCCGAGCTCTGTCTTTGCTACCCAAATTTAATGCCGCATTGAAATGGTTAGATTATTTATTTATTCAGGTTACATTTTAATGCATAACCGTTAGATTTGTCGAATTCTACATTGCCTATGCTTTGTAGTTGCCCTTGCGTTAACACACATACGAATAACTTTGACAAACGTAATCGACAGGTTAAAATAGAGGTGGAATTCCTATTCTTGTGATATCCATTTGGAAGCTATAAGCGGTACGCCAGAGGTTGCTCGGTGCCTGAATTATTAATATACTGCAGAGTATGTTAGCCATGTATTTGGATTTTTTTAGAACTTTATTATATCTACACATGGAAGTGGATTAGGGGTCATACGCACTATGCAGCTACCCGCAATGCGGCTAGCCGTAGACCGCTCCGGTCGCTCGGAAGGCTGCGGCCCGAGTGACAGCCACCCGAACGGTTGCTATACGCACTGTGCGGCTCAGGCTGCGGTTAAATGTAGTAAATAGCTGCAACTTCGTCCACGTCCATCTTTGAATTGGATCGATATGACCGCAAATCGCAACGGTTCTTCAACCGCACGTTGTGGTTGCAAAAGCGGCTGCCCGTAATCCGGCTGGCCTCATCTGCAACCGCATCCTGCGGTCAGCCGTACGGCTGGCCGTACGTAGCCTTACAATCCAGTATATCAACATAGGCGTCGGGACGTGATAAACCTCCCTCCCACCCCATTTGCCCTAGTCAATCGTTCTCGTTCAACCATTCTAAAGGGCGATAGTATAAATAATTACGTGGGATTGGCAGCAGCGTCCAGCGATAATTCTACCGTCACTATGATCGCCAATCCGAGTGCGAAGGTTGCCGATTAAGGCATATTCTCACCTAATTAGAAACAACACTTGTATGTGTCTTTGAGGAAGTCTTTTTTCAGCAGTGAACGTATGTCGGATATGAATAATTCTGTTGATGGCATTCAAAAGCTCAATTCCACCCTCACATTTTAATAAGTTATGCATAAGTCGCGCTAGTGAAACCGCGCCTTTAATCGTGGAGCGAGCAGTAACGAACAACCGCTTGAATTATTGAAACCAATTTGTACCAGGTCTGTGCTATTGTAAGAAGCCCAAGCGATTCATCCATTCGTTAGTTCAATAGTTTCATTCGGTCAATTACGGGCCAATCAGACATTTGACTTGTGAATATTGAAACATTTGTTTGATTAATCGTTCTATCGAAGTTAAGTGCGGGTTTCTTCAGGCATTTTGTTTTTTTTATAATGTTGTTATAAATTACGCCTTTTTAGAGTTCCGTACCTTAAAAGGAAAAAAGGAACCCTTGTAGGATCACTCGTACGTCTGTCTGTCTGTCTGTCCGTCTGTCACAGTCAATTTGCTCCGAAACTACTTGACCGATTGAGTTGAAATTTGATGAATATATGTAAATTGGTGAGCCAAAGATGAACACGTCAAGTAAAATAATAAATTTTAAACAGGGGGGGCACTTTCGGGGGGTAAATCAGAAAAAAATAATTCGTAAACTGTGTCGTGTGACATATCAAATGAAAGAAGTTGTTATCAGCATCTCAGATATATTTATTTTATAATTTTTGCATATACAGATTTGAAGTAATTTAAGAAAAACGACGAAAATTGACCATTCCCCTCCCCCTATCTCCGAAACTACTGAACTTAAAATTTAGAAAAAAATGTGGAAAATAGTTCTTTGCCTATAGATTACTGGAAAACCTATAAGAAGTATGTACGGAACCCTCACTACGGGAGTCAAACTCGCACTTGTCCGGTTTTTTATTTATATTTAAGGCAAAGGATTTGTCCTAATAACATTTGTAAATACTTAGGAGAGTATGTATCTCCACGCCAAGTCCGTTGCGGGGTAGGCAAACAGCGCCAGTTATCCGGTCCTCAATGATTCGTCTACATTCATCATTCTCTTCATATATCCACGCCGGTTCCTAAGACTGACTCCACTCTTACATAGTACTCGAACTATTTGGTTAAGGCAGGTCAGCCTTGGTCTTCTTGGGTCTGTGAAAGTGAGAAATTTATAGTTACGTACCTTAAAAGTATAAATGCCAGTACTAAAATGTATTTGTATCACGGTGAATTATATTATCGATACGCATACGAAGTTACTGGCAAAAAAATCAAGTATTTGTAGTATCATTCTAAGAGAAATATATACATAGAATAAAGTCCACAGTTGTATCAACCAAGTCTTTTAATTGAATTACTGGATAGACAGAATAGCATGACAGACAGCGCGAAGTGGAACTATGCGATGAGAGCAAATAGAATGAGGTCAAGTTGGATTGGAGGCGATTCTTTTAGGGCAGCGTTTGATTGAATAGCTGCTGTGATACGTTTTCTGAATCAATCCATAGGTCACGTTTTATAGAAGTTAAGAAAATGTTTAGCCAATCGAGGTGGGATGTCTGTGATCTGAGTATTTACTTCTCGACAAAAAAAAAATCCTTATTATAGTTTTACACTAGTGTTCCTGGTAATTTGCTGACATTTCTTTTTATATATTATTTACCTACTGTTCTTACCGATTCATCTGTTACAAATTAAAATTGAAGCGCACATGCATTCAATCGCGCCAACTGTCAACCGACTGACCATAAAGCGCCATAAGGTTTAATGAGATAAATTAAAATATTCGTAAAGTTTTCAAAATTTTTCTTTACCCATAATTAGCTATTTTATTTCTATTTTATTCTTATTAGCTATTTTATTTCTTTCATAAAACCTTTTTCGGTAAATTACACATACAACAAAAAAAGAATTTACGAAATCTGTTTAGCCATTCTCGAGTATTGCGCTTAGTGCTGCTTAGCGCAAAAGTCGAGAATGACTGGTATTTAGCGATTCATTTTTATTTATATAGATAGATTATGCCACTGTGTAATTTTCAGCCAACCAGATGGAATTTCGACCGTTTTGGAGATTTTATTTTTATGCCACGAAAATGACAAAAAATAAACAGTTATTTTTGTACGAGTAGCCTATTAACTACGGATAAAGAAAAAAATGTTTTTTGTTTCAGTTCCAAGTATAGAGACTCAATTACTTTGTATTTATTGAATCCTACAAATCTAGGATGTCACCGTTGGGGACACAAAAGAACAATATGTTCGCGGAAAGTTTCCTTGTGTTTTGGAGACTTAACCACTAGAGACTGCACTCATACTAGTTGCGAACTTCCGGCAACATTAGATAAAACCCCTGGAAGAATCATGGCCAATTCCATACATTGATTGATTTAAATATCAGGGAACATTCTTTAGGTCACCTAGACAATATTTCAAACCTGTTTTACCGTGTACCTTTTTTGAACAAATCTTACCACAATCCTTCAGTATGTAACCACCTTTTTATACTTGCATACTCCAAATGTATATCTATTAATTTCGAGAACTTGAAACCCATATTCTTTACATTTTTGAAATAAAATTTATGTGTACTTATGGACATGGTTTGCTAGTAATTAATAGAAGAATACAAAACCTAAACACATCTACACATACACGCTTTATACCTATTTATATAAACTCTAAGGCACCGGCCAGATAGAAAAGACGTCAGATACGGACGGGGCGCAGATCCGTCGCAGACAAGGCGTAGTCGCGACTTTTTAAAACATATAGAAAAGACAAGGAACGGGCGTGACGGCCGGCGCACTGTAGGCTGGGCTTTTCCTAGCATTCCGGTTGATTGATTCAACCAGCACACTGGCGAGCAGGCGAGCGCCCATCCCCCTCGCGTGCCTTCCGCTACCCCGCTTGCGCCTGCGCAGGGCGCAGACCCTGTACTTTCTGTATATTGTACAATAAGTCGCCATTGAGTTGAGTCAAGTCTTCATATCGGCGTCCCGTCTTTTCTGTATGTTTTACGTCGCGACGGCTGACATTTTGTACGAAAATAGATGAAACGGGCATCGCGACAGCGACGGGTCCGTGTCTAGCGTCTGTTCTGTGTGGACAGCGCCTAAGAGTTCAAGCTCGTTACAAAAGGGCAATAAACTAAAAAGTCAAGGATGTCACCGTTGAGGACATCGAAAGACAATTTGTTCGTGGAAAGTTTCCTTGTGTTTCTTAGAGATGAGCCACTGGAGACTACGCCACTCATCCTTGTTGCGAACTTTCGAGAGCGTTTGATGAAGTTTAGGTATTCAGACGTGAAAAAAATCATGTTAATTTATATTGAAAAGATTATACTTTTTTGTATAACGAAGTTGCAAACAAACACATGGATTTTAAGTGATGACTGCAGCCTATGGCACGACATATGACATCTACACAAAAACCAGAGGTAAAAATGCAAATGCGCTGCCACCCCTGAGATCTTACCTGTTATGTCTCTGTGATAGTTACTATGCCGGCACTACTCGTCAATAGATGCATCTGCCGACGTTGAATACCTACCACAGAAGCTCAAATCACCTCCTCTACGCATGCGTAGATGACTTCTGCAGACGCGTCTGTCGATGTGTAGTGCCGGTATTAGGGCCATAGGTACCGTACTATTTAACCGGAATAGGACAATGCTGACCACTACCATTTGGCGGTAGATAGATAGAATTCTATATGGATGGCGGTAAAAACCGCAAACAAGGATGCTTTGATATTTTCGTGATTATGTTTTTTACATTTATCGAAATTAAATCACCGTGCAAATGATTCTATGCTAAAGTAAAATAAAATTGCTAGACAAAGCCCATTTTAATTTTAAATCATAGATATATAATTTTCGGAATATGGAATGCAAAAGTAATGCGTCCAATCCTTCTTATTCTAATTCATTACAAATAATCCAGAATCGCATAATATCAAAACCAATGAAAATTGAATTACACACCTATTGCAATTTAATTGACCTCAAAAGTTCCAATTACAATCCACAAAGACACTCAACGGGTTAAAATGTAATAATACACAATATAACCACCAAACATCAGCTTCCCTTTTGGTGTAGCTTTGAACTAAATGAGATTCGTTTAATTTGATTTTAATTCGTCCCGTATAGTGCCTTCAAGCAGAAAAAGCGATAGTGTACAAAAAGGATGGTCACAGACAGCATTGCGTGCGACGCAGTAGGAAGTGCGGCTAATAATCCTTTTGGAGAAAACCTTTTATACATCTACTCACTCATGGTTTAATTTTGCGCTGTACTAGCCAACAACTTGCATTTTTCGTTTATTTTGTGTAGACATAAAACAATTGTTTAATTTGTTTCAAAGAGAATTTTAAACGGGAATCCAATTAATATCTATTAATTAACAAATTAGCTCTCAATTACTATCAGTATCAATACAGTAGGTATTTTTGTGACAAAAATTGTAAGACTGGTACACATATTCATCTTGTTATAGTTATACGTGTAACAACTAGGGATCGTAATGTTTATAATACTATGATAATGTTACATTACGTAAAGCATATGACGTTTCGCTTCTGTGGAGAAATTACGTGGCCAAACAATACCTTAAAACTGAAATAATATAATATATAGATAGTAATAAATACCACCACTTAGCAACAGATAGATTTTCTAATAATTTCTACACTCTTATGGTGATATTCACAGACCGCACTACGACTTTACTTTGAGCAAAGTATGCTCAGAACTGTCTGAAATGTATGGGTTTTGACAGTTCGAAGCGTACTTTGCTCGAAAGTAAAGTCGTAGTGCGGTCTGTGAATCTCGCACTTAGAAGACAATAAAAAATTGTGTGTACGTACTCGTATGTATGTACCCACGTAAGAAGTTATAATTCTTTAGCGTAACAAACCAATATACAGGAAGTAAAACAAAACAACAAAAAAAATGCAACTAACTTCAGACTTGCTTTTATCTGTTAAGCAACTAACTTCAGAGTATTGCTTTTATCTATTGATGTGCGCGCGTATCGTCAAAATTCACTATCATCTTTTCCCATCGCGCTAAAATAATTATAACTTCAGAAACTAATGAAAAATTAATTTGAGTGACAACAGAAATATCGTCAAACTTATACAAATAATTGTACCTATACCCGTGTTTGCATTAACGCAAGTACTGCGACTTCTTATATATAATAATAATAATAATAATGGCAACCCATTTCACGTCCCACTGCTGGGCACGAGTCTCTCCCCTTTTTTGGGGGGAGGCCTGGAGCTTACTCTACCACGCTGCTCCAATGCGGATTGGTGGAGGTGGGTGGGTTAGTGGCCAACCCTCTGTCGGATGTTTTCAAACCACCCATAAGGCCTCCGACAAGGTTTAACGACTGAAATCTATCGATAGCAACCGGGACCGACGGCTAAACGTGCTCTCCGAAGCACGGAAACGCGCATTTAATTTGCCACTAGCGGTCACCCATCACACTACCCGACCGCGCCCGCAGTGCTTAACCGAGTAGATCGCTTACAATCTACACTAGCCGCTGGGCCATGCGCGCTGCGGCTTCCTATATGTACATTGATATACCAATGTATTCAAAGATTTAATTATGCCAAGAACTTTTGAATACAAATCTAAAATTTTCTTTATACAGTCGAAGACTGTGAATTGTTAGAAAAGTTTGGCCACAATTTTTACAAATCAGTGGAGCTATGTCAGCAATATGACAAAGTTGCACTGAAATTTTGGTAGCTGATCCGTTGCACTTTGTGTTAGTTCTGCACCAAGATAATATGAAAACATATTCTTGTTTAAAGTTTGGATGATATTATTTTAATAGTTTCAAAAATAATTACAAAAATATTCAGTACTTATACTACGAGTATTACTTATTTATGATGAATATGATTTGCAATTTTTTATGTAACCGAAGGAGGTAAACAATCATTGCATTCGACCATGTTTTCGTTTCTCTTTTGCTCATTTAATTTTACCCGTCCTCATTTGAAAATCAACTTAAAGTTAATTAAAGTTAAATATTTATTAAAATATGTAATGGGAAAAAAAAAAAGAGTACTCGTATTCAACACTGCGCGGGAATAATAAGTTTTTGATTTATTGGAAGGCTCAGAAGCTACATAACAGAATAGCAAAACATATTCACAGCTCAGAAAATTATCACCTAATGAGGAACACGTGTCACGTTTTCATTATTAATATCATTATCTAATTATGAATATCGATTTCTTGTTAAGCTTCTTACAATCTTTGAGGGGCTCCTATAAAAGACGTGTACAAGAAGCAACACCGAGTAGTCTCCACCACCCACCTGAGGTTGGTTATAATAGGCTGAAGTAGTTCGGAACCGATTTTCTTCAGTATTTTGCCGTCACAATAGACAATCATCAGAAAAATGCAGTCTGGATCAGTGGGAACTTTTCAGACATGGGGCCAAGGTGCGAATCAAACCGTCGTCGACAAGGTATTACCTGAAATGTTACATTTAGTCGATGCGCACTGGTATCAGTTCCCACCAATGAACCCTCTCTGGCATGGACTACTGGGTTTCACCATCGGACTTCTTGGCTTCGTATCTATCGTCGGTAATGCAATGGTGATATACATTTTTTCATCAACGAAAAGTTTGAAGACGCCATCAAATTTGCTGGTTATTAATTTAGCTTTCTCCGATTTTCTTATGATGGCCGCAATGTCTCCAGCTATGGTCGTCAATAGTTACCACGAAACGTGGGTGTTTGGACCATTCGCTTGTGAACTATATGGCTGCGCTGGATCATTGTTTGGATGCGCTTCTATTTGGTCGATGACAATGATAGCGTTTGACCGCTACAACGTTATTGTGAAAGGAATCGCTGCTAAGCCTATGACCCAAAAGAATGCTTTGATGTATATTGCTGGAATTTGGATGTTTTCTCTCGCCTGGACACTTGCACCGTTCTTCGGGTGGAACAAATACGTACCTGAGGGAAATATGACTGCTTGTGGTACCGATTATTTGAACAAGGATTTCTTCAGTCGCAGTTATATTGTAGTTTACTCAGTCTTCGTGTACTTTCTGCCTTTGCTACTTATCGTCTACTCTTACTATTACATCGTTCACGCTGTTGCTCTGCACGAGAAATCAATGAGGGAACAGGCTAAGAAAATGAATGTGACATCTCTGCGGACAACGGAAGCTGTTAATGCGAGTGCTGAATGTAAATTGGCTAAAGTAGCTCTAATGACGATTTCGCTTTGGTTCATGGCATGGACGCCATATCTGATCATCAACTACACAGGTATTTTGGAGAGTGCACCAATCAGTCCTCTTGCTACAATATGGGGTTCACTATTTGCAAAAGCTAATGCCGTCTACAATCCGATTGTATATGGCATCAGCCATCCGAAGTACCGCGCTGCGTTGTACAAGAGATTCCCTGCGTTATCTTGCCAAGCATCAGCCGACGAGTTGGGTTCAGTAGCTTCCGTTACTACTGCGATATGCGACGAAAAACCTGCTGCTTAATATTTTGTTGAATTTATTTTATTGTTGACTTCAAATGAAGGCGGTCAAAAGACAACGCTGTTTGGTTACATCATAATGTTCAATAACAAAAGACTACTTCAATTAATATTTAAGTACGGAGGATCTCGAACGAAAATAGCTATGCATTACGGACTAATAAATATTTTACGACAGCTGTTCTAGAGTTTCACTGTGATATATCCAGCACTAACGTGTAAAGATGAGATGGTAATAAATGTGGTGTATAATCACTTTCACAAAGGCAAACAAACTTATCTTAGATTTGGTAATGGATCTTCACGTCAAATACGCATTTGATGTTATGTTTATTATTTAGTAAACATCTATATGAACTGAGTGCTTGTTTGCCACCATATGTCAGCACATAAAAAGGTTTCTTCAATTCATTAGAATTAGGCATACCTATATGATATTATTTTATATACTAGTTGACCCGGCAAACGTCGTTTTCCCATACAAATGTTAAATCCTCAATAACCAAGACAAATATTTTTAAAAAAAGTAATCGAGTCCCATCTGATATCATAGGTATGAGGAACGTGTTTAAGTGAAGTTAATTTTGGTGTGCGCCTTTTTGGCGACAATTTCTAAAATGGTGTAAAATATAATAATAATGTAAATTAAATCCTTAAAACTTCACCATTTTTTTATATTTAAAAGGATTTGTATTGGTCTAAGGGGCCGTTCAAGTATTACGTAAGCACTGTGGGGGGGCGGGGGGGTGTTTGCTCTGCTTATTTTGGATGACAAGGGGGGTAGGGGAGTGTAGATGATGATTACGTCATCGGTAGTTATTTACTTATTACATCAGTAAAATCTAATCTCTATCCTAAATCTATTTTCTTATTCCTAAAATTATAATTATAACATTATAATTATTATATAAAAAAAAACAATACATTAATTGAAAAATGTTTACGTAAGCATGGGGGGAGGGGGTAAGAGCTTTGCTTACTTTTGCTGACAAGGGGGATGGGGGGGTAAAGAATCGTAATAAATCTGCTTACGTAATACTTGAACGGCCCCTAAATAACTTTCCTTTTAAGTTTCCTATTTTTCAAAGATATGAAGACACAAAATATAAAGACAGATATATATGCCATCGCGGGATTTTTTGTAGATCTACCAAAGATAAATTATTCCACCATACATTGTTTTGTTATATTTCAAAATGTTTAAGCTGCATCTTAAATGAAAGCTCCCAGACGGCTAGATTTTTTCCGATACCCCAACACATATGAAATTCCAATCTCTTCTTCTTCTTTGTCGTGTCCTCATGACTGAGGGTCGTGACCACCAAAAGCAGCATCTCGGGTCAGTGCTCTCCAAGCTTTCTATTTTGGGCCAAGTGGATTGCTGTTTGCGTGTTGCAATTAAGGGACTCTAGTTTGTAACTATACTGTGACTCTAGAATGGCATCTATCCATCGAGAGGGCTTTCTACCTCTGCTCCTTTTTCTTTCAACATGGCCTGTTAGTATTAGCTTTTCCTGGTTCCCAGCATCACGTCGGGCCACGTGACCGAAAGTCTTTTCTACTGGTGGTAGAGCTCCAGTGACGGAGTTCGCTGGCGTAGGCACCACCGCATTACCTAATATACTTGCCGGTAAATGGTAGTGTTCATCACTATCGTGTTCCGGTCAGGTGGTAATGTACGGCCCTGTAATTTCTGGCACAGAGGCATAACACCTAATGCCTCAGGAGTGGCGGCGCATCTGCATTTTGACCTCTGGTCTTTATGTGGGTGTCTATAGGTGCAGTCATCACTTAACATCAATGTGAACTGCATGCTTGTTTGCCACTTTACGTAACAAAAAAGAGTTGTAGAAATTAAATTTGCGGATTTTCTCGCACAAACTATACAATACTCCCAGACTTTTCCTTATACCCGACGTTTCGTTGGCTCTCCAGCTACCATACAATGTATGAAGCTCGCGAAAACCTGCGAAAACGTTAAAAAAAAGTTTATCACGAACAGACAGACGGACGCGGCAGGATACTTTGTTTTCTAGTATGTATAGGTCGTAGGTACATAATGTATAACATCTCGTCTCGTCTTTGTTTTCTAGTATGTTTAGATTGTACATACAATACAATACGCTTACACTCACAGCCCCACAGTAGGTATAAACCTGTGTCGTGGGTGATGTTGTACACATACAACACATATACAAACATCCAGACCCGAAACAACTGTCTGTTGGCCATACAAACATTTGTCCCGGTACGGGGATCGAACCTCCTACCCCTCGATCGGTCATCTCACACCACTGGACTATTTTTTTTGTCTTTATTTATTTTATTATTATTATCTCATGGTCACTGAATATAAATAACGTAATATAATTCAGAACTTTTGTTCCGTTCTAGCTCTCAGAGGCCATATTAATATACAATGTGAAATTGTAGTGTTTGTATTCCTGCTGCAGGACCATTTACTTTCGGTAGTAGGTATTATCAAAATATATTAAATAAAGCAAAAAAAAGTTTACATCTGATTTAACAATTATTATCACCTCGAAAGCATGAAAAATTGTAGTTATTCAATAAGCCTATATACTTTTATGCACTTCTTGAACCAGTACACGTACACCGTGAAAAAGTGAAAAAAAATAGTAAACAAACCCCACAGACAGCATTGAAATTAAATAGCTATAATATTTTAGTTCAATTTTAAACGTATGTAACTTCGCGCCTATTATTCCCGACGTTGTACGCAGAGGTAAATGCATCTATTCAAGCATATATGCAAACACCCACGATTCGCCGGTTACGTTTTTTGTAACAGGTGGCGAGCCTGTTGATATCTCCGGGCACATTACCAAACTACCAAATTAGAGATAAAAGATAAAAGATTTTACACCGTTATCTCTAATAGCCTCCTATCCGGGCATCGAACCCAGCAGCCCAGCGTAGTAGTAGTTGCTTGCTACCATTGGCTTGTGAGGCAGTTAAATAAAATTATACCAAGACAAAATGTTGATTTCTAAAAACAACCACTGAAATGCACCGTGTAACATACGCTCCATTCGTGATCACGAAATAGTCAATCTGGGTTGAATTAAGCTACAACGAAACAACAACACTAGAGATACGTATTTTATGCACTATGCATACTAAATAGATGATTATCTATGTTAACCGAATAATTACAAAACCGCTTGTGGCGACGTTGTGGTTGATAGCGACTTAATAATTTATATGATATGTTAAGCAAACACATTGGTTACTTGTTAGATTCGACGCTCGGATGTAGAGCTTCGGTAGCTTAGTGAATCAGAAACTCATTAATTCATTTTGGGTGACAGGCACCTCTTATGACACGTCAAAAACAAGTGAATAACAATTGATATACATGTCAAACAAGATAAAAAATATATGTATAGTCAAGAATATCACTAAGATGAAACTAAATATAATATACTAATGTAAAAAGTATATCAGTAGAATGTCTCATTTCCCCTTTACAAACTGATGACAAAGAGTAAAAAGAAAAGAAAAAGAGGCATTCTTTGTCATTCACCGGCAGAGTTCCAAAGGCCAATATGATCTGATGTGGTAAAGCGGCCGGACTGGGTAACCTGATGTCGAAGATTTTTTTTTCCATTTTTTCTTTAATATAAATAGTACTTCTATGTGTTGTAGCGAAAACACAAATTACACACATATTACAACTTGGTAGATTCAAAGGTCCACAATTTTTGTCTGGATTAAATTTTAAGTTTATCAGGACTCATGGAATATATTGCGGCTTCTACAAATTGATATCTTGTTTTACTGTTTCAATAAATTTTATCCTTTGTTTAAGGTTTCCATATTATGTATCTAAATTTATAAACCTTTATCATATTGCTTCAAATATATTTATTTGTGATGAAAGTAATAGGTAGTTACAAGGCCAATGAAACCAGAGGATTCAATGAAGATGCTTTGCCACTACTGAGGCCTAAGGCCTCTGTGCCAGCAATCACCTTCGGCCGTACATTACCACCTGACCGGAACACGATAGTATTATGCAGCAGTAAGTAGATTAGGTAATGTGATGGCTTACGCCCGCCAGCACCGTCATTGGAGCTCTACCACTAGTAGTTATTATTATGATTTCGATACAAAATTTGTGTGAGAAAAAAACGGAAAAAAAAAACGAGTGAAATATCACTGCCATGGCGGTTTTTTGCGCTCCAGATCAAATGTGCACGTAACTATTCCAATACCTATCCCGCTGATAAGTTTCAAATCTCTTAAATCTGCAAATGAACTTTGACTTTATATTCCTAAATATATGGTTTGTTTTTGACGAACTGGTAATTCTTTTGTCCCGATAAATTCGTCATCTGTATGTCGTAAAATAAAATGGATCCTGGATACGTCACTCACGTGTTACACACATCTGCCGTGTGTTGGTTCCGTAGGAAAAATTGGTGGATTCAATTTGGAAGATTTAAATAGACGTATTTTTTTGTCAAAAAGGGTATGGATATTGTTATAGCCTATCTTCTCAAAGGTACACACACACCAATGCTTTTTGGCACGGTGTGTTTGAGAACTTAATAAACTGATGCATCCTACTAATCACGACCAATATTATAAATGCGAAAGTAATTATGTCTGTCTGTTACTTTTTCACGTCCAAACGACTTAACCGATTTTAATGAAATTTGGTACAGAGATAGAGCTGACTTTGAGAAAGAACATTAGTTGCTTTTCGACATCCACGCAGGCGAATCCGTGGGCAACAGCTAGTATTAAAAAAGCGAAAGTTTTGTGAGTACGGATGGATGTTTGTTACTCTTTCACGGAAAAACTACTGGACAGATTTGGATGAAACCTTACAGTAATATAGGTTATATATTATATTGAAATAGCTTAAAAGCTAAAATTTTCAATAATTAAAAGTACCTCGACGAGAAGTTGACGTCGAACGTCAAATCCACCAAGAGACAAAAGTAATTTACTAACCTATTGATAACTGCCTCAGAAATCTTATTGCTTCAATAGTCTAGTGGAGTCCTGGGTTCGATCCGTGGGTCGCCAGGTACCTAAGTATTCCTTCATTCAGTATTTATATGAAGACTAGTCTTTGCCCGCGACTTGGTTCACTTAGAATTAAAAAAAAAAATAATTGTATTTCTATGCGGACGAAGTCGTGGGCACAGCTAGTCTTTTATTATGCATGCATAATTCTATTATCAGTCGTAGTTTTTTCAAAGCTTTAGAGCCAGTATCGAAAAAAAAACTCAAATCATTGTTTTATTTTCAGAAATATTTCAAATGAGTTAAAGAGTAGATAGTATATGAGAATTTGAAGAGACAAAACAACATCGTACAGGAGTATTTAACACGATTTGATTCTGTGTCATGTGATTACTTCAAACGCTACTCAATCTGGTCATTCCTTTGATGGCATTCAACTTTAGTGCAGTGAGAACCTGCAGTGAAACTTAAACGTATATGCCCACACGAATCATTCGATTAGAGGCTGTGTACACTTTGTGATGTACGTAGTTATATTTTGGGGAAACCCGATATAGTGTTCACGCTTTTGAGTTCTTTGGTACTATCAGGCGTGCAGACACGTGAGCAGTCTTAATGTCATAGCTCACTACAGCCTTTCGGCACCCGACCAGCACCGCCTCGGTTTATGGCGTCCACTCGTTGTCGACGGGTGGTCCGGGTGAACGACGTGATGTTACTTGTGAACCACTCGCAAACGGCGCGTGGTTCACTTGGAAACAGCGCGTTGGCAATGCAAAGTCAACGCAAGACAAGCTAGTGGTCACCGAGTAGTCCACTCGACGTCCGCGCTTTGACGGCTTTCGGTCACGGCGATACGGAGCGGAGTTGATGTAATGAGCGCAGACTGCTCGAGGCGGTCGGGTGCTGGTCGGGTGCCGGGTACTCTTTTTATTTTAATTAAAGTATTTAATTGTTTTCATATTAGATCTCATTAACACATGCTAGTGAAATATATTTTTTTAAAGAAAAATGGAAAGAAAAAATTGACTTCAGGCGAGACTTGAACTCGCGTCCACTGGAAATCCAGTCCAGCCGCTCTTCCAACTGAGCTACCGAAGTCCTAACCGAACTTAAAGTATTTAGTATAGTTATTTGCACTTACACGAATGAACATACATATTTTTTTGCTATAACACGTATCAATGGCTTACAGTGTCTTACATAATACACATATTAGACTTTTTCATCCCAATCACGGAATAGATAAATAAATTATCTATTCTGTGATCCCAATCGACGAATAAAGACAAAACTATTACCTGGACAACTAAAGCCTAGCTGTTTTTATAGCACATAACGTTTACTACTCGAGAACCGTAGAGACCAATACGGCTATATATAGGTAGTAGCAGAATACATACTTTTTCGTATGGTTTTACCTATTTGTTCTTTTGACATTCATTATTTAGCGTCATACGTGCTAATCACCTGTGAAATAAGACAAACCAATCCCTTAATTTGTGACTATTTAGTTTTGGTTTGGCTTTGAAGCGTCTTCATTTAGTGGAACTGAAAAAAATATTTCAATTTACTACTTTTTATGTTTTTTTTTTTTGCAATTAAGGTGACAAACAAGCATGCAGTTCACATTGATTTTAAGTGGTGACTGTAGCCTACAGACATTTACATAAAAACCAGAAGTCAAATACTAGTTGCCACCCCTGAGACCTAAGATATTCTAGATATAACAAAGACTTGTGATAGTTATTACGCGGCCATACATTACCATCTTACCAGAACACATGCTGAACACTTTCATTTTGCAGATAGATTAAGAAAATTGATAGTGCCTACGCCCTCGAGTCCCTACCCTAAAACTCTACCACTAGTAGAAATAATTGCCAATAGAAGTAATTGGAGCCATTATTGAAATGACCTTTTTGTTTCGGCACAGAGGCATATCAGCTTAGATTTTGGTAGTGGCAACGCATATATTCAACATTCATTGAGTGTTTCTATTTTAAAATAGATGTGTATATGCTACAGTATATAACTTACTTTTAATATAAACTGTACGTATCACTCCATGACATAAAGAAATGTATGGCCTTGTAATTTTCGGCACTGAGGCATAACACCTTAGGCCCCAGGAGTGGTAACGCATCTGCATTTCGACCTTGATCTTTGTGTGGGTGTCTATAGGCTGCAGTCATCACTTAACATCAACGGGAACTGTATTCTTATTTGCCACTTCCATTACAAAAAAAAACTTCTATTCGTATTGAGTGCAACATGACCACATGATTTGTTTGTATTCTGCTACAATTCATTGAAATATTTACCATAAGCAAAAATATCAAGTCAAATACTATGCAGCCGAGTGAACATACACTAATGAAACTAAACAATATACTTTTAACTTCGCTCAATGACGATAAAATATACTGTGAATACAACAACACTGGTCTATTATTTCTAGTTTTAAACTTCTGAACGAGTGTTCAGTTTGTATGAGTACATCAAGCTAACTATATTAACATTTTGCATTCAGTTCCGCAGAAGTCAATGACGTGATATCCGTTGCTTTGTTTGAAACACTGTAGTAATATGAGAATAATGAAAATTGAACAAAGTTAATTAATAGGTTAATAAATTAAATTATGTTGTTCATAATAAATACTTGACTATTATTGGGCATCAATAAGTTTTATTTTAAATCTGATAAGGGTATATTTATGCTGAAAAAAAAGATGTCGTTTAAACATGAAAAAAAAAATAGGTTTTGTTTATAAATTGTCTTTAAATCATGACAATTATTATTAATTTATTTGAAAAAAAAAACTAAAGATTTAAATTTATGTACCTACTAACAGGTGTAAATTGTTAGCTATATTGCACAAGCTATATCGGAACAATGAATTTTAGTATATATTCTGAAAAAGCAAATTTAAAAAAATTACAGAACAGGGCGATTAAAAATTTAAGTTTTGTAATGGTGGCAAAAATAGTTGTGCATACCACAGCAAAAGATTAGCGACGGGTAAAAAGGAAGACAGGTCAAATCAAGGTCATTGTAAGAAGATATATTACAATAAATTGTATATAAATAATCAGGTGGTCATAAAAATAAAAATTTAAACATATTTATGTTATTGTATAAAACACACACTTACGGTTAAATTAAAAAATAAACTATTTAACACACATTAGCATCATAAAAGCATACAACTCAAAACTGTTTTGTTTGAAATATAATTATTTAGTATTTGTTTTAAAAACTTTTATGAATTTACTTAATACGTATAAACAAACAAAACTTTAACTAAATAATAGTGGGAGGTAATAAATGAGTTCACCACATATTAAATTAATGCTGATACGTAATATAGCCACGATCGAAAAAATATTAAATCTAAGTTTACATCAGCTAAATTAAAGCCACAACGTATAAAAGTTTCATAATATAACTTATGGCGTTGGGATATGAATGAATCCCATAAGAGCTGATATTGCAAAAGTTCGAAAGGGATTATTATTTTACCCCCTTTATTGGTTTTTCATGGTCGTTTTATTATCAGTTGATGCATTAAGAGGTTTGTTTGTAATTGTTTGGTATTACGGAGTGGGTATTTTTCTTTGATTTTTTTTATGTAATGGAAGTGGCAAACAAGCATGCAGTTCACATGAGATGTTAAGTAATGACTGCAGCCTATAGACACCCACACAAAGACCAAGGTCAAAATGCAGATGCGTTACCACTCCTGAGGCCTAAGGTGTTATGCCTCTGTGCCGGAAATTACAGAGCCGAGAAATATGTTACTATTTTTGTGAACAAGCAAAAAGTTATTAGTTACATCTTTTGGAATTGTTTGTTAGTTCAAATATTTCGCTGGCGCAAGAGACGATTTTCACTATAAAAACTGTTTTCTGGTCGAACCGGAGATTTTTACCGGAACATCAGATGTTGCTCAAAATTGGTCTGCCAATAAGCCCATTGGCTTATTAAGGTTTCCTGCACGGGAACACCGAGATTGCCAAAACACATTCAACCTATTGAGAAACTTGCAATACAGTATCTAGCATAATATATATACAGTATCAGTAAGAGACCCAAAGAAACCTTGACTTTGGGCGGATATCGAACTTGTGTCCTCTGGACAACCATCCCAGCCGATTTAGCATTAAGTTATCAAAGCCACCCACACCCTAGTTTAGAATCTTCTTTTTGGATTTAGACCGTCTCGCGTACCGCTTTATTTCTAAGCTTATTTTTATTACTTAAATTCATTTTATGCAGAAGATGCAAGAGATCAATAAGGACAGTCTAGTTCAGATATATCCACTAAATTGAATACCTCAAAGTAAGACAGATTTATATGACAAAATTTATATGGAGTGTACACAGAAATGGCAAAATACTAAGTCACATTTTGAGATATAAAATATGATCCATCTCCCATAGAATAAACAACGAACAGCACTTAACCGTGATATTGCCGAGGACAGCAGAACAACGGAACAATATCATAACGGAATGAAACGGAGGTAATGCAGAATTATGCTAATGATTGCTGCCTAAATAAAGCCGGGCGCGAAATATGAGCAGACTCACGGACTCACGGACAAATTACAATGGCTGCGAACTAATAAAGATGGTAATACCAGCCTAAACAATTTGTAGGTAGCGTTCATTATTCCACGATTCCGGATTTTGTTTATTCAAATGATATTGTGGGTATTGTGCTGAGCTCGGTGTAGTTGGTTAATTTGATATGGATGTAATACGACATTTATGTCATAGTTCTGCTCTTCTAGTGTTGATATAATAAAACGTGAATATTGCGTCTCAGCTCTATATATAAAAGACGGTACGGTACAACACGGTATTCAGGGTCCGGCAGAAAGGGTGGGCGTGGCCTCGCGCCGTGTTGCCGCTTATTACACTACACTTTACACTATCCGGTCGACAGTACCCTAATTCACTCACAGTACAAATACACGGGCCGCTCCGGTCGCCCTAATTAAGGCCCTAAGTCCCTAAATATTATAACACAACCCTGACCCTTGCTGTCGTACCTTGAATACCGTGCTGTGTAATAAGTCCTACAAATATTTATGGCCATATTACACGACACGGTACGGTTTCCATACTGTTCATAATTCTACTGTCACTGAGTTAGGGCCCTGTCGACCGGATAGTGCAATAAGCGGCAACCCGGAGACGGGCCATGCCTACCCTTTCTGTCGGACCCTGAATACCGTGTCGTGTAATAAGGCCATTAAAGATAGCCAATGTGTGTGTGGGAGGCCGAGCGTGTAGGTGGGATAACGAAAGGTCGAATAATATTTATTCCTGTCACGTCATACTTTGTCAAATAAATCCGTCCGTGTTTCACAATACGAAAATATTTTTTTCATCTCAGAAATGGGACCAACAACTACAAGCATCCATATTAGGTGTCATGTGAATGTTGCAGCTTATATACAATACATATTACATTTAGGTTTTTTTTATTTAATGGAAGTGGCAAACAAGCACGCAGTTCACATTTGCGTACAGATGCGTTTCCACTCCGGAGGCCTTAGGTATTATACCTCTGTGTCGGAAATTACAGGGCATTTTTTCTCCTATTTTGTCACTTTAAGATTCTTAGGAAATTATGTCTACGCTCAGAATTCAAATATTGTCCATTATTATATTGTTGTTGGAAAAATTCTTGTATTGCAGATTACCTACAAATGGTAAAATATTTTAAAGAAAAATGGAAAAAAAAAATTGACTTCAGGCGAGACTCGAACTCGTGTATTGTATCGGTTGCCTAACTAACATAGTGTGGCAATAGATGGCGCTACTGCCACCATAAGGCAATGCAATAAATGTGAAGGAAAGATTTGACAAATCGGGCAGGACTTCGGTAGCTCAGTTGCGGCTGGACTAGATTCCCAGTGGCCGCGAGTTCGAGTCTCGCCTGAAGTCAAATTTTTCATTCCATTTTTCTTTAATATATATTTCACAAGCATGTGTTAATGCGAAATATTATAAAACAATGGTTAAATATTTCTTCAAATAAACTTATTTCGATATAGTCCTCTTGGTAGCTAAGGAATGTCCTTTTCCTGCCCACATGTGAGTCAGTAACAGAATTGAGAATGTAGCAAAGGACGGCCGTATGGATAAAGCTGACGTTGATAAGGGTTGCACGGAGTCGTTAACACTAATTGAACATGTTTGAGTAATGAATATAGGAACAAGTGGAATCACAAATAAAATAGCATCACTTTTAATTGAACTTTTAATTTTTATCTAATAATTAAAGTTTGTACAAATTCTAACCCGGCCGTGTCGAGTTTCTTCGTCTTTAATCACTCAAAATAAGTTCGTTTTTTGTCATAGGATTAGGCAGGTTTTAAACATAATTTGATGCAAACGCCTACACAACATACCGCAACTATCAGGTTGTGACTTTTTTCTGAGCTTCATGCAATACGTGACCTGGCAACACAGTTGACTGTCGACATCATATTTCTACTGGGAATTATCTCTAAAAAAGGATCTAAAGGGCAGTAGCACTTACTCTTCCACTCAGGGACAACTAAGCCACCGATCAGGCGATCCAAGTAGTTTCCATCAAAACAATATGGCTTTGCAGAGTACCGGCCATAAGAAAACCTCAAAAAAATAGCATCACCATCAAGTGTGCTGTTTTACTGGCAGTAGTAAATATAACGCTACTGCGCAACGGCACGCGGTCGCGGTGATGGATGGCATCGCATCAACTGAAGGCTCAGTTTCACATTTGTTGTGGTGCTGACGGAAAGGGACTGCGTCAGCTTTTTGTTATGTTTTGGCGGGGAAGTGGCTTGTCCGGAAATTAAAATAAAGCACGAACGCTCGGCCACTATGTTTCTATCTTCTAAGAGTTCAGCGTTTACTGGACTTGTTTTTGTTTTGTTTTTTTACATTATTACTTACTGAAGTGGCAAGCAACCATTCAGTCTACATTGATGGTTGAATTTATTTTCTGAAATTATATTGATCGGTATAAATATCTGTAGCCTATAAACATCTACGTGAAACCACATATTTCAATGTAGACGTGTTACCACTACTAGGGCCTAAGGTATTATGCCTTTGTGCCGGAAAATACAGGGTCGTAAATAGAATAATCAGTGGATCATCAAGAAGATGAAATTCGGTATCGTCGGAGTTTGGTAATGAGTCCGATAAATCTTCACCAATGCATGAATCTTAAAAAATACCTGGCAAATTATGGCACTACCTCTGAATACCGTTTTTAGAAAATATACCTGTCAAATTATAACATAACATGTTTAAGATTTAAGCTCTTATACTTTGATTTAGTTAAAGTTAATTCAGTAACTTACATAAATATAGCTTCACCAAACGTTTTATCCAGTGTAGCACTTTTTAGCCAAGCCTTTGTTTTTTGTTTTAAATTCTAGAATAAACCACGAAAATTTCACGTCAAAATAATAGTAACAAAAAGCTGACGCAATTCCTTTCCGTCAGCATCACAACAAATGTGAAACGGAGCCTTTAACTGATACGATACTATCCATCACCGCAACCGCGTGCCGTTGTAAATAGCATCGTATTTACTACAGCGACTATAACCAAATTACTGCACACATACATCTAATGACCCCATTTACTATTACATCTTTATATGGGTTGAGTTGATTCCGGATGTTTTGCAATTTTCAAGTGAATTATTAACGAGCTCAGATTCTTATAAAACATGATCATACTGCCTCTATGAATTTGTGGGTGAATCATCTGATCAAGAATTAGATGTAATCAACAACTTCGGTGTTTTGTGATGTGCTGGATGAATGTAGGTTCTCCTTACTCTAAAACACTGGTTAATCCTAGAAATACCGCTGCCTACAGCTTTGAAGAAACATGTTAAACTCTAATCTGTAATTTGGATTATTATGGAATAGTTTCGGTAAGTTGTAACGTAAATAGGACTTTTAACAAACCCAGTAAATACTAAAATTTAATCTTGGGGGATAAAAACAAACTGGTCAAGCGTTTTTCACTTGTTTAAATTTGCAAGATAAACCCCGGTAAATTTCCTCGCCAAAATATAAGTAACAAAAAGCTTACGCAATTCCTTTCCGTCAGCTCCACAACAAATGTGAAATGAAGCCTTCCACTGATGCGATATTATACATCACCGCGGCCGCGTGCCGTTGAAATAGCATTACATATATTTATTTATGTTATAAAAGTGGCAAACAAGCATGCAGTTCACATTGATGTTAAGTCATGACCGCAGCCTATAGACACCCACACAATGACCAGAGGTCGAAATGCAGATACGCTGCCACTCCTGAGGCATTTGGTGTTACGCCTCTGTGCCGGAAATAACAGGGCCGTACATTACCACTAGCAGTCTATTTAACACTACCATTTAGCGGCAAGTATATTAGGTAATGCGGTGGTGCCTACGCCCGCGAGCTCCGACACTGTAGCTCTACCACCAGTCAAAACTGCCATTTACTACAACTGGTACTGCCATATAACATGGATGTGATGATCGATCCCATTTCCTCGCATATCCTATGGGTCGCGAGTTCTTTTCCCGCCCCGGAACAAATATTTGTATGGCCTTTGTATGGCCTACAGATATTTGTTTCGGATCTGGGTGTTTGTATATGTGTTGTGTGTGTACAACGGCACCCACTACATAGGTTTATACCTACCTATTGTGAGCTGTGAGTGTAAGCGTATTTTATTTTATTTAAGTCGCGTGGATCGAATTTTTGCTACCCGTTGATCCAGACATTCATTTCCAAGTTCATAAAGGCAGTATTATCAGGTTCCTATTGCAGAAATCGTTGCTTATAAATAATGCACTTGAATATTCCAAAATCCTGGTAGTTAGCTAAATCGCTATATAATTATATAAAATTCTCGTGTCACAATGTTAGTAACTATACTCCTCCGAAACGAATGTACCGATTGTCATGCAATTTTGTGTGCCTATTGCCGATTCTCATAAAATTGTGTGTGCCTATTGGTTAGGTCTGAGAATAGGCAAACATAATCACAATGATTGTTGAAATGATTCTCACAATTATTTTTTCCTAACGGGTTATTCATAAACCTACATTAGATACGTTTTTGCTATAGAACGCTTTGCCTTTGTCAGTTGCATTGTCAAATGTGCAGGATAGAAAAGGACAAAGGAGAGCAACACTTTAGCTAAAATACGTTTATGAATAAGGAGGTTAGGCTCATACGAAGTTCGTCGGAGTAGCTAGTAACCCTATATAAAGAACAATAAAAAAAAACGTAACTTCACGCCTGTGATCCCCGAAGGGGTAGGCAGAGGTAAATGCATGCATTCAAGCATACATGCAAACACCCACGATTCGCCGGTTACGTTTTGGCCCATGTAACAGGTGGCGAGCCTGTTGACATCTCCGGGCACATTACCAAACTTTGAGGTACTGGGAAATTTCCAGAAAATGGAAAAATCCCAATAGGACCAGAGATAAAGGCTTTTTCACCATTATCTCTGATAACCCCCTACCCGGGAATCGAACCCAGGACCTCAGCGTAGTAGTAGTGGCCTGCTACCACTAGGCTACCGAGGCAGTTCAACAATAAACATATTATAGTAAATGGGGTTATTTCATCCACGTGTACAGTAATTCGGCTATAGTGACTGCAGTAAATGCGATGCTATTACAAAGGCACGCGGCTGCGGTGATGGATTGTATCGCATCAGCTGTAGGCTAAGTTTCACATTTGTTGTGGCGGTCATGAAAAGGGATTGCGTTAGGTTTTGTTGCTAATATTTTGGCAGACAAGTTTTCCGCGGTTTGTCTTGGAAATTTAAAAAGTAATCACCATAAGTAATTAAATCAAAAAAGTGGATACATCATACAAACGATTCATCATACAAACAAATTGTTGAAGTCCCAATTAAGTTACATTATTGTTAATGTTACATTGATTAATATTCTAGTGCATTATTGTGTGAGTTGGCTTGTTTTTTTAGGGTTCCGTAGTAAACAAGGAACCCTTATAGTTTCGCCATATCCGTCTGTCTGTCTGTCTGTCTGTCTGTCTGTCCGTCCGCGGTTTAGCGCATAAACTATTAGTACTAGAGACTTGAAATTTGGTACGAGTATACACCTTAATAACGCCGACAAAGTGGTAGAATAAAAACGTGAAAAAAAACCGGGACCGACGGCTTAACGTGCCCACCGAACGCAACGCGCTTTTTAATTTGCCATCAGCGGTCACCTATCACACACCCGACCGCGCTCGTATCGCATGACCGAGTAGATCGCTTGCGATCTACATCAGCCTTAGGGCCATGCGCGTTTCGCTATATTGTACATGAGATTCCTAAAAATAGATACTACTATAAGAAACTGGTAGTAGAGCTCCAGTGACGGAGCTCGCGGGCGTAGACACCACCGCATTACCTAATATACTTGCCGCTAAATGGTAGTGTTCAGCACTATCGTATTCCGGTCAGGTGGTAATGTACGGCCCTGTAATTTCCGGCACAGAGGTATAACACCTAATGCCTCAGGAGTGGCAGCGCATCTGCATTTTGACCTCTGGTCATTGTGTGGGTGTCTATAGGCTACAGTCATCACTTAACATCAATATGAACTGCATACTTGTTGGCCACTTTTATTAAATTAAAAAAAAGATAAAAATAAAAATTGATAAATATATTAAGTAGAAAAGAACCAGCGTCGCGTTTTCTTAAATCAATATCCCAAAATCACTGTAAAGGATTTATAGTCATTGTATTAGGAAAAAGGCTTCTCAGCGGTGCGGTCCATAATGAAAAAGTATGACCGCTGGGATGGACCATTTCGCTAAGGAAGACAAATAACTGTGACTCACCTGCTAACTACGCTTGAAAATGTAAAATTACGTTTGTTTAATGCACTAAATAGTTAGCCGTTATTTATACAACGTATCTTTATATAACTGAATCCGTTGAAACCAATAAAAACAATGTAACGTAACTTCACGCCTGTAATCCCCGAAGGGGTAGGCAGAGGTAAATGCATGCATTCAATCATACATGCAAACACCTACGATTCGCCGGTTACGTTTTGGCCCATGTAACAGGTGGCGAGCCTGTTGCCATCTCCGGGTACATTACCAAACTTTGAGGTACTGGGAAATTTCCAGAAAATGGAAAAATCCCAATAAAACCAGAGATAAAGGACTTTACACCATTATCTCTGATTACCCCCTACCTGGGAATCGAACCCAGGACCTCAGCGTATTAGTAGTGGCCTGCTACCACTAGGCTACCGAGGCAGTTTAATATATATATATTAAGTATAAAAGACCCGCGTCGGTTTTTCTTAAATCAATATCCCAAAATCACTGCAAAGGATTTATAGTCATTGTATTAGGAAAAAGGCTTCTCAGCGGTGCGGTGCATAATGAAAAAGTATGACCGCTGGGATGGGCCATTTCGCTAAGGAAGACAAATAACTGTGACTCACCTGCTAACTACGCTTGAAAATGTAAAATTACGTTTGTTTAATGCACTAAATAGTTAGCCGTTATTTATACAACGTATCTGTATATAACTGAATCTATTGACAATTATTATTAAGAAGAATAAAAACAACGTGAGATGCTAAAAAACCTTTAATAAGTACTAATGTTTTTCATTTACTAAAAAACTAACCAGCAACCTTTGTATAATCAGAGAATATGAAATAATGGTACAACTAAACCAATTGTACACTATGCAAACGAAGCCCCACGACCAAAGTTCGGTCATTTTTTAAATTAGTATAATCTCGATAAAATGTTTTTTAATTACGACGCAGTATATCATCGCCACGCTGTATTATGAGTGGAACACACTCTGAAAGTGGTATTTATATGAGCAACAATTAAAAATGCAATTAAAATATAAAGTTCGAATTGCAGATCTTGACTTATTTATCTACATCAACCAGTTTTACTGGTAGTAGAGCTCCAGTGACGTAGCTCACCGGCGTAGGCACCACCGCATTACCCAATATACTTGCCGCTAAATGGTAATGTTGAGCACTATCATGTTCCGGTCAGGTGGTAACGTACGGCCCTGTTATTTCCGGCACAGAGGCAAAACACCTTAGGCGTCAGAAGTGGTAACGCATCAGCATTTTGACTTTGGTCTTTGTGTGGGCGTCTATAGGCTGCAGTCATCACTTTACATCAATGTGAACTGCAAACTTGTTTGCCACTTTCATAACATAAAATAAAGTTAACCTCAAGAAAAATATACTAATTTCATATATTTGCTGTCTACTCCGTGAGGGACTTGGCGTGACACACAAAAATATTCCATAATTTCATGTACTTTTTGAACACGAAGTGAAACAAGTTAAGGGTCGCACTTGAATTTTCACCTTTTGTTATTATGTATAGATACTATATAATAGTCCTTACTTAGGTAGGTAGGTACTATCCATCTGTACTGCACCGTTATTTGCCATCAACATTGTACAAAAAATCTCTATAAAAATGAACAACGTATCTGCGTTACCTTTTATCGTACCCTACCATCAGTCGGTAATGGGCATTAGTCGGACATAAGCTGGGTTTATAGCAGCTGGTCCCTATTTCCTGAGATGTTTATCTCAACATCAGTCTATCTTACGATAGATCCATTTGGCTCATAGTCGGTCGAACCAAAAATCTTTTAGGCCGATTTTATGAGGGTTTATAAGAATCTCGGATGGTTTACCCTCAGTTTAACCTTATCGTTGCAACCTTAGAATGACCTTTTATAGATGAAAATCTGATCGTACTGGGTGAAGAAGTGCAGAAAAGTCTACTTTTTAACTTTAGGGTCTGTTTCACCACTTGCTGTTAAATACCTTGATAGCTTTTAGGAACTTCTCTCCGATAGGTAAAAACTATAACTGACAAGCCATTTGGTTCAGTGATGTGTGACGATTGTTTTAACCGAAGCCCACAAGTTCGATTCCCGTACCGTGACACATGTTTGTAGGTGCTCTTCAGATGTTTGTTTCAGGTCTGGGTGTTTGTGTATGTGTTGTGTTGTATGTGTGTATAATGGCATCCAGGAGGTTTATTACTAGTGTAGGGCTGTGAGTGTAATAGGTGAAGATCACACTGCAGAATCATTTCGTTCATCCAGATATGCAGCAAACCAAATTTTTACGCAACTTTATAATCTAGAGAATATATATCCACTAGGTTGCCAATCTAAATTTGGCCGCAAGTATTTTTATCTAAATTATTTTATGAATAACAGCTAGCCACTCTTATTGCAGCCGATTTAATTTGCCTCCCGTATACCATAAAAATGAGAAAAAAAAAGCTTTAATTTGATATATTAATAATACATGTACGTCATGGACGTAAAAAGTAATCGGGGTGGAACGAAAATACGTAGGGGCGGCCAAGTGCGCAACGGCGGACGTGACTTTTCAGAGTTTTTATACTTATCGCCGTGAGTTAGACAATATTTTATTGAAAAAGCAAAAAAAATATTTCCCAAAAAAAAACATTAAAAAATACTTAGGCTATTTTTTGATAGGCAACCTTGTGGATATAATATATTCTCTAGATTATAAATGTGCGTAAAAAAAAGAGTTTACGAAACGAAATTATTCTGCAGTGGGATCCTAACCTATAAGCGTATTTTATTACTTATTTTTAACTTTCTCACCACTTGCTCTTAAAGTCCCTGATAGCTTATTAGGAACTTATCTACAATATCAACTACAACTTTCGGTTTCACGGGTCATCATCACCACCATCATCATCATCATTTCAAGCGAAATACGTCCACGCTGGGCAAAGCCTTCCCAAAGATACTTACAGTGTTGTGCGTCATTGGGGAATTATATGCCATAATCATCACTTGACATACAGTTTGGAGATAGTGGTAGCAGTTTTATCGCAGGACGCGGCTGGTGTAGATCATAAGCGATCTACTCGGTAAAGCACTACGGGCGCGGTCGGGTAGTGTGATGGGTGACCGCTAGTGCCAAATTAAATGCGCGTTTCCGTGCTTCGGAGGGCACGTTAAGCCGTTGGTCCCGGTTGCTATCGATAGATAGCAGTCATTAAACCTTGTCCTTGTTGTTGGAGCAGCGTGGTGGAGTAAGCTCCAGGCCTCTCCCAGAAAGGGGAGAGACTCGTGCCCAGCAGTGGGACGTATAATGGGTTGCCATTATGAGAAGGGTTTGACAGCCATTGCCAGTCGTATGCCATTGCAGTATTGGCAAAGTATTGTTTAACTACTAGTACTTACTAAACAATATAATTATACGATAAACCTTAAAATATATGGCGTCCTCAATAATCTCTCAGTCACGTTGCTTTCCAAGTGATGGATTATATTTCAAATTATGTTTGTGACGCTCAAGTGAAGATAATAAATAGGCTGTGAAAATGTTTATAAAGATAATAATTTATATTTACAAAGATTTGTTCACACGAATCAATCGAACTCTTTTTCCGTCAAATCAAATTAATATTATAAACTAGCTGTTGCCCGCGGTTTCGCCCTCGTGGATGTCGTTTTATAATCCTGAATTATTTTTTACTTTTCAGTTTTGAAGTCGGTTTTTCTTAACGTAGTTATATTTATTATATTATAGATGTGAAAGTATCTTTGTTTGGATGTTTAAATGTTTGTCCGTCAATCATGAAATTTGTTACACAGATAGGGTATTAGCTGACTTAGATTATAGGATACTTTTTATCCCGAAAAAATGTTCCTGTGGGATGCCATGAGATTATTTGATGAATTTCCACTGGTTACGCAAAAAGCGACTACACGCGGGTGGAGCCGCGGGCAACAGCTAGTTCTCAATATAGTTGCCATTATTTGCAAATATCAAAACCTTGCTTTTAAAAATATATCAAATTTAGAGGTCTCTTGATACCACTTTGTAAAGCACTTTATTGATGTTTTCCTAAAATATTGGTAATTAACACGCTACGTCATAGCAGTTATGTACTGTATAGTGCCCATCAAATTTATGACAGCTGTGTTACATAACAGGCATGTTATGTAGCACGGCTGTGGGCTGCTTTATTTCTATGTTGGAAAATTGACTACAGTATTCAACATTGTGATCGGATTGTATGTGACGGGTTGCTCACTTCCCTTCAAAATGGTCGAGGAGAGCAATGGCTGCCACATGCGTCATACTCGTGAACGGGTGCTGATTGTGGGGACTGGTCTGTTGTGATTTGCGGGTGTTATATTCTATCACGATATTAAGCTGTAGATGGGTATTTGCGTATGTGTTTATATGCAAATATTTATATGCCATGGACGTTCACATTATCTTTATTCTATGTAATAATATTTGTATTAAATGTAAGGTATTGACAAAAGAGCAACACGCTGAGTTTGTTGGGTAGCGGAGTTCTTCTCAGTAGTGCCTGCACTTGGAACTCTGCTAAGTGAATGACTATGATTATGACGAACAGATTTTTCTTTTTCTTCTATGAAGGAATTGAAAAATTTGATGATTCACGTATCGGTTAAATATTATTATTAAATTGGTATTTATTAATACCTATTGGATTATTATTATAAGTCATTCTCTCTAGGTAGCTTATAACCCGACAATGCAAAAGTGTCCTTGTAGACCAATTTGAAATAAATGCTTCGAATTTTGAATTTTGAATTTATATTACCATTTTGCAGCATGTTAACTATGGACTAAGTAAGCCTTTGCCTTTAACCTCCATCATTAATCCTGGCATAACAAAGAAAACCTTATTAGTTCTACTGCTAATCGGGTGAGTAGGTATGTCTACATTCAGCGCATCACATCACGTAGGATAAAATATAATATACAATTACCCTACCTTTTTACTTTTTAAGGAAAGGAATCGGTAATTTGTAATATGAAATAAAACTTAATATACTTTGTCACGAATAAAACTTATTAAATTAAATCCTAGAGGACCAAGACAATGCAGCCAAGCAGTTGTGATTTGTTATAATTTTCGGGATGATTCGCGGAAATCTACCGCGCCAAGACATTAGTAACAAAAGGCTGACGCAATCCGTTTCCGTCAGCGCCACAACAAATGTGAAACTGAGCCTTTAGCTGATGCGATACCATCCATCCATAGAGCAACACGGGCCACCGGCCGCGGCGGACCGGAGGGGAGTAGCCATATGCAGGCTTTCCCCTCTGTCGAAGTACAAAACGAAATGGTCCTATGCCTGTCGCCCGGATATTTAAATATGTGCGTGAAATTGTTTATGTATTTTGTTATAGTCAAGGTATGAGTTTCGTAGTAAACGACGATTTTTGTAGTGTGAGTGTGTGTGACACGTATTTCCCCCGGCAAAAAAATTACAGACTGTTTTACATCGGTATTAAACGCTATGGCTACTCCCCTCCGGCCGCGACCGGTGGCCCAAGTTGCTCTATGCATCCATCACATGGATTGTTGTAAAAGCAACGTATTTAGTACAAGCACTTCTGCTGAATTGCTGCACACGTGAATGACCTAATTTACCTACTATGGCTTCTTTATACGAGGTTTACATTGGATGTATTAAAACTTTGAAGCGAATTATTTTGGCGCCCCCATTTTGTATACTGGCTAGGTAAGGTAAGTCGCTTAAGAACTACGGGCGCGGTCGGGTAGTGTGATGGGTGACCGCTAGTGGCAAATCAAATACCTTTAAATCCTTCCCTGGACTTCCAAAAATCATTCAAAACCAAAATTAGCTAAATCGGTCCAGCCGTTCTTGAGTTTTAGCGAGATCAACGAACAGCAATTGATTTTTATATACGAGTATATAGATAGATGAAAAAAAAGAGCGTTTGTGATTTGTTTTAATTTCAGAAAAGACCCACGGAAAGCTTGCCTGTCAAAACATCAGCGACAAAAAGCTAACGCAATCCCTTAATCCCTTTTCATGACCGCCACAACTAATGTGAAACTGAACCTTCAGATGATGCGATACCATCCATCACCACAACCGCGAGGGCGTTGTAAAAGCATTATATTTACTACAGCCGGTACAGTCATCTATATCTATACTTATAATAAAACTGTAGAAGTGTAAATTCTGTTCATTGAAAATATTGAAAAAATAAATACCAGGTGATGTTACTAGATCGATACCGAACAGAAATATGTGATTAAAAAAATTTTTGTCTGTCTGTCTGTCTGTTTGTTCAAGCGTCACACAAATTCTACCGGTCCGATTACGATGAAAGTTGGTATAATTATACTTTAATATTTGGCGCACAAGACTGGGTACTTTTTAACCCGGAAAAATGTATGTTTTTCTGTGTGTTTGTGCACGCTAATTTCAGAAATGTCTTATCCGATTTTCAGTTTTTACTTATATATTGTGGTAAGTTTCACTTAACATTTACTGTTTGTTTCATGTCAATCGGTTCAGAACTAAAAAAGTAACGACAATTTAAAGAATCATATCGAATATTTTAAAATTATTCTGAATCTATCTTTTTTAGGGTTCCGTGTCTAAAAGCTAAAAACGGACCCTATTACTCATTCTTTGCTGTCTGTCTGTCTGTCCGTTCATCCGTCTGTCTGTCCCCAGGCTGTATCTCATAAACAGTGATAGCTAGAAAGCTATAATTTTCACAAATTATGTATTTCTGTTATCGCTATAGCGACAAAATTGAATACTAAAAATAAGAAAATGAAAATATTGAAGGGTCCAACAATAAACGTGTTTTATTTTCGTATATGTTTTGCTCGACATCAATAACGGTAGCAAGTAGACACTTAAAATTTTCACAGAATTTTTAGGTCTTATGTAACAAGCGAGTTCGACTCGCACTTGGCCGGTTTTTTCTCTGTTAGTAACATTAAGCATACCGCATAGCAGCATCCCGGCATAAAACAATCTCCGCTATGATCACCATTCAGCATATCAAGCGTGGCAATTATGGCGTATTCTTTCCTTATGACGCACAACACTTTTAGGAGCATCTTCGGGAAAGGCTTTGTCCAGCGGAGACGGATGGACGTCTTTCGGATGTGATTATGATGATGGTGATGGTGGTGGTGGTGGTGGTGTTAGTGGTGTTGGTGTCATTGGTGGTGTTTGTAGTGGTGGTGTTTGTAGTGGTGGCGTTGGTGTCGTTGGTGGCATAGGTGGCATAGGTGTTGTTGGTGACTCTGGTGGTAGTGTTGGTGGCGTTAGTGGTGCTGGCGGTAGAGGCATTGGTGGCGTTGGTGATGTTGGTGGAGTTGTTGGTAGTTTTGGAGGCGTTAGTGGCATTGGTTGTGGTGGTGGTGGTTTTCGTAGTTTGCGTTTGTATCAGTGGTGGCATTGGTGGCATAGGTGTTTCGTGATGGTGATGGCGTTGATGGCGTTGGTGGCGATTGTAGCGGTGGTGGTGGTGGTAGTGATGACATTGGTAGTAGTGGTGGTGATGATGGTGGTGGTAGTGTTGGTGGCATTAGAATTAAAAATGCACAACGAATTATATTCAAGTTTTCTCTTCTGCCGGCTCTTACGGAGTGCTTATATTATGCATAGATCTATCTTTTATCTTTAAAAATTGACTGAAAGCTTACAAAAGTTTACAATAATTTTCTATAAAAAATATTATGCATAGAAGTTTAAATTGACCTATTCGAAAATACGGTTCAGCATAGGATGGATGCGCGTTAAAACACATAATTAGAAATTTTGCGCAAACCTAGCAGCCTGTGTGCTTTTATCCCTGATGGTCATACGTCTAATATCGTGTACAGAGAAGCATTACTGCAAAATAGTTTTTTTTAGCTACCCAAAAGTGTTTATGATCCAAAGTTGACCAAAATGTATATCCAAAAGCGCTGCCTAAAGTCCCAAAGCCACTATTCCACGCAAACAAAGTTGCGGGCACAGCTAATATAACATATAACTGCACACATGAATGTGATGACCCCATTCTCTTGAGATTTGCTTATGGGTGCGGCGGTACTCAGCTGAACCGTATTGCCTCGAAGGAAACAACTTAGATTGTCTGCTGAGTGGCTAAGCGCTACCTACCTTTCAGATCCTTCTTTAAGAGAAAATTCACAGTATAAATATAAAACAAGTAAGATCGCCTATTGCATGAAATTCAAAAAATGTCACATCCGTTAAATTGCGGTATGTTGAGCGGGCGTTTGCATAAAATTATGTGAAAGAACCTGCCTATTCTTATATAAAAAGAAAGAACTGACTTTGAATATTTTAGGAATCAGGATGGATACGAATTTGTATGATTGTTACATAAATATAAACAATTAAAAGTAATTCGAAGCTGTTCCACTTGCGATTTTACTCATTCCTTATTCATTACTCAAACATGTTCAATTAGTGTTAACGACTCCGTGCAACCCTTATCAACGTCAGCTTTATCCATATGGCCGTCCTTTGCTTCATTCTCAATTCTGTCACTGACTCATATGAGGGCGGCAAAAAGACATACCTTCACTTTCAAGTAAACTGTATCGAATGAACTTTATTTTATTAAAAAAAAACAAATTGTTTAACGTGAAAATCTGTAGAGATCTTTAGAAATTTAGGAATTTAATTGGTTCACAAAACACACAGCTAGAAACATTATCATATTTGTGAAAAATAGTATCTGCTAGAATGCAAAGCGAAGACGGGATGACCTATCATTAATCTTTGAATAGAGCGTAATTTATTTCGTACTTCTGCAACAGTTATAAATATTTAACTATACTGTACCTAGTAAAATAAATATTTTGCCATGATGTAAATACATCGATGTAAAACATAATAAGTAGATAAACATAACGTAATAGGTCCAGTACTGTCTGAGAGTGGGGTAAAAAGTCTTAGGAATTGTGCATGTATGAAGAGAATGATGAACGTAGAAGAAGCACCGGAGGTGTGTCAGGACCGAGATATCTGGCGCTCCATACTCTCTGTCTACGTAGTGTATATATATTATGTAGTGTGTACTGCGTCATACATGCACACACTCTCCTAATATTGTACCAATGTATGTTACACAATTATATTAATGGAGAATAAATCGAACCTTCAACTGGAACAGTCGTTTTCATATTAACCTCTCTACACATACGTTACCCGTTATATTTTCAGAATAGAGCTGAGATGCAAAACTATTTACGATTAGTTATTCAACAGAAGACAGTTGTGTACTGTAATTATATATATAATCTATGCCGTATTATATCCAAATCTAACTAACCAACTACACCGAACTGAGCACAATACCCACAATATCATTTGAATAAACAAAATCCGGAATCGTGGAATACTAAACGCTAACTACAAATTGTTTAGGCTGGTATTACCATCTTTATTAGTTCGCAGCCATTGTAATTTGTCCGTGAGTCCGTGAGTCTGCTCATATTTCGCGCCCGGCTTTATTTAGGCAGAGATCATTAGCATAATTCTGCATTACCTCCGTTTCATTCCGCTATAACATTGTTCCGTTGTTCTGCTGTCCTCGGCAATATCACGTTTAAGTGCTGTTCGTTGTTTATTATAAGGGAAATGGATCACATTTTATATCTCAAAATGTGACTTAGCATATTGCTTTTTCTGTGGCAGCTGCAAATGAATTCAGGTTTGATGGATGTTTAGTGTTTTCGTGTACTCAAAAATAGGAACGATGTAACTTTGAGGTATTCAGTTTTAATATACCTTGAACCCAAGGTTTCATTAGTCATTTCATTAACCACTGTATTCTTTATTGTATTTTTCGAATTTCAATAATTTTAATTACGAGTAAAATTAAATAAAATAAACAAAACAGCAAGAAATAAGTTCTCCTTGAGACGGACAAAATCAAAAAGGTTAAGAAAATTAAACGCTTGGCATTGTAGTTTCAATTCGTTAACATGAGTTACGGGGATGTCGGGTAACTTTAAACTTTGTAAATCATTATTTCTGTTTTGTTTGATGGCAGAAAACAGGAGCAACTTTCGGCCAAGTCTGATGCTCCAGAAATAATCTCCGGGTCGGCCAAGAAGTAAAAATATGTGAAAATCTTTATTACGCCAACGAATTTTTAAACTTGCAATCAACGCTAAAAGATTTCACAAACAGTAATCTACATGTCCACAAAAATATCGACGTAATCCAATAACAAAATAACCACTGCGTAATCCCAAACAATTAAAACAAACCTCTAAACGCATCAACTGATAATAAAACGACCATGTAAAACCAATAAAGAGGGTAAAATAATAATACCTTTCAAACTTTTGCAATATCGGCTGCTATGGGATTAATTCATATCCCAACGCCATAAGTCATATGAAACTTTTATACGTTGTGGCTTTTATTTAGCTTATATGAACTTAGATTTAATATTACTTATTTGATGCATGAGTTTATTTAATAATTTTTCGTTCGCCAATAAATCAGAGTTACTTTACTGAAATAGCATGTGATGAATTCATTTACCTATAGCATTCTATCATTAAGTTAATGTTTTGTTTGCTCATATGTTTAAATGCATCATAAAACTTTGGAAACACAATTCAAAACAAAGTTTTATTCAAACTAAATATATTTCAAACAAAACAGTCTTTTGTTGCACGCTTATTTTTGATGTAAACATGTTGTTATTTTTATATTTAACTATGAGAGTATTTTCTATCATACTATAAAAAATATATCTATTTTAATTAACGGTATAGCTCCAACAGCTCAGGGAAGGCAACCATTTTTAGGGTGCCGTAGTAAACAAGGAACCCTTATAGTTTCACCATGTCCGTCTGTCTGTCTGTCCGTCCGCGGCTTAGCGCAAAAACTATTGGTACTTGAAATTTGGCACAAGTATACAATTTAATTACGCTGACAACGTGGTAGAATAAAATCATGAAAAAAATATAAATAAGGTAACATGCCCCGACAAAACTTGTAACGCGCGGATTATTTTTTATTTTCGATTTCCATATAGTGTGACCTATCGTAAGATAGGTCTTTTAAAAATATTGTGTATGTCCGAAAATCATTTTTTGATTTAGTTAATTGCTCGTGACTTATTAAGCTTTAAACTGCAAATTGCAAATGCAATTTGTACGGCCCTGTAATTTCCGGCACAGAGGCATAAGACCTTAGGCCTCAGGAGTGGTAACGCATCTGCATTTTGACCTTGGTCTTTGTGTGGGTGTCTATAGGCTGCAGTCATCACTTAACATCAATGTGAACTGCATGCTTGTTTACCAATTCCATAACATAAAAAAAAAAAAAAAAAAAATTGTCGTTAAAGTCAAGTGTCCTTTTAATTTCGTTATATGTAGCTACTATTGCCGCAACGTTTGAATTTCTAACAACAACCGTTTAGTCTGTAGGCCCCCCCTACAGACTAAACGGTTGTTGTTAGAAATTCAAACGTTGCGGCAATAGTAGCTACATGTAACGAAATTAAAAGGAAAACTATCACACTTAAGTTGACCTTGCAAGTTTTCGAGTAATGTCGACTAAATGTATTTTACTCCAAAATTTCGAACAACTCCATAGAAAATATTTTTTAAAATAAAAATAATTTTATTTAAAGAAAAATGAAAAAACAAAAATGACTTCAGGCGAGACTCGAACTCGCGGCCTACTGGGAATCTAGTCCAGCCGCTCTTCCAACTGAGCTACTGAAGTCCTGCCCGATTTGTCAAATCTTTCCTTCATATTTATTGCATTGCTTTTATGGTAGCAGCGCCATCTATTGCCAAACTATGCTAGCTAGGCAACCGATATAATAGACTTTGCAGTTTATTGAATATCGTAAAGAAGTCGCTTTTACCCTTAATAATTGTTTTATATTATTTCGCATTAACACATGCTTGTGAAATATATTTTATTTAAAGAAAAATGGAAAGAAAAATTTGACTTCAGGCGCGAACTCGCAGCCTACTGGCTTGACTAGATTCCCAGTAGGCCGCGAGTTCGAGTCTCGCCTGAAGTTAAATTTTTCTTTCCATTTTTCTTTAAATAAAATATATTTCACAAGCATGTGTTAATGCGAAATAATATAAAACAAATAAAAACAATTTTACTTTTTTTTTCGTTACATTAATCAAACTTAAAAACTACCGAACCCTACACTGCGCGTGGCCCGACATACACTTGACCGGTCTTTCTATATCTTTTTATGTGAAATATCATCGAAATTAATTAAAGGACAGTTTTATCATCTCCTATTTAACTTGACATACTGCACAACAGTTTAAATTAATTTTAATCTGCAAATGTAATGCATGAGAAGATAACCATCCGTGAACGTATCTACTAAAATGTATGCGTGCCATAACTAGTTACAAAATTTGGTGCTATAAATCAGAAGGTTGCTGCATTTTGCATAATATATTCGTAGAAACTAACCAGGATTTGTTTTAGTGGTAAGTGTGACGTGCTGCGCTCAGTTATCTCGTTTAAAACTATATTACGTGCAGTTGATTTGTTTTGTTTTGCTTTTTTTATGTAAGGAAGCTGGCAAACAAGCATGCAGCACACATTGATTCTAAGCCATAGAGCAACGCGGGCCACCGGCCGCCGCGGCGGACCGGAGGGGAGTAGCCATAGCGTTTATTACCGATGCAAGACAGTCTGTCAGTTTTTGCAGGGGGAAATGCGTGTTACACACACACACTACAAAAATCGTCTATCACTACGAAACTCACACCTTGACTTTGACAAAACACATAAACAATTTCACGCACACATTTAAACTTCTAGGCGACAGGTATAGGTCCATCTAGGCTTGTACACTAACAGAGGGTAAAACCTTCATATGGCTACTCCCGGTGACCCATGTTGCTCTATGTGCTAAGCGATGACTGCAGCCTATAGATAATAACTGTTACTATAATATAAGATAAAAACCAGAGGTCAAAATGCAAATGCGTTGGCACCTCTGAGACTTAAGTTGTTATGTCTCTGTGTAAATTATTACAGGGCTATATATTACCGTCTAACCGGAACAAGATAGAGCTGAACACTACCATTTAAATTAGACGCGTATAACTAAGAGTTAGTCAGAATCACACTTTCAAGTCTAAATGAAGCTTCATCGTCAATCGGCGTTGGGAAAGTCACTATCAATCTGTGTAAATAACGATCACAAAGCGTACTTTGCGATGCGGTAATGGTCCACACGTCCTCGTTCAAACGGGTGGTGCCTCCAGATTGAATTTTCCGCTTGTTAACTACAATGACTGATGCGAAGTACTGCGTCATGATGCAAGTGGTTCGCGAGAGATGTTTGATTTGGTTTTGGGATTCTGCAATGCAGTTCAGAGATAGATTATCTGTTAGTCAGCAAAAATTGATGTTTTGTGGTGTTTATTGATTCACCGTTATGTGAAAATTAAAACATTAAGTGATAACATAGATAGATAACGTTGCATGGATTTGGCTGTTGAAATTCATATAATTCTGTAAGTAAATGTGGCTTAATAATATTGAAATAGAGGGTTAAATTTGAAAGTTTGTATTATACACTAATAACCTGAAAATTTCGTTTAAAAAAAGATTTTTCTGCTTGTTTGCTGCAATGACTGGTGCGAGGTACTGCGTCATGATGCAAGTTGTTCGCGATAGATGTTTGATTTGGTTTTGGGGTTCTGTAATGCAGTTCAGAGATGGATAATCTGTTAGTCGGCAAAGATTTATGTTTGGTTTTGTTGATCTTTGTTGGAAACATAAAGGATAACCTAGACGACTTTAGGGTTTGGCAGTTGAAAATAAAAATTAATATGTAAAGAGAGAAATTAGGTGCGAAACTTCTTGTTTTACCATATTATAATTAAAAAATAATTAACTGAAAAGGGAAAAATAAACTTCGTGATTAAGTGTGAGGAATATAAAGTGCACCGTGTAATATTTTATTCGATACGTCATAAACAACAGATATATTTAAATGTTTTAAAAACATAATTTATATTCGTTTAAAATGATTACAGACGGGGACTAAGTAATAACTCAAATAAATTAAATGATAAACAGGTTAAGGGCCCTAAGGGAGTTGTCATTAATGGTACCTAAGTAAATACTACAGTCTAAGACTTTTACTCGTTTAACTTTTTTTACTGGTGGTAGAGCTCCAGTGAGTGCTTGTGAGCGTAGGCACCACCGCATTACCTGATATACTCGCACTATCGTGTTCATAACACATAACACTTTAGGCATCAGGAGTGGTAACGCATCTTCATTTTGACCTCTGGTTATTCTGTGGGTGTCTGTAGGCTGCAGTCATCACTTAACATCAATATGAGCTGCATGCTTGTTTGCCACTTTCATCTACATAAAAACCACAGACTTCGATATAGATTCGTCCTCAATCTCGAGGCCTAAGTTGTTATGCCAGAAATCATAAATATTGACATCTAGCCGGAAATCATCAATATAGATTTCTGTCATTTGACAACACGTAGATTAGGTCATTCGAAAGTGTCTACGCCTACGAGCTCTATCTTTGATGCTCTACCAGTTCTTGTATGAATTTTGCTAGATGTCACATGATTACGAAAAGAATTCAAGTTTATATATATTTAGACGGTTATAAATGCTATTCCGTATTTATTTTAGAAAACATTCTTTAACACAATGTTGATCTTTGGAATATCAAACAAATAGACAAATCGAAATGATGTAACAATAGATGTTAAAATAAACCAAATTCGAAAATCCCCCACTCAACAAAACTAAACTAAAACATGTTTGTAATGCATATCAGAGGTAAATACTAAATCAGCCACAATAAATTGTTTATTCGAAACTATTTTACTGGAAAATATTGAATGTAGATTATTCAATATGATTGTATTTATCAGGAACATGAAAATTGTCATACTCTTCGAATCTATAGTATTGCATAGAGCAACACCGGAGGGGAGTAGCCATATGCAGGCTTTTCCCTCTGTCAAAATACAAGCCCAAATGGGCCTATACCTGTCGCCTAGATGTTTAAATGTGTGCGTGAAATTGTTTCTGTATTTTGTTAAAGTCAAGGTGTGAGTTTCATAGTAATAGACGATTTTTGTAGTGTGCGTGTGTGTCGCACGCATTTCCCCCCGCAAAAAATGACAGACTGTTTTGCATCGGTAATACACGCTATGGCTACTCCCCTCCGGTCCGCCGCGACCGGTGGGCCGCGTTGCTCTATGATAGTAATGGATAATAAAGACCTGATTATTTTGTTTCAGTTTATTAACTAACTTCAAAAAATAAGGAGGTTCCATGTTTGATGATCTGGAGGCTATTTGGTGCAGCTGTAAGACATTTCTTAGGTTGATTAACACAAATTACAAAATGTTTGCATTTGTGTTTTTTTTTCTTTTTTGCCTCTCAATTTGTTTTTGTTTGTTCTACTTTCTTTTATATTATATGTTGAATATGTAAGTTTAAGATGTAAATACACGTGAATTATGTTTTAAGCAAACATAAAAACTTGCTTTTAGTGGACTAATATTTTTCATTGTTAGAGATTCATTTGTTGAATCGACTTCAATATGCAATAGCTGTTACGTTATGAATAGGCTTGTGTTGCAAACTGCCATATTGTTATTATAATGGAAGTAGTCAAAGTTTATATGAATAAATATAAATAGGTTTTTTAAATTCACAATGTACTTTTTATTTCGAATATGCAAAAGTGCTACTGTACGATGCAAATTGAAATTTTATGTACTCATCTTTACATATAATAAGCCTGAAGGTGGACCATGTCTGTACCTAGGAGATAGCTACACAAATAAATAAAATTGAGAGTGTCTGTTTGTAATATAAAAATAGCCGCTTATTTACTAAATGCATGTGTGTATAAACGGTACATATACCAAAATAACATTTTTTACCATTTTTGTTTGTCTGTCTGTCTGTCTGTCTGTTTATTCCCGCTAATCTCAGGAACGGCAAGACCGATTTTGACAGAAGTTTCACTGACAGATAGCTTATGTAATAAGGAGTAACTTAGGCTACTTTTATATCAGCTGCGCCCACGACTACATCCGCGTATGTACTGAACAATCATAAATGTTCACGCGGACGAATCGCGGGCACAGCTAGTTAAAGATAAATATTAAGAAAGGTCTTCATAAGGCCAGTAAGTGCCAAAAGATTTTTTGTTTAATTTCTGTCCGTCTGTCCGACTGTAAGTGCATCATAGACTACTGAGTTGAACTAGAAGCGGTTTTCATAGTACAGTTAAGTACCCAATAAGAAATATTGCAAATCGAGCCTACGAAAGAGACAATCGGCTAGTTTTGACTTCGTAGAGCGTTATCTCTGCTACACTCTGCCAACGTAATAGAGATCTCTTCGGTATTGGTCAAAACATGATCAAAATGGTCGATAAACGTCACATAGGTAAGAAATGAAAAAGATAACGCTCTATAGACTCAAAATAAGCCGTAATCTGCTTCTAAAGTCAATATGTTATATTTTTTGTTAGTATGTATATATGTATCTTCACGGCAGGTCCCTAACGGGGTAGGCAGAGAGTGTAGAGCGCCAGATATCCCGGTTCTGACATACCTCTCGTGCCTCATCTACCTTCATCATTATCTTCATACATGCACGCCGATTCCTAAGACTTTTGACCCACCTTTGGTCATGGTAGGTCAGTCTTGGTCTTCCTGGGCCTCTGCAACCATCCACATTCGCATTGTATATCTGTTTATTCATTCGCTCATTCCACATTCTTTCTGTTCTGCCCAAACCATCGGAGGATGCCTTTTTCCATTAATTCTTTCCTTATTTATTGTTAGATACTGTAATATTGCTTAAAGTCTTATTTAAAATCTAGGTTATATTGTAAAGCACGGTTCTTAAGACCCTTGGAAGAGGTGTTTTTATATGTATAGAGAAAGGATTTGCAATATTTCGTCGCGAATGATTTGTAAAATAATTTATAATTAACTCACCATTATCACAGATTTAAAATTTTATTTGATTTAATTAACACATAACGTTCTATGTGTGTTTTAACAAAATATGAAAACTCTATCGTGTGGTAATGCATCCACGTTAAGATTTCAGGATTTTTGTAAATATTTCAATTGGTATCTTAGTTGTCGTTGGTGTTGGCGATCTTCTTCTTCTCGTGTCAGCGGTTCGACTTAAATTTTATCGGCCCAGTATTTTGCTATAGTAATTGCTTTTTTTATGTAATGCAAGTGGCAAACAAGTATTCAGTTCACATTGATGTTAAGTGATGACTGCAGCCTATAGATACCTACACAAAGACCAAGGTCAAAATTCAGATGCGTTACCACTCCTGAGGCCTCAGGTTTTATGCCTCTGTGTCATAATCCTCACCTGACTGGAACACGATAGTGCTGAACGCCACCATTTAGCGGCAAGTATATTAGGTAATGCGGTGGTGCCTACGCCCGCGAGTTCCGTCACTGAAGCTCTGCCACCAGTAAATTCATTGCTGCATCATTTGCGGTCCTTAGGTCCTTCAACGTACACGAAGTGGGCAGAGCTCCAGATGCTCCAATGCCCAAGCATGTGTTGCATTGTTTGAGCGAGAGCTCCACAGTCACAACGCTCCATGGGCGGAGAGATATAACCCCATATGCACAAGCTTTGTCTGCAACGCCCTACTTGAGTGCGGAGTCGGCCAGATCTGCCATTGCAGATCATGTCCTGTAAGCCCTTCTCGCTGGTTCGTGTGGAGGTTGAGGGTTTTTCATCTTTCAACGTATCACTCTTTCCTCAGGAGGACTTTTTTCGGAGGTCTTGGCGTTAAGAAATATAGTAATCTTTGTGACGTAAGAATTATAGTCAGTAAATATTTAATGTGTTTGTAATTTCCATATTATTAAAAACCACAAGAAGAACTCCGTCTTGTTGTGACCTTATCAGGTAATAATATAATAAACCTGTTTATTTTGCGAAGTATTTTAACACCACTGACCTTCGTCGACCGGAGGATTTCACTAACAAATTCTTCTTCCCGGGCTTTTTTATTACAATAGACCTATTTCACGGATCGTTTGTGGAAAGGTTCCTCTAAATTATTTATAGCTGCAGGTTCTAATGGTAATGAGTATATCTTGTCTTATATGTACCTAATTATATTTTTTAAGTAGTGGAGTTTTAAGTACAAACCTAATATACTTGCCGCTAAATGGTAGTGTTCAGCACTATCGTGTTCTGGTCAGGTGGTAATGTACGGCTCTGTAATTTCCGGTACAAAGGCATAACACCTGAGGCCTCAGAAGTGGTAACGCATCTGCATTTCGACCTTGGGTCTTTGTGTAGGTGTATATATGCTGCAGTCATCACTTAACATCAATGTGAACTGTATGCTTGTTTAACACTTCCATTACATAAAAAAGTGAAATACGAACAAGTTTATTTAACTGATAAGATTATAATAATTTTGATCGCTTTTACACATTTAAGAAAAAAAGTCCCTATTCTTTTTTACTTAATAAATAAAAAGATAGTATTTTTTTGTCATACGTCTTAGGAATCGGCGTGCATGTATGAAGAGAATGATAAATGTAGATGAGGCACAGGAGGTGTATCAGGTCCAGGATATCTGGCGCTCCACTCTCTCTGCCTACCCCGTTAGAGACTTGGCGTGAAGATACATACATATGTATAAATAATTGTTGTTGAAAATAAAGAAAGGAAAAATGGGAAAGAAAAATTTGACTTCGGGCAGGAATCAAATCTGCGACCACAGAATAACCAGTCCAGCCACTTTACCACTAAGCTACCGAAGTCCCACACCGGTATGTCAAATTTTGCCGTCCCTTTTTCGATTTTTAACCGATTTTTGGGTCGGTGAATTATTTTCTAAAGTTCGCTCGCATGAGTTATTGCGAAAAATAAACATATTACAAATATTTGTTGTACTTACAATTTTCATAATGTTTAAAATCACAGGATAACTCCGTTTTATGTGACCTTATCAAGTAAAACTGTTTATTTTCCGAAGTAAATTATCACCACTGACCTTCAAATTCTCCTTCCCAGGCTTTTTTATTACAACAGACCCATTTCACGGATCTTTTGTGGAAAGGTTACTCTAATTTATTTATTGCTCCAGGTTCTTATGATAATGAGTGCCTATCATTTTATTTTATTATGTATAAACCTGAGCATAAGGCTGTTTGAATTAAGTAGCGGAGTTGAAAATACAATACTGGTTGCCAAAACTTAACTGAAGCCAGAGATCGAAGGAAAGAGATTAAATTAATTATAGGTTCATAATATAGAGCAACTCGGCTCACCGGTCGCGGCGGACCGGAGGGGAGTAGCCATAGCGTTTACTACCGATGCAAAACAGTCTGACATTTTTTGCGGGGGGAAATACGTGTGACGCACACTCAACAATCGTCTATTACTACGAAACTCACACCTTGGCTTTAACGAAATACGTAAACAATTTCACGCGCACATTTAAATATCTGGGCGACACGCATAGGACCATTTGGTCTTGTAATTTGACAGAGGGGAAAGCCTGGCATATGGCTACTCACCTCGCCTCGTCGGTAGCCCATGTTGCTCTTTGGTTCATTATTATCATTATCATAACAGCCGAAAGATGTCCACTACTGGACAAAAGCCAAAGATTGCCACAGCAAACGGTCCTCATCCAGAGATTGGTCGTGACGTTCACCAGGTCATCGGTTCAGGATGCGGGTTACTGAATCGCGATCCGTTGAGAGAAGTAAGCTTTACAGATATTTCATTACACTCACTTGGTCATGTTACTACATTTTTCTATTAAAAAGTAGGAATTTTGTTCGTTTAGGAGTCATAAACTCTCGATTACGGAAAGAAATGCAACGACATTCCTTACAATAATTATTATGGTTAGGGTTCATCTCGCATTCATCGTTCATTTTCGATCGTCCGTCGCGTCAGTCCGCAACAAATAGGTAAAATAAAATCTTGATATTTTAAATAGGATAGATACATTTTTTATAATATAAATTTAAAGCATCAACTTTTATAAGTCTCAAGTGTGTGCGTGTGTTTCCCCTCTGCCAAACGATGTCTCGACGTATGAAATAAATTATGGGAACAGTTTACAATAATATAATGAATGCAAAAGAAAACTATCACAGCTGCATAAGCATTTTTAGTTTACGTCTAATAGTCGACGTACGAAACTCTACGTTTCGCGTAGCCCGACACGCATTTGCTCATTTTTAGGGTTCCGTAGTAAACAAGGAACCCTTATAGTTTCTCCATGTCCGTCTGTATGTCTGTGTGTCCGTCCACGGTTTAGCGTAAAAACGATTAGTACTAGAGACTTGAAATTTGGCACAAGTACACCTTAATCACGCCGTCAGTGGTAGAATAAAAATGTGAAAAAAAAAATTTTAGGGTAACCTACTAGTAACGCGCGGATTTTTTTTTTAATTTTCGATTTTCATATATTGTTGGGTAACGTTGGATAGGTCTTTTAAAAATTATGGGTGTGCGAACATCATTTTTCGATTTAGTTAACTATTCGTGACTAATTAAGCTTTAAAGTGCAAATTTTCGGTAGACTCAAGTGTCCCCCTCCTCCTACGGACTAAACGGTTGTTGTTAGAAATTCAAACGTTACGGCAATAGTAGCTACATATAACGAAATTAAATGGAAAACTATCACACTAAGGTTGGCCTTGCAAGTTTACGAGTTATAGTCGTAAATAAATGCATTTTACTCGAAAATTTCAAACAAGTCCATTGAAAATATTTTTTTTCCTTACATTTCTTACTCTGTAACTACGGAACCCTACACTGCGCATGGCCCGACATGCACTTGACCGGTTTTTATCTCATAAAATTTGTAGCGGATTTATCAAAAAGTGTTGCTTCAAAATGTTGTTAATTCTGAAACCAAGCAAAGGACTTTCGGGTTCAGAACGGACTAAATTTCAATGTATACAGTAAACGGCTCTTCTCTCAGCTACTTAGACGTCTTTATCGCCTATAAACAATTGAAGTATCCTAAAAGGGATTGAGATACAGCCCACGAGAGTAGTAAATAAGACCCTCGAATGGGTCCGCGCTATTCATCTTTTTAACAGTCTTTAAACAGATAAAGCTGCTAAAATATTGTGAAGCACCCTTACGGGGATAATTAACTTAATTTAATTTATATTATTTTGGTTAGTGCCCGAGGGTTTAGAGAGGGCTAAGTCTTCAATATCAGTGATCTATCAAGAGAGTGGTGAATGTGAAGACGGTGATGTGTGTCTCTACTCGCTTTATTTGATTAATTAAATAAATTGCGTGGGTTTATATACCTAAAGGTGTTATATGAATCTTGGTTGATAATTTCGACTTCCACTTTGCTGTTTCAGCGTAACGTGATAATCATTTTCATTCGAAGAAAACATCAATATACCTACTGTTAAGTGACTTTCACACATAGGTAATACTCCTTCAGGTTTGTAGTATTGTTTATTTTCGGTATAAAAGGAGATCTTGAAGAAACAATATAATTTTGTACGCATTATCACGATCAAACATTGTTTTGTTTTTTTTATGTACGTATGTGTGTATCTTCACGCCAGGTCCCTAACGTGGTAGGCAGAGAGTTAAGAGCGCCAGATATCCCGGTCCTGACAACCCGGCCTGTGCCTCGTCTACCTTCATCATTTTCTTCATACATGCACGCCGATTCCTAAGACTTTTAACCCCACCATCAGACAGAACTCGACCTATTTGATCATGGTTGGTCAGTCTTGGTCTTCCTGGGCCTCTGCAACCATCTACATTCGCATTGTATATCTGTTTAGTCATTTGCTCACTCGACATTCTTTCTATATGCCTGAACCATCGGAGCATGCCTTTTTTTTATTTTTACACCGATACTCTCATTTACACAAAGCCTTTTTTTTACATTTTCATTACGAACGCGATCGGTGAGTGATACACCGCAGATCTTGCGCAAAGATCTCATCTCGACCGCGTTTAACTTACTTTCATGCTCTTTCCTGCATACCAAGCTCTCGTTTCCATATAAGAGAGTTGGAGTAAGTACAGCATTATGTACGGCTAGTCGAGCCCGCTGGCTGAGATGTTTCGATTCTAGCAGCTTAACCAACGCTCCTTTCACGCAATTCCCTGCGAGCACTCTTATTTCTATGTCAGTGGTGTATTTTTGCTAAAAGCACAGCCAAAATATACAATTTCATCCACCTGTTCTAACACTGCATCATCTTCTACCCTTGTATTTGTTCTCTGTTCATCTCTTTCAAATACTTATACTTTAGTTTTATTCACATTCAATTGTAAGCCTTTCTCCATACAATCCTCTTTCATGACTGTGACTAGTGCTTGTAGCCCAGATGGTGTAGAGCTAACAATTACCGCATCATCTGCGTAAAGCAGACAGTTCACCACTAAGTCACCCATACCCACTCCCACATCCATCAACAGGGATTTTTTTTATGTTATTATCGTAAAGATGGTCAACACTCATGCAGTCCAAATGAATGGTAAGTGAATGCCTAAAACATATGCAGAAACTGACTAAACAAAACTTAAATATCAATATATCATAAGAAAATGTAGATGCGTTGCCACTCCTGAAATAGTAGAGCTCCTTTTTACTGGTGGTAGAGCTCCAGTGACTGAGCTCGCGGGCGTAGGCACCACCGCATTACATAATATATTTTCCGCTAAATGGTAGTGTTCAGCACTATCGTGTTCCGGTCAGGTGGTAATGTACGGCCCTGTAATTTCCGGCACAGAGGCATAACACCTTAGGCCTCAGGAGTATTAACGCATCTGCATTTTGACCTTGGTCTTTGTGTGAGTTTCTATAGGCTGCAGTCTTCACTTAACATCAATGTGAACTGCATGCTTGTTTGCCACTTCCATTACATAAAAAAAAGGTCCATCAATGCAGCTCTACTATTTCGCTATTTTCTTCTAGATCGCTTCCGATCTACACCAGACGCGGGGCCATGCGCGCTTCACTTGTTTATTGTTGTGTTATTATAATACCGAGAAATATAAAACGTTGATTAAAATAGATTTTTGCGAAAGGAATCATATAGTGATTCTCTACACGTGGAATCTCTATTTAACACATTATATCGAGAAAAAAAATATATTCTTTAAAATAGATCTTTGCAAAGGTAATCTTATAGTGCTTCACTACACGTGGAATCCATATAACACATTTTACTATTTCTCCAGAATTAATTAATGGTTACAGGAACCCAATTGTCAGGAATGTTCAAATACGTCTGATATTTGATATTATTACATGTGTCAAGTGAAAACCGCAAGAGAGATAGTGTCACTGTATAAATTTTCCATTTCAATAACGCCTCAATCCTGTAGCTGTTGTGTACTTGTAATATTAAATCGTAACGTAACTTCACGCCTGTAATTTCTGAAGGGGTAGGCAGAGATAAATTCATGCATTCAATCATATATGCAAACACCCACGATTCGCCAGTTACGTTTTGGCCCGTGTAACAGGAGGAGAGCCTTTTGACACTTCCGGGCACATTACCAAACTTCGACTGGGAAACTTCCAGAAAATTGAAAAGACTCAATAGAACCAGAGAGTAATATAAAAAAATAACGGGTTGCACACCGGAAGTGCTGGATGAAGTGAAAATCACCACCACCAGCATTAACACACAAGCTGTGAGTCAAATAACTTATATCTACATTTAAGCAATTCATTTCTATTTATACAGACAATACTATAATAAAACACCTAGCTTAGGTGTTATACCAAATAGCTTGAATTACTTAAAGAGCGTAGCTTGAGAGCAAGGACGCCACCAAATCTTTTAGCACACCTATGCTGCACAATATACTAAATAGTAGTGCTAAGCCCTATCCTGTGCAAATGGTAATAATGTAATCCCGTACGAAAAATTATTTTAAAAATTTAATCTGACTCTTTTTCTATTTTGTGTCCTGGGCCCTGGGCATCAAATAAATGCTTTATAAAAAGAATCAAATAAATTTTCTTTTATCTTTCACACGTTTGTATATTATCATTATTTTTTTTCCCATTTTATGATATAAAAAGGACCTATGCTTCTTATAAGCATTTACTGTATTCGAATACGTTCGATAAACCTTATTACAATTAGCTTCAAGCGTAGCTTTCCAATCTATTAGTGAAACACAATTAAACCAAGAACCGGATCAAACCAGTTCACACAGACTTTGTGTAGTCTCGAGACAATTCGGCCTCCATTAGTTAGTGTTAACCCAATCGTAACTATAGACTGACTAACAATATGATGGTTCTCTCTATGTGCTCTCTATAACGTCCCTCTGACTATTCTGTTCTGTCTATTTCCTCTCTAGGAGTTGTTTCATATTAGGTTCACACGTTGAACACTATCCCTAAATAAGGCTTTTATTATAAGGTATAAGGGAAATAAAGTTTCTTTATTTAAACAAAATATTAAATTCAGTTCTTTTTACTAATTGGAACTATATTTAAGCCTTCTTTTCTTTACAAAAATTGCAATACCAAGTTTATTTAGACTTGAAGGATTACTGATTCAGTGAGAATCTGTTTCCTCATTTCATTGCAAAAAACTTTCGTATTTAAAATGTGAATTGATATTTGTTATATTTTTTACTGATGATAAAAACTAGTGACGGGGCGGGCGTAGGCAGGACTACCGCATAGGGCGTAGGCCGTATAACAACTAGAGGTGAGGCGTATTTATCGGAACAGGTAAAAATCACAGGTAGAAGGCAGATAACAGATACCAGTTGCTCTCGTGGTTAACAAATACCTGTTCCTAAAGCTACTCTCAATCTATGATACGCTCAAGTAACAGTCGCCAGTCATATAACAGGTAGGCTCTGATAACAGTCAATACCAATACACACGACACTGTTCTGTTCTCATTATCCGTCTCAATCCGTCTTACACGAATGTCACTGGTTAAAACGAGACACACCAAGTATTTTATCCGAAAAATACAATTGGCAGTTGAGCAGGAACAAACCATCTTTGACAAATGCCTCCTAAATTTGGTAGTGTAATCTGTTATTGCTTTGACAATAGTACATCTCGCTCATTCTTGATTTGAATAGCCTTGCTAAAACGAGAAGCACCTAGTATTTTATTATCCGACAAATATGTATAGTCTTACTAGAGGAAGTCATCCTGTTTCTGGCCATGTTATATGTTCTATTCGGAAATAGATACGAACTAATTGTAAGAGAATAAAGTGAAATAATATTATTATTTTACAATGTTGAAACAATTAACGGTATAACTTTTTCTATGTAAATATTATTTAGCTTTTAAATATATTATAATGTTGAAATAAAACTATTTTCACGGATTTATCTCGCGTATATTAAACTAAAATGATTTTTAAAATCAACCCGACGTTTCGGTCGCTTTTCAGCTTCCGTGGTCCCGGGCAGACTGAGGTGACATTTGTCTGACAGAAGTTTGAAAAATTATATGTAGCTACCTCCATCGATTTCGTAAACGCCTTGCGTAGCGTTCAGGATTAACACAATAATTACTTATGGTATCTTCAGGTCTTGCAGACTGCTGCGGCTGGGATTTAGGAGTGTTATTTACCATGAATGTAAACTATATGCTTATTCTCCACTTCATGACATGAAATATGAAAAAGAAAAAAAAACATTTGTAATACTTTATGGCGTTATCAAAACGACTTAACACATAATAAAATCAATAGCTGAGTATTCAGCTTCAAATAATTTTAACTCATAATATTTTAGCAAGATCTTCTTTATCTAATATCGCATTAATAACATGTGCAATGAGAGCCAAGTCCAATTTTGATTGATGCGTCAATCTCGACTCATCTATCAATATTGACGTATTGTCACCAACAAAGAAATCAGGAACTATATTTTGTGCTCTTTTTTATAGAGGCTATAGTAAAGAATTCAAAATAAAAAAAAAATAGCATTCTGCACACTTGCAAAATGATTATGGACAAGAATGATATGAATGTGAACGATTATGAAACGACTTTGTCTTGTACTTTTAAAATTTGAACTACCAAAAAAAATCAACTTCTTGCTGTACGTTAATAGACTAAAATGATTTTGATGCATATTAAAATAGTCTTATATTTTATTTTCATTCCCCCAGCAAGCCATTCAATTAAATAAAAGTCTCCCTAATAATTTGGCCCATTAACTCCACACAATTCTAAGGGTTAGGTTTTGATTAATATCTTAAATTGCTTCACCGTTTTCCATGCTTGAATTTGGTTTTATGGCTTTTACAAGGTTTTATAATTGGTACATTTGTTACAGGATCGTCCAGTAAGTTGATTTTAAGTATAGTGCTGTTTTTTACTGTCAATTTGATTGAAGCGAAACAGTCTGAAGTTAGTTGCTAAACTTTTTCATAACTTTGGTAAAAAGTGCTACCAACAGTAGCCAAAGTAATTTATTTTGATTATGACTGGTAAAAGTGGTAAATTTATAGATTTAAGGTTAATTGTTGATATGCATCTATATTTAACTTACAAAGCTGAAGAGTTTCTTTGTTTGTTTGCTTGAACGCGCTAATCCCAGGAGCTACTGGTCCTATTTGAAAAATTGTTTCTATGACAGATAGCCCATTTATCAAGGAAGGCTTTAGGTTTTTGTAACATCACGCTAAGATGAATAGGAGAGGGTAGGCAACATTGTACCCACGCGAACCCAGGGGGGGGGAGGCGGTAATAATTTATAAATTGTTACATTATTATCTAATCAATAGTTTTGTCGGTTTGTTTTATATCTGGTATATGGACTGCTACACTAAAGAAGTATATCATCTTACGGGTGCACATAAGAACACAAAAAAGGAATGCATTATTTTTTTTTTGGAACGAAGTTCCTTAACGCGCGGTATGCTGGCTAAGGCTAGCAACTCCTGAGGCCTAAGGTGTTATGCCTCTGTGGCGGAAATTACAGGGCCGTACATTACCACCTGACCGGAACACGATAGTGCTGAACACTATCATTTAGCGGCAAGTATATTAGGTAATGCAGTGGTGCCTACGCCCGCGCGCTCCGTCATGGAGTTCTACCACCAGTAAATAGTCAACTTGGTTTCATGAGAACTCCCAGAATTTATACATTAATTAACTACACGAAACATTGTTGGACAGCATGTTATCGTGTTGTTTGGTAAATCTTCGGGCGAGCATCAGTTTGTTGGAACGAGTTAATACGGCACAGCGATGAGCCCGGTGAGCCGCGCCATCTAAACTGCTTAATGAACTCACGGCCCGTATTCTTAAACTATTCGTTGATAAATATATTTTTTTTTATGTCAAAGGATTGACAGACAAGCAGACGGGCCACCTGATGGAAAGTAGTCAACGTCGCCTATGAACATTTGCAACACCAGGGGAGTCGCCAACGCGCTGCCAGCCCTGAAGGACTCTTTTGACGCCATTTTTGAAGAACCTCATATTGTAGCATCGGGCCGTGAGTTGAAGCGCGCATTGCCCCGCGACTGATGTAGATCAGAAGCGATCTACTCGGTAAAACATTACGGGCGCGGTCAGGTGTGTGATAGGTGACCGCTAGTGGCAAATTAATATGCGCGTTTCCGTGCTTCGGAGGGCACGTTAAGCCGTCGGTCCCGGTTGCTATCGATAGATGGCAGTCGTTAAACCTTGTCGGAGGCCTTATGGGCGATTTGAAAACATCTGACAGCGGGTTGGCCACTAGCCCGTATCTCCACCAATCCGCATAGGAGCAGCGTGGTGGAGTAAGCTCCAGCCGTTCCCCCCGAAATGGGGAGAGACTCGTGCCCAGCAGTGGGACATTTAATGGGTTACCATTAGGTTGACATGTAAAATTATCGTGTGTAAACCAACTTTAAGCGTTTACTTTACAATGATAACAAAAGCATTCCTTAGATATCTAGGTGTATAAAACTAGCCATGTCAAAATGCGTTGCCACTCCTGAGAATAACACCCATATTCTAAGACGTTACCCGAAACATTCCTTGACTCACACTCAGCTGAGGACACTTTATGAGGACGCCTCGAAATCCATATTCTTAGTTGTATTTTGACAGTAACTCATGTGTACGGATTATTATAAAGATAATTCGGAAAGTCTTGAGAATCTATTTATATATAAAAAATTTGTATTTAATTATATTTCCAGACAGTTTCGACACGAAAAACTGTGAAATGTTAATAATCCTCGAAACTTCAAGGTAGGTCGTGAGGTACCTTGGAGTTTGACAGTTGCTCTCTTACCTCAAACGGAGGAGAATGTTGAGATGACGTTATTAGTTACAACTAAGAGTACCAATTCCCTTGAGTAAGGTTGAGTTAAGGTCGAGGTTACGACTTAGAATATGGGTGTAAGTCACTGGTAAGAAGAACTCTGATACAAAAGATCACAAGAAAGTGGATTTGAGCTCTCAATTGGTGGTGACAGACACAGAAGTATTGTCGCTTTTCACGACTAATTAAATATTGTTTACTTAATTTTTTTTTTCACAAGCATGTGTTAATGCGAAATAATATAAAACAATAATTAAATATTATTTTTTTACTCATTTGTAGCTTGAGACTCACTTGTTTAAAGCTTTAGGTTTTCATTTAAGTTAGAAAATATATAAATAGTACCTACTGCATACTGGTAAGTTTTGAAACTGGCGTCATCATAGAAACAGAAATATTATTATTATAGAATGAAATAACAAGACAAACAAACCTTTTTGCTTTTCTTTATATTTGGAGACGAGATTACATCGTAAAAATAGGTCGTTTTATAGGTCCAAGTGCAAGAAATAGAATACAACAAACAAAAAAAACTCATTCACCTCAAACACGATGTAAACTTTAGTAATAGGACCCCAATATTGCGATCACGTGCACCCTTAAGCGGTCCACGTCTAAAATTAAAGAGCCAAGAGGTCGGTGCGGTGTATATTTTGTTAGTATATCCACAAAAAAATTCTTCAACTGCCATCGAAAGCTCGAACATCCCATCCCATACGGGCTTCGAACGTGATGCGAAATTGGGATTCAGGATATGATAGTCGTGGATTGTCATACTTTTGGGAATTCGTTTTATGAAGGTTTGGGGTCATGAGTACACAATATGTAATAAAATTGCGAACGTTGTCAGATTTTTTTTTTCAAATATTCGCAAGGGAAGCACGCTTTAGAGATCTCAATTTGTTGCTATATTTCGGTCAATTTCGATATACTCGTATTTGTCTAAAGAGTAATTTTCATGCTTGTCCTAGGGCGAGATTCACAGACCGCACTACGACTTTACTTTCGAGCAAAGTACGCTTCGAACTGTCAAAACCCATACATTTCTGACAGTTCTAAGCATACTTTGCTCAAAGTAAAGTCGTAGTGCGGTCTGTGAATCTCGCACTTAGAGTTCCAATGTGAGAGCACGTGGACGTAGGCACCACCGTATTACCTAACCTATCTGTCGCCAAATGGTAGTGTTCAGCACTATCATGTTCCGGTTAGATGGTAATGTATGGCTCCGTAATAACTATCATAGAGACACAACATCTAAGGTCTTAGGGGTGGCAACGCATCTGCATTTTGACTCTGGTCTTTCTATGGGTGTCTATAGGCTGCAGTTATCACTCAACATAAATGTGAACTGCATGCTTGTTTGACACCTGTGTAACATAAAAAAAAAACTATTATATCACAGACACATAACAATTCAGGTTTCGCTGGTGGCACTGCATCTTCATTTTGACCTCTGGTTTGTGTGTAGATGTCTATTAGCTGCAGTCATCACTTTATATTCGTGTGACCTGATTGTTTGCCACCTTGGTTACAAAAAAATACGAGGCTCTCTCTATTTCCCCTTACCGTCTTTTCGCACTTTATCTGTAAATAAATACGCTTAAACTCACACTAGGTATAAACTCTGTATGTTCCGGTGCGGGGATCGAACCCGCGACCCTTGGATAATACGTAAGTAAGCTTGGAAAAAACAAATGATTGAAAAAATCTATAACTGAGTTTTTTTTTATGTAATAAAAGTGGCAAGCAAGCATGCAGTTCACATTGATGTTAAGTGATGACTGCAGCCTATAGACGCTTACACAATGACCAGAGGTCAAAAGGCGCTGCCATTCCTGAGGCATTAGGTGTTATGCCTCTGTGCCGGAAATTACAGGGCCGTACATTACCACCTGACCGGAACACGATAGTGCTGCACCACCATTTAGCGGCAAGTATATTAGGTAATGCGGTGGTGCCTACGCCCGCGATCTCCGTCACTGGAGCTCTACCACCAGTAAGTATTTCAATACATCGAGATTACATTGCGATATCTTAAGTCCCTGTTTCCATTAGTGGCATCAGCCATTACTAATCGGCTATACGCTACATGATAGGTTAATTCTAGCTGCGGCCGGCACCCGGTTTAATCCGGGCCGATCCGGTCACTACATGCTCCGACCGAACGGCCGGAACAAATACATGTTAATTCGTCCAATCCTCTCATAATTGAAATGGCAATATTGGTTAATGCCGAGTTAATTAAAACGGTCAAATTCGAATGGCCGACCGTGTGTAATGAAGCAACTGAGCTTGATTTATGAGATTGAAATAATGGGTGTCAGAATAGTAACGTTATTTTAATTATTGGTAAGAATTTATTGTGCATTCTTCTGGTGCAGTTTTATGCAGGCTGAATTCGCTTATGTACGAGTATGTAGTTAAAAACATAATCTCGTCTATAAAATGTATTTTGGTTTGATTGTGATATCACCATTTTATATGATTTCTTTTGGTTTTATTAATCTATTCAAATTTGTAAATTTGCAGTCATAACTTTTATGAAACACAAAAAAAAAATTCACTCTAAATTCTTCGTTGCTAATGGATAATATTCTTCAAATATTTTACAATGCCACACAGATTCTAGACTAAAAATATTCAAATTCAAAGTAATTAACATTTCAGCTCTGTGTATAGAGTGGGTTGGATTATATTCTAATCTTTGTTATTAACATAACAAAACACCGGTATTATTGTCCTCCCGCACGATAAAGCTAGTACACGTTGACGTACAGCAGCCTGCCGGCAGTGTGTACATTGCCTATCAGCGACCGCCCCTTTCGTGCCCTCACGTTAAGGTATGCCGATAATAGACCGAGTTAACGTACAAGATGATTAGGTTGACTATTGAAATAAGATGTACAGTTTTGGACATGTGCGCTGTATTGTGAAGTACCTAATAGTTTATTGATAAAAATTACGAAGAAATTAAAATTTATTTGAAGTAGTCACAGATATTGAAATAAGTCTTTTAAAATCTTTAAGTAACAATAATAGATTTAGTATGATATTCTGTGTCTCATTAAAAAGCTTAGACATATCGATGCACAAAAACACTTCAAAAATCAAACCGAGGCCACAGACTAATGAACATCAAGCTACATGTTTATAAAGAAGTAGAACTGGTGATTCCTAAACTTCGCCGTTGAAAATTAAATTTAAAATTAAGTAAGTTACTTGTACTTCCCAAACGTTAACTTACCCTACATAAATACTAACCCCCTTATTCATAAACGTATTTTAACTAAAGTGTTGCTAATGTCTCCTTTGTTCTTTTCTATCCTGCACATTTAACAATGCCACTGACAAAGACAAAGCATTCTATAGCTAAAACGTATCTAATGTACGTTTATGAATAAGGGGGTAAAAATATAAACTCCTAAGTCACAGACTAATTTACATATCAGCTTAATGTTCATGAGTGGTTTGGTTCTTGTGAATAACAATCTTCGCCTTTAACATAACAAAACACGGGTCTCATTGTCCTCCCGCACTAAAGCTAGTACACGTCGACATACAGTAGCCTGTCGGGAGTGTGTACATCGCCTATCAGCGACCGCCCCTTTCGTATCCGATAATGGAAGTAACGTAGGAAGCTGTTCGGATGACAATCGAGGTAAAATTTTGCAAATGCATGCAGCTTTCTATGAAATTAAGTATATACAAATTCTTTTTATTCAAACTATCGTTGTATTTTGATACTGAAAGACATTTAATGAAAACTACTGCGTAACGATAGTATTCCTATACTATATGAACAAACTGAATAAAATAAAATGCGCTGGTTGCTATGTCGTATTATTGCAGCGCTAGCGTTTTGTCCCACTCGGTGTGATAAAAATATACAACTGCTCGTTCTGATAAAATCTTCGGCCTTACAAATAAAACTCTTCAAACGTTGACTGGAAAATCTACACAAATAACAAACGGACAAAAAACTCAAAGTCCACGGCTACTCGCTAATGAACATCGCCATGTAAATTACATATATGAGTGGGTCGGATTCAGTAAATTCTAATCTTCGCCATTAACATAACAAAATACGGGTCTCATTGTCCTCCCGCACGATAAAGCCAGTACACATCGATGTAGAGTACCCTGCCGGGAGTGTGTACATCGACATTGACCGCCCCTTTCGTGTCCTGACATTTAGGTTTACCGATTGTGGAAATAAAGTAACATGGGGAGTGGTTATTCACAATCGAGGTAAGATTTTGGAAATTTATATAATTAATGTGTATGAACGTCAAGTCCGTGAAAAGTTAGACAAGGTTTATCTTACGGACTTGGACGTGGATGAATGTTGGCAAGTTATGAAAGATAGTATGATGGAAGTTGCGAAAGAAGTATTTGGTTATGCAAAGATACGCAAATCCTTGAAAGGGGATGCTTGGTGGGACAAGGAGGTGCAAGACTCCGTTGAAAGAAAGAAGAAAGCATGGCTGGATTATGTAGCATCTTTGCAAATTAATAATGGTATGAGAGATGAGAAGAGAGAAATTTACCGTCGGCTCAAGAATGACACCAAGATTTTAGTGAGTGAAAAGCGTGAGAAAGATAAAGTGGAAGCTGATGAGAGACTGGCGAAGAGCTTTGAGACTAACATCAAACTCTATTGGAGGGAGGTGAAAAAGTCTAGAAGCTCTCCTCCAGTTTCTGGAATGAATAGAATAAAATCTAAGTTGGGTGACATTCTTGAGCACACGCAAGATGTGTTAAAACGATGGAGCGAGTATTATGGGGAAATGTATGATTATGCTCACAACACTGACGCCGGAGTTGCTGACTTGACGGTGCCGGCTTGTGAGGATATAGCAATAGATGAGATTGTATGGGCGATACGAAGTTTGAAATGTGGTAAGGCTGCGGGTATTGATCAGGTTTCTGCCAAAATGATCAAATATGGTGGTGCTGCCCTTTGGGATTCTTTCTGGGTGTTGTGCAACATTTGCTGGAGATCCGGAAGAATCCCATAGGATTTGCGGTGTGCGGTCATTGTGCCTTTGTATAAAGGTAAGGTTCACGTATGGACTGTACCAGCTATCGAGCGATCAGTTTGATCAGTTTGGCAGCTAAAGTGTATGGGAAAGTCTTAGAAAGAAGAATGAAAGAGAAGTCCGACGGGTTGTTGTGGGATGCACAGGGTGGTTTCAGAACTGGAAGAGAATGTATGGATCAAGTTTTCTCCCTCCGCAACATCGTAGAGAAGCATCTGGCTGTGAGCCAGAAGGTTTTCTGCGGTTTTGTGGATTTGGTTCGGCCATATAGAAAGAATGTCGAATGAGTGAATGACTAAACAGATAAACTGCAGGCACTCTACACTCTCTGCCTACCGCTTTAGGGACCTGGCGTGAAGATACATACATATATATAATTAATTAGAAGAAGTAAAAATGCTTCACATTTAAAGTATAACAGTATTTTATGTTGCGATAGCAGAACAATTTTTTAATGTTAAGCATTTTATGCTCATGATGCGTAATTTTTGAGAATACTGTGTTTTAACGTTTTGTTGTTAAAACTACTGGGTAAAATCTTAAGTGAATAAGCGCATTCACACAGAGCGAGCAGCCGCGCGAGGCAGCTCGACGTGCCTCGGTTAGCGCGCGCTACCGAGCACCCGAGCCATCTAGTGTCGGGCACGTCCACACAGAGCGAGCAGCCTCGCGCGGCAAAGGCCACGCGAAGCTGCTCGCTCTTTCACGCGATTCTTAATCAACTTTGTTCGCGTCATTCATACCTACAGGAAAATAAGAAACCGGTGCCAACTCGAGAAGGAAGCGAATGAAGAATATTTTTGCTGCGTTTATTTTCACCCGACTCTCTTCAAGATCAAATATTTGACAGGCACGTCACTCGCTAGAAAATTGATTTTACTCTCAGAATAAGGCGCTAAGAAGGCCGTATCTCCGAAGACATTCCAAGAGTCTTTGTTCACTTGAAAGAAGTGCTTCTTGTTTTCAAGTAAAAGATTGACTTTTCGTGAAATCGATCGACTTTGAAAATATCGCCTTCAAACCGCATTGGACGTAAAGCAATCATTTTTATATAACTTTACATATGAACCTAACATATATAATATATAGGTACCTGTTAAATAAATAACCAACTTACTTAAATGCGCTTGTCACTGTTAAAGCGTTGGGACGTTCTGACTAGGGTTTCTGGTTTCTCGCCCCATTTTTTTTCTCGAGTTTCGAGAATTCTCGACTCCAATTTCTCGAGTTGTCTCGACTCTCGAGTCTTTCGTGAGAAATTATAAATAAAACTGAAAATAAAATGAAAAACAATAAAAAATCGGCATTATTTTGTTGTACATACGTTGTACTACAAGTTAGGCATATAAAACGAAATTGAATCTCTTCTTACAATCATACAAAAAATTCGAAAAAAAAAACATCACTAAAAATAAAACAATATACATAATCTACTCTACTTTCTCAGTCTTTTGATAAGACATAAACTGGTATTATTAATAGAGAATATTGTGCGCTCCCATTATTGTCGATATTATTAAGATATTTCCAAACTTTTGACCTCTCATCGTATCATTAGTACTAGGTACCTACATTTAACTGAACATTATGAATGTTGAAATTGTTGAAACTGCGATATTATTAAAATATTTGTATTTATTTTTTTATTGTTTTTATGCTAACGTACCGATTTTACACTGCAAAGCATACAATCAGGAAAAAACTAAGCAAAAGTCAAGTTACTTTTAAAATTTTAGGAAATCTATAAATCAACAATAAAACCTTTTTTTTTAAGAATTAACCACAAAACAATAATACTAATTTAATTACTGGTATAATGCGGCGGCAGCGAGTTACAAAGCGTGCGAGTGAGAAATCCCGTGCATTTTTCAGGGCTCTGGGGACTTGTCTCGATTAACACCTGATCGGGACGTTAAATGTCCCGATAAATCAATCATCATCATCATCTTAACCGAAAGACGTTTACAGCTAGACATAAGCCTGTCTAAAGACCAATAATTTTAATCCCGAGGCTTTTGATAAATCAATAAATTAATTGCTTGGCTTGCTTTTGACTGTTCCGATTTTTACCCCTGGGTGCCGATTTATTTACCCACTGTTCCGATTTTCAAACAAATTGGACCTGGCTACCCAGGCTGCACGTGTTTGTAGTGCGCGGGTGGCGTTTTCATTGGTAAAAGCGGCAAAATGGCGAGCCTGTCTTTAACTCTTTAACCCTTATTTCGTGTTCGCCGGAACTCGAGAGTCTCGAGAGTCGACTATTTATTTCTCGTCTCGAATGTCGGCCGAACTCTCGAGTTGTCTCGAGTTCGAGAAGTCTCGAGCAGAAACCTTAGTTCTGACCCTACCACCCATTACTGGCAGAAAATTCTTCTGCTAGCGCAGCAAGCCAACCTTACAATGGGCGTCGAAACATTCCCATACGCGACAGTAAATAAACTTACGCGGCATGAGCAGTAGCGACTAATACTAACAGTGTGGAAACTACGTACAAAATGTTGAAACGTTGAACGTCGAAGCGCATGTTTGTGTGAGTGTAAACTTACACGAACATGCGCATCCACGAGGCCTCTAAGCGGTTCTCGCGGTGCTGCGGTACTGAGTCACTCGCTTCATCGAGCGTCGAGGCGCATGTTTGTGTTAGTTTCGAACGTCTTGTACGTAGTTTCCGTACTGTTCTTATTTGTACTGTGTCACTACGGTCGCTACAATCCGCATTCCAAGCGTGGCGATATGGCATATACCTACCCTCCAAATGACACACAACACTGTTTTGGGCATCTTTAGGAAAAGCTTTTGCCCAGCTGTAAACGATTTTTGGCTGATAATAGAATCGAATCAATATTTTACGTACCGTTCTTAACCTAACCGCAACAAAGCTAAAAAGACTCGCCTATTGAACCAGATTCAGCGTGAAAGCGTGCAGTATTTAACGCAATAATAAATTAAACCTTAAATAATATTAAACTTGAGCCAAAATGCAAATTTACATAACTTGTCGTCCGTTTGTCGACGCCACTAGGTGCTGACGTAGCTTCCGTACGGGCACTAAAGCCACAAATGTAGACCCGGCTTAACGACGCTCGGATAATCTAACCACTGCATTATGAGACAGCTGCTTGCTGGAAAATTTATGGAATATTTCATAATTTTAGTATGTATTAAACTATATTTCACATAAATGCATCACCACAGAGAGACCACACAGTGAACACGTATGTAATCCGTATAAGTTTATAGATTTTAAATTATAAGGCATCATTTCATTATCCGGGACATACGTAGTTTTTTTCATATTAAGATTTGTACATAGACCAGCATGGACTTTGTTCCGGTTAGGCACCAACCGACGACTTGAGCGAACGTTCAGCGGCGCCCTTAATCGCAAATTCTTATAATAATATGTACCTCTACAACACCCTAAGTCAAGAATAGGATCCGCAGGGATCCCCTTTAGGTATTTATTTATGCTGAGAGCACCGATTGTCCGGTGAAGTAGACTAGGCCGTTTCGAGACGAGCTGTCTACGTAAGTCCATTTAAAAGAAAAATCTACATAAATGAGTTAATTATCACAGCGATGGTTCCATGATTACAGGGATAAGCATAAAAAATATTGATGATAAACACAAGATAAGTGACTTCTCTAATCGGATAGTTTAGTTTCCTGAGTACAGGGAACTCGCCGCTTGCCCAAAATCAGTCAAATATATAATAAGCTTTCGGTGCTATTTATGTACCACTCCGGAGTCTTGTTATGGATCTGTGCCCGAAATTATAGGATCGTACATTATTACAACATAGCCGGAAAGCAATTGCGATGAACACCATCATTTGACGGCAGATAGATCATGTAGTGCGGTGGTGCCTACGCCTTTGAATCCCCATAGGAACTCTAACACCAGCACAATTTTTATCACACTGTATTATAAATAGTGTTTTAAAAATTCTAAAATATAAGTTTGGTCAACGGTGGTCTAACACAAATTTAGCAATACGCATACCTAACCGAATATAAAAAATTGCATTGTACGCGCCAACAATAAATCCAACACAAATATACAGTTCGATAGTGGATATTTGGGGCCCATATGTTTTAAAAATGCACAAAAACAGGCGGGAGGTTGGGAGATAGGCAATTGGCGTGAATCCAAAAATCGGTTCATGCATTGGCCTGTAAACTTTGCTTTTGGACCAGTCACGTGTAAAGATACCTACGTGGCTGGCTATACTGATTTATCTCCATGAAACATGCTGATTTTATCTGGAATTGCAATAGTGTAGACTTAAAGTAATGGATAGCACATGTGCTAGCCTTATTCGCAAAGGAACAAGTTAGTGATTCGAGTTTGAATTCTGATAAATGTGAAGCGAAAATATTCGCCTTCTTTATAAGCGATTTCTTTTATGTTCTGAAGTGGAAAACAAGCATGTCACGTTGATGGTTAGTTAATGCTGAAGCCTATAAACATTTACATAAAACCCAGAGATTTCAATGAAGAGCGTTACCACTTGTGAGCTCTATGTTGCTTGTACCTCTGGGCTAGAAATCACAGGGTGGTTTACCACCAAACCAGAATACGATAGCGCTGAACTTCCATTTAGCGGCAAGTCGATCAGGTAATGCGGTGGCGCCTTCGCCCGCAAGCTTCCTTCATTTATCATCTATGTGCTCTGCATGCCTATATTATATTAATTATGGGCCCATATGAAGGTCTAAAAAACGTAGTGGCTATAGATTACATTTAGAAAGGAACACTAGCAATCTTGTATTTAAGCAAGTCACGTGAATGTTTTCCAAAATTTGAATCGAAGTTGAACATACATTGCTGTTGCAATTCACCTACACGCAAAATCATCTCAAAGAAGCAATATAGCTAAGAGCCAAGTTCCAAATTGCCTACTAAAAATTTCCCAAAAGCGAAATATTGTCTCAATACCTCCGAGTCTCTTGGGCTTCCGAAATAGCTCTCTTAAAACTAGAATCCTGAAGTCAAAGGACCAAGAGAACTGACGGGCTGGAGTGTTAATTGCTGATTCTTATCGTAGTTCTCGTGTCGTTACAGCGTGTTGTCCAAAGCCTTCTTTAGAGAAGATAGTGTCGCTGATGGTGATTTATGATTATAAGATTGCGATGTGGATGAAAATTTTACTGAAAAAGTTAAATATTGAATAAAATGTAGTAGCGCGTATGTCTCCGCTGCTGGTGTAGATCGCAAGCCATCCACTCGATTGCGCGATACGGGCGAGGTCGGGTGTGTAATGGGTGAGCGCTAGTAATACCGCATAATATATAAAATAATAAAAATGCGCCTTTCCGTGCTTTTAAGGGTATGTTAAGCCGTCGGTCCTGGTTGCTATCGATAGATAGCAGTCGTTAAACCTTGTTGGAGGCCTTATGGGCGCTTTGAAAACATCCGACAGCGGGTTGGCCACTAACCCGTATCTCCACCAACCCGCATTGGCGCAGCGTGGTGGAGTAGGCTCTAGGCCTCCCCCCAAAAAGGGGGAAAGAGTGCCCAGCAGTGGGGCCTATCATAAACGAATCCTAATTAAATAATTTAAATTTCTGAACGAACTTTGCTATGCCATTATTTAGAGTCGAAACAATTTGAATGAAATTCACAGAGATATGGAAGCGAAACATTTTCTCTGTAATATTTACGACCTAGATATAAGTGTCTCTTTAATGAACATTATAGAGACACTTATAGCCTATAACTCGGACTAATAGAGGCGGTAATTGTAGGTTACACGGTTTTTTTAGAGAACGTCAAAAATTCTCGTGATATTTTATCCGTCGGGCGTTTTTAATATTTTCCAAGTCCTAATTGGTGTTTCATAGCACGCTCTATGGCTCGAGGTATTAAAATTTGTTTGTGAATATTACTTTTGTACTGATATTTATTTACCTGGCGATTTCTGTATACCAATTTAATAAACGTTAATTGTAGCTTGGCTTAATTTAATACTTGACTGGTGTTAGAGTTCCACTGACGGAGTATACATCACCCCATTAATTAATTTACTCGCCGCTAAATGGTTATGTTCAGCAGTATTGTGTTCCGGTCAGGTGGCATTGTACGGCCCTGTAATTTCGGGCACAGAGTCATAATACCTTAGATTTCAGGAGTAGCAACATCTACACTCTTATCACTAGCTTCATGTAGATTAGATTACACATTTGGCTTGTAATTTCTGCGTTAAATATCACAATTTTTATGCAATGATGGTGACTAATGTGGACATTGTGCACGCAGAGGATAAACTTAAAAATTACTCGATGAATTTTCATGCAGTTTCCACCAGTAGAGTTATTATTGAGGACATAATTTGTAATTTTTTTAGGTAAATTGTTTGTACTCGTATTATACTTTTATTTTTATATTCCCTCGACCCGGAGGTTGAGCCCTGGAAAACTGATTTTAATTCTTATATTAATTTAATCAAAAAAAAGTTGGTTGAGAAATACAGGATCAATTTTGAAAAAGGAGAAAGACGAGGATCGTATTAAGTTATAAAATTATGAAATTTTTCAGCACGGATGGACGTTGAATAGTTTTTTACTCCGACTTCCAACTTCTTACTTTAAAAGCTGTTTAAGGATGAAAACTGTTGTATTAAAGGTGAACTTGAATAAATAGCACTTAAGACGGGATTATGAGTTTATTTTGTTATAATATTTAAGTCTATCGTTATAACAGTAAAAGTAGAGTTTCATTTTTTTTGTAATTAACCGTTAGTAATTTTATGCAAGTAGGTACTGTATTTTTTTTTCTCAAGCATTTTAACTGTATCTATTAGGCTTGCTTAGGCATCGGGATCCAAAACTTTTCGAAAGTTTTAATCTATTTTGTAATAGTTTGAAATGACAGGGATTGCAACAATTAATACGAAAAAACCCGCATATTTTTTTTCATTTTATATTGTTTGCCATACCATATAAAGGTCTCATTGTAAGAATAATGAACATAAACATGTTTTAAAGTAGTTTTTAATTTATTATTATTAACTTTGAAGTTACTGATGAAAATGCAATGTGGATAATCGATCGATCACCTATTCTAATAATTACCTCAGTCGATAGTATTTAATGATCCAGAAACGTCACAAATTGCAGACAAAGAAGGATGATTAAAAAAGAAGAGCTTTTACAATATCTTGTCTCTACATATTTTAGGAGAAAGACGGCAACTTGTCGAACTTATCCCGAGGTTGCTAGTGTTGTGCAGGTTTCGTACATAAGTATTATGGCATCGATATTTTTCTTTACTGTACTACTGTGTAAATTCATATTAATAATGTAACATAAGTCTTCTGTGTACACTATTTACATATGTACTACATTGTTTGAGATCTTCTGAAAATAAGTTCAGGTTGTTAAGCCTTACGTCTTATTTATTTTCTATACTTAAACTTAGATTTGTCTAGTTCAAATGAAGTAGAATAACTCATAAAATAAAATAGTAGACAAACATTATGAAGTAAACGACCATTCCAAAACACATGATATAATATAGGTGTATTTATTGTTTAAATCAAGAATCACAAGTATCGAAGTTTAGTCTATCATTATTTATATCTCCATTAATATTATAAAATTTTGTGAGAACATTTGTATTATTTGTTTATCAGCATTTTACTTGCATCATAATAATAATGTGTTCAAATAATTTTTATAATATTATGAATGTATCATTCCCGATTTACATGAATCTTAAATATGTTTACTTAATCATTCTCCGGGTGGAGTTAAGTAATCTGGTCAATTAACGACCATGGGCTTGTATGGCCAACCCAGGTGGTAATTAACTATCAAATGATGTAGTGCCCCTATATGATTTGATAGTACACTTATACTTCGTTTCACGATGGCCATAATAAGATATTGTGTAGTATTTTAACTACATTTTTTTTTCGATTATATCTCTATAGAGGTTTCAGGAGGGTCAAATATGGTGATCAGGTTGTAGATGTGTTTCTAATCCTGAGCCCTAAGACTCCGGAGTGAATTTCCGAGGCATAAGAGCTAATCTTTATGTCTCTGTGCCGGAAATCACGGGACTGTACATAACTGAACACTACATGCGTTCACCCACCTACCCTATTGGATATCAATGCGAATAATTGATGATCAACTTTAAATCGTGCTCCCTAAAACGTTATTTGAATGGAAAAATGGTATGAAAATCTCTAATTAAGTACCTCAGAATCAGAATCAGAAAATCATTAATTCATTTAGGGTGACAAGCACCGCTTCTGACAATTCAAATACAAACAAAATAAATTAAAGTGAACAGCAATTGATATACATGTCAAATTACAAATTAGGAAATCTATAATGGAGAATATCACAAAAATAAAACTTAATATACCTAATGTACTGAAAGTGACCTACTTAATGATGACCCCATTTGACACAGTTAGTTGACTTTTTTTTCACCTTAAGCCACTTGATAGTCACTATTTAAATTTTTGATTGCTATTTTATTCTTACATATTAGACATTTGTGTACTCAAAATCAATTGGTTGACTTGAGAATCATGAAAATCAGCCCACGCGTTTTGGTTCTCACAAAAGAACAAATATTTATATTTATATTGATTAATGAACACATTACTTACCCCTTACGTTCCGCAGACACGTGAAAGAAGTTAAAATGGATCACAGATGGAAGTTTCATTAACTAATAATTAAATAATATTAAGATCCTTAAACATGCCAAATTTACAATCTTTATCTATAAATCCAGCACAGCACAGCACTACTATACACCTCCCAGTTTCACGAAGCAAAGTTTCGGGCAAACTTCGGCGGAATCTTAGGAAATAAACCTCACTTATCCACAGTGTATTTGCGAGCAAAATTTATGGGTGAATGTTCGGACCTTTTTCAATCTAGCGAAGTAATTTATATTCACTTTCATTTATTCATATTGACCTTCCGATTTTTCAAAACCTAGGTTCTAGTAAGAATCATTACTTCTACTTTAGTATGAGAGAAAGTTTTTTGTCAATTTAGGTACCGTTTACTGCTAAAACCTTATGCACTAATAACTATAGCTACGAGAATGACATATTATATATTATATCACACTTTGCTACGTCGATAATTAACCTGCGCCCAACAGGGTATATTATATCAAATCACTGTAGATTACAAATTCAAACAATTGTGCTGGTAAGGGAATTGAACCCGTAAACCTTGGTTCATACGGTTGTCGCACACCACTGGCACTGGCTCATCAGCATCAATTACAGCCAAATCAGAATAACCATAAACCATTCTCTTACGGCGATAGTAAACCAACCAATAACGGGGGATGAGGAACAGCGTCCCGTGATAAAAATACCCCTACTACAAAATGAACGTATCTGAATGTTGACGTCCTTTGTTTGGGTGTGTTTAGGCTGCAGTCATCACTTAACACTCATGTAAATTGTTTATGGGGTTCTTCAAAAATGGCGTCAAAAGAATCCTTCAGGGCTGGCAGCGCGTTGGCAACTTTTCTGGTGTTGCAAATGTTCAGAGGCGACGGTGATTACTTTCCATCAGGTGGCCCGTCTGCTTGCCTGTCTACTTAATGACATAAAAAAAATGTTTTTTGCTTCCAAATTGAAAATGCCAAGCGTGGCGATTATGGTATATCCCTGTGTAATGCAATAAGGCGTCTTTGAAGAAACTTTGATAATTTTTTGAGATTGCGATTGTGGTCTGCCGTAGATCACGTACCTATCTATCATTTTACTCACATAAAGTAAAAACATTTACGTGTTGCCGTAATCTTAGTTATTCTAATACTAATCTACCGCACCCAACTTCTAATTTATTCGCTTTAGGGACGTCTGAGTGCAAATCGTTTTCTTCAGCGGAATCTTAATGAAGGTTTTTGTAAAACAAAATAAAAGTTTGGTAGGAGCAGGCTCTAAAACGGTTCTTTTGATTTAATTCAATACAACAAGTAACATTAGTGAAAGAACTTTTATATCAGACTGTATACAAAACCACGATAAAGCAGTTATGAGGCATAAATATGGATTTGAAATACTTTTTCAATTAGAATTCTAAGGACTTTTACTTTTTTTTGTTTACAATTTGAAAACATTTTTGTCGTATTACAATATTAAATTACTTAGATACATTTATATAAATAATCTATCAGAATTTGTAGGATAATTTCCAAGAAAGATCAAAATATACGCTCAAATCTTGTACTGTCAATAAATAACGCAGTCACCCATACGAAATATAGACGGCACAAATCTGCCTAGAGATCCTGACTGTTGAAATAATTACGCTCCAAATAATCCCAATTACTAAAATGTTATTTGAATTGAAAGAGATATGAGTAAGCTAATACTGATTTAAAAATACTTATTTAATAATATTTACACCACACCACCACCACTTGACACAATTGGTAAGCCATTGTAAATTTTGATCACAATCATGCTTCGTTGACTCACAAATACGAGGTCAAGAACAAATGATTGACATAAGAATCATAAATATCAGTCCACGCGTTCGGGTTCTCAACCACCAGAATGGAACAAATTTTAACAATCACCTACATAAATTAACTGATGAACACATTTACTGGTGACGGAGCTCCAGTGAGTTCGCGGGCGTAGGCACCACCGCATTACCTAATATACTTGCCGCTAAATGGTGGTGTTCAGCACTATCGTGTTCCGGTCAGGTGGTAATGTACGGCGGTGTGATTTCCGGCACAGAGGCATAACATCTTAGGCCACAGGAGTGGTAACGCATCTGCATTTTGACCTTGGTCTTTGTGAAGGTGTCTATAGGCTGCAGTCATCACTTAACATCAATGTGAACTGCATGCCTGTTTGCTACTTCCATAACATGAAAAAAAATACATTGCCTACCTCGGCGTCCCATAGTCGTGTAAAAAATAATAAAATTAAGTCAAATAAGTGCAGCCAAATGATGCGCCAAAACACACTCGGCATTTTAATTTTATTTGAAATGATATACCTATATTTTAAGTCCACTATTTATAATTATTATTAAGTTAATTCAATACGAAAATAAGAAATTTTTACTTGTGGCACAGTTCCAGTGTTGGAGTCGAGGGCGTAGACACCACCGCATTACTTAATACTTTGCTGGAAAAAAATTACTGTCCAATTGTTAGACCCTGGAATGATATGCATATGATGTCCAATAAATTGCAATATTATAATACTTATGAACAAAACTAATTCATACTTAAGACACCAATTCACAAATTTTTAATGACTTTTGAATTTTGAAAATAATGAAATTTAGTGACATTTTATTTAATTCTCTATTACAATTGATTTTTATTATATTCTTTGAACTAACATAGATTCAGAACGTACTAACTCAATGGATTGTGTATCTGAAATAAATAAATTGATTGATTGATTAATCTATCTACCGCCAAATGGTAGTGTTCAGCACTATTGTGTTCCGGTTAGATGGTAATGTATGGACCCGTAATAACTATCGCATAGTCAACAACTAAAGTCTCAGAGGTGGCAACGCATCTGCATTTTGCACTTTGATCTTCGTGTAGGTATCTTAAATGCGGCAGTCATCACTTAACATTAATGTGAACTGCATTTTTTTTAATGTTATGAAAGTAGCAAACAAGTATGCAACTCTTATTACTGTCAAGTTATAAAAGCCTGAAATGAAAAAAAAGAAAATAAATGCTTATCAATAAATGGCACCTCAATACAAACTGCCTTAAAACATTGAAAAAGGTCTGAAGATTGTAACATAAATCTTATTCACAACTACTCCGTGAAATAAGTGGAGTTTATTTCCAAAGATTTGGACCAAAGTTCTACGTGAAGTGGGTTAGTGTTGTAATAGTCACAGTAGATTAAAAAAGTCGATATTTTCAACGTCAACAATCTTTAGGTGTCTGATGTTTTGGAGTCACGCTCAGTGTATCAAATTTAGTCGATAAGCTGGTAAAATAAATAAATACATTACAAATGCAAATATTTGTCACACAAATCATGAAGTTAAAATCATAGACATGTATCATGTTATTTTGTTGTCCTAGATTTTAACAGCGGAAAAAAGTGACTCGAGAATATTTGGTCCAAGTATTCGCTGAATTTATTATTTTATTCTTCAACGTTATGGGATAAAATACGGTATTCTAAAGAATGTATAAACGACATTCTTTTAATATATTTATTGTGGCAAAGAAGCATGAAGTTCGCCTACTTGTAAGTGACGTCTTAAGCCTTAGGACAAATCCATAGGTCAAAATTCAGATGGATTTCCACCCCTAAGACCTGTGTTGTTTTGCTTCTGAGATATAACTATAGTACCTTATAAACTTACAGCCATTGTTAAAAATATGCACAAAGTCTACTTAATAATACTCAGTAAGTCAATGAAATAATATCGATAGTATGTTATCGACACTCGGGCAGCACTAGCAACATGATAAATTTTAGAAGTTGTCTGGTACACTAAAATAATGTCGCAACAAGATATTGAATCTTCTACTTTGTTTCACTAACACCTGCCCTTATTTACGATGATATAATGTCCTTTTTATCCGTGAATATAATGATATAACTACTTAATAACATGACTTCATGACTATATTCATGGAAGGGGTGGGCAGAGATAAATATATGCTGTCATACAAACATGTAAACATTTAGGATTCACCAGCTACGTTTATTGAGTCCATGCTAATACATGGCAAGATTCGATAGACTAGTAGAAAACGAGGAACTTCGTATCGCGTTCAAAGTATAAAAAAATAAATGACCGAAAAATGAAAAATAAATATTTGTAAACAATCACCCCTACCATTTACGGATTAAAAAATAAGCTACTACCGATTCCCAGACCTACCCAATCGGCACACAAAATTTTATGATAATCGGTCCAGCCGTTTCGGAGGAGTATGGTACCTATCATTGTGACAGGAGAATTTTATGGACATAGAAGAGAAATCGGGTCGCCAATTAAATCAATAACACAATAACGGTCCGATACCTAAATAACAAGTTTAAGGGTTATTTTTTTGGATTTTTGTTAGTTCTTTTAATTAAATATAACCTAGGAAAATCTAAATTACACGCAATGTTTTGGTGGTATATGCTCCGTTAATTCTAAGACAAAGACAAAATATCTATAGATTTATTTATTTTATTTATTTTAAATTAATGCACACAAAATGTACATAAGGTGGACTTAATGCTACTACAAGGCATTATCAACCAGCCAACCTTTGGGTTGTGTTGAAAACGTAAGATAGGTGATGATAAAAAGAAATGTAGTAATACGAAACTAATAGGTTGGGGAAAAAGTCTTTTCGCATTATAGTATGTATGAACTTGTAATAAAATCTCTTTGGCTGTAGTATTTGTATCTGGCTGGTTTTGGTATCATTGAAAGTTACCATTTTAAAGAACATAATTCCAAATTCAAATAAGGCAAAAGTGTGATTTTCATTTGTTTTTCGTACTGTCAAAATCTAATGAAGAAATTCGATAGATTTTAAAATTTTATTACAAAAAAGGTAAAATTGCAACGCAAGCCGCGGAAAAAAATTGCAATGTTTATGAACCTAGTGCAGTGTCTGTGAGAGTAGCACAAATTTGGTTTAAGCGTTTTCAATCCGGAAATTTTGATGTCAAAGATGCACCTCGCTCTGGTCGCCCTATTACGGATAAAATGGATGCCATTTTTTAAAAAGTGGAGCAAGATCGACATTTCAGTAGTTACGACGTAGCTGAAGAACTGAGAATTGATCACAAAACAGTTTTGGCGCATTTCAAAAAAGCTGGGTACAAAAAAAGCTCGATATTTGGGTACCTCACGAGCTCACTGAAAGAAACCTAATGAACCGTGTACTCATTTGTGATTCTTTATTACGACGTAATGAAACCGAATCATTTTTGAAGAAGCTGATAACTGGTGATGAAAAGTGGATCACGTACGACAAGAACGTGCGAAAAAGGTCGTGGTCAAAGGCCGGTCAGGCTTCACAGACTGTGGCGAAACCCGGGTTAACTCGCAATAAGGTGATGTTGTGTGTGTGGTGGGATTGGAAGGGCATTATTCATTATGAGCTATTACCACCAGGCAAGACTATCGATTCTGAACTCTACTGCAAACAACTGATGAGATTAAAGCAAGAAGTTGAGAGAAAGCGGCCGGAATTGATCAACAGAAGGGGTGTGGTGTTTCATCATGATAACGCTAGACCTCACACATCTATGGCCACTCAGCAAAAATTAAGAGAGTTTTGCTGGGAGGTGTTAATGCATCCGCCGTATAGTCCTAACCTTGCACCTTCAGATTTCCACCTGTTTCGGTCTCTTCAGAATTCTTTATGCAATGTTAGGTTAATATCACGAGAGGACTGCCAAATCCACTTGTCGTGGTATTTTGATGAGAAGTCCCAAAATTTTTATAGCAATGGGATCATGTCCCTACCGTCAAGATGGCAAAAAGTTATCAAACAAAATGGTACATAAATACTTTAGTTAAATTTAAATAAACTGTATTAATAAATGTTTTGAATTATCTTAAAAAATGCGAAGAAACTCTTTCCCCAACCTTGATATATTTATACATACAGCGTGCTATAAATATAAGAATATAGCAATCATACAAAACACACATACATACATAAAAAATAAAAATATACGTACATATAAAATGTGATGATAAATATATAAAATATTTAAATATGTATATATATATATATAAATATAATGTACAACTATTAAGAGTGAATCGAGAATAAACAATACATACATTATTAAGAGGATTTTAAGAAAAGGCTGCGAAGCTTATTTTTGAATGATGATTTACTCGGAGCTTTTTTAATGTCAATAGGCAGCGTGTTCCAGAGCCTGATTGCAGAACAACGTAGGAGTTAGACATAAACCCAGTACGATGGGGAGGAACTTGAAGTATTAGATTGAGTGATGAACGAAGATCAATTAAGTGAGTAGAACCGAGAATAGATGAATTTTAGATAAGAAGCAGATATAGGATCGTTAAGAATGGAAAATAATAAACAAAGAATTCTAATGTTTCTTCTGTGACGGATGGGAAGCCATTTAAGCCTAGAGCGGTGAGCGGAAATATGATCATATTTACGGAGACCGAAGATGAATCTAATGCAGTTATTGAGAATACGATCCAGTTTCAATAGAAGTTCTTGAGAAAGGTCGGAATAACAAACATCGGCGTAATCAAGAGCTGGAAAAATAAGTGACTGAACCAGAAGCAGTTTGGTCTTCGAAGGTAGAAAGTTCTTGAACCTATAAAGGGAGCGAAGCGTAGCTGTGGTATTTTTGCAACCATTAGTAATTTGAGTATTCCAGCTAAGAGTTGCGTCCAGGTGTCAACCCAATTCTTTGACGTCGCGAGATACTAGAATTGGAATAGTATTAAACAATATGGGAGGTAAGCTATTTAAATCTAATTTATATAGTAAATATGGACTGCCTAAAATACAAGCCTGACATTTATTGATGTTAACAGATATGCCAAAGTTTTGAGACCATTTAACAGTGGCCCCAATCTATATTATTTACTGGTGGTAGAGTTTCAAGTGAGTTCGAGGGCGTAGGCACTACAACAGTGTACATAAACCTAATCTATCTGTCGCTGAATGGTAGTGTTCGACACTGTAATGTCTTTGCCTTTGGCGGCGTCGTGTGGCGGGTTGCTCACTTCCCTCTAAAATGGTCGAGGAGGGCAATGGCTGTCACATGCGTCATATTCGTGAACGGGTGCTGTTGGTGGGGACTGGTCTGTTCTGGTTTGCAGGAGCTACATCACATTTTGTAGATAGCAGTTTATTTGCATCTATGCTATGGACGTTGACATTATTTGATTTTTCACGATAATCTGTACTAGATTTAAGCTCTCATTTAAAAGAGCTCTTACTGAGTTTGTTGGGTAGCGGAGTTCTTCTCAGTAGTGACTGCACTTGGAACTCTGCTAAGTGAATAACATTGATCTTGACGAATAAGTTTTTCTTTTTCTTTATTTATTATCATTGAGGAATAGAAAAATTTTATTATTATTATGTTTCAACCAAGTAGTTTAAATTCTGATTTTTAATTTACTTTTAATATATGATTTTGCTTTTACTATATGTAATGGTTATTCGCTCTAGGTAGTTCATAATTTATTGACGTTTTGAAAGTATCTGTAAAGATCTATTCGAAATATAAATATTTTCTATTTCTATTTCTATTATATTTCTACTATCGTGTTCCGGTTAGATGGTAATGTATGGCCCCGTAATAACTAACAGAGACATAACACCTTAGGTCTCAAGAGTGGCAATGCAACTGCATTTTGGCTACTAGTTTTTATGTTCTTAAATGTCTATAGGTTGCAGACATCACTTTACATCAATGTGAGCTGTTTGCTCGTTAGCCAGCTTCCTTACATAAAAAAATTAAAACCTTGGAAATTTATATGTTTTACATGTTCATTTACTTTCATTTTTTTTATCTAATGAATGCAGCTAACTTTGATAGTAAGTAAGATGCAGTTCAATGATATGCTTGCGCTAATAATACTATGCGCATCAGTTTGAACTACATGTTTGGTAACCAACTATATAAGTTCAAACCGGTCAAGTGCATGTCGGGCCACGCGCAGTGTAGGGTACCGTAGTTACAGAGTAAGAGATGTAATTAAAAAAATAAATAAATATTTTCTATGGAGTTATTCGAAATTTTCGAGTAAAATGCATTTGGTCGACTATTACTCGCAAAATTGCAAGGCCAACTTAAGTGTGATAGTTTTCCTTTTAATTTCATTATATACAACTACTATTGCCGTAACGTTTGAACTTCTAACAACAACCGTTTAGTTGGTAGGGCGGGGGGACACTTGACTCTAACGAAAATTTGCACTTTAAAGCTAAATAAATCACTAACAGTTAACTTAATCGAAAAATGATGTTCGGACATCCATAATATTTTTGAAAGATCTCTTCAACGAATCCACACTATATGGAAAACGAAAATAAAAAAAATATCCGGGCGTTACAAGTGGAGTAGTGGGTACGAGGTTACCCTAAATTTTTTTTTCATGTTTTTATTCTACCACTTTGGCGTGATTAAGGTGTATACTTGTGCCAAATTTCAAGTCTCTCGTAGCAATAGTTTTTGCGCTAAACCGCGGATGGACAGACAGACAGACAGACAGATGGACGGACATGGCGAAACTATAAGGGTTCCTTGTTTACTACGGAACCCTAAAAAGGACGATACATTTAGAGTAACTAATTTAATTCAAAAGGTGAAAATTAAATGTATTATGTGGGTACCTATACGACCTTACCTAAGTGATAATAAAATTCGAAGCCACAAAACACATTTTGTCGATCAAAAAACAGTACTAAGCATTAAAAATATTTAAGTAGCGATTAAAATCCTCAAATTCGTATTCACCATACTTTTTAATAAAACCAAGATACAGTTGATTTATGTGTGTTTCGTCTGGTTCAAACAGAATTGCGCTGTAATATCTGCTTCAAACCGGTTAGCTCAGCTCCGAACCGCAATTTTTCGCCCGCTATGCGCCATCTTGCTAAGAACAGACGGATTTGCTTTATTAAAACAGATATTGTGCCTTCAACGCCTCCTTCCTGACGGATTTGTGGTGCGAGGAATTTTTTCCTAGTTTTATTTAACGGATGGAAATCTGAGATAGCCTTTTAATCATTTATTAGTTATTTTATGTCATTAATAGCAAAAAACACTGCAAAAAAAGTATGTAGTTTAAACATTGACTAGTTCTTGTGTACATATTGCAGACATAAGAATTAAATGTAATTTTCCATTTTTTTATCATGATGTGGCAAACAATCATTTTTATAGTTAACATCTACATGATTCATAGATTTCAATATAGTTGCGTTGCCACTCCTGAAGTCTGAGTTATAATTCTATATATCCATTACAGAGAATACAAAATAAAATAATTAAAGTATTATTTCACTACAATTACTACACACCCACAAAAGAATTATATAAAAAAGCAAACCTGTTTAACATAAACCAGTTATACAAATATAAAACTTGTATATTAATAAATAGGATAAGTACCAAAAAAATCAAAACAAATATTGAATTCAAAAAAAAAGTCATTAGCTTAAGAAACAAACATAAATTTGAACTAATTACACCAAGAACGAATTACGCAAAGAAATCTATTCTATTTGAAGGAGTTCAGTTATTTAATAAATTACCAAACGATGTAAAGGAGTGCAGTAGTATCAACATATTTAAAAACAAATTAAAATCATATATTGCCAGACTATAGAAGTATTTAAGTTATTTAAGCAATGTACTAACAGTACCTTATTACTAATACTAATACTTACCTTTGTTTCATATAAATAAGTTCATAACCAGAATTAGAAATTTAATTCATATTATCGAATCATTTAAGTCATTTGGGGTGATAAGCACCGCTTATGACAAGTCAAAAATAAACAAAATAAATTAAATAGTTAATAGTATCAATATTGTAACTATGTTACTAACCCTAAGCGCCAGAGGTGTACTACTAACATATTCATAAATCAATGTAATCTATATCTCATTCTAAAAGAACTGTATGTTTTTATGAGAATAAAGATCTTTAAACCTAAACCTATATATCTTCTTATAGGTCTACTGTGCCAAAAACTATATTACCACATGACCGGACATTATTTGCCACCGTCACAATATAAAAATGAGTCCGGTTTTAAGCAACAATAAGATGTGGTACACAAACAGACAGCAGCTAGCAGACCTGACGGCCGCTGGGGCAGAAGAGTTCTAGAGTGGCAACCGCGTATCGGCAGACGAAGCGTAGGCAGGCTCTCCAAGACGTGGACCGACGACCTGGTGAAGGTCGCGGAAAATCGCTGGATAAAGGACCGTTCGTTGTGGTTATCTTTGAGGGAATCTTTTGTCCAGCTGTGGACGTCTTTTGGATGAAAAAAATGATGATGACACAAATAGGACATTTATTACAAACATGTTAATAGTACTTTTTGTACACAACTCACGTGCTCGTGAATTGCGTCTCGTTTATTTTGACAAAGAATAAATTACAGGCAGTAACGAACAAATAGCTTCGGACAGAATCATACGACACAAAGTAACGAGATTTTCACTGAAAATCAGCGCTGTCAGCACTTTATCACTGTATATCCTGTAACACTGTACTGAGCGATAGCCTCGCTTGGGCACTCGTCAATTTTTTTTTCGTAGTTATAAGCTTTTGTTGTTGTTATAGACTTTATATGGAAAATATGATACTTCCTACTACCTACCTACCTATTGAAGCTGTTAGATTGAATGCCATATATTTATTCTAGACTAGCTGACCCCAACTTCGTATTGCCTCAAAATGAAATAATGTGTCAAAGGTTTGATTGATACGGACTAATTGTATGGAAAAATGAAATTGTGGTTTTGACTATTCCCCTTCAATTTCTTCATATTTTCGTACCTTTTAAACCTTCCCTGGACTTCCAAAAAATAATCAAAATCAAAATTAGCCAAATTAGCGAGACTAACGAAGATAAATAAGAATATAAGATAGTCTTTCTTTTACTAAATTATTATTATGTATGTATATTATATATATATTTATATATATATATACTGTGTGTATGTTTTCTGTCGAAAATATTCTCACATATATAAACTAGAAGGAGTAGCGTCAGAACGTGACGACTCTACCGCCCATTATTAGAGATTTTTTTCGCTGGTGTAACCTATATCAACCAAACAATGCCAACCATTCCTGTTGGGCGGTAGCAAACACTTCCTATTCATAAACGTATTTTAGCTAAAGTGTTGCTAATCTCTCCTTTGCCTTTGTTCTTTTTAACACCATAGAAATACAATCGTTAATTGATAACTTGAACAATATTTTCAGTAATATACCAAGTTGGATTCATTAAGCACGACCGATAAAATTTGAACGCTTAAATTATCTCGGTATTAATGAATATTACCATTTCAATTATAAGAAGATTGGGATGAATTAACATGCATTTATTACAAATGTTCGGTCTACTGTGGTAACCGGATTGGACCGGTTTAATCCGAGCTGTGCTGGCTGCAGCCAGAATTAACCTGTCATGTAACGTATGGCTGGCCGATTCATAATATGATATTATTATTATGCTCCAGTGACGGAGTTCGCGGGCGTAGGCACCTAGGCACCATCGCATTAATTAATATACTTGCCGCTAAATGGTAGTGTTCAGCACTATCGTGTTCCGGTCAGGTGGTAATACGACGTACGTACGGTACGGCCCTGTAATTGCCGACACAGAGGCGTAACACCTTAAGCCTCAGGAGTGGTAACGCATCTGCATTTTGACCTTGGTCTTTGTGTGAGTGTCTATAGGCTACAGTCATCACTTAACATCAATGTGAACTGTATGCTTGTTTATCACTTCCATTACATAAAAAATGCCATTGCCTAGTTAACAAGGATTGCTGATAAGACTGGGTTACATTATATTACTTTAACATTAATAAATTTGTTAACGTACTGGTTAAGTAAAAAAAATGTGTTACACAATTTGAAATTAATTAAATTACGTAAATATTTTAACCTCAAGTATCTGTCAGATCATGAGGCAATTTTTCAACACTGATAACTTTAAGTACCTATGTCAAGAAATATGCTGGTGCAACGCATTTTGCAGTATGTTTTACACGTCACGTTACGTCGAAAGAGCAATGTATTGCATAGTGGCTATGGAAATGATGACAATCGAGATGACATACGCCTTCTGGTTATTGTTTGAATAAGAGAGGTCTCATTTACATTATAATGCGTACTATAAAAAATTCGTAGTGAATTATGATTTTCTATACTAGAAATTGGTTATGCAATAACGAACAAATCAACCTGCACATAGAAAACAAACAAAGGGGAAAGGTTGTTTGAAAATCAGGAAACATTCGCCACTTTATCACATTGTATACTGTTGACCCCAAACCTTCATAAAATGAATAGCGAGTCGAATGACAAACCAAGGCGCTGAATCTTGATTTTCCATCACGTTCGTAATCGAGATACTCCGACTTTCAATGATGGTTTAAGATTTATAAGAATAAACTACGGATGTAACGCGTGTAGTACTGTTAAATAAATTTTAAAGGCTGGTATTGATTCGATTAAAACAAAATTCAAAACCAATTATTTTGATTATATGTATAATGTAGGAAATGTAATAATAGAATAATACATTAGGTTCGTTTTCTTTAGACTGTGATAATACTATACGTGCCTCACTGTAGCTTGTTACCGCACTCTCGCTTGCGCGCTACTCAAGCGGAACGTGACACTTTTTCGTGCGTGCAACCAGCATTTACTGATTTATAAGACGTTATCAAGTCAAAACAAACTTATATTTTCATCTTATACTATTCTTTTTGTATAAGTATAAATATAAATACATGCGTCTATGAATTCTTATTCGCCTGCGTCGATGTCGTTGTATGTATAATCTATGTTCTTTCTCGAGGTCAACGCCATCTCTGTACCAAATTTCATTCAAATCGGTTCAGTCGTTTGGACGTGAAAGCGTAGAAGACAGACAGAGTTACTTTATCATTTATAATATTAGTAGGGAAGTAGGGATAGTATGGATAGCGAATAAGGTATGATAGGATAAGGATGAGGGAATAAGGATGTCAATAGGCTCGCTACATGAACCAAAATGAAACCGGCCAATCGTGGGTATTTGCACGTATGCTTGAATGTATGCATTTACCTCTGCCTACCCCTTCGGGATTACAGGCGTGAATTATTGTTAATGAAGCAGCAATGGACCCGATCGAGGCACCAAGAACAATAAGAAATCAATCGTCATATTTTTCTGGTGGCCTGAGGGATTGACTATGTTAGCAATAAATTTAATTGTAGCTGAGCAGTATGAAAAGGATAGAAGCAATCAGATTATCGCTATTGCTTGAGTAGGCGGTACAAAAGGACTAACATAATCATCCAATCCAAGGGAAAAGTGACACCTATAACATTTTATTCGCATATTCCTTACAGCACAAAAGCAGTTTATTACTCGTATGAGTTATGCAGTTTGTCTCATTTATATTAAAAACATGTCATGCAAAATATGGGTTTCAAATTGTTTTATAAAATATACAAAAAATAAAAGCACACTTGCCTTTTTAACATGCGTTTTAAATAAAATATGCACTAATAAAGTAATTTGCTCTACAATTGAAATTTTAATAATTATGTTTGATGTATTAATAAATGCTACACGTATTTGGCTCTTATATTTGAGATGTGGCCTGATGTGAGCCGCTTCAGCGCTTACTCACTGACAAAATTGGGGTCAATTTTCAAAATAGGCAGTGTCAGTTCAATGTTTTTGTTTTTCAAAATATTTAGGTGGTCTCATTTTTTTTCTCAATGATCCCTCTCAGTAAATAAGTCAATTCAGGGAAAACCCTATAATATGGCGAGTAGATATTTCTGACATCTACGAGAAAATATTATTTAGAGAAAAAAAAAATTCGTGGTCGATGCATTATCACTTTTGAGGCCTAAGCTGTTATGCCTCCGAGTTTTAAATTAATAATAATAAGAGCCTTCATTTATTCCTAAATATACAAGTTGCGTGTAGGTATTAAACATTTCATTAAATAATTTTAACATTTCGAGTTATCTCTATGGTAGGTAGGTATTTAATAGGCGACACAATATAATTTATCATAAAAATAATAATAATACTTACTAATATGAAACAACATTGCAATTAACAGGTCACATTAGCGATTATATAATAATGGCAACCCATTATACGTCCCACTGCTGGGTACGAGTCTCTCCCCTTTTTGGGGGTAGGGCTGGAGCTTACTCCACCACGCTGCTCCAATGCGGTTTGGTAGAGGTGGGTGGGTTAGTGGCCAACCCACTGTCGGATGTTTTTAAACCGCCCATAAGGCCTCCGACAAGGTTTAACGACAGCTATCCATCGATAGCAACCGGGATCGACGGCTTAAAGTGCCATCCGAAGCACGGAAACGCGCATTTAATTTGCCAATAGCGGTCACCCATCACACTACCTAATGCTTAACCGAGAACGTCGCTTACGATCTACAGCAGCCGCTGGGCCATGCGCGCTTCGTATCCTAATCGCTATATTAGCAATTAGGAGCCGGAAATTAAGGGGACGTTAATGACGAAAAACTACCAATTTATCAATAAAATAACTTTCTTGTGTAGTAAAATAACATATAAATGTCAAAGTCGAGTGATTTGAGAATACCCACTCAGCGAGTTGATTAAGTAATTTAGCTCGCCAGGGTCGTCACTCTACTACCGTATGTAGTCGCCCCGGCAATCTGTTGGTTGACGAAAGATTCATGAAATGATATGTAATCTTGTCCCTTACTTGCTCACCCGTAGCATTTAATTAGTGAGAAATTATACGGCACGTTCCTGTATTGTACGTGTTGTTGTACAGGTTGTATGTCTTACTTACGAATAACGCTCCTGGTGGTAGAGCTCCAGTGACGGAGCTCGCGGGCGTAGGCACCACTGTATTACCTAATATATTTGCCGCTAAACGGTAGTGTTAAGCACTATCGTGTTCCGGTCAGGTGGTAATGTAAGGCTCTGTAATTTCCGGCACAGAGGCATAACACCTTAGGCCTCAGGAGTGAAAACGCATATACATTTTGACCTTGGTCTTTGTATGGGTGTCTATATGCTGCAGTCATCACTTAACATCTATGTGAACTGCATGCTTGTTTACTACGTCCATTACATAAAAAAAAAACGCACTGGCGTCTAATATTTACTCCTATCAGAATGGCTGGCGTCTAATACATAAAACCATATTTTTTTATAAATTAAGGAAATTATATTCAGCTTCGTAATTTCCGACACAGAGAACATAAACAGGTCTAGAAAGTTCCAAGGAATCTGATTTTTTTGTGGGAATGTCTACAGGCAGTAGTTACCTACTTAACATTCATATAAAGTGGAATGTATAGCCCCGTTGTAACTATCACAGAGACGTAACAACTAAGGTCTCAAGGGTGGTATCGCATCTGCATTTTGACCTCTGGTCTCTGTGTGGGTGTCTATAGGCTGCAGTTATCACTTAACATCAATGTGAGCTGCATGCCTGTTTGCCACCTTCTTAACATACAAAAGTGAACTACAAGCTAGCATGCCACCTTGATAACGTAAAAATAAAATACAAGGAAATAGACACAAGAAGGTATGTATAAATATTTAGTAGGTTAAAGACCTAATTAAGTTTTGAAAAGTCACTTCAAATTCAGTAGTAGTAGTATCGGTGTAAAAATGAAAAAAGGCATGCTCCGATGGTTCGGGCATATAGAAAGAATGTCGAATGAGCGAATGACTAAACAGATATACAATGCGAATGTGGATGGTTGCAGAGGCCCAGGAAGACCAAGGCTGACCTACCATGACCAAATAGGTCGAGTTCTGTCTGATGGTGGTGTCAAAAGTCTTAGGAATCGGCGTGCATGTATGAAGAGAATGATGAAGGTAGACGAGGCACGAGAGGTTTGTCAGAACCGGGATGTCTGGCGCTCTACACTCTCTGCCTACCCCGTTAGGGACCTGGCGTGAAGATACATACATACATACTTCAAATTCAAGACACTCGCCATAGCCTGACAAAAGTTGTTTTCATTCATTATTTTCAAAAGTAGACTTCAGTAACACAGTTTTAAACTCAAAACCGACATTCCTCACAAAACTTGAGGACTAGACTAACTCAATAACGAACTCCAAACTTTTGTGTCTGACGAAGTAACATCCAAACCATAATACACGAATTACATCCATTCATTACCAACGATAAATATGCATGAGACAGCGCTAAAACTTCAGTGAAACTAAGACTTAAGTATCACTCACAACTCGAAGAAAATTTCACTAGAAGCGAAGCTCTCACGCTATTAAGAACCGAAGACAATGTACAGTCAAATACAATATTCAGGGAAACGATGTTGCAGAGGAAAATGTCTCATTGTTACTCGGTCTATTGTTACCATTCGTTCAGCGCTAACTAATGGAAACTGCATTGTCTTAACTGTACAAAGTCAGCGTGAACTGGTTTGATCTGGTTTAGGATTTAATTGTATTGCACTATCACCCGATACTGCCAATGAAAGCTGAAGAAAAGAAATTTCTGTAAAGTTTTTTATCTAACAGTGATATAAGTATATGATTCTAATATTAATATCTGTAGTGTTTTTTTTATGTATGTAATGGAAGTGGCAAACAAGCATGCAGTTCACATTGATGTTAAGTGATGACTGCAGCCTATAGAAACCCACACAGATACCAAGGTCAAAATGCAGATGCGCTACCACTCCTGAGGCCTCAGATGTTATGCCTCTGTGTGTGTGTGTATTACAGGGCCGTACATTACCACCTGACCGGAACACGATAGTGCTGAACGCTACCATTTAGCGGCAAGTATATTAGGTAATGCAGTGGTGCCTACGCCCGCGAGTTCCGTCACTGGAGCTCTACCACCAGTTAAATATGATACTGTTCTATAGTGGTTAGGTCTTTTCTTTTCATAAATAATACTAGTAAAGCTAAAAACAATTATTATTCAAAGGTGTTCTAACCCATTGAATCCGATATTATTCAGAAAATTTCTCGTAAGTTTTTATATCTCTTTTATCCATCTTCAGTAGTTGGAGCAGCTTTATGTTTATCTCTTTTTCGCTTTTTTATTATAATTATTATGCTCAACATGAATAAAAGATAAATCTGGGCTATAAAAGGGAAAACTGGAGGTTACTGTACAAAGTTAGACAATCTACTTTATGCTTTATTTAAGTATATGTCTCGGAAATCTAATAATTTCATAAACTTAAATAATAAAAAAGGAAATGTCCAATAAAGTAATCCGAAATTCGTTTTTGGGTGTGAAGCAAGATCATGGCGATGTACTTATGGTCGCGGCCGTATGCACCTTTGATTTGGTGAAGGTACATAACAGAGTGTAAGGTCTACATCTTAATTTAACTCCCCTTAATCAAATAATAATAAATAAATGTCGTGTATTACTAAAATTTCATGAATGTGTGTATCTTTATCCCAAGTCCCTTACGGGGTAGGCAGAGAATGTAAAGCGCCAAATATGCCGATGTTGGCCGATGCCCTGGCATCCGGCCCGTGCATCGTCTACATTCATCACTCTCTTCATACATGCACGCCGATTTCTAAGACTTTTTACCCTACCCTCAAATAGTTTACGATCAGACTGACCTACCATGACCAAATGGTCATGGTAGGTCAGTCTTGGTCTTCTTGGGCCTCTGCAACAATCTACATTCGCATTGTATATCTGGTTAGACATTCGCTTATTCGACATTCATTCTACATGCCCGAACTATTGGGCAAAATTTAAAAAGGAGAAGAAGAAAGAACATTTATTTGTACCAATGTGCCTCTTTGCACATATTTTAAGTTGCAACGAGTAAAAATTACATCAATACAAATTGGTCCTATTTCAGCATGTGCATGGTTGAAGAACAACCAGCGCTGGCCTTCCGTTAGGACCACTAAGTTTCGCCATAGACGGCTATACATTCTTAATTAATAACAAAAAAAGAGAACAAAAAAAAAAGTACGTACAATTTTACGAACAGACACATTTTAGGATGGAAACATGATAAAAAAATATATATTTAAAAGTTACAAAAAAGAATAAATTTGACTGTTAAGGTGTAAATTTTATAATAAGTAGCTGTAGTGTACTTTATAAACTTACTTTGTATCGCCTTAGCGGTATAGAAAATAACTTAAGACCTATTCTGAAATCTACCTACGCAATAGAGAAATCATATAAATCTAGGAAGCCGTTTTGGAGCAGTTTGAAACAGTATGAGATGAGAATTTTATATACTTTTTTGAGACTGGCTGTGCCCGCGACATCGTTCACATGATCATTTATGATTGTGCAGTATCTACCCGAACGAAGTCGTTGGCGCAGCTAGTATAAAAGTAGCCTAAGTTACTCCTTATCATACAAGTTATCCACCAGTGAACGGTTTTATATTAGAAACAGACACTCCAATTTTATTTATTTGTATGTATAGATAAGAGAAGACAGTATTACTTTCCGGGGAGAAGCAAGGTGTCAAATACATTTTATGCCAATTTTCATTTGTAGCAAAAAATATTTATGTCCAATTTTAAATACAATAGAACTCTACGAGAGTTCGCGTTGATTTCAAAATGAAATTCGTCCGTAATTGGACGCACTCTTGAAACTCTTAGCAAGTGATCTTTTGTTGTGAAGTGTATTATGCTATCACTTTAAGGTCAGCATAAGAGGCCGGAATAAATTAATTTGAACCCCGTAAGCGAGCGCTGAAGGGTATCTGTGAATCCCTTCAATTTACAAAGCGTTGAAACTTTGGGCCCTCATTTCCAGGGGTTCCACCCCATTCCTTGCCTCAGGGATGACGCGTTAAGGATTAGTGAGGTAGAAAACTTATTGTTTATTATCGTAGTCTAAGTTTGATAAATGAAGACGTAAATTAAAAAAAGCGATATAAAAATAATTAATCTCTTATAGTTTAGTTTTTATATGAGCGAAGTAGATAACTATGAAACTCATATCTATACTAATACATACTAATATTATAAGGCTGACGAGTTTGTTTGTTTGTTTAAACGCGCTAATTTCAGGAACTGCAGGTCCGATTTGAAAAGTTTTTTCAGTGTTAGACAGCCCATTTATCGAGGAAGGCTATAGGCTATATATCATCACGCTATGACTAATAGGAACGGAGAAGCGCGGGCGATACATCATAAGCGTCGAATGAGACTACCATAATCTAAATAAAATTGTTTAACAGACTAAGTTCCCAAAAAAATTACGTACATCACACTGCACAAACCACTCTCGTCAAGGACACCTTACTAATTAGAACCCAAATTCTCTTTACACCACACTGTATCCTCTAATCCCACGGATGCAAATTAAACAATTTTAATTAGACCCACGACACGCGCTATACGATCTGTTACCAGCTTAATCTGTTTAAAGGCTGTTAAAAAGATTAATAGCTCGGACCCGACGGGGGTTCCATTTAGCACTCTAGTAGATATCTCAATACGTTTTACGATACTTATGCTATTCGGATGTCCACCAGATAAGGATCACTTTTCTTCCGTCACGAATGTGATACGTACGGCCTTGCAATAAAATTTTCAGTGCGGTGTATTAATTATTTTCTTTTATGAATAAAACGTATTTGATTACTTTATTTGTATATACGAATTCTCTCAACTCGTTATATGCACAGAAGAAAGAAGAACAAGAAAAACAAAGAATGTTTTTTCTTCTTCTTCTTTCTTCTTTGAAAAACAATGAATGTTTTTTCTTCTTCTTCTTTCTTCTGTGCATGCATACATATACACACGATTTATCGGTTACGTTTCAGGCACAAGTAACCGGTAGCGAGCCTGTTGACTCCCCCGGGTACATTGCCAAACTCTTGAAACTTCAAAAAAATGGGAAGTCCCATAGGTTCAGAAAAAAAGATTTTTCACTTATCGCTGATACCCTCGATCCGGGCATTGTACCCTGGAGGTACAATTCCCGGATCGAGGGTATCAGTGTGTTAGCTTGCTAGACATTTCAATGTTTTAGATCTTCAATTTTTAACCGAACAATGGCGGTCAAATCTTTTCAATTGGATGATAAAACTACTGCTTCTGCGACCATCACTTCAACTGCCAAGCGTGGCAATTATGGCATTTACTTCCCTAATGACACGCAACACTGTTGTGGGCATCTCAGGCAGGTTTTGTTGAGCAATAGACGTTTTTTGGTGGTGGTGTATTGTGAACAAACTAGTTTCGGGTTGTACATTTAATCCTGTTACACGTTGTATATTACAGTAGGATTATTTCCATGATATATCCTTCTTTAATGTAATTTATTTTCACGTGAAAGCACAAAAGAGATCCCCCATTAACTCAGATAAAAATAGATAGCCTCTTTAAGGTTCTGCAAGATCCCATCGCTTTATTACCGAATAAGGTGCAATGGAGTGAGGACTTAAGAATATTTATTTATTTTATTTTTATTTATTTATTTACTCTTTTTATGCACGAAGATGGTGTACATAAAGGCGGACTTAATGCCACTAGGCATTATCTCCCAGTCAACCTTTGGGTTATGAAGAGAGCGACGATGTAGGTGCAAAACGGGTCTAAATTTAGAAATTATGAGTGGAAAATGATTTGATCAAATAATTATATCAATAAATATAGTATATAAATAGATATATAATAAAAATTACATATATATAGCAACTATACATATGGTATATATAATATAGAATATATATATATATATATATATATATATATACAAACACATACATACAATTCAAATCAAATATTTTAAGGAAAATCCAACGATGAATGCCAAACTTGTGACTTCTAAGAAAGTAAATTCAAATAGTGTTCTCTAATTTTCCGCTTGAAGGTGAATTTACAAGTAGATTTTCTGATAGCCACAGGAAGTGCGTTCCAGAGCTTTATTGCCGAGACGGTGTAAGAGTTGGATACAAAACAAGTGTTGTGAGAGGGAACGGCCAGGATAAGATTTTCCGAGGAACGGAGATTAAAATTATGACAATCGCCCAGTGTTTGAAAATTAATGTTGAGATAGTTAGGAGAACGTGGATCATGAATAACATTAAACAATGAGGAAAGTATTCTAACAGATCTTCGCTGACGAATGGGAAGCCATTTAAGTTTGGCGCGATATGAGGAAATATGATCAAACTTTCGCAGACCGAAAATGAAACGTATACAACTATTAAGGAGGCGATCCAGTTTGTTCAAATGCTCCTGGGACAAGTCAGGATAGCAAACATCTGCATAGTCCATAGCCGGTAAAATAAGAGCTTGCACCAAAAGCTTCTTGGTTATGAAAGGCAAAAAATTTTTAAACCTATAAAGTGACCGCAGCGAGGAAATGACAATTTTACTTACATTACTAATTTGTTTGTTCCAAGTCAAGGTAGAGTCGAGATATAGTCCTAAATCTTTTACAAATGGTGAAAATTGAATAATCGAATTATTATAAATCAATGGTGGTAAATTACTCAAATCAATGCTATTAATATAAAATCTACTGCCCAAGATGATGGCTTGACACTTACAAGAATTAACCGTAACTCCAAATTCCTGGCTCCACTGTGATATTACTTGCAAATTTTTGTTGATGATAGAGATACAGTGAGGTAAGTTATCTGATTCTGTCTGAGCATATAGTTGCAAGTCGTCAGCATACAGATGGTAAGAGCAGTTGAGTCTACCAGTGAGAGAATTTATAAATAACGAAAAGAGTAAGGGAGATAGTATAGCGCCCTGTGGAACACCAGAGCTTAAATCACACCAATCGGATAAATCCCGATCAACGCGAACAGCTTGCTGGCGACCAAAAAGGTAGGATGAAAACCAGTCCTGAACTGATGATGAGGCGCCAGCTTGTCTAAGGATAGCAATCAAAACATCATGGTCCACGGTATTAAATGCGTTGGAGAAATCGATAAGGACTAATACCGTCAACCGCGAGTTTTCCATACCGTTTCTCACGTCTTCAGTAACTTTAAGCAGGGCAGTTGTCGTACTATGGCTGGTTCGAAAGCCAGACTGATATTGGGAAACCAAGTTGTGATCAAAAATGTGTTGAGCGAACTGCTTATGGACAACGGCTTCCAGGACCTTGGACAGAAAGGGTAAGATGGAGATTGGTCGATAGTGATCTACAGAACGGGGGTCAGAAATTTTCGGAAGAGGAGTAACAAAAGCTTTGCGCCAGATAAAAGGGAAAGACCCCGTATGTAGCGAAAAATTGATGATATGAGTGAAGAAAGGAAGTACACAGTCTATAATAAAAAAAATCATTGTTCTACTAATGTTGTCACAACCCATAGCCTTTGATTTGATGGATGCCATTATCTTTCTGACCTCATCAACAGTTACAGGAGAAAAAGTGAATGAATAATTTACCGGCAAGGAAGTTATGTTTAGGATAGTTTTAGATTTGACTAGTGGTTCAAGAACTGAGGCAGTAGCAAAATGTTGATTGAGAAGATTTAAGGAGAGATTTGAGGATATAATACTCGTTTGTGGCTTAGAGAATCCGAGAGACTTGAGAAACTTCCATAAATCAGCCGGAGAACAGTCTAGGACATTTTGATAAATATAGTGGCGCTTAGCAGCCCTTACCATCTGGTTGCAACGATTCCGAGCTTGCTTATATGAAATCCAATTTTCCTCGCTGCGTTCTCTACGAAATCTGCGGAAGGCTTTATCTCTACGAGACATAGCCATGCGTACCCCTCTATTGATCCACGGTGCGGGTGGCCTCTTAACGCGAACAGCCCGCAGTGGAGCATGAAGATCAAATACCTTTAAAATATTCCTATTAAAAATATCAATTTTATCGTCGATGGTGGATTTCTGTTCCATCTCAGACCAGTCCAAATTGCGAGCGTCTAAATTCAGATTGTCCCCATTAATTTTAGAAAAACTCCTAACAAATATCGTAGCAGCTTTAATTTTGGGACTTTTAATTTTATAAATTAAATACACTAGGTCATGCCTGGAAAGCCCGGGCGCAGCAAATTGACCATATTTACTGACACGTTCAACTGATGAAGTAAGCATCAGATCAAGCCATGAGTCGTCAGAACCTACATTGTGATGTGTTGAACTTAGTGGTAATAAATTAAGACCTGTCGACTCAAGGATCGATCTGAGCCTCCTAGATCGCGAATTTAACTTCAGCATGTCAGTGTTAAAATCTCCCATGACTATGCAGTGTTCGCAGTCAGTGACTACCGCATCCAGGGCTGATTCTAAGGAAGAGAAATAATCAATAGCGGGCGGGCAATAAACAACTCCAAGAACGACTTTGACACTGAAAACAGAAATCTCAACAAACAGGTACTCAGGAATGCCATTAACAGCTGACGGTGATGAAGTAAGAATTTGGAATGGAATGTCGCTACGCAGGTACATAGCAACACCCCCGGCTCTTTTACCCGTTCGATCATTCCGAATAAGAACAAAGTTGGGTAAACTGAAGGTAGTAGAGGGGAGCTCGGGCTTGAGCCAACTTTCTGAAACAAATACAACATGTGCGGAGGAACTAGAGAACATATCTAAGAGTTCAGGGTGGTGCTGTGGTATGCTTTGAGCATTAACATGACACAAGTTAAGTTGATTTGGAAAGTGTTGAAATTCTTCAAGTAATTTGTGGCATAGCGGAGCAGAGTTATCTAACGAGGAAAAAGAATCAAAAGATGCAGAAGAGTCACAAGCTGAGTAAAAAGATTCATCATCAGACATAAAAATTTAGATATATAAAGATATAAATATACGTATAAAATAAATAAATATGAAATAATATAAATTGCTTATAAGCCTAATTAACACTGACTGTAATGCTTAGATAAAAACCTGCCGGTTGAACTGTTACAATAAAAACAAAAGCAAAGGCGTCTCATATATAAATACTAAACTAAGAAAACAGCGACTGTCCACACGTTGACTAAGTATTACAAAAACGAGTCAAGGTAGGTCGTTTAACCCTATGACATTACAATAAAAAAAACATAATTAAAGGAAAAACAAAAACAATACAAGAAAATACAAGGAATATATAGGAATATATCACCGGAATGTAGTATAAATGGTTGTCCTTATTTTTAAATGGATAAAAACCACAGATTAGGCTTTTTAGTGCATGTATAACTCCAAAAGCATATTTAGAATACATTCTTCTGAAGTCGTATAAAATATTAAATGTAAGTTGTTATGGGATGTATACCTGCAACCGTAAAAAAATCGTTATTCCAAATTATAAAAGAACGTGCTCTTTGACCATAAACTTAGTTCTAATTCAAATTCATTTGCTCAAAAAACATTAACGTTGTTGACATGACAGAGCAGGTACTCAAGAGATGCTAGAATAAGTATATTAAAATAAGTTTTTTGGAGAAGCACTGAGAATGCTGCTGCTACGGATACATAAACTTGCGAACGCACCCACCGTCCGTAAAGCTATACCTACTTGAATTCCTACAAATTCGCTTTCTAATGGTGACGGAAGTTTTGAACTCGGTCTTGTAGTTTTTGTTTGAAAACGTTACAAACATACAGACAAAAACACATAATTAATTATGTTTCCTCTTTATAATAGTATTTATAGACAAAAATTATGAATTCATCATTTCAGCCGAAAGAAGTTCACCGCCGGACTTTTTTACTGGTGGTAGAGCTGTATAATGGAAGTGGCAAACAAGCCTCCAGTTCACATTGATGTTAAGTGATGACTGCAGCTTATAGACATTTACATAAAAACCAGCGCTCAAAATGCAGATCTGTTGCCACCCCTGAGACCTAAGGTGTCATGTCTCTGTGATAGTTAATACGGGGCCACACATTACCATATCTTACCCGAACACGATAGTAGCGAACACTACTATTTAGGGGCAGACAGGTTACGGAATGCGGTGGTGCCTAGGAGAGCTCCTACACTTGGAAATCTATCACCAGTCAGATTGACCATCTCAACGGCGATCTTATCGCAAGACGTGCTGCCCAAATTTCTCCCCCAATAATCGGCGATGACACGTCTATATGCCGCATTTTGAAATTAAAATTAAAAGTAATAATATTAAAGCTGAATATTATATTCAACCTTTATGTTTTTATAACGAACACAGATATCTTCCGTATTAGTATCTTTTTTATCCGTATCTTTTTTCGCCTCTGGTGCTCATTGTGAACAGACGTGTACAACATTTTTAATCAATTCTAAAATCACTCATTAATCTAAAGTGACTAAGTTACTGTGATAAAGTTTGAAGTGACTATTACAATACTGTGTTCTAATACGGCCTATCGGTCTCGATTAGAAAGGCAAACGGCCAGCAACGCACGAACAACGCTCTTCACCCCCTCGAGTAAAGAGCTTATTTTTCGACTCACCCGCACGCACCTGACTGCATCGGGCAACATAAACAATGAGCGTACAGAGATCGCCGCCTGGTACCACATTAATAAGCGCAAGCGGGAGCGGCAGCGGATCCACTCCAAATTTAAGCACCATGGAAATAGATGATAATGTAAATCTAAACGCAAGGAAACGGAAATTCAAACGGTCTATAGAACTAGAGTACAGAGAAGATTTTGCAGCATTTCGTTCTGATATTATGGATTTTTTTATAGAATTTCATTTGAGAAGCAATGTCAACAATTAAAGACATCTCGTCTTCATCTATAAAACTAATGTCCGAAAATTGTAACTTACAAATACAACAAGTGAATTACCAAATTGAAAAAATTAAAACTAATGACACAGTTAAACAAAAAAAGATTACAAACATGGAAAGCGAAATGTCATCACTAAAACATCAAGAGTGTTTATAAAACACGAACAGTAAATCGCCCACAGCTTCCCAACGTGACCTCATCCGGGAACTTAAAGACCAATGCAATCGAGAACGGAATATTATTTTTGTAGGAATACCTAATAAATAACTAATAAAAATGATAGAAATTTTAAATTAAGACAAAACAATGACTACGAGGAATGTGTGAAACTAACAACAATGCTTGATGAACATTGCCCTAAACCATTGAAAACGATACGGTTAGGCAGATACATTCCAGAAAAAAATCGACCTTTGAAACATATTTATTTATAGGGATCAAACGTCTACGCAACAGGAGTATCTACAAAAGTAAAAATCGAAATTACAAATACGAAAAGATAATGGTGAAAAGGACATATACATCAAGTATATTAAAGGTATGCCGAAAATAGTTGTAAACAAACCGACTACAAAAAACTATTAGATAAAATCGTACCCAATCGTTTAAGTGAAGTTACGTTGAACCACTACTTAGTAAATAATTACGAAAATATACAATTGAATTCATCATCGTTACGTTTATTTTATGCGAATCTAAGAAGTAAACGTACAAAGGGGAAGTTTGACGAAATAAAATGCATATTAAAATCAATACCGAAAATTACCCATATTTTGATATTCACTGAGACCCATATTACTTCGGACAAAGAGGCATCATTATATCAATTACCGGATTATACACATATTTACAACAATAAGAAAAAGAAAACAAAGGCGGTGGTGTCTCTATTTATGTCCACAACAGAATTAAATTCGTGATAACAGAAGATTTTTATGAAAACGGCAACCATTATCTTTGGATATTTTCAAATAAATTATCGTTGAATATTTGGGTGATATATAAGCCAGATGGGGATTCGAACATGGATTAATTTATGGAAATATATACAAAACAACTAGAACAACGGAAAAGGTCTACAGTTTTTGGCGATTTTAATGTGGATTTACTAAAAAAGGATAACTACGTAAAGAAGTATTGTTCCGGGGTACAAGAAAGTGGATACAAAATATTAAATAAAATCAACTCAGAATACTGTACTCGGGAGACAGATACAACAAAAACTGTCCTAGATCATATATCCACTAATATCAACCACACTCGTTCAACATCTCTATTGTCGAATCATCACTCTCAGACCATAAGCAGCTATACTTGGAAATTGGCAAATTAACACCTCCAAAACCACAAAAGATACATTATCAAGCCATAAACTACGAAAAACTTTATCAGTCTCTTTCTGTAATACCACATCTAGAAAATATAGAGGATTACTTAGATTTAGAAAAAATACTTCTGGAAAATATAAGCAATAACAAAGTCAACAAAATTAAACTCACTAACTTACCCCAAAATGATTGGATTGATAAAGAAATACTAGAATCAATTAGTGTTAAAAATTACTTATGGAGTCAGACAAAAACATTTCCTAATTTTTTTTTTTAATTTTTTTAATAACATAACGTCCTAGTTTTGAACCTTATTAAAATTACAATCTAGCCTAAAAAAAGACTAATAAGCAATTTTATGTTAACTTAAACTTCTAATAAAATTATATCGAAGTAAATGTCCACTGGCACTTTCTTTGTATGTCTTAAGGGGAAGTCACTTTGTTCGTGTGATTATGCAAAATAAATCACTTACACTAATTTTGTTTTAACACTACATTAACTCAAAAGGTTTAGTTCCCTTAAGTCTTCTCACTAGGTTTATGTTGTCGAGGAGCTGGATAGCCTCAATATTGACATGATGGTGAAGCCCTTTTTTCATGAGCTTCGGCGTATCTTCTGATAACGTTATCTACGAAATCCTTTGCAAATCCTTTGCAAATCCTTTTGAAATGCTTTTTATTCTGCATATCAATGAAATGTTGGAGCAAAACTCCAATTTTCATTGCTATGCGGATGATAGCACGGGAGATGCACACTATACAAGCCGTGCAAATGCCTCTCGGACACTTATCGAAGAAAGCAGGACTAGACTTGTGTCTGAAGTCGAGCACTCTCTGGAGCGAGTCTCAGATTGGGGTCGACTTAATTTAGTGCAGTTCAACCCCTCGAAGACACAAGTTTGCGCGTTCACCGCTAAAAAACCTGGCGACCTGGCGTCGGGACGCTGGGTGTCGGGACGCGGGGCGTCGGGACGCTGGGCGTCGGGTCGCTGGGCGTCGGGACGCTGGGCGTCGGGACGCTGGGCGTCGGGACGCTGGGCGTCGGGACGTGGGGCGTCGGGACGCTGGGCGTCGGGACGCTGGGCGTCGGGACGCTGGGCGTCGGGGCGCTGGGCGTCGGGACGCTGGGCGTCGGGACGCTGGGCGTCGGGACGCTGGGCGTCGGGACGCTGGGCGTCGGGACGCTGGGCGTCGGGACGCTGGGCGTCGGGTCGCTGGGCGTCGGGACGCTGGGTGTCAGGACGTGGGGCGTCGGGACGCTGGGCGTCGGGACGCTGGGCGTCGGGACGCTGGGCGTCGAGACGGTGGGCGTCGGGACGCTGGACGTCGAGACGCTCGATGTCGGGACGCTCGGCGTCGGGACGCTGGTCGTCGGGACGCGGGGCGTCGGGACGCTGGCGTCGGGACGCTGGCGTCGGGACGCTGGACGTCGGGACGCTCGGCGTCGGGACGCTGGCGTCGGGACGCTTGGCGTCGGGACGCGGGGCGTCGAGACGCTTGGCGTCGGGACGCTTGGCGTCGGGACGCTGGGCGTCGAGACGCTGGGCGTCGGGACGCTGGGCGTCGGGACGCTGGGCGTCGGGACGCTGGGCGTCGGGACGCTGGGCGTCGGGACGCTGGGCGTCGGGACGCTGGGCGTCGGGACGCTGGGCGTCGAGACGCTGGGCGTCGGGTCGCTGGGCGTCGGGACGCTGGGCGTCGGGACGTGGGGCGTCGGGACGCTGGGCGTCGGGACGCTGGGCGTCGGGACGCTGGGCGTCGGGACGCTGGGCGTCGGGACGCTGGGCGTCGAGACGGTGGGCGTCGGGACGCTGGACGTCGAGACGCTCGATGTCGGGACGCTCGGCGTCGGGACGCTGGGCGTCGGGACGCGGGGCGTCGGGACGCTGGCGTCGGGACGCTGGACGTCGGGACGCTCGGCGTCGGGACGCTGGGCGTCGGGACGCTTGGCGTCGGGACGCTGGGCGTCGAGACGCTGGGCGTCGGGACGCTGGACGTCGAGACGCCCGATGTCGGGACGCTCGGCGTCGGGACGCTGGGCGTCGGGACGCGGGGCGTCGAGACGCTGGCGTCGGGACGCTGGGCGTCGAGACGCTCGACCTCGGGACGCTGGGCGTCGAGACGCTCGACCTTGGGGCGCTGGGCATCGGGACGCTGGGCGTCGGGACGTTGGGCGTCGGTACGCTGGGCGTCGGGACGCTGGGCGTCGGGACGCTGGGCATCAGGACGCTGGACGTCGAGACGCGCGACGTCGGGACGCTGGGCGTCGGGGCGCTGAGCGTCGGGACGCTGGGCGTCGTTACGCTGGGCGTCGGGACGCTGGGCGTCGAGATGCTGGGCGTCAGGACGCTGAGCGTCGAGACGCTCGACCTCGGGACGCTGGGCGTCGAGGCGTCGAGACACTGGGCGTCGGGACGCTGGACGTCGAGATGCTGGGCGTCAGGACGCTGAGCGTCGAGACGCTCGACCTCGGGATGCTGGGCGTCGAGACGCTCGACCTTGGGGCGCTGGGCATCGGGACGCTGGGCGTCGGGACGTTGGGCGTCGGTACGCTGGGCATCGGGACGCTGGGCGTCGGGACGCTGGGCGTCGGGACGCTGGGCGTCGGGACGCTGGGCGTCGGGACGCTGGGCGTCGGGACGCTGGGCGTCGGGACGCTGGGCGTCGGGACGCTGGGCGTCGGGACGCTGGGCGTCGGGACGCTGGGCGTCGGGACGCTGGGCGTCGGGACGCTGGGCGTCGGGACGCTCGGCGTCGGGACGCTGGGCGTCGGGACTCTGAGCGTCGGGACGCTGGGCGTCGGGAGGCGGGCGTCGGGACGCTGTGCGTCGGGACGCTGGGCGTTGGAACGCTGGGCGTCGGGACGCGGGGCGTCGGGACGCTGGCGTCGGGATGCTGGCGTCGGGACGCTGGGCGTCGGGACGCTGGGCGTCGAGACGCTCGACGTCGGGACGCTCGGCGTCGGGACGCTGGGCGTCGGGACGCGGGGCGTCGGGACGCGGGGCGTCGGGACGCTGGCGTCGGGACGCTCGCGTCGGGACGCTGGGCGTCGGGACGCTGAGCATCGGGACACTGGACGTCAGGACGCTGGGCGTCGGGACGCTCGACGTCGGGACGCTTGACGGTGAACCGTATTTTCGAAAAGGCCTATTTAATCTTTTATGCATAATATTTTTTTACAGAAAATTGTAATGAAGTTTTGTGTTATAATAATAGGTTGGGGAAAAAGTCTTTTCGCGTGTGAACTTGTAATAAAATCTCTTTGGCTGTAGTATTTGTATCTGGCTGGTTTTGGTATCATTGAAAGTTAAAATTTTAAAGAACATAATTCCAAATTCAAATTAGGCAAATGTGTGATTTTCATTTGTTTTTCGTACTGTCAAGATGAGTGAATCTAATGAAAAAATTCGATACATTTTAAAATTTTACTACAAAAAAGGTAAAAATGCATCGCAAAATGCAACGGACCTAGTGCAATGTCTGTGAGAGTAGCACATATTTGGTTTAAGCGTTTTCAATCCGGAAATTTTGATGTCAAAGATGCACCTCGCTCTGGTCCCCCTATTACGGATAAAATGGATGCCATTTTTGAAAAAGTGGAGCAAGATCGACATATCAGTAGTTACGACGTAGCTGAAGAACTGAGAATCGATCACAAAACAGGTTTGGCGCATTTGAAAAAAGCTGGGTACAAAAAAAAGGTCGTGGTCAAAGGCCGGGCAGGCTTCACAGACTGTGGCGAAACCCGGGTTAACTCGCAATAAGGTGATGTTGTGTGTGTGGTGGGATTGGAAGGACATTATTCATTATGAGCTATTAACACCAGGCAGGACTATCGATTCTGAACTTTACTGCGAACAACTGATGAGATTAAAGCAAGAAGTTGAAAGAAAGCGGCCGGAATTGATCAACAGAAGGGGTGTGGTGTTTCATCATGATAACGCTAGACCTCACACATCTATAGCCACTCAGCAAAAATTAAGAGAGTTTGGCTGGGAGGTGTTATTGCATCCGCCGTATAGTCCTGACCTTGCACCTTCAGATTTCCACCTGTTTCGGTCTGTTCATAATTCTTTATGCAATGTTAGGTTAACATCACGAGAAGATTGCCAAATCCACTTGTCGCGGTATTTTTATGAGAAGTCCCAAAATTTTTATAGCAATGGGATCATGTCCCTACCTACAAGATGGCAAAAGGTTATCGAACAAAATGGTACATACATACTTTCGTTAAATTTAAATAAACTATATTAAAAAATGTTTTGAATTATCTTAAAAAATGCGAAGAAACTTTTTCCCCAACCTAATTATTAGTATAAAGTTTCAGTCAATTACTGATTTTAATAGAGAATAAAAGATATATGCATAATATAGACACGCAATAGGAGCCGGCAAAAGAGAAAAATTGAACATTAACGTTGTGAATTTTTACCCACTAATTCCACCTACACAACCACCATCATCACCATCATCAGAGACAAAGCCTCTCCCGAAGATGCTCCTAAAAGTGTTGTGCGTCATAAGGAAAGAATATGCAATAATTGCCACGCTTGGCATGCTGAATGGTGATCAAAGCGGCGATTTTTTTATGCCGTGACGCTGCTATGCGGTATGCTACGTTATTAACAGAGAAAAAATCGACCAAGTGCGAGTCGAACTCGTGCAAAAAAATACGTTTACTGTATGCCCCCTTGGACCTCTAATATTTTCATTTTCTTATTTTTAGTAATTAATTTTGTCTTTATAGCAGCAACAGAAATATATTATTTGTGAAAATGTTAGCTTTCTAGCTATTACTATTTATGAGATAGGTACAGCCTGGTGACAGACAGACGGATGGACGGACAGACAGACATACAGACAGCGGAGAATTAGTAATCCGTAGGGTCCGTTTTTACCTTTTAGGTACGAAACCCTCTTAAAGATAGAAGATAGATAAAAATTAAAAATTTTCGTTATTATAATTTCGTTAACTTTTTTATTTCTGAACCGACTGACACGAAACAAACACTCAATGTTTAATAAAACTTACAATATATAAGTGAAACTGCAAATCGAATAAGCCATTTCTGAAATTAGCGTGCACAAACACACAGACAAACAGACATTTATCCGGGATAAAAAGTACCCAGTGTTGTGCGCCAAAGGTTAAAGTATAATTATATCACAGTCTAAAGAAATAGAACGTGTTAGGATTATATCAAGTTTCATCGTAATCGGACCGGTAGATTTTGTGTGATGCTTGAACAAACAGACAGACAGACAGACAGACAGACAAAAAAAAATTTTCTAATCACATATTTGTGTTCGGTATCGATCTAGTAACATCCCCTGGTATTTATTTTTTTATAACTTTAATGTACAGAATTTACACCTCTACAGTTTTATTATAAGTATAGATAAATCACCGAGGCTAAAAACTGTCCAAGCGTATTCACTATAAATACCGTTCTTGTTAGGTTCTATTAGAAAGTTTAGTTCCCAAGAGACAATCCTAGAGTGTCTGTGTCTTCATTATATCATGGCCGTGTATCTTTGGTCACCAACGGTTTTAATATTTTAGGATTTATGGTCCCGCAGGTGACATTCATTTTCGCCCCGGTACACTTGGGGACGTAGAAATGGGAAAACAAGTTTAGGAAAATTGTACAAAACATAGTATTACGGTTTTGGGATCGGCGTGCACGTATGAAGAGAATTATGAATGTAGAAGAAGCACGGGAGGTGTGTCAGGATCGGGATATTTGGCGCTCCACACTCTCTGCCTACCCCGTAAGGGACTTGACGTGAAGATACATATGTGAAATTATTGTTACGTTGTGTTTAAACTAATTTGGTACCTGTGCTAGAATATTTATTAGTGAAAAAGAGTATGGGAGATGAATGAAGTACTTTTTAATATTCTACGCTGTGAGTAGCGTGTAGTATGTAATCCATCTTTTATTTTGCCGTATGCATATCCGGAACAGTCATGCACGCTTAAATGTCTTTGCCTTAGGCGGCGTCGTGTGGCGGGTTGCTCACTTCCCTCTAAAATGGTCGAGGAGGGCAATGGCTGTCACATGCGTCATACTCGTGAACGGGTGCTGTTGGTGGGGACTGGTCTGTTCTGGTTTGCAGGGGCTACATCACATTTAGTAGATAGCAGTTTATTTGCATCTATGCTATGGACGTTGACATTATTTGATTTTTCACGATAATCTGTACTAGATTTAAGCTCTCATTTAAAAGAGCTCTTACTGAGTTTGTTGGGTAGCGGAGTTCTTCTCAGTAGTGACTGCACTTGGAACTCTGCTAAGTGAATAACATTGATCTTGACGAATAAGTTTTTCTTTTTCTTCATGTATTATCATTGAAGGAATTGAAATTTTTTATGATTATTATGTTTTAACCAAATAGTTTAAATTTTAATTTTTAATATACTATTAATATATAATTTTGCTTTTACTATATGTATTGGTTATTCGCTCTAGGTAGTTTATGATTTATTGACGTTTTGAAAGTATCTGTAAAGATCTATTCGAAATAAAAATATTTTCTATTCTATTCTATTCTATTCTAATGTAGTTTAATAATAAAAAAAACTTCGTGACCGAACCTCGTAACAGAATTGAGCATGAGCACATTTTTATGTCATATATGTGATAAACAAGCATACAGTTGACATTGATGTTAGGTAGAACTGTATATATAAATGTCTACTATGAAATAAAGGTGTCAATTTGGATGCGTTGCCTGTCCTGAAGTCTAAGTTGTTATGTAGTAAATACGGATCCATACATTACAACTTGACGCGATAGTGCTACTAAATACTACAATTTAGCGACAAGTGGATTAGCTAATACGATGGTACCTTTGTCCCTTAGATCCGTCGCTGAAGCTCTGCTTCCAGTTAAATATATCAAAATTAAATCAAAACAATTTTACCTAGACATGCGGAAGCGTGTCAAGCCAAGTTCATGCTAACAGAACTGGTGAGTAGCACCGTGTATTACACGAACCATTTGGATGAATTTTCGACTTTACCTAATGCAAAAATTATGCAACCACTTAAGAAAACCCTGCAGTGAATAATAAGTAAGTATTTAAAATGTATATAAAAAAATGGTTTGAAAAATACAGTACAATAGAATTTCAAAGAATAAATGGAAAGAAAAATTTAACTCCGTGCGGGAATTTTATTTCACATTAAAATTTGTTGCGTCGCCTTGGGGTGGCGGTTGTTATAGTAATGTTAAAATTATAATGTTATTTCACTCATTTACTCATGTAGATATTAGATATTTTATGTTACTTTAATAACAAAAAAAACAGAAATGTATATAAAAAAATGTTGAATGTTATTATTATTATAATGTACATGTACCACCACATAATCTACCTTATTATTAGCACAATGTATTCAACATGAATTTCTGTAATCCTTTCTTATGAGGGAAGAGCTGGTGTCCTGAAATCCAGGCTCCGCTTAGTTTAGGCACCAGTCTCCAACAATTTTCTTTAATAATAACTCACGACTTTTTGATGTTAATATAATATGTTAAACTGTGTATTTATTAAGGTTATTGTGGTGATAAATAAATGAATACATAAATAAATGATAATTCATACTTAACAACGTCCGGCTGTGTATTCACTTATGCAGTGGTCACCTGGACGCCGGAGACAGCATCGTAGCGGAATCCCGTAGAGGGTGATACAATATTGGGAAGTTTATTAACAGGAGTGACCTTCTTTGACCTAAACATTCAACGTACAGGACACACAGACTTTTTAGAGTTCCGCAAATTGAAGGGAAATGAAAGGGGCACTAATAGCAGAGAATATGTAATAATACTACTTACAGAATGGACACTTCGACGTCCCGCCCGATTTCCCCGCATCGCCCAACCTCCTCCCCTCTTATGGGCGACGGTTGGTATTTTGTACGTGCTACGCACACTCGTGCACGTGTAAATACACGTCACTGATTGATGTCTGTGTAATAGAGACCAAAATAAGGAGTGTCCGCGGTGTGCTAATAGTCAGGCGTCTGTCGGTCATAGGTAACTTTTTTAAAACTACTGAGCCAAATAATCAGGAATTTGGTATACACACGTGGATTATATTCGTAAATTACTTTCAAACTTTTAAGGGTAAAAATTGAGGATTAACAATTATTTGAAAAATATGTCACGCGTCGTATATTCTAAATAAAGGTAGGAAAGATATAATAAAAACATCAGAATTTTCAAAAACATTTTTTTATTGAAAAGTTTTGGCGTACAAGATGACAAGCAAGCAAGCAGTTCACATGGATGTCTTTTTTATGTCATGGAAGGGGCAAACAAGCATGCAGTTCACATGTTAAGTGATGACTGCAGCCTATAGACACCACACAAAGACCGAGGTCAAAATGCAGATGCGTTACCACCCCTGAGGCCTAAGGTGTTATGCCCAGGTGCCGGTTATTTCAGGGTCGTACATAACCACCCGAACAGAACACGATAGTGCTGAACACTACCATTTAGCGGCAAGTATATTAGGTAATGCGGTGGTGCCTTTGCCCGCGAGCTCCGTCACTGGAGCTCTACCACCAGTAATAAGTCAGTCATAAGTCATCACTTAACATCAATGTGAACTGCGAGCTTCTTTGCCACTTCCACTACATAAAATAAATCCTAAAAGTAAACGGTTTTATAACTAAATATTGTGAACTTTAAAAGCCGCATTTCGTTTTTTTCTCTCAGCATTCCTTCTTTCAATTACTAGGCCAGACAACAAGTAAAAAATAATCCTTGTGAATGATATTTATTCCCAAATCTCGTCGGGATGAGAATTTGACGGCAAATTTATTCAGTTTAGACGTTCATGTTGAGTTCAAAGACGAAAATAAATTACTTTTTTGTTTCTTTATTTTTTGGTATGCCAGAATCATAAAGGGTAAATCTTATATTAGGCCCTAAATTCCAACCAGAATAATTTTAATACGTTTGGCGATCAAATATGAAAATAATAAAGCTTGTAATTTTGTGTGAAATGTATTTGATTCGTGATTGATAAGTTATCAGAATTCTTGTCGAATTCAAATAAATATCTAATAACATTTAGGGTTAAGTATTCTCCCCTCCTGCCGGGTACTTTTTGAAGTATTTTTTGTTTGGTTAACTAGTATTACTATTCAACCTTAAAGGTAAACTAAGTAACCAAGCTATCTCAACGGCTCAGCTGTCTCTTTTCTTCTATAAAAGAATTTCTGTAGCCCCTCGAATTCGGTAAGGTACTTGATAAATGTCAATACTCGCCCGCCACCTTCTTCAAGTCCCATAATGTACCCCTATGTGTAATAAGTACATAATCATATTTGGAGAAATGTCCATTTTGAATGTGTAAGGCATACATTGACCTTTGCCCCTTCGTAACAATAAGCATAAAGTCGCTATACTAGAATAGTCTAGAATAATCTACCGCTCTATTAGCGTAAAACTATATTTAATTAAGTTTGTACATTAACGTTCCCCTAGTCGTCAAGCAGCCATTAGTAAGTTAAATAGCTATAAACTACGACAAAACACAACAATGCTGTTAGTGAAGAGATTAAGATAGAGTTAGACATATTAAAAATTATAACAGCCCATCTCATAAGGCGTTTTACTCGAGGCAACACGTTGTTGGAACACGCATCGTAAATCAAAATTAAAGTTAACTTGCGTTCCAAAACGGAACATTATGGAGGAGGCGAACGGGAAGGCAATAAAAGGATATTACGACTTCAATGTATAGGTTGGGAGGTGATCATGTGTAATTTTTCTCATTCATTAATATTTTGAATTTCGTCCATGATGAAGTACAAAAATTTTGAATTTTAAACTTCGAATAGACCTTCCTGTAACTCATAATATTATAACATCGGACAGACACAAAGACAGATACCCGGACATACGAATAATCCTACAAAGGATCAATCAATCAGTTTTTCCCTTTTGATGTACGGAACGAGCAAAACAAATACAGTTTATGTTACATACTACTGATACTTTCCACTGTTAAATTAATTCACTACCGGTGTTCTATAATAATAGGTCTGCGGAGCTACATCGAGTTACTCATGATGAAATATATCTTATTGTGATTGTCTTTCCACTACACAGTGAATATAAAATTAAAGACAAAGCTAAATTTTAAATAAATTTACAATTTATTCGACAGAATACATAAAAATTGTCATCCCACCTAGACAACATTGAAGAGATATTTAAAATACTTTATGTAAACTGTCTTTGGCTTTTTTTTTCTTCTTGATACATGTGAAAGATACAATGGTCCAATTCGGTAACAGTAACATTCAATTTTATTACAAAAATCGAGACACAACATTTTTTAACACCTCCTATATCTCACTCTCCTAAACTATAAACCATGCATTATGACGCACGTAATACTTCGCATCAGTCATTCTGCCTTAGCAAACAACCGGGGAATTCAATCTAGAGGTCTCCGTTTGAGCCCGAAGCACGCGTCAACAACTCTGCCATATAAGCTACCATCATACAAAGCGCATAGTATTGATTACGCGCTTTGTAGTCAGATATTAGCTAGTACTGACTTGAAATACAAGATGTTAGGAAAAAAATATACGTCAATGTGAAACTAATTTTCATACTTAACATATATTTTATTTTTTGGTGCAAGTAAGTAATTCCTAAGAACTTGTATACACGAGCAGCTATAATACTTTCACCTTTAGGACATCCCTTTCAAAATCAATATCCTAAATTCGCGGCTCAGAATTTATTGTTATTGTATTAGAAAAAGCCTTCACAACGAACGGGACCGTAATGAGAATGTATGAGCGCAAGGATCGCCGTGTAGCTAAGGAAGACAAATAACTCCGTTATCTGCTAACTACACGGTTATTATTAAGCTCCAGAATGAAAAGTTTGTGTAGAAATTTAATGTAGTTGACAAGTAAAACAATGAAATATTTTGGTTATTCTTAGCTATTAACTGACAATGATCACCTGGGGGCTAATAACCTTTAATGATAAAAGCATTCAGAAGCCTGCTGTGGTTGATTAACGACACCATGCTCTAGATTACATCGGAGAGCTCCGTCTCGTCCTCCGCAAGGCTGTACAGAGCATCGGATCTCTCACCTCTGGTTGCCTTCCGAAAATTGGCCGCTCAGAGTTGATCACTAGAAGTATGGCACTTGCAGAAATATAGGTAGAAATAGAAATAGAAAATATTTTTATTTCGAATAGATCTTTACAGATACTTTCAAAACGTCAATAAATCATAAACTACCTAGAGCGAATAACCATTACATATAGTAAAAGCAAAATCATATATTAATAGTAAATTAAAAATTAAAATTTAAACTATTTGGTTAAAACATAATAATCATAAAATTTTTCAATTCCTTCAATGATAATAAATGAAGAAAAAGAAAAACTGTAAAGGCTGGTAAAGGCTGTTATCTAAACTCGCGAGTGTCGAATGGTGTAGCAACGCGGAATACTAATCGCTGCGCTGGTGAAACTGGTACCGCACCTCACGACACCCCCAGCCTCTTACGTCAGTGTGCCTTGTCAACCAAAGTTGACTGTTTGCGGGGCCCACCTAGGAGAGGTGACACCAACTTCCTAACAAATGAGTCAACTATGTGAGCTGAATAAAGGCAGGTGCTGAAACTTATTAAATACTTTTCATTGGTGGTAGAGCTCCAGTGACGGAGCTCGCGGGCGTAGGCACCACCGCATTACCTAATATACTTGCCGCTAAATGGTAGTGTTCAGCACTATCGTGTTCCGGTCAGGTGGTAATGTAAGGCCCTGTAATTTCAGGCACAGAGGCCATAACACCTTAGGCCTCAGGAGTGGCAGCGCATCTGCATTTTGACCTCTGGTCATTGTGTAGGTGTCTATAGGCTGCAGTCATCACTTAACATCAATGTGAACTGCATGCTTGTTTGCCACTTTTATTACATAAAAAAAAAAAAAATATCCCATATAAATATGTAATCTCCTTGTAGAAATTAATTACAAACTTGCAATAGTCCTGTGGGGTCACCTTACGTCTATTGATTGATTATAGATAGGACCCGCTGAATGCATTTCATCACAAATCAGTTCAAAACTTACAAAAGGGATCATATGATAATCAATATTTTAATTCAGTCAAATTAACGGATATTGGAACTCTATCAAAAGTAATAGGTTTGCGTATGTTATTTTGGAATATCATACTATACGTGGTATCATTTAAAATAAATATACGAGTAATAGCATAAAGAATTTACTGAATCAGCATAATGTGATTAAAATTTTATTTAAAATATCGACCATATGTCATACAAATAAATCGTTACTAATTTAATTTAGCTTTACTAGCAGCATCATTAAATTGTATGACTACAAAATTATTTTTTATTTATTTTTTTTTTTTTTTTATGTAATAAAATTGGCAAACAAGCGTGCAGTTCACATTGATGTTAAGTGATGACTGCAGCCTATAGACACCCACACAATGACGCATTTGCATTTTGACCTCTGGAGGTCAAAATGCAAATGCGCTGCCACTCCTGAGGCATTAGGTGTTATGCCTCTGTGCCGGAAATTACAGAGCCGTACATTACCACCTGACCGAAACATGATAGTGCTGAACACTACCATTTAACGGCAAGTATATTAGGTAATGCGGTGGTGCCTACGCCCGCGAGCTCCATCACTGGAGCTTTGCCACCAGTAAAAAAAATATATATATATATAAGTATTATAAAAAAATATTGTTACCGTATTGTTAATAGCTATTACTATAGGTACACTGCATAATTGGTAAAACGTGACTGGAATAAATTATTGTTGTTTTTGAAAACTGATGGCCTTTGCCTTTTTTAGGGTTCCGTAGTAAACAAGGAACACTTATAGTTTCGCCATGTCCGTCCGTCTGTCTGTCTGTCTGTCTGTCTGTCCGTCTGTCTGTCTGTCTGTCTGTCCGTCCGCGATTTAGCGAAAAACTATTGGTAGTAGAAACTTGAAATTTACCACAAGTAAGAAATCTAATTGCGCCGACAAATTTTTTTTAATTTTAGTTTAGTCGGAAAACGTAAATTTAACAAAAAATAAAAAAAACGTTTTTTTATTTTTCGTTTTCTTTATAGTGTGGGATATCGTTGGATAGGTCTTTCAAAAATGTTAGGGATGTGCATTCATCATTTCTCGATTCAGTTCAGTGTTCGTGACTAATTGAGCTTTAAAGGGCCAATTTTCGTAAGAGTTGAGTGTGTGTGTCCCTACTGACTAAACGGTCGTAGTTAGAAATTCAAACCACCTAATGCCTCAGGAGTGGCAGCGCATCTGCATTTTGACCTCAGGTCATTGGTGTGGGTGTCTATAGGCTGCAGTCATCACTTAACATCAATGAACTGCATGCTTGATTTCCACTTTTAGTACATAAAAAAATACGACACTATAAAAATAATCTCCTAAATCAGTCGCTTTGGCGATCCAGACAAAGAGCCATCTAACGATAGTTAAAGCGTTTATAATCAACACTAAATGCTTTTATTTTCTCATACCCTATAATTGTAACTAGTATCAAAAGATATAAGCCTATTTACTATCACACCGTAAATCCCTAGTGAAGCTAAATACGAGTAGTTACGAAGGATATAAAAACGTTATACACACATGCAGTAAAAGTGAAACTATGCCAATTTTATAGCTTTACATCATGAATATTTGATGTACGATAGCAAGTCACGTTTTCATCTTTTACTTGATGCTTATGTGGAAACGTGTGTTGTATTTTTTTCTTCAACTTTTAAGATCAAGTCATATACAGACTCGCGCGGTGTATTTACAATTGTGAATCGATTGAGTTCTATATCGGTTTTTTCTTCCTTGAAAATTCAATTGAAAAATGTTGGTCAAATCACTCGAACGAGGTGGAAGTTAATATAAAAACGCGGTATAGGCAGCACCATCCCGGGATAAAACTACCACTACTGCGATCATGGTGATTATGGCATATATTTTTTTTATGTAATAAAAGTGGCGAACAAGCGTGCAGTTCACATTGATGTTAAGTGATGACTGCCGCCTATAGACACCCACACAATGACCAGAGGTCAAAATGCAGATGCGCTGCCACTCCTGAGGCATTAGGTGTTATGCCTCTGTGCCGGCAATTACAGAGCCGTACATTACCACCTGACCGGAACACGATAGTGCTGAACACCATTTAGCGGCAAGCATATAAGTAAAGCAGTGGTGCTACGCCCGCGAGCTCCGTCACTGGAGCTCTACCTCCAGTAGTACCTTCCTCAATCTCTGACGACACTACAAATATTACATTTCATAAACAGATTTCATTAAAATCTCTCACGAGGAAACAAGAAGGAAAAACCAAAATAATTTCTGCACCGAAACGTTGAAACTGTTTCAAATCCTTTACATCGTCGAAACGGAGCCTTCAGATGAAGCGAAGTAATCCGTCACCGAGACCGCGTGCTGTCGTAATGACGTCGTATATAGTTACTAAGGCCGAAATACTGCTCAGGTGGATGTAATGATATCATTAACTATGATGTCCTAGTACATTTAGAAAGAGAAATTCCAAGGTGGATGTGGGATTTCGGTACCTTAGTATGAGGTAGATCGACTGGGCTAGTGATGAACCACTAGGGTCCTGATTTCAAGTCTCGCCCGAACACATTTTTTATATTCATATTTTTTTTTGTGATTGTGGTAGCAAACAAGTATGCAGTACACATGGATGTTAAGTGACGACGGCAGCCTATAGACATCTTCACAATAACGAGAGATCGAAGTGCAGATGGGTTGCCACTCCTGAGGACTAAGATCTTTTACCTATGTGATAGTTTTTACAGAGCCATACATTACCATCTCACCGGAACACAATAATGCTGAACACTACCATTTGGCGGCAGATAGATTAGGTAATGCGGTGGTGCCTACGCCCTCGAGCTCCATCACTAGAGCTCTACCACCAGTAAAAAAATCATGAACGGCTGTCTAAATCCTACCTTTAAGATGAGAATAGCCTGCAACCAGCCTGTTAAAATGATTCCATATTTTTTATACTACTCAAACATTTTCAATTAATGTTGATGACTGCGAGTTACCCTTATCAACGTTAGCTTCATCTATGTAGCCGCCCTTTGAACGTTCTCAGTGTTGTCGCCAGCGTATGTATGTGACAAAGGACGTTGTTTAGCAGCAGAATAACAACATCACTAAGTTTCTACTTAATTAGATAATGTTTATGTTTATTTACAGTTATACAAATTATTTTATGAGTAAAATAAAAATATTGATTAGAATGAAAGGAATTTTAATAATATTACTGCCTCGGTAGTCTACTGGTAGCAGGCCACTACTACTACGCTGAGGTCCTGGGTTCGATTCCCGGGTAGGGGGTTATCGGAGCTATTGGTGTAAAGTCCTTTATCTCTTGATTTTTCTGTTTTCTGAAAATTTCCCAGTCCCTCGAAGTTTGGTAATGTGCCCGGAGATACAACAGGCTCCCCACCTGTTACATGGGACAAAAACGTAACCGGCGAACCGTGGGTGTTTGCATGTATGCTTGAATGCATGCATTTACCTCTGCCTACCCCTTCGGGGATTAGAGGCGAATTATAATAACTTCACTACGATGCATTGAATGATTAAATTTTTGCTTCTTTCTTTTATTTAAATTTTGTACTTTAAGTTCAAATAGCATTTTTTATTATTATAAAACGAACAACTATCTAAATCTTACTTTTAAAATTAGAAAAGTGTGCAGCCAGTCTGCTAGCCTGTTAATATGATTACATTATTTTTTTATTACATACACATTTTCAATTAATGTTACCGACTGCAAGCAACCCATATCAACGTTAGGTCCATTCGTGTAGCTGTCCTTTGAACATTCTGTCGCCGGCTTGTCACACATGTGGCAAAGGAGATTCTTTAGTTATCAACCCAATGAAACATCACTAGGTTTCTACTTAATAAAAATATTCGTTGATATATTTAAGTAAGTGTCAATGGAAGAAAACAGCTAACCCCCTTATTCATACACGGATATTAGCTAAAGTGTTTCTAATCTCTCCTTTGTCTTTTACTATCCTGCACATTTGTCAATGCAACTGACAAAGACAAAGCATTCTATAGCTAAAACGTATCTAATGTATGTTCATGAATAAGGAAGTAAATATTTAAGCCAACTACACCACCGCATTACCCAATATTCTTGCCGCTAAATGGTAGTGTTCAGCACTATCGTGTTCCGGTCAAGTGGTAATGTCCTGCCTGTAATTTCAGGCATAGAGGCATAACACCTTAGGCCTCAGGAGTGGTAACGGATCTGCATTTTGACATTGGTCTTTGTGTGGCTGTTTATAGGCTGCAGTCATCACTTAACATCAATGTGAACTGCATGCTTGTTTGCCTTATCCATTACATAAAGAAACATTATTAATTAAAGTTAACTATCGCTACCTCCCCTTATCAACGTTAGCTTCGCTCTATCCATGTGTCCTTTGAACATTCTCAATTCTGTTGCCGGCTTGTGTGTAACAAAGGACATTCTTAAGTTTACAATACAATGACAACATCACTAGATTTCTACTTAATTAAATGAAAAGCGATTGTTTTTGCTAATACGTTCAACTATTTCGGAATCTTTGGATTTGATTTTATTTACGTTAGACATTGTACAATATCTACATCTCACTGGTGGTACCACCGCATTACCTGATCTATCTGCCGCCCAATGGTAGTTTTCAGCACTTTAGTCTTGAGGTTAGATGGAGATGTATGGTCCCGTAATAACTTTCAGAGAGCCAAAACAACTAAGGTCTCAGTGTGGCAACGCATCTGCGTTTTGACCTCTGGTCTTTGTGTGGGTGTCTATAGGCTGCAGTCATCACTTATATCAGTGTGAACTGCATGCTTGTTTGCCATTTGATTGATTTTTACAGGTCCCATTGAGCTCATAAGGTTATATATTGCTAAACATCGAACGTAATAAGACACGAGACACCGCCGGCGGCTAGTGAATGATCGAAATCAATTGTCATATTTTTCTCGCGAGTGTTTTTAGCTCAAGATAATATTGTAACTAAATATCTACTTATAGATTTGTTTTGCAAAAAATGGGAATATCAACCACCCGGTTAGTCCAGCGGTGTGATGAACGTTTGATTCGAAGGGTCGTGGGTTTGATCCTCGCACCGGGACAAATATTCGTATGGCCTACAGATATTTGTTTAGGGTCTGGGTGTTTATGTTTGTGTTGTATGTGTACAATAGATTTTATGGCATAGGTTTATACCTACTGTAAGGCTGTGAGTGTAAGCGTATTAAAAGAAACGGGAATATAAATAAGTATCAATTCAATCCATTAATTATTTTATTCACGACTCAAACATTTTCAATTAGTGTTAACGACTGCGAGATTTCCTTCTGAACGTTTGCTCCATCCGTGTTGCCTTTGAAGATTCTCAATTCTATTGCCTCCCGGCTCATGTGTGTCAAAGGACGTTTTTTTGATGTTATACTTCTTTTGGCGCCAGTAGAAAAAATGATGAGAGTGACGTTTTCGCAGGTTTTAGCGAGCTCCATTTTGTTTATGTAATGGATATGGCAAATAAGCATGCAGTTCACATTGATGTTAAGTGATGACTGCAGCCTATAGACACCCACACAAAGACCAAGGTCAAAATGCAGATGCGTTCTCCTGAGCCCTAAGGTATTATGCCTCTCTGCCGGAAATTACAGGGCCCTATATTACCACCTGACCGGAACACGATAGTGCTGAACACTACCATTTAGCGGCAAGTATATTAGGTAATGCGGTGGTGGTTATGCCCGCGAGCTCCGTCACTAGAGCTCTACCACCAGTAAATTCATACATTGTCCATACATTGTAGAAATAATATCTGCGGATTTTCTCGCGTATACTACTCCCGACTTCTCTTTCTTACCCTACGTTTCAGTCGCTTTTCAGCTACCGTGCTCACGGGCAGAGTGACAGTGTACCCAGAGATGTTGGGAGTAGTATACGAATATGATTTCTACAACACGCTGAGAGGGATATTTTACGATGCGCGCCTTCCGACAGATAAAAGCAAATATTTATTTTGAATGTAATGCGGTGGTGCCTACGCCCGCAAGCTCCGTCACTCCGTCTCCGGATCTCTACCACCAGTAGAGTATCTTACGTGCGTTCATAAGAACACACTTTCTTTTTTGCTAACAAGTAAGTGAAACCATCACTAGGTAAATCATTGAATTAAATTTGTAATTTTCCTGTCTCTAGAAAATCTGTGTATCTAACGATTATTAATTTTGAAAAACAGTTGTTAAAATTCGTTTCGTTACTTCGATGACTTTAAGACAGTAGATCACTTTTGTAAGCATTGACATCCCGTATTCGATCATTAAAATTTCAAGTGAATCCTCTTATCTCTTCTGTGGAATCCTCAATAGGCTTCCATCTTCTTGGATGAACGTTATTAGACAAGCTTGTCACATGTGCTAACTTATTGTCGAAAATTGTTGTACTATCTTTCCACATAAAAGTTGCTAACTTCCTTTAGATGTAGACTCGGCTGCCGAACAGCTTTTGTGGAGTTGATTATCAATGGATATCTCCAAAAGTTTCCGCTTACAAGTACGTTCTTCAGGATGTATCCTGAAGTTGGTGAAACCTTTGAAACATTCTTATAGTTTTGTAAGGACTTTTTTTCTATTGAATTTTATTATGGAAGCACGTAAGTTGAATGAACTCATATTTTTGAAAAGTTTGTTAAACGTTCTTAACATTTTTTTCCCTGAATGATTTACCAGTTAGGTTTTATCCCATATTAACTCAAAGGAAAACTGAAAAATATTCGAAAAGAGGGCAAATATTATTAGCATTTAGTTTTATTTCCCTACCAGGATATTGAACATACGACCTCAGTACAGTAGTAGCCACGTTGCCACATTGAATATCGGTACATCGAAGTGTTGAAGTGTCTGTATAAAAACGCCACCATGTCAGTCCGAGTACAGGACCAATGCACGAGGGCGATTCCTTTGCAGAGGGGAGTAAGACAGGGAGATGTCATTTCACCCCTGCTCTTCACCAATGCAATGGAAGACGCCTTCAAGCTCCTGGAATGGCAAGGACCAGGTATCAATGTCATCAGCGAATACATCACTCACCTTCGGTTTGCCGACGATATTATAGTCATGCCAGAGTCGCTGGAAGATCTCAGCACAAGACCTCAATCGAGTGTCCCAAAGAGTGAACCTTAAAATGAACATAGATAAGACCAAGGTCATGTTTAAAAACCTTGTATCGCCCACTCCAGTATCCGTTGGGAACTCGATCCTCGAAGTTGTCGACGAATATGTCTATTTAGGATACACCATACAACTGGGCAGGTCGAACGTCCAGAAAGAGGTCATTTGCCGAATCCAACTCGGCCGGGCAACGTTCGGGAAGTTGAGGAGCGTTTTCTCGTCAAACATCCCGCAGTCCTTGAAGACAAAAGTCTTTAACCAGTGCGTTTTACCGGTGATGAACTACAGTGCCGAGACGTGGTCCCTCACTATGGGACTCGTACGAAAGCTCCAAGTCACTCAGCGGTCAATTGAAAGGGCTATGCTCGACGTTTCCCTACTGGATCGTACAAAAGTCGCTGACATAGCCAAGCAGATTTCCAAGCTGAAGTGGCAATGGGCAGGGCACATAGCTCGGAGAACCGATAGCCGCTGGGGCAGAAAGGTTCTCGAGTGGAGACCACGTATCGGCAAACGCAGCGTAGGACGTCCACCTGCAAGATGGACCGACGACCTGGTCAAGGCTGCAGGTACCCGCTGGATGCACGTCGCTTCCGATCGGTCGGCATGGAGGTCATAAGGGGAGGCCTATGTTCAGCAGTGGACGTCCTATGGCTGATATGATGATGATGACAGTAGTAGCAGGAGCAGGCTGACATAGACTGACATAGCACGCTTACATTAGATTATTGAGGAATGACATTGTTATTAGAAATTAAAAAAAAAGAAACACCATTAAAAGGCATCATCATAGAGTACCATCCTTGGAATTGAATGACACAAACTCATTAAGTATGCACTGTAATTTAAAGGGAGGATATGCAATAATCGCCACGATTAGCCAGCAGATTGGCGATCGTAATAGCGGTACTGTTATCACGGGACATTGCTGTCCATCGCGCGTTATAAGAAATGCATTGCATTTAATGTCGCCTATTGGAATGGTTTGACCATTGTTCGGTTGACTGACTCCACTATTGTAACAATTCTTCTACACTTGTTAGCGGTAGGGTTCCACGCCCCAACACGTTAGGCTACTTATATGATTCATTTTAATTTGAACATTAATTTACTATTATTTCTGGTAAACTTTTTAGAAATGTAACGGGTAGGTATTCATTTAAAGCACATGACATGTCAGAACAAGCTCACCAGTCAACCTTAAGGTAGTGTAGAAAAGTCAATATGGTAGTGCAATTGAAAATTTCGCGACAGAAAAGAATAAGGCTGTAAGTATGATAAACATACATTAAACTTAATAGCCTAATGATGTAAATTATACCTAATAGACACAATAACATAAATACACACATAAATACATAAAAAATATAAATACGTATATATAAATATATATATATATATATGTGTGTGTGTATATATAAATATATATATATACATAATATACATTCATAATTCATTCATTCTGGCTGGTTTTGGTATCATTAAAAGTTAAAATTTTAAAGAACGTAATTCCAAATTCAAATTAGGCATATAAGTGATTTTCATTTGTTTTTCATACTGTCAAGATGAGTGAATCTAATGAAGAAATTCGATACATTTTTAAATTTTACTACAAAAAAGGTAAAAATGGAACTCGAGCCGCGAAAAAAATTTGCGATGTTTATGGACCTAGTGCAGTGTCTGTGAGAGTAGCACAAATTTGGTTTAAGCGTTTTCAATCCGGAAATTTTGATGTCAAAGATGCATCTCGCTCTGGTCGCCCTATTACGCATAAAATGGATGCCATTTTTGAAAAAGTGGAGTAAGATCGACATATCAGTAGTTACGACGTAGCTGAAGAACTGAGAATTGATCACAAAACAGTTTTGGCGCATTTGAAAAAAGGTGGGTACAAAAAAAAGTTCGATATTTGGGTGCTTCACGAGCTCACTGAAAGAAACCTAATGAACCGTGTACTCATTGGTGATTCTTTATTACGACGTTTATGAAACCGAATCATTTTTGAAGAAGCTGATAACTGGTGATGAAAAGTGGATCACGTACGTGCGAAAAAGGTCGTGGTCAAAGGCCGGCAGGCTTCACAGACTGTGGCGAAACCTGGGTTAACTCGCAATAAGGTGATGTTGTGTGTGTGGTGGGATTCGAAGGGCATTATTCATTATGAGCTAATACCATCAGGCAGGTCTATCCATTCTGAACTCTACTGCGAACAACTGAGATTAAAGCAAGAAGTTGAGAGAAAGCGGCCGGAATTGATCAACAGAAGGGGTGTGGTATTTCATCATGATAACGCTAGACCTCACACATATATAGCCACTCAGCAAAAATTAAGAGAGTTTGGCTGGGTGGTGTTAATGCATCTGCCGTATAGTCCTGCACTTTCAGATTTCCACCTGTTTCGGTCTCTTCAGAATTCTTTATGCAATGTTAGGTTAACATCACGAGAGGACTGCCAAATCCACTTGTCGCGATATTTTGATGAGAAGTCCCAAAATTTTTATAGCAATGGGATCATGTCCCTACCTACAAGATGGCAAAAGGTTATCGAACAAAATGGTACATACATACTTTAGTTAAATTTTAATGAACTTTATTAAAAATTCTTTTGAATTATCTTAAAAAATGCGAAGAAACTTTTTCCCCAACCTTAATAATTTAGTAAAAGAAAGACGAATTCAATATTGTAAAGAAAATAACTCAAGGCATCTTAAGATAATAGTCACGACTAGCTTACGTTTGAAAGTGAATTTACTAGGAGCTTTTCTTATATCCACGGGTTCACAATTCCAGAGTTTTATTGCCGAGACTGTGAAAGAGTGGGCCGTGAAACCGGTTTTGTGTGAAGGAAGTCGGAGAGCATGATATTCCGATGAACGGAGACTAAGAGTGTGAGAGTCGCCCAGAATTTGAAAATTGAGTTTTAAATAGTCGGGATCATTATCAATGGATCAAAAGGATCGATAATCAATGGTGGGTAACACAAGAGATTGAACTAATAATCGTTTTGTACTAGTAGGTAAGACATTTTTTAATCTGTACAGAGACCGCAGCGAAGCAGTGACATTCTGACTGATTGACATAACTTGTTTAAACCAACTAAGATTAGAAATAAAATACAAGCCCAAACTTTTTACGAACAGAGAAAAAGGAATAACAATATTATCAAATACAACAGGCGATAGAAGTTTTACATCAATTCTCTTAATAAAGGACATACTGCCCAAAATCATTGCTTGACACTTGTTGACATTAACTGTGATACCGAATTTTTTAGACAATAATAGAATTTGTTCCAGGTTTTTGTTTATACTAGATATTCCAAGTGCCAAATTGTCCGGATCAGCCTGTGTGTAGAGTTGTAAATCATCGGCGTACAAATGGTAGGAGCAGTTGAGAGAAGTAGTGATGGAATTGATTAATAACGAAAATAAGAGAGGTGATGGTATACCGCCTTGCGGAACACCAGAGGTTAAGTTACACCAATCAGACAAATCCCGATCGATGCGAATCGCCTGCTGGCGACCGTGAAGATAAGCTGAGAACCAATCCTGTACGAGTGATGAGGCGCCAGCTTGCTTAAGTATACTAATAAGGATATCATAATCCACGGCATTAAAGGCGTTACAAAAATCAATTAACACTAAAATAGTTAACCGCCGATCTTCCATACCTGACCTAACGTCTTCAGAATTTTTTAGTAGCGCAGTGTGACTGGGCCGAAAACCAGATTGAAATGGGGATAGGAGATTATTTTCAGATATGTGTTCGGCAAGCTGTCTATGTACCACTGATTCAAGAATCTTAGAAAAACGGTAAAATGGAGATCGGCCGAAACTGGTTCTCTAAACAGGGATTAGCAACTTTAGGTAAAGGGACAATGTAGGTTTTACGCCATTCTAAGGGAAAAGTTCCTGTTAGCAACGAAAAATTGATTATGTGAGTAATGAAAGGGAGTATACTATTAATAATAAGAAAAATCATGACTCGGTTCACCATATCACAGCCAGCTGCCTTTGATTTAATTGAAGATAATAATTATGTACGGTTCGTAATTAGCACCACACAGGCATTACAGCTTAGGCCTTAGTAGTTAGTAATCATAACCCATCTAATAATAATAATCTCCTGTTCAGTAAAGATTTTTTTGGGCTATAAGTAGGTATAACTTATCATAAATATTAACTGTTTTCTTACTTGCCACTTCATGACATAAAAAATAATAATACCAACGGTTTGTTCACCTAGCCCTTCGAGAAAAATCTGTTTTACGCGACCATTGGCATCGCATCGTAAACTATTTCATTATCCCAAAAATCGAAGGACCTATTTCCACTTTACCTCGTAAAAAGTAGCTAGTTCTGTTTATACAACGCACGTATAGCTGGGAACAGTAAAGGTACGATTCCGAACTCCACTGCGCGCAACAGTGCTGCCGCGACATCGTCGCGTAGCTCGGAATGTAATATCATATAAACTTATAGAGAAAAAATGGAGACCAGTGCAGCGGCAGCACTGCTGCGGGCAGCGGAGTTCGGAATCGTACCTCTATTAATCGAAAATATATATACATACATATTTTTTTAATTTTTCGCAAGAAACCCGTGCGAGTGAAATATTATAAGGTTATGTAATAAAACGTGAAAGAAAAAGAGGAGTGTGGGCTTCGGTAGCTTAGTGGAAGTGTGATTGGGATATTTATTCAGTCGTCATTCCAGGGCCATGTGTCCGAAGTCGAATTATTATTTCTTTTTTTGTTATGAAGGTGGAAAATAAATAATAATTATTGATTAAAAGATTATTACTTATTGATGTTAAGTGATGACTGCAGCCTAAGACTCCCACACAAAGATGCGTCTAGATGCGTTGCCACCCCTAAGAAGATATTACTATATCTCTGTATTAGTTATTACTGGTAAATATCCACCGTAGGAGCTCGAGGGCGTAGGCAATACCGCATCACTTAATTTATCTACCGTTAATTCGTAATTAGTATCTTTATAAGTTTAAACCTTGATTAGACCCAGCTTATTTGTCCATAGCCGGCTCATATTTCTGGCTATATTTAGATATTATTAGCACAGTGCTGAATTACCTCCGTTTTGTACTATTATACTGTTGTACCATTCCAAAATATCACATGGGATGTCCATTGTTTCACATTTATGAGTAGACTAGCTTCCGTTATGTTTACATCCACGCGAAACCCTTTCGTTAGAATATATACTAGTGATTTTAAACCAGGTGTTTTCTATCTTGTGCGTTTCCCAACCTGATCTTCCTCGAATTTGACGACATACTTACTCCCTTTTTTATTGCAAGACTAGCTGTATAGCTGACTATCCGCAACTTCCTTGCGTGGAATAGTGACTATGGGCAGCTTTTTTCGGATTTTTTGGAACTTTTGGTTAATTAATGCCATCAACGCCACCAACACCATCGCCAATGACACTAACACCACCACCACCAATGCCAGAAACTCCACCAACGCCAGAAACACCACTAACGCCACCAATGCCAACAACGCCACCAATGCAACCAACGTCACAAACGCCACCAACGCCACTAACGACACCAACGCTATCACGACCACCACCAACGCCAGCAACAACACCAATGTCACCATCGCCACCAATGCCACCATCACCACCACCACCACCAGTAACGCCACTAACGCCTATCTAAACCTCATTCAACTCTTTGAAATAAAACTATTTTTACGGATTTATCTCGCGTATAATAAACTAAAAATAATAATAATAGTAAAAATAGTTTTATTTCAATGAGTGTAGCTCGCGAAAACCTAAGAACATATCATCTCATTCAACTCTGTTTAAAAGTTTAGAAACAGTGCTTGAACTAAATTTTCAATTGACCATAACTTCTTTTTGCCTTAGCCGATTTTGACGAAACAAAGTTTTGACAACGCTCCTAATTATATTTAATCCACTTGTGTTCATATTTTTCCATTTTTATTTTGAAAGTAAAATAAAAAACACGTAATCGATAAAAACTAGAAAAAAGAGAAATTGTGAAAAAAAAAAATTCAAATCTTTCTCCATAAATACATTTAATAAGTTACATGTTAATTTTGTTCTGAACTTTCTAAGCACAATCTGGCAGTTAAGTTATAATAAATCAATAAAACGGGTTAAATAGCTCCACTTCGAACTTTTGCAATATCGGCTCTTATGGGATTAATTCATATCCCAACGCCATAAGTTATACGTCTCTGTGCAATTTTTACACGTTCCAACTTTAATTTAGCTGATGTGTGGTCTGATTTTATATTGGTTACGTGGAATATTGGTTTAATACTTTAATTTTTTATGAAATTGACACGTAGAGCTATTAGATGGATCACTTGAAAACTAGTTTTGGACTGTATTTTCTGGTGAATACAAATAACAAATCAAAAGTACTTGATTTAAATCCACCGAGCAATAACGTATTCTACTTTAGTAGTGAGTAAATACTTCAGCTCATACATAATATATATATAGACGTAAAATAATCTGATCCAGATATTTCAAGACGCCTGAAGATTAAAATCTTAAGTCTTGTGTCAGAAAACACAGCGCGCTCCTGGTTTTTGTTTTATTTTGCCTTTCAAATTAGATCTATTCGAAATAATAATGTTTTGGGTAATCGCAAATAGGTAAACTAAATTAATGTTTAAAAGAAACCCAAGACTTACTAGCTGCTACTTCAAATGATTCATTAGAGCTATTGAGTTATCCTCAAAACTTTCCACGCCGCCTTCTGTTTTCATACAACTAAATCATTTCAAACACAAACGAATTCGTATTCCATAGTTCTGTTTAGAAAGGAGCTAATTAGCATAACAGAGCGACGCATAACGCCTTTTGATTACATTGACGTCTGCGGAACTGAATGCAAATGCAGTTAACCTGGCGCGGAGTAATGCGAACTGAGCACTTGTTGCAAGTTTTGAGTCTGAAAACTGTAATTTCATGCAGAAAATGTTTATTTTATGCAGAAATAATCAAATTTCTTGTATGTTAGGAGATTGGTTGAGCAAATTCTCTTCATATCGTCTTGCAATTAAGTATATGTATACACCTATACATAGCTGCATTACCGCTTGTTAATATTGATCTAGTAATAACAAAATTCATACCGTGTTAATTTACAAAACTGCTATTTTTACTGGTGGTAGAGCTCCAGTGACGGAACTCGCGGGCGTAGGCACCACCGCATTACCTAATATACTTGCCGCGAAATGGTAGTGTTTAGCACTGTCGTGTTCCGGTCAGGTGGTAATGAACGGCCCTGTAATTTCCAGCACAGAGGCGTAACACCTTAGGCCTCAGGAGTGGTAACGCATCTGCATTTTGACCTTGGTCTTTGTGTAGGTGTCTATAAACTGCAGTCATCACTTAACACCAACGTGAACTGCAAGCTTGTTTACCATATCCATTACATAAAAAAAAAAGTGGTACCAATTATAATTTCATACAAAAATAATTTGAAACTTTTCTTTCCTATGAAAAATTAACATGAATTTATAACGTGTGTCAACACGTTTGAAGTATACAGTTTAAGTATTTAAAAGGTTTACTTGCAGTAAACTTAGTCCACACTTCCAAATTATGTTATCATCAATCATAATCATTAGAAATTCTCCAAACCAAGCTCCGTTTCCATTATTCTCTACTACACAACTAAAACATTTCAAACACGAACTAATTTGTACTCCACGGTTCCATTTAGAAGGGCACTAATTAGCATAACAGGGTAACGCATAACGCCTTTTGATTACATCGACGTCTGCGGAACTGAATGCAAATGCAGTGAACCTGGCGCGGAGTTATGTGAACTGAGCACTTGTTTCGAGCTTTGAATTAGAAGATGAAATTTTTATTTTGTGCAATTCAACCCATAAGGGTGTGTTTTTGAGGTACGCAACAGATACAGCAAAGTTGGTTTAAGGAAAAACAATTGCTTTCACAATTATCTGTGTTCATTAATTTTTTGAAGCGCGCATGGCCCCGCAACTGGTGTAGATCGTAAGCGATCTACTCGGTTAAGCACTACGGGCGCGGTCGGGTAGTGTGATGGGTGACCGCTAGTGGCAAATTCCTTGTCGGAGGCCTTATCGGCGGTTTGAAAATATCCGACAGCGGGTTGACCACTAACCCACCCACCTCCACCAATCCGCATTGGAGCAGCGTGGTGGAGTAAGCTCCAGGCCTCCCCCCAAAAAGGGGAGAGACTCGTGACCAGCAGTGGGACGTATAATGGGTTGCCATTATTATTATTTACTATGAAATATTTATTAGATGTTTAAATTTGTTATAACAACTTAACTTTACGTCAGTAGTTTCAATAGTTATATCAAGTTATTTGTTGCTCGTACCGTATTAGTAGATGTGATGTAGGTAACATTGCACCCGTGTTAAGCCGGGGCGGGCCGCTAGAGCATTACAAATAACCTCAGCTTTTGAAATCCATACATCTATATACAAATAAATAAAATTGGAGTGTCTGTTTGTAATATTAAAATAACCGCTTTTTACTAAATGCACGGTACATATACTAAAACAACATTATTTACAATTTTCGTCTGTCTATCTGTTTGGCGGGGCTGGTATTGGGAACAGCTGGACCGATTTTGACGGAACTTTCACTGGCAGATAGCTGATGTAATAAGGAGTAACTTAGGCTACTTTTATATAAGCTGCGCCCACGACTTCGTCCGGGTAGATACGGAAAAATCATATTTTTCTCACGTGGACGAAGTCGCGGGCACAGCTTGTCCTTAATATAATTTAAATATAGTTTTATGATTAAATTTTCCAAATAATGTTATTATGAATTAACCCTGGGCAATTTACCAAGCCACGCTGTTTCAGCTTTTCTCTTACAAATAAAGCATTTCAAACACGAACCAATTCGTACTTTACGGTTCCATTTAGAAGTGAACGAATTAGCATAACAGGGTAACGCATAACGCCTTTTGATTACATCGACGTCTGCGGAACTGAATGCAAATGCAGTTAACATGGCGCGGAGTAATGTGAACTGTTAAATATTTATATTTTGTAACAAGACCTTAACTTTACGTCAGTAATTGTTTTATATTATTTCGCATTAACACATGCTTGTGAAATATTTTATTTTAAAGAAAAATGGAAAGAAAAATTTGACTTCAGGCGAGACTCGAACTCGCGGCCTACTGGGAATCTAGTCCAGCCGCTCTTCCAATTGAGCTACTGAAGTCCTGCCCGATTTGTCAAATCTTTCCTTCACATTTTTATTGCATTGCTGTATGGTAGCAGCAGCGCCATCTATTACCAACTATGCTAGTTAGGCAACCGATATAATAGACTTTTCAGTTTATTGAATATCGTAAAGAAGTCGCTTTTACCCTTAATAATTGTTTTATATTATTTCGCATTAACACATGCATGTGAAATATATTTTTCTTTAAAATGAAATTTACGTCAGTAGTTTCAATAGCTATGTCAATTTATTTATAAATCAATGGATTAGGACAGAATTCGTAATAGTAATGTAAGTAACACTGTACCCGTGCGAAGCCGGGGTAGGCCGCTAGTACATTATGATATCACAATACTTTTTCCGTTCCGATTGAATCTTCCAAATAATGTTATAATTGAATAACCCTGGGAAATTCCCCAAACCACGATCTGTTTCAGCTATTCTCATACAACCTAACTAACTGATCCTAACTTTACAGTTCTACTTAAAAGGGAACTAATTAGCATAACAGAGCGACGCATAACCCCTTTTGATTACATTGACGTCTGCGGAACTGAATGCAAATGCAGTTAACCTGGCGCGGAGTAATGTGAACTGAGCACTTGTTCCGAGCTTTGAATTCCAAATAGAATTGGTTTTTGGGTGAGGCTGTCATTATGTAAGTCGCGTATTAGGAATCTTATGATTCATGTGTTTAACAGTTGAAACGTTAAGTAATAATTGTCTCAAAAAAATAACCAGTCAAATTCAAGTTACATTCTCATGTTTAGGGTACCGTATAATTTATTTTATTCTATATCAATTCATATTATTAATATTATAGATTTTCCCGTGACATAACTATGTACGTATGTATCTTCACGCCATGTTCCTTGAGGAGACGCAGAGTGTGGAGTGCCAGTGTGTCATGTAAATTATGATATTATGATTATGATGTTCAAAAACAAAAGACTACTTCAATTAATATTTAAGTACGGAGGATCTCGAACAAAAATAGCTATGATGTTAAATTATTACTATTTTCGGTAGTTTTACGAAATTGCCTAGTAATTTCACGCCTGTAATCCCCGAAGGGGTAGGCAGAGGTAAATGCATGCATTCAAGCATACATGCAAACACGCATGATTCGCTGGTTACGTTTTGGCCTATGTAACAGGTGGCGAGCCTGTTGACATCACCGGGCACATTACCAAACTTCGAGGTACTGGAAAATTTCCAAAAAAATGGAAATATCCCAATATAACCAGAGATAAAGGACTTTACACATTATCTCTGATAAGGGGCCATCCATAAATTACGTCACACGTAAATGGGGAGGGAGGGTATCACCGAAATGTGACAATGTGTGACAAGGGGCAGGAGGGGTCGAAAGTTTTGTGACGTCACATGTTAAAATTTAAAATACTGAAACGTGAAATCTAGATGTGAATAAAAAACTCTAAAAATCTACGAACTTGATCTATATTTATCAATAATTCACTATATTTATTGATTCGAGTGAGACTCAACTTCACAAGAATTTTGAATGGTAAGGGTTTAAATAGGTTTAAGTCGTCTGCGAGTGCTCGCTCGCTTTTCTACCGTTCCGCGCGTCGGTTGTTAGCGAGACCTGCGACAAGTACTGCCACATGCGCCGGCGCAGTGACTTCAATACGTTCCTATTGTTTACTTGACCATTGTCTTTTGCCGAGTGACAGTCAAAGTTATCTCAGTTTACTTATTTTAATATTTTTAATTTATCATTAAATTATTTTAAAATGAATAAAAAGATAGATTTAGGTATTCTCTACCGTAGATTATAAATTGCTGATATAAAAGAGTGGATCCAAAGCCCATGGACACTAGATAATTAAGTTTTTTATATATATAATTAACGTAATTAGTCGTTTATTGTTTTTTAACTAGTCGTTGTTTTTTCAGTTATCTGAAATATTGGAATTTATGTTGATTTTATAAGATTATTTAATAAAAATAAGCAAAAAATGGAAAAAGCTGTTTTCTCTCGATTATTTTTGAGTACATGAATAAATTTTAAAAATATGTGACGTCACATCAGGAGGGGGGGGCTTATAAAAATGTGACAACCTGTGACAAGGACGGGGGGAGGGGTCCAAAAGTCCCGAAATTCGTGTGACGTAATTTATGGATGGCCCCTAACCCCCTACCCGGGAATCGAACTCAGGACCTCAGCGTAGTAGTAGTGGCCTACTACCACTAGGCTACCGGAGCAGTTTTAATTGCCCAGTGATTTTGGAAATACGAACGGAGTACATGTATGAAGAGAATGATAAAGAGAAACATTCATCATTATCTTCACATATGCACGCCGATTCCTAAGACTCTTGACCCTCAGACTGAAATGGGACCTACATATAGATGATATGGAGTTTAGCCAAGAAATTATAACAGAAAAACATTTTCGTCTCTGAAATTGGTTTCTGCGAAAGTCACGGCGGTAAAATCTTAGTAATTCTTTGTAACTATATTAGTCTCTTAAGGTTTTCAGCAATAAACTTTATGTGTCGTAAAATCCAGTAGGCTTCAGGTGCGAAGGTAGCGGCTTACACAATGCATTATGAATTATTAATGATCTCAAATACGCCTTATATAATGTTATCCAATTTTATGAATGGTTTGTTTTTATTTATGTATTTCATATGACTAGGCTACGCAGGTACTTTAACATCGTCATATTTTTTTAAATTACCTATTGTGAATAACCAGTAATAATCATAATAAGCACCAAGTATATTTAAAAACATAAAAAATAATAATATGAAAATAATAAATTATTTACAAATTGTACCAATTTCTCATTTAAAAAAGAAACACAAAAAAACAAAGGACAGGATGGACCTTATATTAGCTTAATTAAGTATAACTTTCACTATAATTGTTGTACGAAAGTTAATTTTTTGTTAATCTTGTAATACATGTAGGTATAACTTGGCAGAATACGGGGCAATTAGCTAAAGTTTCGTTAATCGGTGTGGGTTTTGGTGTGGATTATTAATTAATTAATTTGCGCAAGTAACGGAGTTTCGCTGACGTGTGACGGTGGGGCTTTGTTCATGTAATGTTTTGTTTTTGTTTTGAAGATCCTAATTAGAACATGAGGTTAATTGAAAGATAAACAGAAACAATGGAGTATTGTAGATTCTATGGGGCCATGCATTACCATCTAAAGGGAACACGATAGTGCTGAACACTAACGTTTGGCGGCAGATAGATTATGTAGGTAATGTGGTGGTGCCTACGCCCTCGAGCTTCTACATTGGAAATCTAACAGGCAATGGAATAAAATTGTAATTTGATTCACTTAAAAAAAATAAAACAATATGATCGGTAAGTATGTGAAGTGAAAAAATAAAGTGGTATTAATCTGGCAGAATACGGGTCAATTAGCTAGTTTCGTTAATCGGCGTTGGTTTGGTGTAGATTATTAATTAATTAATTCGTCCAGGCTTTTGCTAAGTGTGAGTCGTGTGATGGTGGAGCATTGTTCATGTAATGTTTTGTTTTGTACTTGCGGCCAAATTTAGTTAAGCAACCTAGTGGATATAAATTCTCTAGATTAGTCTAGATTATAAATATACGTAAAAATAGGTTTGCAGCATATCTGAATGAACGAAATTATTCTGCAGTGGAATCCTAACCTATTAGCTTGAGGGATAGACAGAGAACAAAGAATTTTTTTGCCACTTTGCCGCCGCGCATCGGTTTACGTATAACGCAATAATTCAGTTCACGTGCAGTCACCACAAACGCCGGTTCTCATTTACCAATCTACCATTTTAACAGTTCGCGTCGGGTTACCATTTCACGCGTGCTATCTTACCATCTTTTACCATTACCATCCAAGTTCACGTTCGGCTACCATTACCGCGTGTGCTCCCGTATTTATTCCGGCTACTTAATTGTACCATTTGCACCATCATTATAATAAGTTACCAGTAATAAACCATACCGTATCTAATCCTAATCTACGTCTTTATATTTCTCCTCCAACAACCCATACAAATTCATTCGTCCCAGTAACTGGGTTTCGCTAAATGTGAGTCGTGTGATGGTGGAGCATTGTTCATGTAGTGTTTTGTTTTTGTTTTCAAGTCTATTATTAGAACAACAAACTCATTAGCTTGAGGGACAGACAGAGAGCAAGGAATTGTGGAATCTTCGCAATAAGCGAAAGTTTTGTTAATCGCTGTTGGTTTGATGTAGATTATTAATTAATTCGTTCAAATAACGAGGTTTCGCTGAAGTATGAATCGCGTGACGGTGGAGTTTTGTGCATGCAATCATCACTTAACATCAATGTGAACAGCATGCTTGTTTGCCACTTTAACTATATAAAAAAAAGAACAACAAGCTCATTAGATTGAGGGATAAACAGAGAGCAAGGAGTCGTGGCATCTTCATCTTCACTTTTTATTTTCACTATTACTGAATCAATATTATATAACATGACTAATGTATGGCCCCGTAATAACCATCACAGAGACGTAACAACTTAGGTCTTAGAAGTGGCAACGCATCTGCATTTTACCTCTAGGGTTTTTGTATGGGTGTATATAGACTGTCATCACTTAACGCCATGTGAGCTGAATGTTTGTTTACCTCTTTCATATAAAACCTGACAACAATTAATTCTTCCATATTTATTATCTCTTCACTTTTTGTCAAGGTACCTATGTCTTACACTTTTTTATATCCATTCCGTGCTTTTCGGTGCTTTGGAGGGCACGTTAAGCCGTCGGTCTCGGTTGCTATCGATAGATAGCAGTCGTTAAACCTTGTCGGAGGCCTTATAGGCGGTATGAAAACATCCGACAACGGGTTGGCCACTAACCCTTATCTCCACCAACCCGCATTGAGGCAGCGTGGTGGAGTAAGCTCCAGGCCTCCCTCTAAAAAGGGGAGAGACTCGTGCCCAGCAGTGGGACGTATAATGGGTTGTCATTATTATTATTATTTAGTGTTACACTTTTTTAAAAGTGAAGGTGGCAAACAATCATGCGGTTAACAAAGATGTTAAGCGATGTCTGCAGCCTATAGGCGCAAAAAAACAGAGGTACAAAAAGCAGAGATGCGTTGCAACGCACGATGATAGTTGTTGTCTCTACGATAGTCATTACGGGATCATACATTACCATCTAACCGGAACACGATAATGCAAAACACTACCATTTGGTGGCAGATAGATTAGGTAATGCGATGATCGTACACCCTCGAGTCTGTACACTTTGAACTCTTGAGTTTGAGTTTACTACTTTATATAAAATTGTAATGTTTGAGAGAAACTTACCATATTATGTTTTTTAATTCATAGTGGTGAAACCAGAGGTCAAAATGCAGTTGTTTTGCCAGCCTAGAGACTTTAGTTGTAATGTATCTAAGATAGTTAATACGAAGCCTTCTGGTCCTTCGTTAATATTTTTTTGTTAGTTGTGTCCATATATATTCATTTATCTTTCATATCATATTCTACATCCCATCAATCACAACTCCATATACCGTAATTGACCAGTCAACTTGGTATAATCAATTTCGTATGCACATAATATATATCACCTGTCTAGTACCGTTGTTAGTTCCCAACTTCGTGTTTCTGTACTAAGCTCACAAATTACGCCTGCGGACTTACGTAACTATCACATGAGTAACACGCAACGTTACTATACATTTCGTGGCGCCTGGGCACCGAATAATTAATTAAACGTGTAACAACAGCGATGTATGAATAAGAGATGGTGTTGGCTTTTGGAGTAATAGGTATGGTAATTTGAATGTGCCATGATGGCATAAAACTGCAAAAACTGTCTTAAACAATCGCATGCGATTTTCAATCAAAAAATATTACGATTGACAGCGCTCTATTCGTGGAACTTGAGGATTATTTTTGTTATGTTTTTTTTTATATAACATAATGAAGGTAGCAAACAAGTATGCAGTTGACGTTGATGTTAAGTGATGACTCCAGTCTATAGACACTTACGCAAAGACCAGAAGTCTAAATACAGATTCGTGCCCCCCCCCCCTCCCAAACCTTAATTATTATGGCACTGCCATACATTACCATATAACCGACTGGACACTTGGCAGTGCTCAACGGTGCGGTTTTCACGTTCGTTCCTGCCCAGAACGTGTAAATTGTGGAACGAACTTCCCTCTGAGGTGTTCCCTAGGTGCTACAATATGGGGTTCTTCAAAAATGGCGTCAAAAGAGTCCTTCAGGGCTGGCAGCGCGTTGGCAACTCCCTTGGTGTTGCAAATGTTCATAGGCGACGGTGACCACTTTCCATCAGGTGGCCCGTTTGCTTGTTTGTCTATCTTCAGGAATAAAAAAAAAAAAAACTTATTTCAATAGAATTGTTATCCAAATTATTAAATTAACGTTATGAGTGTTGTTTTAATAATTGCCTACAGAACCTTAAAAGTATGATGAGTTAGCATCAGTTTCCAAGGGATTGTAAGTAGTTGTGCGTGTGCAATCAATTTTAATCCCCGCCACCTATAAGGGTCTTTTTAACAAAGATTAAGTTAAGTAAGTTATTTCCATTCGCGACATAATTAAAACATAATGAATTGAGGAAGTTTTTAACTATCTTAATAAAATTTATTTGATTATTTACAAGATAAATACTGCAGGAAAGTTTTATAAGCATTTATGAAATTTAATATCACACGGTCAGTGTGAGCTATTTTAATTTAATCAATTTTAATATAAAATTTAGTAATACGCTACATAAACATAAACACTATAAACAGTTAAACACAAAAACCCGAATCAAATATCTGTGACGTAAGGGCATACAAATGTGTGTACTACGTGTAAAAAACCGAACTTGCGATGCTTTCAGCTATCGTCGGACACCGGTGTAGTAGCATCATTCGACCTGGTTGCTTATATAAAGAAATTTTTATGTTATGAAAGTGGCAAACAGGCATGCAGTTCACATTGATGTTAAGTGATGACTGCAGCCTATAGATACCCACACAAAGACTAAGGTCAAAAGTGCAGATGCGTTACAACTCCTGAGGCCTAAGGTGCCAGAGGGCCTCTATGCCAGAAATTACAGGGCCGTACATTACCACCTGACCGGAACACAACAGTGCAGTGAACACTACCATTTACCGGCAAGTATATTAGGTTTTATGAAAAAGAAAGTGCTGGATAGTTCTATCCTACCATGACTTACTTATGAGTCGCAGACTTGGGTTTACACAGAACAGGTCAAAGAAAAAATCAAAACATGTCAGACTGCTATGGAAAGATCTATCTTAAAGTTGCGAAAAATATATAGAGTACCTAACACTGTAATCTGAGAAAGAACAAAAGTTATAGATTTCCTGTACCACTCAATGAAACTAAAGTGGAAATGGGCTGGACATCTAGCCAGATCAGAAGATGAAAGTTGGACTAAACAATTACTTATGTGGAAAGGGCCTTCAGGGAAGAGAAAATGTGGACGACCACAAACGAAATGGATCGATGACATTAAGAAAATAGCCGGAGATCAATGGCACATTAAAGCGAAAGACAGAAAAAAATGGCAACAAATGGAGGAGGCCTTTACCCAAAAATAAAATAAACAATTAATATTTGCAATTAAAAATACATTTTAATTTATAAAAATATATAAATAGAAATATGATGTTTGTAAAAATCAATAGTAAAATACCGGTTAAGTAGACATGTATATGCTTTAATAAAAAAAAAGCAATAAGATTTTATGAGTATGATAGAATAATGATAATAACAAATTAATTATAATATAATATATAATAATACAAATTTAAAAAATCATGCTATCAATTTAATTAATAATATATAATAATGTTGTAATCAAAATAATTCGATTGTATAAATATGAAAAACATTAATGAATAAAATATCTACTAATTGATAAATTATATAAATAAAAATGAAAATGATTTGAGTTTTAAACATAACATAGATTAGCTTAGCACATTCATTATGAAATAACATAATTTGTAGTAAAATCAATACAAAAATAAAAACAATACGAATAAGAATAACACTTGAATCTGATTGTTTTGTATACTGATGATTTGTATTAAATTAAATATAAAAATAAATAAAATAACTTAAATAGGAATTAATGATGCATGTGATCATATAAAAAATGTATCTGATAGAGAATGAGAAATTAATAAAAGGATTTTTTATTTTATTTTATTTAATTTAATTTATTTATATAAGTCTGCCACTGGAGCTCTACCACTAGTGATAAGTGGTGTTAAAATGAATCGACCACCAGCCACACACGACCAGTGAGTGTGTAGAGTATTCAAATTTACAAACTTTATATTATGATGTACTTGTATTTAGAACATTTTTTAACTATTTTGCATATTTAATTTAAGTACCCATTATTTAACACCATCAGACATGGAGGTGTTAAAATGAATCGAATTTATATCATTATAAAACAGTCAGAAGCTCCATTATGTCAAAAGATCAGGAAAAGGTGCATGAGTCGGTGATAAATTTTTCGAGCTCGCAAATTTGGTCACATATTGCTGACAGGGTTTTACAGATTTGCGAAGTTGGTAGCCAAAGTTTTGAAAATTCGAATATTCGGTAATTCGGTGTTCATTCTTGGTGGGAATTTCGTGGTACGTTTGTGTTCATTATTATTGTTTCTCTTGGATTTCTATTTTAAATATCAATTATTTATTTTTTAACTTCACCAACGGCTTAATGTTAGTAGTCACTACATCTGAGCTGGGGCTGATTATAAACACTAAGGAGCAAGTTATTTTTAAGAAAATGGAAGTGGCAAACAAACATGCAGTTCACATTGATGTTAAGTGATGACTGCAGCCTATAGACACTCACACAAAGACCAAGGTCAAATGCGGATGCGTTACCACTCCTGACGAGACCTAAGGTATTATGCTTCTGTGCCGCAAATTACAGGGCCGTACATTACCACCTGACCGGAACACGATAATGCTGAACACTACCATTTAGTGGCAAGTATATTAGGTAGTGCCTACGCTCAAAAGCTCATTGGAGCTCTACCCCCAGTTAGGTGCTATTATTATTGCCACCAAGTGCTATTGCGGTTTTTCACTTTTCGGTAGCTTCCCGTTACTCTTAGTGCGTAGAACAAAAACGTAACTTCAAAAAAAAAAACGTAACTTCACGCCTGTAATCCCCGAAGGGGTAGGCAGAGGTAAATGCACGCATTCAATCATACATGCAAACACCCACGACTCGCCGGTTACGTTTTGGCCCATGTACCTAACAGGTGACGAACCTGTTACCAAACTCCGGGATACTGGGAAACTTCCAGAAAATGGAAAAATCCCAATAGAAGCTGAGATAAAGGATTTTTAAACCGTTATCTCTGATACTCCCCGACCCGGGAATCGAACCCAGGACTTCCAGCGTAATAGTAGTGGCCTGCTACCACTACGCCACTGAGGCAGTTACAAAAACGTAACTGGCGAAATGTGGGTGTAAGACTGTGTCAACTTGAATCATCATCACCTCTGCCCATAGAGCAACACGGACCATCGGCCGCGGCGGACTGGAGGGCGGTAGCCATAGCGTTTAGTACCGATGCAAACATTCTGTCATTTTTTGCGGGGAGAAATGCGTGCGACACACAAGCACACTACAAAAATCGTCTATTACTACGAAACTCACACCTCGACATTAACTATATACAGAATCAATTTTATGCTCACATTTAAACATCTAGGCGACAGGTGTAAGCCCCTTTGGGCTTGTACTTTGACAGAGGGGAAAGCCTGCATATGGCTACTCCCCTCCGGTGTTGCTCTATACCTCTGCCACACTTCTGCATACTTCTTAGGAGTCCATAAATGAGGAGGTGAAGAACAAAACTCACTTTTCCATTTTTGTTTAAAATATATTTTTTTAATCTATGTGCAAAAAAATGTTGAATTCATAAAAGCAAATAAATAAAACCTTATCTAAAACACATCTTTTCTTATAAAAAAATAATTTCTAATAGAGAGTCTCGAACAAAACCACACTAGACGAAAAACAATACAGTCTCCCTTGATACTTTTCAAAAGCTCACTTAATTGGAGTACAATTTAACGGTATCATTAAGACTTCATCAAATCCACATAAAAACATTGAGTTTAGATTAAAGGTGCTAAACAAAGGCTGCTTTTTATTGTACAAGTTTCACCCTCACCGACTGGACACCTGGCAGTGCTCAACGGTGCGGTTTTCTCGTTCGTTTCTGCCCAGAACGTGTAAATTGTGGAACGAACTTCCCTCTGAGGTGTTCCCTCGGAGCTACAATATGGGGTTCTTCAAAAATAGCGTCAAAAGAGACCTTCAGGGCTGGCAGCGCGTTGGCAACTCCCCTGGTGTTGCAAATGTCCATAGGCGACGGTGACCATTTACCATCAGGTGGCCCGTCTGCTTGTCTGTCAACTTAATGACATAAAAAAAAAAAAAAAAAAACATACGTGTGGCAACATTTTTTTAGGCTATTTGACGTTTGACGCTTACTTTTCAAGTTGTCATTGTTGTCAAAACTATTAGGTTGTTAAAGTTTTTCGAGTTACAACTTGTTACAACAAACAGCAAAACCTCGCTTTTCCACTAGTCTTGATTAAAACCACTCTTTTCCAAAAATATTTAATCAAAACCTCACATTTCCAAATTTCGTTTCAAAATATTAGCTAAGATTCTTATCATTTTTATCAGCAATTTGGTTCATCAGATTGACTGTAACTCTAGCATAATACGACACAAATAAACCAAAATGCAGATCTCGTAGTCAGTTAGTTATTTACATTTTACTGTTTTCTTCAATTTCAGAAAAAGTGGAAAAGTGAGGTTTTGTTCTTCACCTCCTCAAATAATCAGGATAGTAACGTGTAAAGCCGCCGCAGTGCTGCTGCAGCACTACGGCGTTATAGTTTTTTATTAACGTTTATGTTTAAGTTATTTACTAATATTATACGTCATACTGCTAGGCACGAGTCTCTCCCCTTTTTGGGGGCAGGCCTGGAGCTTACTCCATCACGCTGCTCTAATGCGGAATGGTGGAGATACGGGCTAGTGGCCAACCCGCTGACGGATGTTTTCAAACCGCCCATAAGGCCTCCGACGTCCAACGACGGCCATCTATCGGTAGCAACCAGGACCGACGGCTTAACGTGCCCTCCGAAGCACGGAAACGCGCATTTTAATTTGCCACTAGCGGTCACCTTTCACACACCCGACTGCGCCCGTAATGCTTGACCGAGTAGATCGCTTATTATCTACATCAATCACAGGGCCATGCGCGCTTTTATCTTTACTTACTTAACATGAAAAGCCTACATAGTAGGCTCCATATTGAACTAATTAAAATTTTATCACATATCTTTGAGGTTTAACGCCCTCTAAGGCTCCATTAATGAAACTTTGAATGATAACCCATTACATTAACTTAATGAGTCGATTTTATCAAAAACGTGCGAGTGTTATTCACGAATAAAGTTTTGTATCGTGGTAACAGATTGGAGTTTCGGATTGTTTACATTACTTCGTTGGGTACGTTGTTTAGCTTTAGACTTTAAATGGATGAATGAGAACCTTTGATTACTTTTGTATTTTTGAAAGTAATTACAGTTAATTAATGTTAATTAAACCAGGGTCCAAAGATGGAAGGCTACCATTCAAAATAACACGTACATTATAAAGTAGTGGCTGAATGGTAATTGGATTGCAAGATACAATTTTTTTGCAAGGTATTACGGGTGTTAGAACTACAGTGTAAGGACTTGAGGGCGTAGGCACCACCGCATAACATAATCTCCTTGCCGCTTAATGGTAGTGTTTAGTGTAATTACTTCGACCTCAAGAATGGCAACGCATCTACATTGAAATCTCTGGTTTTTATGTTGATATTTATAGACTATAATATTATTTACTTACCTCAATGTGAGCTATACGCTTGTCTCATTTCATGACATAAAAAAATCAAACCAGGTATAGTAATAGTTGTAACATACGTCCGGATTTGGTACGGAGCGGACAGCGGATTCGGTACGCTCTGAACAAAATCTGGTCGTATGTAGGGAGTCCGGCGGACATAATTATTATCTAATCAAGTGTCGATTAATGCGGTCCGCTCGCGCGTATTTGGTCGGCGGCTTCGGTCCGCCGTACAGATTCTGGACGTGTGTATCTATTTATTTATTAATTAACCGACTTCGAAAAAAGAAGGAGGTTCGCAATTCGTCCGAATGTTTTTTGGCTGGGCACGAGTCTCTCCCCTTTTTGGGGGGAGGCCTGGAGCTTACTCCACCACGCTGCTCCAATACGGATTGGTGGAGGTGGGTGGGTTAGTGGCCAACCCACTGTCGGATGTTTTCAAACCGCCCATAAGGCCTCCAACAAGGTTTAACGACTCCTATCCATCGATAGCAACCGGGACCGACGGCTTGACGTGCCCTCCGAAGCACGGAAACGCGCATTTAAATTGCCACTAGCGGTCACCCATCACACTACCCGACCGGGCCCGTAGTGCTTAACCGAGCAGATCGCTTACGATCTACACCAGCCACTGGGCCATGCGCGCTTCGCTTTTTTTTTTATGTATGACCAGCGTTAAATTGAAAACGCTTGTACCGATTTGGATTATTTTTTTTTTAAACTTTCTTCACAATTAACGCATAAGAGGCAGACTTAATGCTAGACAGCATTCTCTACTAGTCAACCTTAGGGTTGTGTTGAAAACGTAGATTGGTGGTGCATTGCAAAATGCGAAGGATACGGTAAGTTAAAAGTCATTATAAAAAAAATATATTATTATCATTAATAAATACATTAAGAAATAAAGGAAGAAGAAGAATGGGAAAATATATACATACATATCTAGACAGTAACATATATACATATATGCATAAATGTAATATATACATAACTATAATATATTATATATAGTTCTGATAACAAACAACTTGAAATAATACGACGAATTCTTTATTGTATCGAAAAGAACTCAAGATATATGACAAAATAATCTTATGTCATTGATTGTTTGATTGAACGACATTTCTATATCACATACAAATAATAAACTTCCTACCTTCCTTATAAAAAATGTTACCATATGATATAAATTCACGTAACACAAGTTCAAGACATAAACACACGGCTGCCTGAGCGATGAAGATGAAATTCGTGTCACACGGTCGCTTTATAACGCAGAAGAAGCCATTTTTCGCTACTTTAGCTAATTATGAACACTCTCTGTATAGCTTTGACGAAAGGTTCACTGGAATATACGAGCTAAATTAAACTTACTTCTAAGGTGTTAGAGTTGAATTTGATTGAAAATTCAATTTTCGTGAGTTTCTTCATAATTCAACACGCAGTGTCGTCTTGGCGCGTTCAAATACTACGTTAGATGAGTGCCTTAAGTAAGTGCCTTGTGTTAGACAGCGTTTGTATGAAAATATGCCGAGTACACATATGTTCATTTAATTTTTTAAACAATGTTATTTTAAGCTATTGCCAATATTGTCAAGGTCTTTGTACTAATCATTATAAACGATTTCAGTACAGTGCTTACTAGTTTATTTAATGCGAATTTTTTGAGCTCAGTATGGAGCTCCAGGTTATAAAACACTTTTATATTACCAAGCAACTTCATATTTCAGCGAAATCATAGAGCAACGCGGCTCACCGGTCACGGCGGACCGGAAGGGAGTAGCCATAGCGTGTATTACTGATGAAAAACGAAACTCACACCTTGACTTTAACAAAATACAGGAACAATTTCACGCACACATTTAAACATCTAGGCGACAGGTTTAAACATTTTGACAGAGGGAAAGCCTGCATATGGCTACTCCCAGTAGTATATAGAAGGTGATTAGCGAGACACTGTTATTTTAAGAGGTCATTTATTCATAATTAACAAAATAATGTCATTTCCAAACGTGTCAAACATTGTTCGATTGATCGATATCCTTGTAAATCCTATATACAAACAACACGCCTTATGTTTCCCTACTATAAAATATCTTAACTCATAAATGACACAAATTCACGTAGCACAAGTTAAAGACCTTAAGTGAGTGCCCTGTGTTAGACAGAGTTTGTACAAAAATATACAATGTCATCATGTATATATGTTGAGATGTCTAAATAGGGTATCTGGGCTAGGAAGCTAGGAAGGCTTTGTCCAGCCGTGGACATTTTCCGGGTGAAATTTTTGCTGGTGTTTGCCACATTTTTTACATTAAAGAAAGGGCGCAGGCTGCACCGCAGTACCTAATCTTTCTGCCGCCAAATAGTATGGATGTTCATGCAGTACAGCTTCGTAGTACAAAGTCTTTCAGCGAAGCTGTTGACAAGCGGACGGACAGATGAACATGGCGAAACTATAAAGGTTCCTTGGTGGCAACGGAATCCTAAAAACGCACTTCGGCAACAGTTTTGCACCCATTTTAATACCTACATTTTGTTTGAGGTATGTCAGGACTGGGATATCTGGCGCTCTACACTCTCCTACCCCGTTAGGGACCTGGCGTGAAGATGCATACATACATACATTTCGTTTCATTTCTTACGAAAGCAGCATGAAAGTCGTCGAAGGAGCCAGGTATTTTATGAACTTTAGTATGAGTCCAAGAAGAAATACTATTGTACCCGCCTAGCATTATACATTGAAACTCATCTTCGCCACGACCACAGTACAAATATGAACAGTGTGGAAACTACGTATAAAACGTTGAAACGGCACACTCATACAAACATGCGCATCGACGAGGCCTCTAAGCGGTTATCGCGGTGCTGCAGTACCATAGAGCAACAACGGAGGGGAGTAGCCATATGCAGCTCCCCTCAGCTTTCCCCTCTGCCAGTACAAGCCCAAATGGACCTATACCTGTCGCCTAGATGTATAAATGTGTGCGTGATTATTTTTCTGTATTTCGTTAAAGTCGAGGTGTGAGTTTCGTAGTAATAGACGATTTTTGTGGTGTACGTGTGTGTCGCACGCACTTCCAAATCAAATGACAGACTGTTTTGCATTAGTAATAAACGCTATGGCTACTCTCCTCTAGTCCGCCGCGGCCAGTGGCCCGTGTTGCTCTGTGTGCAGTACTGAGTCACTCGCTACATCGAGCGTCGATGCGCATGTTTGTGTTAGTGTGCCGTTTCGAACGTTTTGTTCGTAGTTTCCATACTATTCATATTTGTACTGTGCCACGACCGTGTAAAATAAATTTCAATGTATTTAATGTATGAACTTTGTAAAATAACCAACACACCTCTCGACTAAGCATGGAAGTAGCCTCCAGTGAGTCAGCTTCTATATAAAGTACAACGAAACTTTCCGTGAACAAATCGTTCTTCGTGAATTGTGATGTTCTAAGTGGCTTTGTTATCCTAGTACATTTATTTTATTAACACTTTGTACGACCGGCAAAGAGCTTAATATTAAATGATACTCTTAATTTTGCGCTTTATTTCTCAAATAAAATTAACTTCCAACACAACTTTTATCCATGAATATTTAGATACTTACTCACACTAGTATGACGGTTTCGTTTAGTCCAGTGGTATCTGACAATCGCTGGATTCGGTTGGAGGCTCATTGGAGGTACGATTCCAACACCGAGACAAATATTTGTATGGGGCTTATTTGAGATCTGGATGCTTTGAAATGTGTGTATACCGGCACCCACGACATATGTTTATGTCTATTGTGGGGTTATGAGTGTAAGCGTATTTTTTTTAATTTTGAAGAAAAACCTTATCGGATACAAAACCTCATTAAGAATCGGCGTGCTTGTATGAAGAGAATGATCAAAGTAGAAAAAACACGGACCGGGATGTCTGACACCGATTTTTAAATGTCTTAGTTCACTAAAAACAAATTTGAAAAACAATGAAAATTGAAAGTGATTTTTAAACTCGGTTATATTTTTCTTGGGAAAAAACTACAAACGCCAACCAACGGAGGCCGTTCAATCGGAATGTATCCTGACAATCTGCTTTGAGCCAATCAAACAGTTTACCCTTTTTTTTCTCCATAGCGACGATTGTTATCGCATTTCTCTAATCCGGAACCAGTTCTCTTTTGTCTCTGTCTGAGCATGTATCGTTTGCTTCACTTTGTTTTAAGCTTACTGTGTGGTGATGGGATGTTCCTATAAGTCACTGAGAGAGCAAATAACCATGAAGTTAACACTGATGTTTCTTTAGGAAACCCTATAAGGTATATCTAGGCATATAAATAAAAGCTAGTAAGAAATAGCTGTTAAACGGTTTATAGTGAAAAAAAAGTTAATAAATTCGGCACCCTTCTACTCTTTTTTTATATCTTGTTTCTATTATTTTTAAAACTTTTAGCTCACTCAAAATTGGAGCTGTTTTTAAGCTCGGTTATATTTATCTTGGGGAAAACTGCAATCGCCTACCAACGAAGGCCATTCAATCGGAATGTATCCTGACAATCGCTTTGAGCCAATCAAACAGTTGACCCCGTTCTGTCCAACGCCGCGATTGTTATTTCATCGCTCTGATCCGCAGTCTGGTCTCTTTTAGCTCCGTCTAGATATCGTTTGCTACACTTGGTTTAAGTTTATTGTGTTGCATTGCTATTTTGGACTCCGCTTTCGGCTTTTGGCTTTTCGCTTCTGTGACATGGAGTTGCAAAGAATAATATGGATTGTATTCTAAGGTTTACTTTATTTTCTAAATAATAGAAGACAGAGTAAGAAAACTGGTTTTAGATAATAACTTAATTTAGAAAATTGGTTTTTTACTGGTGGTAGAGCTCCAGTGACGGAGCTCGCGGGCGTAGGCACCACCGCATTACCTAATATACTTGCCGCTAACTGGTAGTGTTCAGCACTATCGTGTTCCGGTCAGGTGGTAATGTACGGCCCTGTAATTTCCGGCACAGAGGCGTAACACCTTAGGCCTCAGGAGTGGTAACGCATATGCATTTTGACCTTAGTCTTTGTGTGGGTGTCTATAGGCTGCAGTCATCACTTAACATCAACGTGAACTGCAAGCTTGTTTACCACTTCCATTACATAAAAAAAAAAAAAAAAACAGATAAAACATTGCAATACCACAATCTCCACCGCAAGAAAATCACTACTGGTATTTTTTGTAACGCTGAAGAGTTATGTTTATTTGTTTGGATGAACGCGCTATCCTCAGGGGCCACTGGTTCGAATTGAATTTGTTTTTTTTTGTATTGCGTAGCGCGTTTATCGCAAAATGATACAAATATCACACTACGACTGAGCCAATGAAAAATAACTAAAAATGTTTTTTACGCAGACGACGATGGAATTAATGTATCTGCCTTCTTCTGGAAGCAAATACAAGCATCATAGTTATCATAGTATTTTTTAAAGTTCATCACAATTGAATATTAAAGCAATGAGAAACCCTCATCTCTTACGCATTAAATATGTCACGAACAGAACCAACTTCCATTAGAAACAGAATTGTTAATGTAACAAATGTTTCAATATTCGCAAGTGAACTGACTAGCCATTAATAGACCAAATAGCACTATTGAAGCAACGAATGAATGAACCACTAGGGTTTTGTCACGATTGCTTCGGCCTCCTAAAAGGGCATCAGTTCAATGATTCTAATTTAGTTGTTACCGCCCACTATAAGATTTCTTATGGAGTAAAAGGTTATCCTGTCATCTGTAATTACGATATTCTTTTAAAAAGAACATTAGACATACTATGTCTGATGTCGGAGACGACTTGTTATATTGCTGGTGAGCGTAATGATAAGTACCTATTTCATGTTAATGCTAAATAGTTAATAATTCAGATTAACTCGCTTAATGCAGGTTTGAAAAAGAATAAAATGTCTGCAACAATGCGTCACAGAGTGTTACAAATTGCCAACTGTCGCGCCCACGGAATAGATAAATAAGGATGGATTTTTTTTTTTTTTTAGGTCGGGCTTTATGTAGGCGGCCTGTCTCGAGACGGCACTAGTCTACTTCACCGGGCAATCGGCGAACGCAGAAGGCGCTCCAGCCTAGAAGGATGGAAAGGCCTTTCCTTCAATTTAGTATTAGAACCAGTGTCGCCGCTTTTCTCCCACCACGCAATTTCTTACACAAATGTAACACGATCTCGACAATCACCCACACATTAATTTCAGGGCAGCTATTCGTTTGCGTAAGTTTGCATACTAAGATGTAACGCCCGTAGACAATAAACACTCGCACCCACACAACAATATACTCACCAATAAACTAGTCGAAGTGTAGCGAACGCATTACAACTATGCGTGTGTGTACACGCATAGTTGTCGTGCGCTTGCCACGCCCACATTACCATTCCATCTTTATTTATTTCCATTTTTTTTCCCGGCGCGACCATGGAATACGTGGTCGCGCCGGGCAGCGTATTAATGATTCAGGAAGCGGACGGCCTCTGGCGGTCCGTTTAACACGATTAAAGATTTTTATTACGAGAATAGCATTGCAACCAGTCTTTCTAGGGCAATTTCAATGGCCAAAACAGATTTATCGATAGTAATTTAACGATTTAATACTATCAATAAAGTAAATAACATTACCCGCAAAATATCTAGCTGCGTGAAATCATATAAAAAAAATATCAAAGCTGTAAAAATGTTTGCGATAACTCACAAATCTAAAAAGAATAAATAGGAAAGCAAAATAAAAATATATCAATGTATCTGATTTAATATGGTTCTTTTACAGAGAAGCCGAAAAAGTTTTACATAATTATATGTTTTAAATTTCAATACATCTATAACTTAACGTAAATGCTAAAAGAGTAGTAGGTTATTCAGATTCAATTCAGATATTAAAGAAAAAAATGGAAAGAAAAAATTTACCTTAAACAGTGTCACTGCGAAAAATAAAAATATGACAATTCAGATCAAGCTCAATACAGGATTATTAAAAATAAATATCTGAAACAATGCAGTTCAGAGTGTTGTTATGCCAATTATCACTCCGGGCAGGATATTAATGATTCAGGAAACGGACGGCTTCTGGTGGTCCGTTTACGGCGATAAAGGAATAGCATGGAAAACTACTCTGTGTCACGCAATTTAAATTGTATAAATACAGTTTTAGTAGTTATTGTTATCAAAAAATGTCAGTAAAAATGTAATAAGTATATATATTACCTACAAATATTAGGTTACAGGAAAAAAAATGTATCAAAGCTGTACCAATAATAAAAAATATTCACGGCGTAAAATGCATTAGCAATACAAAATACTAAAATTTACCGAAGTGTCTGGTTAAATAAGGTATTTAAATAAGCAAATAAAGCTAAACGAACTCATTTAATGCATTTCCGATTTAACGTTAATGTTAAATGATTAATAATTCAGATTAACTAGCATGGTGCAGGTTTTAAACAAAATTAAAAACTTTGCTGCAATATAGTGTTATAAAATGCCCACTACCATGCTGGGCATTCAATTAATAATTCAGTAAACGGACAGCCCCAGACTCTGGCGGCCCGTTTAACATTATTAGGTCACGAGAAAAGCATGACAGCAGCAGCTATTCTTTGTCGGGTAGTTTTTATCACGCGTACTCTGTTAAATTTATTGGAAATAGAGGTTTTTACACATTTCAAATAATATAAAAGCAAAACTAAAATTAAAAATTAATGTGATGGAGTTAAATGGCAATCCATGGGCCGTAATTTTTAACAAAACAAAGTATGTCATGCCTCAAATTTTACCGGGTCGTTTCTACGAGTATCACACCTATTTCACTAAATTAATAGAAAGTCAAAGTTATTACGAAAAGGTTTAATAAAGTTGTTCAAAGATGTAACAACACTGTAAAAGTATTCTGAAGGTACATGCCGTGCCGTACATCGTTAATAATTATAGCTAAAGTAATCGAGTTCATTGAAAATGCAACCCCATGATTTCTTACAAAGCACACATCTGAAGCCGCAAATGAGGCAATTAATCTGAATTTAGCGATCAAGTGTTTAGGAAAATATAAATCACCTGATACCTTTATATCTACCTAAATATTACCTTAATATCAAAATGAATTATTTTTGTTTTTTTTTTCATAAAAGAAAAATACGCTTACATTTCCAGTTTGACACTAACATTAAATATTTAACAATTTCATATTACAAAGCATAGCAAATGTTCGCGAAAAATAAGAGTCCGGTACAGTACAGAGTATCATAAAATGCCTACTATCACGCCGGGCAGCGTATTAATGATTCAGGAAGCGGACGGCCTCTGGCGGCCTGTTTAAGGTTATTATGGATTTATATTATTACGAGAATAAAAAAGAAAACAACCACTCTTTGCGAGATAGTTTTCAACACATCTTTCAAATAAATTGGTTATTTTGACATATGACACGGACAATCCCCACTATATATTATATATTTATATTAAAACTAGCTGTTGCCCGCGGCTTCGCCCGCGTGTATGTCGTTTTATAAATAACTAAGTAGCCTATGTTCTTTCTCAAAGTCAGCTCTATCTCTGTACCAAATTTCAATAAAATCAGTTCAGTCGTTTGGACGTGACGTGACAGACAGACAGACAGAGTTACTTTCGCATTTATAATATTAGTAAGGATTATAAATGTGAAAGTAACTCTATCTGTCTGTTACCTTTTCACGCCCAAACGACAGAACCGATTTTAATGAAATTCGGTACAGAGATAGAGCTGACTTTGAGGAAGAACATAGGCTTAGTTATTTATAAAACGACATCCACCCGGGCAAAGCCACGGGCAACAGCTATAATGTATAAAACAGTAAAATTTATTATGAAATCTCAGCACTAATAACTGTTATAGCAATTTTGTTCAGTTTAATGGTAATATACCTCCATATGTAAAGCTACATATTTATTTAAGGGTTATTTCCTATACATTTCTAAGAAAAAAAAAACAACGAGTTCATTTCTAATTAGATGTTAAAAATTTGACGGAATAAAATTCTATCCTAAAAGGAACAAAAGTCCGCTGCAGTACAGAGTATTATAAAATGCCAACTATCACGCCGGGCAACGTACTCGTATTAATGATTCAGGAAGCGGACGGCCTCTGGTGGACGCTTAACGTGATTACGGATTTATATTACGAGAATAACATGACAGCTTTTGTCGGATGATTTCAAGCACAATAAATCATTTCAAGATATCTTATTATTTTATTTATTTATTTATTTATTCATGCTAACATGTACAGCATAAAGATAATAAGATGACATTAGCGGTTAGGTACATGCACCTTGTTAAGGAGTAATGCATGCGAGAGACATTATTTATACATACCTAGACATACTTAATCATTGTTATTTCATTTACTATTGTTATTTATTATATGGATTGGATTACATTTATAGTCACAATTTGATTGAATTTTCGACATATGTGTAAAAATAATATTATTGAAAAAATTTATAAATAGTTAAAAAATAATTGCAATTAAATTGTAGATATGATTATAAAATTAAAAACAATAATGAAAAGGTATAAGTTACTTAAAATACATATCACATTTCATATCACATAAAAATGAACGACTAGATTGGATCTTGAAAAAAATCATCAACTGAATAATAACATTTTATATGTAGATAATGTTTTAATTTATCATTAAAAAAAATTGTCTTTGGTCTCGTTTTTGATAACGTCGGGTATTCTATTATATATTGTAATTGCTTTGTAGCGAGATCCATTTTTAAACATCTGCATTTTTGCTATCGGTAACTGTAGTTTTTTATTTCTTCTTGCACTTTTACAGTATTGGAATTTAGTAATATTTTTCTTTATGTAATTTGCAGCTTCAAGAATATATATACACGGAAAGGGCAAAATTTTATGTTGTTTAAAGTACGACCTACAACTATCTCTTGGATTTATGTTATAAAGTATACGTATACATTTTTTTTGTAAGATAAAAATATCATGTGCATTTACACTATCCCCCCATAGTAAGACTCCGTACCGCATCCCTGCGTAGGCGTAGGCATAGTAAGCCGCCAGGGACGCATCCAGGTGGGTATTTCTCTTAAGGGTGGACAGTGCATATGTGAATTGCGATAGCTTAGATTTTATTTTTTGGATATGTTTGTCCCAGGTTATATGAGAGTCAGAATCAGAATCAGAAACTCATTTATTCATTTAGGGTGACAGGCACCTCTTATGACACGTCAAAAACAAACAAAATAAATTAAAGCGAATAACAATTGATATACATGTCAAACAAGATAAAAAATATATGTAAAGTCAAGAATATCACTAAGATAAAACTAAATGTAATAAACTAATGTAAAAGTATATCAGTAGAATGTCTCTTTTCCCCTTTACAAACTGATAACAAAGAGTAAAAAGAAAAGAAAAAGACTCATTCTTTGTCATTCACCGGCAAAGTTCCAAAAGCCAATATGATCTGAGAAAAACTTGCCGGAAAAAACTCAGTCGGCTCTTTTAAAAATATCTCTTAGGCATATTTTTACAATTTTCCATAATTTAAACAAGCTTAAAATTAACAATATAATATCAACATTACACTTTGATTATTACATTTAACACCTTTGTGGAGCTAGATCAGCATTTAGCCAAACATTTCTATCCTTGAGTCTATAGTAACTCCTAGCAAATTAAACTCGCTTGCTTCCTCAATATTAATATTTTTAGCAACCGTATTCAAATTTAGTTCAGGTTTTTGTCAGGGCCTAAGTTGAAAAAGCTTAGTTTTTTTCAGGTTTATTTCTAAATTATTATCAGATAACCAGGTTTTGATGTCTAAAAAGCTTCTAATAACGTTTTCCCGGCTTTCATCGTCATCTTTGCACTTAAATAATAATGAAACGTCATCGGCAAACATTATACAAGGTGACTTCAGAACATTCGGTAATTCATTTATGTAAATAATAAATAAAAAACATCCAATTACACTCCCCTGTGGTATAGACCAATTTATGCACTTCATCTCAGATTTAGATATTTCAAGCTTGTGAGCATCTTTATTTATATGTTCTATTTCTACATACTGATTTCGATTTTGTAGATAAGATTTTAACCACCCACGAGCCTTACCGCGAATCCCAATATCATATAGCTTTTCTAGTAATAATTTATGAGAAACCTTATCGTACGCTTTAGACATATCTAATAGTATACTGATAGCATAGTATTTGTCCTGTATATAGCCTAAGGCTTCGTGTATGTACTTAATTACTGCTTGGGCAGTCGAGCGATGCTTACGGAAACCGAACTGATTTTCATTTAACAGATTATATTTCTCGACAAAGTTTATTAATATTATATATATATTATATAATTATTTTAATAGTTATAATTCGTTCCAATTATTTTAACTATTAGAGTAATTGTTTGACTCAATTGAAAGTCGAGTCTCGGTAGCTCAGTAGTTAGAAGGACTCGGCTAATGATCGAATGTTCGCAGTCCGAAATCCTTTCAGAAATAAAATTATTCGTTCAATTTTTAAATGTTAAGAAATTTTAACATTAAATACTGTCAGTTAATCTTACTTTAATGCTTCTTTGATCCCGTTTTATATTTTGATTTTAATTAGATTCCACGAGTTCGGGATCAATGTTGATCAATCTGCTTATACTGTTTATGCAGTCAGTTTGCATGTCACTACCATGCTAATTAAGTTTTATAAACTTCAAACGGATTTTTTTGTCATGAAATTGCAAACAAGTATACACTTCACATTTATGGTAAGTAAAACTGCAATCTATGAATATCAATATAAAACCAGATATTTAAATGCGTTGCCACTCCTGAGCCCTAAGCTGTTCCTCTAAGCTAAAAATTAGAGAGTCGTACATTAGCAATTGACCGAAATACGATGGCTCTTAAAGCGTTACGGACAAGTAGAATATATTATGCGGTTGCGGTTGTTCGAGCTACGTCACTTTTTTAATTTTTTCTCAAGTTTCCTTTCTAAAACGGTTATAATCATACCAACTCGGAACTCGCGTTTTTTAGTTCATTTACAGAGACACAACGTTCCATTTGTGAAATGAAATAAAAAAAAAGTTATATCCTATTTTGCTTTTAGAGATACGGAGTAACAAAATATCAAAATGCTTATTTACTCACCAAATCGAATATTGCTCGATCTCAGTTAGCTTTATAAATAAAGAAAACATATACATACATTATTCAACAAAAAACTATTTGTCTAGAATCAATTGTTTTCAGTAAATATTAAAGTTCAAAGTCTAGACTCCATAAAAAATATATTCTTTAAGTTAGAACATAACTTCTTTTCGATTCTCTGGAGCTCTTGATAAATCACTGTAATACGTGAATCAGTAAAATTTACCTTTTATGTAAGTGAAATTTCCTAAATACAACTCTAACTCAAACTTTACGGCCCTGTAATTTCCGGCACAGAGACAACACCTGCGGCCTCAGGAGTGGTAACGCATCTGCATATTGACCATGGTCTTTGTGTGGGTGTCTATAGGCTGCAGTCATCACTTAACATCAATGTGAACTGTATGCTGTATGCTGTAGTATTAATATAAATTAAGATGATAATTACAGACATCTTTATAAAATCTAACGCAGGTGCGTTAGCCGAATTTTAGGCTTAGGGTCATAGTTCACTAGAGCCACCCGGCACCCGACTGTCTCGAGCAGTCTGCGCTCATTACATCAACTCCGCTCCGTATTGCCTCGACCACAACCCGTCGCGCGAGCTAACGCGCGGGCGGCGTGCGATCCACGCGCGGACACCGAGATGACCACTTGGTGACCACTACCTTGTCTTGCGTTGTCTTTGCATTGTCAACTCGCTGTTCTCAAGTGGACCGCGCGTGGTCCGCGAGTGGTTCACAAGTAACATCGTGTGGCTGTAGTGAGCTATGACCCTTATACTGTATTTGTCATATAACTACACATTAGTGCTGAACACTACCTTTAACGGCACAAAATGCGGTGGTGTCTACGCCCCTGAGTTCCGTTACTGGACTTTCTTATGTAAGAAAGGTGGCTAACAAGCATGCAACTCAAATTGATGTTAAGTGATGACTGCCGCCGATACATCTACACAAAAACCATAGATCGAAATCGTGTCGATATTCAATTTAAAAATGTAATGTAATCTGACGTAAATTATATTTTTATTTCACTAAAATTAATAAAACACCCATAAAATAACCATTTCCGCGCCATAACCGTACATTAGGCTATTCTAAATTAATTATAAAACAATATTTGGCACCAACATTGCTTTCACAATGGCTTATCGTTAATTATTTTATTGAGTGTTATACCCACAGTTGGATTTTATTAGCCCACATTACATTAATTACGAAACAACATACGCTCATGTTTAGACTGCTATATTGAAATTTACCAACTATAAAGTACCTTCTTAATCAAATTTAATTTGTTAAATGGTAATTATTGTTTTTGAAGAGCGATTTGGTCCAGAGGTGTATGAAGATCATTTTAACCGAGGCTCACGAGGGTTTGATTCCCTTACAGAGGCAAATATTTAGATATAGGTTTGTACAAATAATAATATTGTATAGAAATATAACTCTCATGATAATCAGCGCTTTCAATTTTGGCTCCATTTACGCAAACAAACTAGCTGCAATCATAACAAACAATCACACATTCAACATAGATAATACTTGCATTCGATTGGTCGCAACAAAATCATTACGCCGAGCCGCTAGGAAACGTCCAATAATCTGATGCGCTGCGGTGTGTTCTTTTTATGCCTTGCCCATGGTGTATCTATTTATGTGTAACCTTATTGTGTAACGTATTTATTTGGTTTAATTACAGTTCGTAACGTTATTATTATAGTAGGCTAGATGTGATAGTAATTACACCCTATCATAACACGCGAGAAAATTATAAAATCTAAAATGCTTTATCAGAACAAGACACAAAATCAAAGCCAACATTTTTTTATAAGTACCTATCTAAAAATTCGTATTCACCATTATCCGTATAAATGTCTCTACGAAAAATGTCTATGTGGACATACAATTCCTTACCCTCAATGCCAGTTAAATGCAGATTCCCTACTTTCAGCTTAAATATGAAATGGTAGTATGTACCTTTCACCAAATATCGGCTTTTATGCTGCTAAAAGTGCTGCCAGAGGCATCTTTTTGTGATAAACCTTGCTTTCGGAATACACCGTTTGCGCTTTGCGAAATTTGGATATTTTTCTTCGGGAATTTTCTTTTGAATGATCATTCAAGTTTTCCAAGCTGCACGAATGAATGGTGGTATTTGAAGTACTTCAATTTTCACAAATATAACAAACTTGAATGCCACAAAATAGGTCTGTCATCATAGGTAGGGAATTGCTGTGTTCTTCGGTGGGCGTAATTTGCTACCCGACTGTTAAATATTACATGCATTGCCGTTTGGGGTTAAATCTTTTTTTATTATTTTTTCTTTTTAGTGTCTAGTTAATGAATTAAGAAATTGAAGAAAAATGGAAACACAAATTTGGCTTCGAGCAGGGATTGAATCTGCAACCTCAGAATAATCCAGCTGCCATTTTTTATGTTTAGTTGGGTTTACTTAAATGTTTGACATCGACATTTTTTTTATAGTTCACTGTGGTGAATTAGTATGTTAATTTGTAGAAAACATGTTTGCCGTAATACCACCAACACCTCGTCGGTAGCAAATATAATTTCTACAATGTTTAAAGGTCGTGAAGATCGTAGTAGTAAGTAGTAAGTAGTATGTTAATATTATTATAACTACCTCAGTAGTCTAATGGTAGCAGGCCACTACTACTACGCGGGGATCCTGGGTTCGATTCCCGGGTCGGTCGCTATCATAGATAACAGTTTAAAATCCTTTATCTCTAGTTCTATTGGGATTTTCCGGAAGTTTCCCAGTACCTACCTCGGAGTTTGGTAATGTGCCCGGAGATAGCAACAGGCTCGCCACCTGTTACATGGGCCAAAAACGTAACCAGCGAATCGTCTGTGTTTGCATGTATGCTTCAATGCATGCATTTACCTCTGCTAATATTATTATAGTAAGTGGTTAAGTGAGCGCAAATATAATACTCCTGTGTTTCAAGAAAAATATTGACTTAGCTGAATATCAGTGGCTGAAACTCGCCCCAAAAGAGTCCTTTAGGGCACGGTAACCACTTTCCATCAAATGAGCTTGAATGAGTGTTAGCCTTTTTGACATAAAGAAACGTGATAATCCTCAATTTTAAACGTCGTTTGCGTTTAAACGACGTTTGAAACTACGATTTAAAATTACGAACAGCAGTAGTAGCATACCAAATTGAAGCAAATGTTACATACAGCTTATACCACATAACTTTAACAATATAAACTGTCTATGTTTTACATGTTCACAACATGAAATTTGTCCGAAATTTCGGTCGTTGTAACATCGTAACTGCATACACGTTTTAATTACTGATGTTAATCTGCTTTACACCCGTGATTGCAATGCCGATCTTTATCTAAGATTTAAACGCATTTCAAAGGGCTTTATATCAAAAGGTTTTCATTGATGCAGTATCTGTGCTCAAGGGATTTCTAGGTGCAATTTTGAAAATTGTGTCCTTGTTTCGCATGATTTTTTGGTGCGATGCCCAATGTTAATTGGTTTTTCACTTTTTTATGTAATTATACTGATAGTTAAAGCAATTCGTGTAATTTATAGCATGGTTATAACAAGGGTCTCCCTGAACCACATTTTTTTTTATGTTATGGAAGTGGCAAACAAGCATGCAGTTCACATTGATGTTAAGTGATGACTGCAGCCTATAGACACCCACACGAAGACCAAGGTCAAAATGCAGATGCATTACCACTCCTGAGGCCTAAGGTGTTATGCCTCTGTGCCTGAAATTACAGGGCCGTACATTACCACCTGACCGGAATACGATAGTGCTGAACACTACCATTTAGCGGCAAGTAAATTAGGTAATGCGGTGGTGCCTACGCCCGCGAGCTCCGTCACTGGAGCTTAGGCAGCGTGGCATAGAGGAAAATTCTACCGCTAGTGCAGTCAGTCAACCGAGCAACAGTGGTCAAGCCATTCCGGCAGTGGTAGTTAATGCAATAACGCGGAATGGGCAGCAGCATCCCGCAATAAGAACAACCGCCACTGTTGTGGCGATTGTGGCATCTCTCTCTGGTCGTTCCCTCATGATTGAGGATCGTGATCATTCTGGAATCACTCTCGATCGGACGAAATGTCTCCATCGGCTCCGGTCTGCGGTCATTTGCACCGTCATGTAAAAAAGCGATGCTGGGTTGTCCTAGAGCTGGTCAGACCATCTGGTTGTAGATCGGCCTCTTGCCATTTTCTCCTCAACATAATTCTAATCTGATTGTGGCATATTCTAATCTAAATTATGCACAACCCTGTTGCGGGTATCTTCGGGGAAGGCTTTTGTTCCGCAGTGGACGTCTTTCGGTTGAAGTGATAGTCATATTACCTACCGAAACACCGACTCCACACTGCTACAAGTTCAAGAGTATACTTCCAGTGGCCAAAACATATCGCAATAAAATTTGACAGCATTTGTCTAGAAAACATATCGTATTTTCTTTTCAAAGCCGTATTTCGGGAGCGAGTTAAACGAAGCGGCTTGTCCGACAGCAATACAATAGTGTTTGTCAAAACACAGTGATATATCGTTCGTGGCAGCAGATTTGAACTATTCTGAACGAACCAAGCGCAACATTAAGGGCGGATCAGATTTAAAAAAACTCGTTTGACTTTCTTAACTGAGTTTAATTACACTATTTAGTATCAACGACAAAAATTAATCGTAGTTTAACTAAAACGTTTGGACGACCCGTTTGGTCCAGTGGTGTGAGATGACTGTTTGATTCGAAGGGTCGCGGGTTCGATCCCCGCATCGGGACAAATATTTGTATGGCCTACAGATATTTGTTTCGGGTCTGGGTGTTTGTGTATTTGTTGTTTGTATGTAACGGCACCCACGACACAGATTTATACCTACTGTGGGACTGTGAGTGTAAGCGTACTAGTGTAAGCGTAGCGTACTATTTGTTCTGAACGGCCGCTTATTGCTTGTTCAACGGAAATAAACGCGTGCGGAAACTGTTATTGAAATTAACTTAATTTTGACTTTGATATGGAGTTTGACAAACTTTTAACAACGTTTTGTATTTAGTAATATATTTTTAAGTATTTTATTAGAGTTGCAGATGTTTTTTTAAATTAATATTTTTTCTGTTCTTTGTGTTTTTTGTCTATGATTGCTTAAACGAGGTTTTATAAAATATTCTCTCAGGAAAATTGGTGCAATCGGATCGACGTCAAATGTGTTGAAATGCAAGTTTTGACCACAGTTAATCTAAAACTAGTTTTATCGAACTCAGTTTACAGAGCAAATGGTGAAATCCGCCCTTAGTTGTGTGAAATTTCAAAATGAATAAATATCAACCAATTTTACGGTACAGTATAGTTTATTCTCTTTACCCGCAATTGTTGGATTCGGGTGATATAGAACTTTCCATTGTTTTTATATCCCCTTTTTAAACGTCTAAGCGAAAATAATTGCAACAAAGTGATGGACTTTTTTCAGTTAGTAAAACACTAGCAGTTTCTATCACGTTTGTGTTGTTTAAGTTGCTTTATATTTTGTAATGTGAAAAGCGCTATAATAAGTGGATCGAAAATGTATTTGAAGTGAAAGTAACAAGCAGACGAACGGAACAGTGTTAACTTATAAAATAGTCTGAAGTAGTTACAGTAGGATTGTTTTCTTTTTATGTAATCGAAGTGGTACACAAGCTTGCAGTTCACATAGATGTAAAGTGATGACTGCACCCTATGGACACCCACACAATGACCGGAGGTCAAAATGATGCGTTGCCACTCCTGAGGCCTAAGGTGTTATTCTTCTGTGTCGGCAATTACAGGGCCGTACCTGACCGGAACACGTTAGTGCTGAACACTACCATTTAGCGGCAAGTATATTAGGTAATGCGGCGGTTCCTACGCCCGCAAAGTCCGTCACTGGAGCTCTCCCACCAGTAAGTGTGTTCTGTTAAATAAAATAGAATAAAATAAAGAATTATTCAAGAACATATTAAAGTTATGCACGTATTTTATGCATTTTGAAGTGACGATTGCAACTGTTTGTTTGCCACTTGATGACAGCAAAAAAACTGGTTAAGTGTGTTAGGCCATGAACCTATTGTACATGTTCCGTTTTAGGGAATGTCCATTTACCAGAACTATAAGGGTTTCTTATAGGGTACAAAACCCGAAACATGTACCCTGCATTAAAAACACACTTTCAACATGTACCCTGCATTTTAAACACAATAGTATCTCCGGTACTATTTATAACAAAAACACATTTAAATATAAAAAGAGACAGTGTTATGAATATTGTCTAGCGAAACACACCACAACTGAGCAGAGAGTATCAAGTAGCAAAGACTCAGAGGTGCTTACAAAGAGAACTTTTAGGAATTTATAATAAGATCGTGACAGTACTGAGAATATCGTCAGTTATATGAATATATTTTTTTCGTATTACATTACAAGGAAGCGAAGTCATTTATTGGTAGGATACCGATTGTGATATAAGCTTGAGGTCACGAATTTGTTTTGAATCGATTATTTAAATAATGACTCTTTTATGTACCGAAGGTGGCAGACAAGCATGCAGTTCACATTGATTAAGTGTGTTAAGTGATAACTGCAGCCTATAGACATCTACACAAACTGCCTACTAGCATTGTTGGCAAAAGATTTTTTTTATGGTTTGTAAGTGGCAAACAAGCATGCAGTTCACATTGACATTAAGTGATGACTGCAGCCTATAGACACCTACACAAAGACCAAGGTCAAAATGCAGATGCGTTACCACTCCTTGGGCCTAAAGTGTGGCATATGGTGTGACATGCCTCTGTTCCGGAAATTACTGGGCCGTAAATTACCACCTGACCGGAACACGATAGTGCTGAACACTATAATTTAGCGGCAAGTATATAGGTAATGCGGTGGTGCTTACGCCCGCGAGCTCCGTCACTGGAGCTCTACTACCAGTGATAAGAGATATACCTATATAGATATCGCTACTGCCGCCATAAGGCAATGCAATAAAATGTTAAGGACAAATTTGACAAATCAGACATGGACCTCGGTAGCTCAGTTGGAAGAGCGGCTGGACTTTCCCAGTCGTCGCGAGTTCAAGTCTCGCCTAAAGTCAAATTTTTCGTTCCATTTTTCTTTAAAAAAATAACATAAAAACCAAAGGTCAAGATGCAAATGTGTTGCCACCGTTGAGACCTCAGTTGTTATGTATCTGTGATAGTTATTACAAGGCCATTCATTACCATCTAACCGGAACACGATAATGATGATTTTTTTTGATGGCAGGTAGATTTCGTAAAGGCTCCTACGCCTTCGAGCTTCTACACTTGGAATGCTGGTGGTAGCACTTGTGATACATTTTTTTTAACGAGGTTTAGATGTCTTCGCATTCAATCGGCTCTCTAGGGGGAGAGAGTCGTGATATGAGGGACTGGAACCCTCTAAAACCACTTCGGTGCCGACTTCAGTGCACATCCGGGTACACTGAAACACTGCACCGGTTCACACTACGCACTTCGCCTCCATAAGGCTAGTCCACGGGGACTCTGACAGTCCCATTCCGCGCATACCACAACGACCTGCGTCTACCACGGTAGCCGTCATTCCGGAACCGTGAGTGCTGGACAGCTAGAGCCCCCACTGGCCGACCGCGATTCATTCCCCTTTTAGTCGCCTCTTACGACAGGCAGAGTATACCTCAGTCCTATTCTACAAGCCCGGTGTCCACTTACCAGCATTAACGGCCATAGCGAAACTATAATGGTTCTTTATAAGCTACAGAACCCTAAAACCTACATGACCTGATTTCTCTGTAGATGGCTATAGCCTGTTGTTATCACTTAACATTTATGTGAACTGCATACTTATAAACCACCTTCGTTTCATAAAAAAAAAACTGATGCTATCGCCACACAAAGTGCGAAAGGAGCTGTTTTAGTGTGACGCTGACATAATGAAACGAGCGCGCGGCAGCTGTCACATTTTAATCGCGGTTCCGACATATTCAATAAAGCACCTAAACCACCAAAAAAATCCCAAAACATTTCTTTACGAATAGTCATCCCAAAGAACAATGAATAAACACAGGCTCTAGAAACGCTAAAATATTGTCCCTGTTCGATAACAGCGCAGCTCAATTAATGGAAGTACCATAAAGTAACTTTTCGATTCTATGCATGTACACTGGATTTGTCACCTAGATATTGGAATTGAGGTCATGAAAAAACAATGGAACGCAGTTAGTTCTATATCACCCGCATCCAACGACTGCGGAAAAAGTAAACAAAACTAGATGTGGCATCGGGAAATAGATCGAGATTCATATTAAAATTTATTTATGCTTTTAAATGTTTTGTTCGACTTGTTCAGAATAATCCGATCCATCTGCTATGATATGATTAATAACTCTACTTCAACGACTAGTTACTCCTGTTCCTTTGGAAAAGTTGTTTAGTATCATCATGGTATAGTGAATTGAATATGTCCTGGATTTTTTTCTGTGTGGTATCAGGGGGACAAGTCTGCTGACGTCACTGTAATTCATATGGGTGTTGAGTAACGACTTCAGTCTATAGATATAAATATAAACAAAAAGTAGATATGGAAATGCAAAAGCGTTGCAGCACTTGCAACCGCTGATGCCTAAAGCTGGGTCCTCACCTAGCCGTGTATCACGTAACGTAACAGATACTGTATCAACCTGCAAGTGGATACGGCTGGTCCATGGTCCACAGCGTATCTAGCTACGAGCTGCCGGATCCGCAGTGCTCGCCGTAACAAAAAAACTAACGTCACAAATGTTTGCTAGTGCTGCGTTCATATTCATACGTACTCATTACACAAGCGGTCATATCGCCGTCCACGAGCACACTGCGAGCCGCCTTTGTGTTCGCAATGACTCGGCGGGTCACTGCGAGCTTCCTGCGCTCCTTCCGTGAGCGGCTCGCAGCGGGCTCGTGCTTAAGTACCCACTGGATACTGTATCTGTTACGTTACGTGCTACACGGCTAGGTGAGTACCCGGCTTAAGGGCTTGATGATGACGCAAATTTGATTGATTGATTTTTCTAAATACTGCTTGAGGTTTAAGTGCTAGTGTGTGTATGTGGTCTAAAAATAAAGCGATACTATGCTGTTAGGGACTGGACACTTGACAACACGGGCAACTTATGCCTAAATAATAGACGCTATGTGTATTGAATACCCCGACTCCTAATTCGCTCTGTTGCTTTAAATGTATCCTAGAAGACTAGGTTCTCTCTAATGTTTTTACTGGTGGTAAAGCTCCAGTAACGGAGCTCGCGGGCGTAGGCAGGCACTATCCTGTTCCGGTCAGGTGGTAATGTACTGATCTGTAATTTCCGGCACGGAGGCATAACATCTTAGGCCTCAGGAGTAGTAACGCATCTGCATTTTGACCTTGGTGTGAGTGCCTCTAAGCTGCAGTCATCACTTAACATCAATGTGAACTGCATACTTGTTTTCCACTTCCATTACATAAAAAAAATGTAAACTAACATTATTATACAAATAAGTTAACTTGATACAGGAAAATAAACAACTTTGAATTCGAACTTAAGTCAAGTCTAGCGCAGAGCTTAATGGTACCATTAAACTAAACTTAGCGCAGATATGCTAAATAGTAGTGCATGATGCTGTATGTTCCTCTTAAACGATCCAGAGAGACTTAAATATTCTAGGTTAACTTCGGGTTGAACCACGGAATGATTAAAGTTTTTTTATGTTACGAAAGTGGCAAACGAGCATAAAGTTCACATGGATGTTAAGTGATGTCTGAAGTCTATAGACATCTACACAAAAACCAAAGGTCAAAATGTAGATGCGTTGCCATCCCTGAGACTTAAGTTATTATGTCTGTAATAGTTAGTACGAGGCCATACATCACCATCTTACTGGAACACGATAGTGCTGAACACTACCATCTGGCAGCAGATAGATTTGGTAATGCTGTTTAATAAACGTAACTTCACGCCTGTAATCCCCGAATACCCATAATTACCGGTAGGCAAAGGTAAATGCGTGTATTCAAGCATACGCGCAAACACTCACTATTTGCCGGTTATGTTTTGACCTATGTAGCAGGTGGCGAGCCTACTTCTAGTACTATCTCTAGACATCGCCGGGAAAAATACCATACTTCAAGGTACTATAAAACAGCCAGAAACTTGAAAGATTCCAATAAAACCAAAGATAAAGGATTTTACTCCATTATCTCTGATATCCCTCGACCCTGGAATAGAAGTGCGTAGCAGTAGTGACCTGCTACCAGTAGGCTACTGAGGGAGTTTAAAAAATAACTTTAAGAATTCATACATTTACGTAATTTCCAGTTACAAATATGTTTTTGAGATTTGTATAAAAGGGAGCGAGCCTATTGAAATTCATAGGGCAAATTTTCAAATTCCGGGGTCACCATATATAATAATACCGTCCACCCCTGGCGTATCCCGGGTTTAATCCGGAACTCTAAATCATAGAGACAGTCTATTGATACCAAAGGAGGTCTGTTTGGACCAGATGCGTTGTTACTGAATACGGAGTATGAATATCATACACTTTTGTAAGGCTTTAGACCCTAAACAGCATGATGAATTAAACTTAGCAGAAAATAACGTGCTATTATTATTTTTACTGATGGTAGAGCCCTGTTGACGGAGCTTCCGGGCGTAGGTACCGCATTACCAAATCTATCTGCCGCTAAATCGTAGTGTTCAGCACTGTCGTGTTCCGGTTGGATGGTAATGTATGGCCCCGTAATAACTTTCATAGAGACGTAACAACTTAGGTCTCAGAGGTGGCAACAAATCTGCATTTTGACCTTTGGTTTTCATGGTTCCGTAGTAAACAAGGAACCCTTATAGTTTCGTCATGTCTGTCTGTCCATGGTTTAGCGCAAGAACTATTACCTATTACCCCGCAAAGGACTTCGATTGAAGATACATACATACATGCACATCTTGCGCAATTATCAATATAATTAAAACACCAACTTCAATCAAAGACCAGTAAAATCACAGTGATTTATTTCAAGTATCATTTGCAATGTATTCAAGGCACAATTCAAACATTGAATCACAATTAATTCCCACCGAGCAAACTATCAGTGCGATGCACCGTTAATTGTGGATTCAAACGAGATCCAATCCGAAGTTAAAAAGGCATTGTCGTCGAAATTAAATCGTTTCCCTGTAAAATAAAAGACAAGAACGAAATAAATTTTCAAACGTTGGTTCCTTCGGGCATAGGATTTCACTCCGCCTCTACGAAATAATTACGTTCTGTCCTCAGGCAAACAAATAATTAATGGCGGATATAAATCTTAAACTTTTGGTTATTCGGCTTATTTATACTGTTTGTGAAGCAGTGAATATCCATATTTAATTTGGTTTGGTCTAATAGTGAGATATGTGTTACTATGAAATATTTTAAAAGAAAAAATATTGTCTTCAGTTGGGACTGAGGTACTGAAGTCCAGTTGGGAGAGCGGATGGTAGAGATCCCAGTGCCCGCGCGGACATAAAAAATAAACATAAAAAAAAACACAGCTAGTTTCCTCTGCGTACCAGCATCCCTTCAAGGATAGCGCCCCCGACGTTTCGGGGGCAGATAGGCCCGGGGAGTAGCCTCGATCCCCGAACCATCCCCCCCCCTCTGTTGCGCATCACGCGCGGCGGGAGGGAAGTTGATTAGTCAGCAGTTCAAGTCCCATCGTGAAGTCGAATTTTCTTTATTTTTTTTAAACTTTTCAGTCGTTTGTTAAATACGATAAAATAAAACAGTGTATTACTGTGTCTTGAGTATTTATTTCAGGAAGATGGTTGTGAAAAGCCTTACTTCGAACTGCAGTCGCACCACGGCATTACCAAATGTATCTAACAACAAATAGAAGTATTGACTATCGTATTTTGTTAGATATTTTTTAGGGTTCCGTACCTTAAAAGGAAAAAAGGAATCCTTATAGGATCACTCGTGCGTCTGTCTGTCTGTCTGTGTGTCTGTCCGTCTGTCACAGCCAATTTGCTCCGAAACTACTCGACCGATTGAATATATGTAAATTGTGTGACCCAAAGATGAACACGTCAAGTAAAATAATAAATTTTAAACAGGGAGGCCACTTTCGGGGGGTAAATCAGAAAATTAAAAAAAAAAATCGTAAACTGTGTCGTATGACATATCAAATGAAAGAAGTTGTTGTCAGCATTTTAGATATAAATTTTTTTTATAATTTTTGCATAAACAAATTTGAAGTTAAAATTTAAAAAAAAATGTTGAAAATAGTTTTGCCTATAGATTACTGGAAAACCTATAAGAAATTTGAGTATTCAAATTAAATCGAAAATTCTTAATAATTAAATTATTATTTTCTTTGCGAACAACAAGGTTCAAATGTGTTAGTAAACATACAAAATAACTTAATACTAATGTAAGTAACGCAACAAAACAACAAAAACTAGGTAAAAATGGGGGCAATCAATAAAAAAAATGTGTTCTTAATTGATCGCCCTCCACACAAGTGCCTTCATGATGGGAGAGCACCAATTCTCTGCCACCGTGCGCACTATGCTATTATTGCTATCCCGCATTCTGCGTAGTAATGATGCTGTTTTCTTACGTAAGATGGCCGTAAAGCCATCTGTACGGGTCTGTGCAAACATTTCGGAGGCACTGCAGCAACGGGGTAGCCCTAGTAGCATTCTAAATATGTTATTGTACTGGATACGCAGAACATTAACAGACCTTTTGGTACTGTTGACCCATAGATTCCCCGTGTAAAAACTTTGACAGTACGCCTTAAAAAGCGTTATTTTAACCTGGTCGCTACAGCGGTGAAATCTATCGTCAACATATTTCCTCGGACCGCCAACGCTCTGCGCTCTCTTTCAATGTCCATATTGTCCTTGAGGTCACCGAAAAGGAAGTGGCCGAGATATTTAAATTGATTTACTTGTTTCATTTTCTCGCCACTTAGAGTAATTTCGGGTACTACTTCAGGACTTTTCCCGGCAGCCTCAAAAACCATGTACACACTTTTACGAGCATTATAGATAAGACCATGTGACACCGCGTAAGACTCACATACTTTCAACATATCACGGATACCGGCAACTGTTGGACTCAACAGCACCATGTCATGTCATCTGCGTAGCTGATATTGTTTACACACAAATAATGTACGGCCCTGTAATTTCCGGCACAGAGGCATAACACCTTAGGCCTCAGGAGTAGTAACGCATCTGCATTTTGGCCTTGGTCTTCATGTGGGTGTCTATAGGCTGCAGTCATCACTTAATATCAATGTGAACTGCATGCTTGTTTGCCACTTACATTGCATAAAAAAAATAAAAAATATAACCCCCCCCCTGCCGGTACCACCGTAACCGCTTTGTCCCTGCATTTTAAATCTGTAATATTTTCGAAAATATTTATTTAAATTACGGAACCCTCATCACGCGAGTCGAACTCGCACTTGTCCGGTTTTTATATTATGGAAGTGGCAATCAAGCGGCAGTTCACATTGATGTTGAGTGATGACTGCAACCTATAGACACCCACACAAAGACCAAGGTCAAAATGCAGATGCGTTACCACTCCTCAAGCTTAAGGTTATGCCTCTGTGCCGGAAATTACAAGGCCGTACATTACTGATCGGAAGACCATAGTGCCGAACACTACCATTTAGCGGCAAGTATATTAGGTGGTGCCTACGCCCGCGAGCTCCGTCACTAGAGCTTGACTCTCAGTCTAAATAATACATTTAAATCTGAGGTTTGATATTGACTTGAAATTAAACAACTTATTTATTCATTTATTTTTATTTATATACTTTCTTGTACACCAATACATTAAAGCGACAAAAAAAAATAGAAGAAATAGACGATACAAAAGGCGGTCTTATCACAAAACTGCAATCTCTTCCAGACAACCTTTCGGTTTAGGAAACTGCGTAAATTAGAATAATAGGGGTGTACTAATGCAAGTAAATTTAAAATTATTGATTAAAAAAAAATCATAAAACTAATATATATAGGTAAAATTTAGGAGATCAGGACTAAACTCGACAAGGGAAAGATTTGGACAACGTAATGATCGTAAAGTCGCTTAACAACTTACCATAGTATGGAACTGACTTTAAAGTTAGTGTCCAGGGACAACCCGTCGCCATTTTAAGATGTACGAGTCTCGCAACATCCATTTTGTTGGTACTCCCGAGCAACATGTAAAAGCACTCGACCCCAAAACTTGGATGTAGAAATCCTCGCTGTTCCGAGAGGCCAGTACAATTAAATACATTATTCTATTTACGTTCCCTTTCAGTTTTGATTCGGTATGTGTATTTAAGGTGTGCTGTTAATATTTAAATGAAAAAAGGCATGCTCCGATGGTTCGGGCATATAGAAAGAATGTCGAATGAGCGAATGACTAAACAGATATACAATGCGAATGTGAATGGTTGCAGAGGCTCAGGAAGATCAGGACTGACCTACCATGACCAAATAGGTCGAGTTCTGTCTGATGGTGGGGTCAAAAGTCTTAGGAATCGGCGTGCATGTATGAAGAGAATAATGAAGGTAGACGAGGCACGAGAAGTTTGTCAGGACCGGGATATCTGGCGCTCTACACTCTCTGCCTACCCCGTTAGGGACCTGGCGTGAAGATACATACATACATACATACTGTTAATATTTACAACTAGCGAGCGGCCCCGGCTTTGCGCGGGTGCAATATAGATTGTGATGCCATTTTCAATCATCAATTCCTACCGATCCAACTGTCTAAAACGATAATTGACGACTGACCGTTATGTCAAGCGTCATAAAGTTTACATACGAAAAGTTAATTTGGTCATTACGTTTTCTAAAAATTTCAAATATTTCATTTATAGAATTATTATCAATTATTTTTCTTTCATATAAACCTTCTCCGAACAATTATAAATACAACACAAAAAGAATCAGTGAAATGGGTCTAGTCGCTCTCGAGTTTTACGCTTAGCAATAAATATAGCCATTTTTATTTATATAGAATAGTATTATTATACGAACAGATATTATTTTTCTTCTATGAAGGAATTGAAAAATTTGATGATTTATCGGTTAGGTTTAATTTATACTAGCTATTGGAAATTGGCAGGTCATACAGTAAGAGGAAAGGCAAAATGGTCCAAGAACATAATAAATTGGTTTATTGGAAATAGAAAAAGAAAACGGGGCGGACCACATAAAAGCTGGGTGGATGAAATAAAAACCGTGGCTGGTGGACAGTGGACGACAATAGCTAAAGAGTATAAATTGAAAGAGTTAGAGGAGGCCTTTGCCTACAAAAGGCATACAGACAGGGTTGTCGATGGAATTAAAAATTAAATCGTTTAATCCGTATAGCTTATTACGTATAATGCAAAATTATTATGATAATATAATCTAAACTCTAAAAGCGATATTGTATTTAAATTAATTTGATTTTGTAAATTCGATGATATCGTTTTTTAAAAAACTAAGTAGCCTTTGTTCTTTCTCAAAGTCAGCTCTATCTCTGTACCAAATTTCATTAAAATCGGTTTAGTCGTTTGGACGCGAAAAGGTAACAGACAGACAGACAGACAGAGTTCCTTTCGCATTTATAATATTAGTAGGGATTATTATTACCTATTGGATTATTAATACAAGTCATTGCCTATAAATAGCTCGTAACCCGACAATGCAAATGTGCTCTTCGTCAAAAAAACTAACCATGACCAAATAGGTCGAGTGCTGGCTGAGGGTGGGGTCGAAAGTCTTAGGAATCGGGTCTTAGGAAAGGATGATGAATGTAGAAGAAGCACGGGAGGTATGTCAGGACTGTTATATCTAGCGCTTCACACTCTGCCTACCCCGTAGGGACTTGGCGTGAAGATGCATACTTAAAAATCTTAATCATGTTTTATAAAGACACACTTAAATATGAAGAGAATGATGAAGGTAGACGAGGCACGAGAGGTTTGTCAGAACCGGGATGTCTGGCGCTCTACACTCTCTGCCTACCCCGTTAGGGACCTGGCGTGAAGATACATACATACACTTAAATATCAATATAGAACACAAAATATATCTGTGAAAGGGTTATAACCCTATAAATAATTCTACTGCAAATATTGACAATCAAATTGTAGGACTCTAAGGTTTGCTTCAAAGGATATTTCTCTTATTACCCATTGTACGTTGTTTGTTCAAACAACAACAAGAAAGGGTTTATTGATTATATTGATACAGAGAACCTTTGCACTAAAGGAGTGGCTCGTCTACTTGTCCCAGTAGGATGCCGATATTTGTTTACTCAGCGTAAGTTGATTCCAAAATACTAAAATCAAATTGTAGATGCATACTGTTTTGAAATAAAACTGATATTCGGATTTATCTCGCGTATATTAAACTAAGCTTGTCGAAATGAAATTATAGAAATTGCAACAAATTTTTATTTGAATTTATATAAATGCGAAAATCAATATCAATCGCTTAATTTAATACTACCGAAAGGAAATCCGTTGCAAATTCAAACCATTAGCAAAACGGAGGTAATAAATGGAATAGCTAAATTAAAGTTGGACAAAAGCCCAGGGCCCGATAAAATAACCAACGATGCCCTGAAATTTGTATGTCCGTACCTAGTGCTCCCACTATCACACCTTTTTAACTTGGTGTTAAAAACAACAACTACACCAAAACGATGGTCTGAATCCAATATAATTTTGTTGTATAAAAATATCAAACTGCCTCGGTAGCCTAGTGGTAGCAGGCCACTACTACTACGCTGAGGTCCTGGGTTCGATTCCCGGGTAGGGGGTTATCAGAGACAATGGTGAAAAAGCCTTTGTCTCTGGTTCTATTGGGATTTTTCCATTTTCTGAAAATTTCCCAGTACCTCAAAGTTTGGTAATGTGCCCGGAGATGTCAACAGGTTTCGCCACCTGTTACATGGGCCAAAACGTAACCGGCGAATCGTGGGTGTTTGCATGTATGCTTGAATGCATGCATTTACCTCTACCTACCCCTTCGGGGATTACAGGCGTGAAGTTAAGTTTTTAAAAAGATCCAAATGATATCAGAAACTACCGACTAAGTTTGTTGCCTACACTCTATAAATTATTCTCATCTGTTCTAGAAAAGACACTTAGGAGTACTATTGATAAACACCAACCTAGAGAACAAGCAGGATTAAGGAGTGGTTTTTCTACTGTGGATCATATCCACTCCATCGAAATGCTCATAGAAAAGTACCAAGAGTTCAATAAGCCAATAAGCTCTACCTCGCGTTTATTGATAACCAAAAAGCTTTTGATACTTTATAATAATAATAATAATAATAATAGCTGCTGCTTTGGGGGCAGAGCAGCTTGTGGCGAGCTGTTGGTGAGTAGCGACACCACCCCCTACCATCATCTCGAGTTCCTCCGAGAGAACTGGGCTCCGCCTCGTCCGCCACACAGAGGTACGGCCGGACAGAGCATCAGGTCTCTCGCCTCTGGCTTGCCTTCATTGGCCGGTCAGAGTGGGGCGCTAGAGATATGGCATTTGCAGAAATTTAGATAATAGGCTGTTGTCTAAATTTCTGCAAGAGCCATACACTCGGGGGTGGAAGTGTCTAAAGGCATAATAGCGGGGAAGCCCGCTCCGAGCTCGAGATTACTCGCTCGTGATGGTGAAACCGGGGCCACACCTCTCGACACCCCCAGCCTCTCTCAACAGTGTTGCCCCCCGTCGACCATCGGGTTGGCTATTTGGGGGGCCCACCAAGGAGAGGCGAGTCACCACCTGCCTAAAGTAGGATTCGATAATGTGAGATGTTGAATATAGGCAGGTGCCGGATCTCACTCCATAGGCCCAGCCATCTAGTCCCCCCAGTTCACCCACATAGCCCAAAGTTTGGCAAGTCATTTTCATTACAATAGTCCCATTATATTTTGCGGGGTCTGTCTGTGTCTGTATTAACTATTGATGCAGCCAGAGAGAGGTCCCGCCGAATATAACCCATTACAAAGTGTTGGACCCCCCATGTCCCCGCGCAAGCCTGACAAAGGTCCGGGGTTCAAATTGGACCCCGTGCTGACGAGAGACATAATAATAATAATGGCAACCCATTATACGTCCCACTGCTGGACACGAGTCTCTCCCCTTTTTGGGGGGAGGACTGGAGCTTACTCCACCACGCTGCTCCAATGCGGAGGTTTTGGGGTTGGTGGAGGTGGGTGGGTTAGTGGCCAACCCGCTGTCGGATGTTTTCAAACCGCCCATAAGGCCTCCGACAAGGTTTAACGACTGCTATCCATCAATAACAACCGGGACCGACGGCTTAACGTGCCCTCCAAAGCACGGAAACGCGCATTTTAATTTGCCACTAGCGGTCACCCATCACACTACCCGTCCGCGCCCGTAGTGCTTAACCGAGCAGATCGCTTACGATCTACACCAGCCGCTGGGCCATGCGCGCTTCATGCGATACTTTATATCACCACTCAATATGGGAATGTCTATTTGCGCAAGGTGTAGAAACCACCTATATACAAGTACTGCAACATCTATACCAAAATTGTAACAGTAAAATAAAATTGGAAACTACTGGACCACCTATACAAATTAGAAGAGGAGTAAGACAAGGAGATCCTATCTCTCCGACAATTTTCATAGCAGTGTTACAATGGGTCATTGACAAATTAAATTGGAAGGGAGTGGGCTTAAATATTAACAATCAGTACATTAGCCATTTAAGATTTGCTGACGATATTGTTCTGCTCTCTAAAAATACAAGAGAGTTACAGGCAATGATAAATGCTCTACACGCAGAAAGTCAACAGGTCAGCTTGGTAATAAACCGTAGTAAAACCAATATTCTGACAAATAACACCAAAAATAAAGTATACCTAGATAATGCAGAACTTGAGTACGTCGACAATTTTATCTACCTGGACAAACAAATTTCATTTGCAAAACAAAGTAATGAATATGAAATAGAAAAAAGAGTTTCCAATGCTTGGAAAAAGTTTTGGGGATTAAAAGAAGTCTTAAAAAGCGATATGTCGATTAAAATAAAACAGTATGTCTTGAATACCTGTATACTCCCTTCATTAACTTACGCTAGCCAAACCTGGAAGTTCACATATCGCAATAAAAGAAAAATTAAAACATGTCAAAGGAGTATGGAGAGAAGTATTTTAAAAATAAAAAAATTCAAAAGATCTCTCATACCATTATTAGAAAAACACAAATGTTACTGATGCTCTATGTCACAGTAAAAAGTTAAAGTGGCGTTGGGCGGGTCACATAGCTCGGCTGACAGACGATCTATGGACACATATACTCACATCTTGGAAAGGTCCACCAGGTGCTAGAAAAGGGGCAGACCTAATGCCCGATGGGCAGATGATGTAATTCAAGTGGCTGATAAAGAGTGGATGAGTAAAGCTAAGAATAAGCATACTTGGAAATCACTAGAGGAGGCCTTCACCTTCGAGTAGCGAGGGGTTCTTACGAGCGTAGAAAGATTATTATAAAATTTAATATTTATATGTAAAAAAATAATATAATAGTGTTTTTATAATTAAGTTTATTTTTTGTTAATGTTCTTTTAGTAAGAAATATAAGGCTTTTTTTTTTCTTTTTTTATCATTTATTATACTCAACTAAACTTATTGATTTAAAAATCAACCGACGACTCGGTCGCTTTTCAGCTTCCGTGATCTTGGGCAAACTGAGGTGACACTTGTCTGACAGCACTTTGAAAAATTATTATTGTTTGTTTTGTTTATGTAATGGAAGTGGCTAACATGTAGTTCACATTTGTGTTTAGTGATGACTGCAACCTATAGACACCCACAAAAGGTACAAAAACCAAGATTAAAAATGGTGTTTAGAACTCCGGTGACGAAGCTCGCGGGCGTAGGCACCATCGCATCACAGTAAATAGTGTGACCGCATACTTGCCGCTAAATGGTAATGTTCAGCACTATCGTGTTCCGGTCAGGTGGTAATGTACGGCCCTGTAATTTACGACACAATGGCATAACACCCTGGACCCCCAGGAGTGCCAACGCATCTGCATTTTGACTTTTGATTATTGTGTAAGTGTCTATAGGCTGCAGTCATCACTTAACATCAATGTGAAATGCATGCTTGTTTGCCACTTCTATTACATTTTAAAAAATCACAGAGACAACAACTTAAGTCTCGGGGGTTACAACGCATCTGCATTTTGATCTCTGGTTTTTGTGAAGATGTCTATAAGCTGCAGTTGCAGCTAACATCATGGTGAACTGCTTGCTTGTTTGCAACCTTGCTTACATAAAAAAGTCTGCTACCAGTGCAGTTATAGTCTGCTACCGTTTCACAACTGATGCAGAAAATATTGAAAATCAAGACATTGAGTAAATAATACCTATTTTATTTAAAGAAAAATGGAAAGAAAAATTTGACTTCAGGAGAGACTCGAACTCGCGGCAAGTTTGGCAATAGATGGCGCTACTGCTACCATAAAGCAATGCAATAAATGTGAAGGAAAGATTTGACACGGGCAGGACTTCAGTAGCTCGATTGGAAGAGCGGCTGGACTAGATTCCCAGTAGGCCGCAAGTTCGAGTCTCGCCTGAAGTCAAATTTTTCATTACATTTTTCTTTAAATAAAATATATTTCACAAGCATGCGTTAATGCGAAATAATATAAAACAATTAAATAATACCTACAAGGCCAAAGGAAAAGAATCTTCATCCATCATATTCTCCCTTTCCTTAAAAGTCAAAGATCGTATTTAAATATAAACTTTGAACCCTTTTATTTGACAGTTAGAATACAAGGCGAAGAGAGATAAGAAACTTTTGTATTAAGAACGTAACTGGTTGCTATCGTTGCTTAAAGCAATAGAAGTTTTATGTTTGAACGAATGAAGCTCTTGCTTACTTAGTTTCCGATGTTTTTGGGTCAAATAGCTTTCAGTTGAAACGTTTTATCTATTAAACTGCACACTTTACTGAAATAAAGGTTGAAACAGGGGTTATTAACAATTTCTGAGTGCCGTGTTGAAAGTGTTACTTTTGTTGAACGGCACGGTTTGCTTCGTTCAGAGACTTGCAGAATAGAATTAAAATATTTCTTTTATCCTTACTTCCCTACTAATATTATAAATGCGAAAGTAACTCTGTCTGTCTGTCTGTCTGTTACCTTTTCACGTCCAAACGACTGAACCGATTTTTATGAAATTTTGCACAGAGATAGTGTTGACTTTGAGAAAGAAATTAGGCTACTTTTTAAACGACATCCACGCGGGCGAATCCGCGGGCAACAGCTAGTGTTTGATATTTAAGAAATATGATTACATTAGTTAAAGTGTCATATTATCGAAATATACTATAAATATTTAATATCGTTTTTATTAAGAACCATCAAAGTGAACTCAAACTGAATAAGATGAAAGCTGGTTATGTTATAATCACAATAATGTGTATCATCATCATCATCATCATCATATCAGCCATTAGACGTCCACTGCTGAACATAGGCCTCCCCCAAGGACCTCCATGCCGACCGATCGGAAGCGACGTGCATCCAGCGGGTACCTGCAGCCTTGATCAGGTCGTCGGTCCATCTTGCAGGTGGACGTCCTACGCTGCGTTTGCCGACACGTGGTCTCCACTCGAGAACCTTTCTGCCCCAGCGGCTATCGGTTCTCCGAGCTATGTGCCCTGCCCATTGCCACTTCAGCTTGGAAATCTGCTTGGCTATGTCAGCGACTTTCGTTCGCCTACGGATCTCCTCATTTCTGATTCGATCCAGTAGGGAAACGCCGAGCATAGCCCTTTCCATTGACCGCTGAGTGACTTGGAGCTTTCGCACGAGACCCATAGTGAGAGACCACGTCTCGGCACCGTAGGTCATCACCGGTAAAACGCACTGGTTAAATACTTTCGTCTTCAAGGACTGCGGGATGTTTGACGAGAAAACGCTCCTTAACTTCCCGAACGCTGCCCAGCCGAGTTGGATTCGGCGAATGACCTCTTTCTCGAAGTTCGACCTGCCTAGTTGTATGGTTTGTCCTAAATAGACGTAGTCGTCGACAACTTCGAGCATCGAGTTCCCAACGGACACTAGAGTGGGCGATACAAGGTTATTGAACATGACCTTGGTCTTATTCATGTTCATTTTAAGGCCCACTCTTTGGGACACTCGATTGAGGTCTTCGAGCATTGTGCTGAGATCTTCCAGCGACTCTGCCATGACTATAATATCGTCGGCAAACCGAAGGTGAGTGATGTATTCGCCGTTGATATTGATGCCTAGTCCTTGCCATTCCAGGAGCTTGAAGGCGTCTTCCATTGCATTGGTGAAGAGCAGAGGTGAGATGACATCTCCCTGTCTTACTCCCCTCTGCAAAGGAATCGCCTTCGTGCATTGGTCCTGTACTCGGACTGACATGGTGGCGTTTTTATACAGACACTTCAACACTTCGATATACCGATAGTCAATGTGGCAACGCTGTAAAGACTGCAGCACAGCCCATGTTTCAACCAAATCAAAGGCTTTCTCATAGTCCACGAACGCTAAGCATAATGGCCGGTTATACTCATCGGACTTCTGTATAACCTGCCGCAGCGTGTGTATGTGGTCTATGGTACTATAGCCTTTTCGGAAACCGGCTTGTTCGGGAGGCTGGAAGTCATCAAACCCGTGAGCGAGACGGTTCGTGATCACCCTCGAAAACAGCTTGTAGACATGGCTCAGAAGCGAGATGGGTCTATAGTTCTTCAATAGGGCTTTATCACCTTTTTTGAAGAAAAGCACCACCACGCCTCTGTTCCATGCTTCTGGCGTAGTACCTTCGAATAGGAATTAAAGAGCTTCTGAAGGACTTTCAGTAACGGCGATCCACCCGCTTGCAGAAGCTCTGTAGTGATTCCGTCCTCTCCAGGCGCCTTGTTGTTCTTAAGCTGTTTGAGGGCCATCCTAATCTCGTACAGGCTGATGTCCGGGATATCTTCGGTATAGTGTCGGGTTAATTTGGCTCTCGGGTCTCTAACCAAATCAGAGGCAGGTTGTGCGACCGAGGTATATAACTGCCCATAGAACCTCTCGATCTCCCGCAATACCTCAGGCTTAGTCGACGCTAAACTGCCGTCCTCTGTCTTCAGCTGCATCAGCCGGCTCTGTCCAATAGACAGATCCCTTGCAAACACTTTGGAGCCCCTGTTTCTCTCTATCGTTTCCTCAACACATTTTGTGTTGAAGGATCTGATATCGTGCCGCAAGGACTGTTGGATCTGTCTATTAAGTTGCCGGTATTTTTCAGCTTCATCAGAGGTCTGCAGTGTCATTGAGCGTCGTTCTGCCATAAGGTTGAGGGTTTGATCGGTTAGTTTGTGAGGTCTATTTCGTCGGCGAGTTTTAAAGTATTTATACCCCACCGACTGGACAGTTTCTACCTGTCATTCATATCGTCCACTGAGATGCAATCCTCCAGGCAAGCAAAGCGATTTTTCAATTCGAGCTGAAAGCTCTCGGGGTTTTGTATGTGAGAAATAGTAGGTCGGAGCGTAGACTTCATTAGACGAGATCTTTCGATCTTGATGTTTAAATTCAATGTGCCCCTAACCATTCGGTGATCACTTCCGGTTTTCACCCTGTGAATCACGGAGACATCATTGAATATGTGTTTCTTGTTGGTCATAATGAAGTCTATCTCATTTTGTTGGAACCGTCTGGGCTCATCCAGGTCCATTTCCTATGAGGCGGCTTCTTGAAAAAGGAGTTCATCATAAAAAGTTCCTCCTTCTCCAGAAAATTGGCCAGCCTCTGGCCCCTAGGGTTCCGATTCCCACATCCAAATTGCCCCTCTCAGCTCATTATCGCATCCCTTGCCCAGCTTTGCGTTGAAGTCTCCCATTACAACAGTAAAATACGTTTTGGAAGTATGTATGGCCCTACTTATGTCCTCATACATAGCTTCCACCTCGTCGTCCGGGTGTGCCGAGGTCGGTGCGTAGACCTGGATGACCTTCAAGGAATATCTCTTGGATATTCTGAGTATCAGGTACGCGACCCTACTCGACACACTCGTGATGCATTCAATGTTGTTAACGAGATACTTGTGGACGATAAACCCGACACCACCTTGGGACTGCTGGTCGCCCTCCCGGTAGTAGAACAAGTTGCCAGACTTCAGGGTTATCGTGTCCTCTCCCTCTCTACGGACTTCAGATAGACCTAAGATGTCCCAGTGCAACTTGTTCAATTCTTCTTCCAGCTCAGCAATTTTCTCGTCTGTCCTTAACGTGCGTGTATTGTATGTTACCAGTGATAACCTACGTCGGTTTTCCGTTGTGCATGCCGAAGTCGTTTGACGGAAGCGACTCACCCGGAGATTCTTAGCACCCCTGGCTCCAGAGCTCGACCAGCGCCCGTCTACGCCGGTTTTGCTACTGGAGCCGCCGGGCACTTGGGGCCTTTTCCTTGTCTGCATTTCCATCTTGGGGGGGTTTAGACCATAACCCGCCACGCTGGTCCAGTGCGTGTTGGCAGGTCGCCAGAGCCTCGTTTGTTATGTAGCAGGGTGCACCACGTGCAGGTGAGGTTGGCTTGGGTCTCGATGGTGTTGGTTGAGACCCCTTACACCCGTGTATAATGTGTATACATTGAAATAAAACTTGTTTTCGGATTTTTCTCGCACATATTAAACTAAAATGATTATTAAAAATCGAACTCGACGAATTAAAGGCCAACCGCAACTTAACATCAATGTGAACTGCATGTTTGTTTGCCACTTCCATAACATAAAAAGAAAAAAATAGCTAATTTGTTGAATTGTATTCCTAATCAACTTGAAGTTTCGCTTATTTGAATACTTTCAACTGTAGCTAATTTAGTCCAACTCGTATATTTTGTTATTTCTGCGACATCCGCTTTGATATTATTACAAAACATCTCTGCTACAATATCCCAATACTTAACAGGTATATAGTTTATTAATATATCTATTTCACTGCTTCTTCGGTCGTTTCAAGAAAAAATGGCCGGATTCGTTTCCTTATTAAATTTAATATTAGCATTGTAATATCCTTCAAATTTGCTTGTATTTGTGTGACGAGTCAAGATTATCTTACATTTTATTTGCTACGGAAGAAAAAAAAGTCTTTTGTGATGTAAAAGTCGACCGTAATTTCAATTTTATTTATATTTTAATATCAGTCATGGAATTGTCGACTTTTCCTGTTACGAAATGCATTTGGATTTACGTAGCTGTAGGATCAATCTTTTAGCGAGGCTGGTTCAAAAGCTTTTGGTGGAGAGTATGTTTAGAAAATATTACGTTGGAAATATTGTTCGAATTACATTGTCGTGTTGGAAATTATTCTATATGTATTTATATGATCTTATTTTTGTTGTAACTGATCGAATAATAATACGTATATTGTTCGAAAATAATTCAAACAAATGTACCTCACTTTACTTAAAAAACCGTCCAGGTGCGAGCCAGATTCGCGTTCACAGGGTGTCGTACAATTTAGTAATACATAATTTTATCATAAATACTATACCTAGACTTTTTACAGGTTATCCATGTCTAGTTCTAATCGATAGATAAATAAAAAAAAAATACAGTTAACACTGATGGTAAGTGATACTGAAGCCTAAAACATCTATATAAAACCGGAGATTTCCTCACGCCTCACTCCTGAGGCGTAAGGTGTTACACCTCTGGGCTGGGTACTACAGGCCCGTACATTAACACCTCACCGAAACACGATAGTTCTAAACAATACTTTTTAGTGGCAACTAGACTAGGTAATGTGGTAGTACATACGCCCGCAAGCTCGGTCACTGGAGCTCTATTTGGAATAATAAAAAAAAACGATCTTCACAATAAGACTTTATTTATGACATGTGACACTTTGGATGTACTTTTTAAAACTTTTGGCAAAAAGTCCTCTATTAAACACCAAAATGGATTAAATTTCAAGAAATAAAACTGCACGATACATTAAAAATTGCGCTCCACGCTCTCCAACCATCCCATTAGGTACTTGGTGTGGAGATACGTATAATGACATTCCTAAGATACTATACTATCTGCCTACACATAATGAACCACTTTTCTATTTAGAGTCGCTTACAAAGCCAATTCATCTGAGCGTTTCGACTCTACATTTGTTGTACGTACAGCTAAGATATGAAATACTTTGCCAGCTTCTTTGTTTCCTGGGGTGCGACCTCCTATCGAAATTGCTGTGGGCATTGTCATTGCTGTCAAATTTTCATGACGATTTGTAGCTCCTTTAAAAGTAGTATTGATAATAAGATAACTTCGAGAGATTATTTCGACTATTGTTATTTAGTTAAAGTAAAAATCGACTTTAAAATTTGGCAGCAATGACAATGACGACAGCAATGTCGATAAGCGGTCGCACCCCTAAAACCTGTAACCTGGGGATCTTCAAATCTAGAGTGAATAGGTACCTAGCACGTTGGTTCTGAACCAACGTGCTTCATTTTCTTACATCTTCACTTCCCATCAGGTGAGTTGGTGGTAAAACGTTTTTTTTCTCTTTTATTTACGGAGCTTTATCGCTCAGCGATTATGTCGCCCCGTAAAAATACGTTTATTTTAAATGCCACTGCACATATCTTACAAATAGCCTTGGTTATGCTCAAACGATGGTTACAAATAAAAAAAAAAAACTACATACGTGTATCGTAAAACTCCACATCGCTCTCCTCTTAAGATAACCCAAAAGATTGTCCAGACTGTCATGTTGAATGGCTATGCTAAGCTTCTGTTCAAAAAGAAACAATCCCAGTATTATAATGCATTTTATAATAATATCTAATCGCAAGACCAAATAGGTCGAGTGTTGTCTGAAGATGGGGTCAAAAGTCTTAGGAATCGGCGTGCATCATACAGCAACACGGGCCACCGGCCGCGGCGGACCGGAGGGGAGTAGCCATATGCAGGCTTTCCCCTCTGTCAAAATACAAGCCCAAATGGGTCTATGTCTGTCGCCTAGATGTTTAAAATGTGTGCGTAAAATTGTTTATGTATTTTGTTGTATATGTATGTTTACGCATTTCCCCCTGCAAAAAATGACAGACTGTTTTGCATCGGTAATAATCGCTATGGCTACTCCTCTCCGGTCCGCCGCAGCAGCCGGTGGGCCAGTTGCTGTGTGGCGACCATGGATGAAGAGAATGACGAATATAGAAAAAGCACGGGAGGTATGTTAGGACCCGGATATCTGACGCTCCACATTCTCTGCCTACCACGTAAGGTAGCATATATTCTAATCACAAAAACAGTCAAGCAGCAGAACGATTTACTGGTGGTAGACCTTCAATGACGGGGCTCGCGGGCGTAGGCTCTACCGCATTAGCTAATTTACTTGCCGCTAAAAGGTAGTCTTCAGCACTATCGTGTTCCGGTCAGGTGGTAATGTACGGCCCTGTAATTTCCGGCACAGAGACATAACAACTTCAGCCTCACGAGTGGTAAGGCATCTGCATTTTGACCTTGGTCTTTGTGAGGGTGTCTATAGGCTGCAGTCATTACTTAACTTCAATGTGAACTGCATGCTTGCTTGCAACTTCAATCACATAAAAAAAGAACGGTCAGCGGCCGCATGTAGATACGCAAAAATTTGTTGACGAGGGGATTCAAAATATCTATACGAGTTTATTAGAGGTGCTAAGAACGGTAATGCAATTACTGTTATTAATGTTAACACAAATGAAACTGCGCGATACATTAAGTCTCGCGTAGGAACACAAAAAATGTTTTCACTTTTCCTTTGTGAAAGGCATCCTGGCAGTAAGCCCAAAACACGCCATGTTGACGGTGTATCCGTGATAAAAATTCACTCGTGAATCTTTTTTTTTTCAGGCTGCGAAACGCTGGTTTATTCTCAAGACATTGAAATATTGCGATGGTTGTCCTTCATGAATTTATTTTCTGTAGGTTTGCAGTGAACTTGACGCTATGAATTGTTGTTTTGTTCCTTTTTTATGTGATTACTAATTCCTAAATTTCGTTTTTTGCTAACACTATTGTATTTTTATTCGTTCCATTCTTTCAATATTTTGTTTCATGGTCTTTTTATCTTGTTTTTGATACATTGAAGAATAATATACCAACTACCTATAAAATAAAATACATATAAGGTATAAATCGGTACCATGCAAAGTTGATAGTAGCAAAGAGAAAAATGTCGGAAATCTTGAAAGCTTCCGATTGTTACACGAAAGCCTCGTGAGCGCCTCCAATCTGACTGAGTGCCCGAGCGAGGCCCATATTGAGTCATTGACTAGCTCTTTGCAACGTGGGGTAAGGATTGTTATAATGTTAACCGAGTTGGCTTGCTCTTGAATTTTACTTAGGAAACCCATAAGAATGTTACTTTATTACTTCAATTCCTTTGTTTTGTTTTCAATATGAGTATAGATAAAAGTGTAAGTATTGATTGATTAGTAAAATAAACACGTAAAAGATTGTACTATTGAGTGTAAGGTTTAAAGTTGAGGTGCAAAGTAAAGTTATTAGATGCGTGAACGCCTTATTATTTAATCCGTTCTGGCACCAAAACATGAAATTCTATTTTTTATTTTTTATTTTTTACTGGTGGTAGAGCTCCAGTGACGAAAGTCGCGGGCGTAGGCACCACCGCATTATCTAATATACTATATATTTTGACCTCTGGTCTTTGTGTAAGTGTCTCTAGACTGCAGTCATCATTTAACATCAATGTGAACTGCATTCTTGTTTGCCACTTCCATTACATAATAAAAAAAAGTTATTGCAAACATTTATGATATTTACTGCTTCATGGAATTTCGGAATAAAAATTTGTATTTGTATAAATATAAGGAATCACCACAACTGGGGAAAAAGTATTTTTGCATTACAGTATGAATGAACTTCTAATGAAATCTCTTTGGCTGTAGTATTTGTATCTGGCTGGTTTTGGTATCATTGAAAGTTAACATTTTAAAGAACATAATTCAAAATTCGAATTAGGCAAATGTGTGATTTTTATTTGTTTTTCGTACTGTCAAGATGAGTGAATCTAATGAAGAAATTCGATACATTTTAAAATTTTACTACAAAAAAGGTAAAAATTCAACGCAAGCCGCGAAAAAAATTGCGATGTTTATGGACCTAGTGCAGTGTCTGTGAGAGTAGCACAAATTTGGTTTAAGCGTTTTCAATCCGGAAATTTTGATGTCAAAGATGCACCTCGCTCTGGTCGCCCTATTACGGATAAAATGGATGCCATTTTTGAAAAAGTGGAGCATGATCGACATATCAGTAGTTACGACGTAGCTGAAGAACTGAGAATTGATCACAAAACAGTTTTGGCGCATTTGAAAAAAGCTGGGTACAAAAAAAAGTTCGATATTTGGGTACCTCACGAGCTCACTGAAAGAAACCTAATGAACCGTGTACTCATTTGTGAGTCTTTATTACGATGTAATAAAACCGAATCATTTTTGAAGAAGCTGATGGTGAAACTGGTGATGAAAAGTGGATCACGTACGACAAGAACGTGCGAAAAAGGTCATGGTCAAAGGCCGGTCAGGCTTCACAGACTGTGGCGAAACCCGGGTTAACTCGCAATAAGGTGATGTTGTGTGTGTGGTGGGATTGGAAGGGCATTATTCATTAGGAGCTATTACCACCAGGCAGGACTATCGATTCTGAACTCTACTGCGAACAACTGATGAGATTAAAGCAAGAAGTCGAGAGAAAGCGCCCAAATTGATCAACAGAAGGGGTGTAGTGTTTCATCATGATAACGCTAGACCTCACACATCTATAGCCACTCAGCAAATATTAAGAGAGTTTGGCTGGGAGGTGTTAATGCATCCGCCGTATAGTCCTGACCTTGCACCTTCAGATTTTCACCTGTTTTGGTCTCTTCAGAATTCTTTATGCAATGTTAGGTTAACATCACGAGAGGACTGCCAAATCCACTTGTCGCGGTATTTTGATGAGAAGTCCCAAAATTTTTATAGCAATGGGATCATGTCCCTACCTACAATATGGCAAAAGGTTATCGAACAAAATGGTACATACATACTTTAATTAAATTTAAATAAACTGTATCAAAAAACGTTTTGAATTATCTTAAAAAATGCGAAGAAACTTTTTCCCCAACCTAATGTACGCGGTACATATACCAAAACCACATTTTCTGTCTGTCTGTCTATCTATCCGTCTGTCTGTCTGTCTGTTTGTACCGGTTTATCTCGGGAACAGCTTCAGCGATTTTGACATTACTTTCACTGGCAGATATCTGATGTAATAAGGAGTAACTGAGGCTACTTTTATACTAGCTGTCGTCCGGGTAGATACTGAACAATCATAAATTCTCACGCGGATGAAGTCGCGGGCACAGCTAGTGTATTATATAAGACAGACAACTTCTTATCTTCTGTATAGTACCATTTTATTTATTGGCACACTGAACACTTTCGTTTACCATGTGTGCATACCCTTTCTGGTTAAAAATTGTAAAAGCAAACAATAAAGTGGACTTATCCGCAGTTGACACAATGATACAGACAGTGCACGGAACAGTCAATAATGACAGAGTTCCACGTTCTGAATTATACAGTCTGAGACAACATTTACATGATAAAACGTTAGCTGAGGATCTTTTGTTCCTTGTAATTAAGCGCGGATTGAGAATTGAGCATTTTATATTTCTACCTTTTTATTTTCCGCTTTCAAAATACAAAAACATAACCCTTACCCTTACCACACCCTTATTACCTTTCTATTCTAGAAACGAGCATGGCCCCGCGGCTGGTTTTTATCGGAAAGATGCGCGCATGGCTCCACGGCTGGTGTAGATCGGAAGCGATCTACTCGGTTAAGTAATACGGACGCGGTCGAGTGTGTGATGTGTGTCTGCTAGTGGCTAAATAAAATGCGCATTTCCGTGCTTCGGAGGGCACGTCAAGCCGTCGGTTCCGTTTGCTATCGATAGATAGCAGTCGTTAAACCTTGTCGGAGGCCTTATGGGCAGTTTGAAAAAATCCGACAGCGGGTTGGCCACTAACCCTTATCTCCACCAACTCGCTTTGGAGCAGCGTGGTGGAGTAAGCTACAAGCCTCCTCCCGAGAAGGGGAGAGACTCATGCCCAGCAGTGGGATGTGTCAAGGGTTGCCATTATTATTATTGTACATTATGTGAATTAAATTACGCAAACGTTTAGCAACAGTGTACTTGAACTTTTAAATGCCTACTATTTAGATAATTCAAGAGAGGTGTTTTATTATGGGAAATATAACAACGGGCATGCAATTTTTTTTTTGTATTGAAAGTGCCAAACAATTTTGCAGTTCACATTGATGTTAAGTGATGACTGGAGCCTATAAACACCCACACAACGACCAAGGGCAAAATGCAGATGCGTTACCACTCCTGAGGCCTAAGGTTTTATGCCTCTGTGCCGGAAATTACAAGGCCATACATTACCACCTGACCGGAACACGATAGTGCTGATCACTACCATTTAGCGGCAAGTATATTAGGTAATGCGGTGGTGCCTACGCCCGCGAGCTCCGTCACAGGAGCTCTACCACCAGTAAAATGCTAAATACGATAAAAGAAGATGATCAGTTATTCAATTAATCATCTTTTTTCATACCATTGTGGCAAGTAAAATATGTACTTATACAAAATGTTATGTAATATGAAATGCATCTTTTATTTGAGAAAGACATTTGATTGATTTTGTAGCAGGATTTTTTTTAAATGCCTTAAAATGATATAGTATTTAATTCTTATACAACAAAATAGGTAAGACCTAACGTTGTAACATAACGATGGTTGATTGACAGATTGAACAATTTGTCGTAACATCTAAAGGTCTCCACTCACTGCCTCAGTAGCATAGTGGTAGCAGGCCACTACAATTGCGCTGGAGGTCCTGGGTTCGATACCCGGATTGGGGGCTATCAGAAATAACGGTTTAAAATGCTTAATCTCTAGTTCTATTGAGATTTTTCCATTTTCTGGAAGTTTCCCAGTACCTCGGAGTTTGGTAATGTGCCCGGAGATGGCAACAGGTTCGTCACCTGTTACATTGGTCAAAACGTAACCGCCGAGTCGTGGGTGTTTGCATGTATGCTTGAATGCATGCATTTACCTCTGCCTACCCCTTCGGGGATAACAGGCGTGAAGTTACATCTTGAGATCGTTAAAAATGGTTAAAGTGAATACTAAACTAGATTTATCCGCAGTTGACGCAATGATACAGACAGTGCACAGAACAGTCAATAATGACAGAGTTCCACTTTCTGAATTATACAGTCTGAGGCTCCATTTAGACGGGTAAGTATTAGCTTAGGGTCTTTTGTTCGTTGAAATTAAGCGTGGAACGAGCACTGAGCATTTTTTACATTTTTGTCGTTTGATTTTCTCCCTTACTGTGATACAAAACATTTATTCACAAAAACTTGTTTCATATTAGTTGTTTTAAATTACGCATAAAGAACATTTTTAAATAACAACAATTTTGATCGGTAAAAAAGATTTGTAATTTTTTAATTAAATAACAAATTAGCATCATAAACGTTCTGAAAATAGATAATCAATTGAACACATTGATACCAGAAACGTAAATTTTAAACGTGTTTCCATTGCTTCGTATGCTTTGCTAAGGAGTTTCTATAATCATCGGTTCAGTCAGGTCAGTACGTTTATATTCTCCATCCCCGTCATATAAATAATATATGTACGTTATGGACTTAAAAAATTATCGGGGCCCAACGTAAATATGTAGGAACGACCAAGTGCGCAACGGCAGCCGTAATTTTTCAGAGTCTTCATACATATTGCCGTAAAATAGACGATATTTTATTGAAAAACAAGTTCAAAAAAAAAATATTTTCCAATAAAAATATAACAAAATACTTGAGGCCATTTTTGATAGGCAACCTAGTTGATATAATAATATGTTCTCCATATTATAAATATACGTCAAAATTAGGTTCGCAGTATATTTGGATGAACGAAATGATTCTGCAGTGGGATCCTAACCTATAATATTCAAATGCCAAAGTGAATATTAATGTTGATTTATCCGCAGTTGACGCCATGATTCAGTCAATAATGACAGAGTTCCACATTCTGAATAAGACAGTCTGAGTAGTTTGAGGTCCATTTACGTGGGTAAATAATAGGTTGGGGAAAAAGTCTTTTCGCATTGTAGTATGTATGAACTTGTAATAAAATCTCTTTGGCTGTAGTATTTGTATCTGGCTGGTTTTGGTATCATTGAAAGTTAAAAATCTTAAAGAACATTATTCCAAATTCAAATTAGGCAAATGTGTGATTTTCATTTGTTTTTCGTACTGTCAAGATGAGTGAATCTAATGAAGAAATTCGATACATTTTAAAATTTTACTACAAAAAAGGTAAAAATGCAACGCAAGCAGCGAAAAAAATTTGCGATGTTTATGGACCTAGTGCAGTGTCTGTGAGAGTAGCACAAATTTGGTTTAAGCGTTTTCAATCCGGAAATTTTGATGTCAAAGATGCACCTCGCTCTGGTCGCCCTATTACGGATAAAATGGATGCCATTTTTGAAAAAGTGGAGCAAGATCGACATATCAGTAGTTACGACGTAGCTGAAGAACTGAGAATTGATCACAAAACAGTTTTGGCGCATTTGAAAAAAGCTGGGTACAAAAAAAAGCTCGATATTTGGGTACCACACGAGCTTACTGAAAGAAACCTAATGAACCGTGTACTCATTTGTGATTCTTTATTACGACGTAATGAAATCGAATCATTTTTGAAGAAGCTGATAACTGGTGATGAAAAGTGGATCACGTACGACAAGAACGTGCGAAAAAGGTCGTGGTCAAAGGCCGGTCAGGCTTCACAGACTGTGGCGAAACCCGGGTTAACTCGCAATAAGGTGATGTTGTCTGTGTGGTGGGATTGGAAGGGCATTATTCATTATGAGCTATTACCACCAGGCAGGACTATCGATTCTGAACTCTACTGCGAACAACTGATGAGATTCAACCAAGAAGTTGAGAGAAAGCGGCCGGAATTGATCAACAGAAGGGTTATGGTGTTTCATCATGATAACGCTAGAACTCACACATCTATAGCCACTCAGCAAAAATTATATAGCGAGAGGACTGCCAAATCCACTTGTCGCGGTATTTTGATGAGAAGTCCCAAAATTTTTATAGCAATGGGATCATGTCCCTACCTACAAGATGGCAAAAGGTTATCGAACAAAATGGTACATACATATTTTAGTCAAATTTAAATAAACTATATTAAAAAATGTTTTGAACTATCTTACAAAATGCGAAGAAACTTTTTCCCCAACCTAATACTAACATAGGGTCGTTTGTTCTTTGAAATTGAACGCAAAATAGGGACTCCGTTTTTTGCATTTGAATAATAAATCGATATACCTAACTTTGGGTTTAAAGACATTTATTCTCAAAAAAGACATCAAAGTCACTTACATGAGAATCATAGTTGCTAAGTTATTACAATTCGTCGTCGCATCCAAAAGAATAAGAAAAAAAAAAACCAGAGATAACAGAAATGAACAAGAATGATGTCGTACAGATAAGAATAAAGTATTTGTAGTGAATACACATACATATATATATGCTACCTGGACTCTAAAACGCATCAATTCACATGTTCACTGAGTACACACCAAACAACAAATCAATATGTATCTGATATGTACTCAGCAAGCCGTTTCTTGAATACGTTAAATGAGCCAACGTTTTTTTATTTCCGAGGGTATTTTGTTATAAAATTGAGCTCCTTCAAAAGTAATCATTGATTTGCCATAGTTTGTTCGAGCTTTTGGTAGAACAATGAAACTAGCTCGGCGCGTGGTTCGTCGATGCGGTATCTCTTTTTGTTTAGTGAACGTAAGATTAGTATGGATATTCCGATCGAGTGTTTTTCGTATGAAGATACAAGTGTTGTAATAATATAATTTTTTTATGTTCATTATATTTGTTTCATTGTATATTTTATTTGTTGATGTTAAATAATGATAGTTAAAAAGTAATTTGATTATTTTGTTTTGTATAATTTGGAGTTCGGCTATTCTTGTTTTTACAGAGCTGCCCCAGATTTCAATTAGGTAGGATCAGTGAGGTTTGACTAATGCGTTGTAAATGGTGTATCGTAACCTACGTGGTATACAACGTCTTATGTTCCGTAACGACCCACAAAGGCTGACTAATTTGGTTTTTATTTTATTAATATGGACTTTCCATGATAAGTAGGTATCTATGTGTAATCCCAAGTATTTTTCGTCAGTTTTTTGTTGCAAAGGTATGTTATTTATTGTTAAGGAGGTATATGTTGGCACTGGTTTATTTTTAGCTTTAAAAATTATATAACACGTTTTAGATATATTGATAGTCAGTAAGTTATATTGCAGCCAATCGCTTACAATGTTTAAGTCGTTTTGAGCTTGGGATATTAAGGTATGTATAGAAGAGCCAAAATAAAATAAACACGTGTCATCTGCATAAAGAGTTATTTGACCCTTAAGTCCTAGTTCGTTGATGTTATTTATATAAATCAAGAAGAGCAAAGGACCCAGAATTGATCCTTGTGGAACCCCGTAGGTTATAGGTTTAGAATTACTCTTAGAATTATTAATTTTTACTACCTGAAATCTTCCAGTAAGATAAGATCCAAACATTTGTAAAGCTTTACCCGTGATACCAATGGCTTCCATTTTTTTTAAAAGTAATTTGTGGCTTACTGTGTCAAATGCCTTTTTCATATCTATAAATATACCGAGTACTATATGTTTATTATCTATGTTTTGTTTTATTTTAGTAATGAGATCAACAGAAGCAGTGAGAGTGCTACTTTTAGGTCTAAAGCCGTACTGATTTTGTGAAATGAAGTTAATTGATTCTAAATATTTTTGCAACCGAATATACATGATTTTTTCTAAAATTTTAGAAATTACTGGTAGTACAGATATAGGACGGTAATTACCCGGGTCTGTTCTCGGACCTGATTTGTAAATTGGTGTAGTCTTTGCTATTTTCAGTGAATTTGGAAATATACCGTTTTCAAGAAGGTTGTTAAAACAAGCAGTTAATTTACTCAATATGGTTTGTTTTACGCTTTTGATTGCTTTGGTACTTATTCCATCTATACCAACACTACTATTAGAATCTAGTTGAGATATAATATGTAAAATTTCTGCTTCAGTACATGGATTAATAGATGACATTTGAGAGTTTATAGTCGTATTTTGTGCTGGAAGAACTTGCATATAATTGTCGTGAAATATTTTAGGTATTTGATCTGCTAACTGCTGACCTATTGTTGAAAAATAGGTATTAAATACGTTTGCTATCTCAATAGGGTCTTTTATTTCATTGGAATTGATTAATAGTTTTGGAGGAGCACAGTTTTGTTGTATCTTATTATTTGATAAAGAATTTATTAGATTCCACATTTTCTTTGGTTTTTTGTTACATTTAGTAAACTCTTTAAAATAATACGAATCCTTTGTGTCTTGCATAAAATTTGCTACTTGTTTTCTTTTAGTTTCAAATTGCTCCTTCAAATCCTCATTACTTGATGCATTCGTCATATTATTAAGTTTTGTCCATTGTATATTTCTCTCATTAATTGCAGTTATCACGTTCTTATTTATCCAATCTTCCTGAGGTTTGTTTAGAATTTTTTTCTTTATGACTTTGCTTTCTTCAATGCACTCCTTGATTGTGTTCTCAAATGTATTATAATCCTCAGTAATGTTTTGAATCTTATTTTCGACTGACTGCAGTAGTCTGGTATAGTTTATTGCTTCATATTGATAGTAGATTTTTTTAGGAGGTTTGACCTTTTTAATTTCCAGGTATATCTGCTTATGATCGGATAGTGAGGAATTAAATATTGTCATATGAAACTTATCGTTTTTGAGGTTAGTACTTACGTGATCTAAAATAGATTTTCTTGTTTTTCCAGATCTTGTGCAATACTTTTTGCTTATCTTATTGATGATTTTGTGTCCTGATTCCTGTAAAAGTTGCTTGTATTGTTTTGTTTTACTATCTTTTCTCAAGAGATCCATGTTAAAATCACCAAAAACAATCGCTCGGTTTCTACGTTCCAATTGTGATTCATATACTTTTAAAAACTCTTTGTAGTCAGTGTTACCGGGATTGTATACAACACCAACTTCAAGAGCGTATTTTTCTAATTTAATCCATAGATAGTTGTTCCCTCCAACATAAATAGACTCAGACAGACTATGTTTAATATTATTGTGTACATATGCTGAAACTCCTCCTCCTCCAGAATCCGATCTATAATTATAATAATGGGTATAGGTATCAAGTTGATATTGTAATGCTTGTTCTTCGGTACGTATCCACGTTTCTGTTAGTAGAATAATGTGTATGGTATTTGGTATGGCTCGGAGGATGCACTTTAATTCATCAAATTTTCCTCTTTTACGAATACTGCGAGCATTTAAATATAAGAATGTAAAGCGTGATTTATTTTTATGAATTTTTTGATAGTTTTCTAGTACTTCATAGGTATTTTTCGATTCGGTGGCCGTGGCAGTGATGTCTATTTGTAGTTTTTTTGGTTCGATTTGATTATTGTAGGAGTTCCGTGTATATATTTGATAGTTAGATTTTCTCCATTATTCTCACGCCGTTGCAACTCTTCTTTCAAATGTTTGAAGTAGTTCCGTTGTGTTGGAGTCTGATCTGAATAAATCTTGATTCCACCTGACAGTTTATTTCTGTTACGTAGCAATTCCTTAGCGGGCCCTACTGTATCAAAGCATATCTTTATTGTTCGATTCTTATCAGGACTGTATTTGCCAACTCGAAAAATATTGATTGGCTTCGGAAGGTCTGTACTTATAGATGATATTATTTTAAGCACTTCAGTTTCGTCTTTTGCTATATTTTGATCAGTGTTAGGGAATGATGGTTCCAGTAAGCTAACAATCATAACATTTCTCTCTCTGTTCTTACGATTCTGTAGTTCTTGAACTATGTGCTCACCAAGGGAAAGTTGGTTTTCTGGGTTCGGTGGTGACACTGTTTTTAAGTTTTGTAGATCGTTCTCGAGTGACTTTATTCTATTCTCGCCGAGAGATATCGACTTTTCTAATTTTGTCACGTGGATTTTTATGTCCTTCTGTTCAGATAACATCGATGTCGTTGATGATTTAATATCGTTGATATCCGTAATTACTCTATCTACATTACTTTGTATGGTATTTATAGTTTGTTCATTAGAAAATTGCATGTCTCTAATTTGTGTCGATATTTCGGTAATATTTTCTTGCATTTTTTGCATAATCTGCTCATTAGATCCTACATATTTTTCCAGTAATGAACTAATTCGTGTCATCTCAGAACGTATTTCTTTTATCTCATTGTGACATTCGCAGTCTTCCGGCTTTTTACGCTTCCGGAAAGTAATTTGCGTATCCACATTAAGATTACTCATCTTGGACAAGTCCGGTTGTGATCCACCGATGAGGGTAGCCGAAGCGCTGCTCGTTGAAGGTAGATTGGGTCGGGGCGGTGAGCGCTGCACATTCATGTTGGTGATGATTGCTATGCGTGAAAGAGCAAAAAATAGCAACTGTTTGTTTCCGCGGGACGAAGGAGGGTCGTGGGCGCGGTGGCTGCAGGCGCGTCTAGGTGCTTAATGATGTAATTAGCTCCGCACTTTTTGTTTGGTTTTAAACTTAATTTACTGTACTTTAAAGTTAATATTTATATGACACCGATTTTTTTTTTTAATTATAACGCATACTGATACACGTCTAGTCACTGCGAGGGACGAAGCACGAACTTTATGCATAAGTTAAATTAAATTATGTGATAGTTTACCGGTTTATGAAAGATGTATTATTTAGTATAATAATATATGCAGTATAATAAATCCTTATCATCCTTCTTTTATTCAATTATAAAAAAAACAAAACCATCTTTTTGGATATTTTCAATAACTTTTGATTGTCGTATATGATACTAAATTACCGTTTCATTTAAGAGTAAATTTCGGAGTAAGGCTTGTCTATATGGTTGTATGTCATTTGTTTTATTACAATTTGTGCGTCAAAAATATTATTACTTGTTTAATATTCAAATCATATCAATTATCTATCAGGGACTTATTCAAAATAATTAATTACAAAACTCTGTATTTAGATATTTAATTTAACTCCCAATAAAATACGCGTTCTTAACACACGAGTACGTTTTATATTACAGCTTTATATAAATCAAGATAATGAAAAAGTAGCTAAGTAGCAATTGATTACCTACGCCCGGTTGGATTTAGAATTTTGTTGAAATTGAGGAAATCAGTGGCATGAACTTAAGATCCATATAAAAATAGAATTATGGTATACAAGCGGCTCGCCCCGGCTACGCTCGGTCGTAATGTTACCTACATTACTACTTCTCATTCGGTACTAATCTATAGGGTTACGAAAGAGGTTATTTTGCCTCTGCAGTAGACAATATACTACAAGACTATAAACAAATAAAAAAAACCTAACACTCTTTCACCCTTCAAAATGCCATACAAACGCTTGTCTCTATTACACAGCCATCAATCAGTGACGTGTATTTACATGTGCATCTGTGTGCGTAGCACGTGGAGAATACCAAACATCTCCCATAAGAAAGAAGGAGGTTGGGTGAGGCGGGGAAATCGGACAGGACGTCGAAGTGTCCATTCTATATGTAGTATTATTACACGTTCTCTGTCGGGGGCGCCTACGGTCCTCATCTCGCCCAATTAACACCGAAAGATAAAAAGGCTTGTAGTAAAAAAAAAAAATAGGTTTTTCGTCGTATCGGTGAAACATACAGTAGGTGAGACGGTGTGTCGTCAAAAGTGCCACCTATATACCAAACGTTCTGTCGGCGAACAGTCCGTAGTAATACTCTACTGGGAGAACGGAAATGAATGAATCGTCCTGTCGACGAATAGTCCAATGGAAAATCGGTCGTAGGAGAACGATTGCCGGACCCAGACATACTAGGTAATACGGCCTATAAAAATAACGCTCGAGCTCCTACAGTTGGAACTCAACCAGTAAAAAGTATTAAAGTTATTGTTCCATGTTATAATAGGTACATCTTGACGAAATTAAGTTTAACTGTAGGTCAGTCCTACCACGGGTCCATTCTGCCGTAATTAAGTCTTGTTGTATTACCATACTTTGTTTTAGTGTCCACCATACTTCTATGTCACAGTTTCCATGTATTATGACGTAATAAAACCCATGAATAAACTAAAATGTAACTGTATGCTTAAATTTCAAGGGTAGCAATGTTTATAGCTTGAACTGTCGCCGAATAGAGGGGCTATTCGGCGACAATTAGGTACGAGTATAAGGTAACGTGAAGGATACTTTTCAACCTACGTCACTAGAACTCTAGTAAGAAACTTTCGACGACCTGGTTGGTTCAGCGGTGTGAGTTGACCGTTTGATTCGAAGGGTCGCGGGTTCGATCCCCGCACCGGGACAAATATTTGTATGGCCTACAGATATTTGTTTCGGGTCTGGGTGTTTGTGTGTGTTGTTTGTATATAACGGCACGCACGACACAGGTTTATAAATACTGTGGGGCTATGAGTGTAAGGGTATTTTTTTTCTTTATTTAATCTAAAGTTTGCCACTAAATGGCATTGTGCAATGCTATGTTTCGGTCAGGTGGTAATGTAGGGTCCTATAATTACCGGCACAGAGGCAATCACCTAAGGTATAAGGAGCGAAAGGGGACTTTCGGTGGCATAAACTTTTTCATCATTATGTAGTTGGCCATAATTGACAAAGTGCCATTTTGTTAAAAAGTCTGCAAATCTTTTTAATCAAATTCATTAGTCCTCACATACCTATGTCGTCTTACTGCATAAAATATAAACATTTGCATCAAAACGACACGTTGTCATGTAAAGCCTTTGATGCAAAGGCTGACGCCGTTTTTAATATTATCCTTTGTAAATATGTCACAGTTTTACCGTAACAACGTAATGAGGTTTTTTGATGCTTTTTTTATATGTAATCCGTGGACAAAATGAATTGAAATAAAAAAAATATCGTAATGTTTGTACTTGTGGTAGTTCTCCAAATGAATTGTATTTTTTTATGTAACGTAAGTGGCAAACAAGCACGCAGTTCACATTGATGTTAAGTGATGACTGCAGCCTAGAGACACTTACACAAAGACCAGAGGTCAACATATATAGTATATTAGATAATGCGGTGGTGCCTACGCCCGCGACCTCCGTCACTGGAGCTCTACCACCAGTAAAAAATACAAATCTTAATATATATAAATCTCGTGTCACAATGTTTGTCCTCAATGGACTCCTAAACCACTTAACCGATCATAATAAAATTCGCACACCATGTGCAGTTCGATCCAACTTGAGAGATAGGATAGTTTAAATCTCAAATTATAGTCGCAATTTTAATTTATTGCTGATAATTTGTGCGTTATTATTTGACAGTCACAATTATCTGTTAACTCGAAATGATTCTAACAGATGTATACCTTTCGACTGGGTTGAGTGAGTAATCAATAGATGGCGCTGCTATGGTAAATCTACAAACGTGTCATATAAGCTACATTTTAACAGCATAATTACCACGTGTTGTTGGCGCTATAAAATTAATTAAATGACAATGACAGATTGTGACCCACCATTTACACGAAATGTAAATTAAAGAAAAACTATGTTATGAAAATAGAATTCTTAGTTATTAGATCTTTTTTCTGTACAACTTGAGGTTAATAATTACGTAAAAAAAGTCTTGAATATGGTTGTTCCTAATTAGAATCGCAATCAATTGCGTTACTCAAAATAACAATAAAGTACTTTAAAACGTTCTAACTCAAGTTTTAATCACTCAAAGTTAGTTTTAATCCAAACATATTATTTTCGTATATGTAATTAATATTAACATTATTTTTAAATAATTACAAACGCTGTTTTTACTATTGAAATGTTGACAATGTAGGTATCGTCAACATTACTACTGTCATAGATTTTCAATCTACCCGAAAAACGATTGTACTTATAGAATACCAAGAACAAACCTAGGTACTTATATCAAAGAACTGTTCTTTAAATATAAAATACTTTATTTCTACTTAACGTAAAGTTTTGCAGAAATCAGAATGATTTTATACTTCCAGGCTGTATGGACCATGTCTTTTGCCTTACTGTGTGTACTTTACCAAATGTGTATTACTGGCATTACTGCGGCGGTGCCATGCATGACATATCATAAGTTTACACACAAACTACAAGTTTAAAAGTGATTAAATGTGTGTGTAAGTAATCAATGATTAAATCTCAGCAAAAAGAGGTATTTGCCGTGCTGGTAAATAACTGTTTTCAAGTGGGTCAAAATTCTATATAATTTCTGGCTTTGTCATTTATTTTGTAGTGAACGAAATACCGTATAATTCAATTATTTCCACTTTTTAAATTTTTGGTGTTAGCAAAGCCGGCCACGTGTTACATAGACTGAAGTGTAAATTGAAATCATATTATAATGAATGAAGATAATACAGTGAAATTAATCCTGTTTTACAAGAGAGGTAGGTAAATAAGGAGACCACCAAATTTTTTTACAAATACCGTCTGTGTGAAAAAGCATAGTGGACTCCGTGACTGATGTTCTCTTATTGTTCCTCTTAGATTGTTTACTATAATGTAATATAACAAAAACTTTAGCCACAGCAACGCGTGGCCGGGTCAGCTATCTATAATATAAAAATGAATCGCAAAATGTGTTGGTAAGCGCATAACTCAACAACGCCTGGACCAATTTGGCCAATTCTTTTTTTAATATGTTTGTTGAATTTCAAGGATGGTATGTACGGCGAGAAAAAGTCGAATAATTGCCGGAAAACTCCTAAAAACAGCCCTTTTCTTTTTCCCATACAAATGTTTTCTAACTAAAACGTAAAGTCAACTTGAGCTTTATTGCTGTTGCATAAAGTTCATATTAAATTACAAGCACTCACGGTTGTCTAAGCAATGTAGGTGTGTTCCTAACGTCAAAAAGTCAATTTGCACTTTATTACCGCTGAACAAAGTTCATACTAAAGAAAGGTTAAGGGCTCTGAAGATTTTTCTTTTTTTGGAAATGTGCGATCAACCTCCTAAGAGAGGAGGTGATAGTTTGTACGGGTATTTTGTCAGTTTTTAATGCCTCAAAATTGGTTTACAGACTCTTTTGTTGCATCAATATATTTTTTTAATCTTCCCTCAATCCCCTTAAAATGGGTAGGGAAGTTGGAATAGGACTTTCCGCAATTTTCAAGGTGGAATATTAATGAACAGGCTCTAATTAAATAGATATTTTTGAAGTTATAGACGTTTTCGAAGCTAAGTTAAGTTACACAAGCTATTAGTACTCCACAAAGAGGTACGCAACGGGAAACTTGATTGGGACATTTCCAACACATTATTTAATTGTGAGGCAATACAAAGTTTGCCGGGACAGCTAGTTAATTAATAGAATTTCATGTTTTAACTTTACTTTTCACCTCAACTTTAAACTTCACACTCAATAGTACGATCTTTTACGTGTTTATTTTCCAGCCTATAGACACCCATACGAAGACCAAGGTCAAAATGTAGATGCGTTACCCCTCCCGAGGCCAAAGGTGTTATGACTCTGTGCCGGAAATTACAGGGCCGTATATTACCACCTGACCGGAACACGATAGTGCTGAACACTACCATTAAGCGGCAAGTAAATAAGGGAATGCGGCGGTGCATCTACCAACAGTAAAATTTGTGTAATTATGAATTTCATTTCATGACGCAAATTTCCAAACTCTAAGGGACACTTGTTTGAGAATATTTCGACTAAGCTACGAAAATAATGATATCATCCAGACCGTGGCTAATCTCAAGGAGGACTATCCAACAGCGTAGGAGATGTTATAGTGCAAACACAAGTGCACTCTCTATTTACTCACTCTGATAGTCCTATGCGACAGCAATCCGACACGATCGGGTGCAAAACCGACGGCTTTATGTGATCTCAGAGGTACAGGTACCAGACTTCGGGCTGCTGTTGGGAATTGCCTCACAGATAAACCCAATAACACCTATTCAAGAGATCGAACTCGGGACCTAAAATAATAGAATTTCATCAGCAAAGTAATTGATAAAAAGGTTGCCCATAACTAGTTGGGTGAGGCATGGCAATCGGGCGGGATGTCGAAGTGTCCATTCTATACGTGATATTGTTACATATTCTCTGGTAGTAGTCCTAGCCTGTTACTACTAAGCTTCTGACGCGTTAAAGTAAAATTTTATTCAAGAGCAAGTCAACTTTACTTTGCATCTCAATTAGAAACTCCACACTCAATAGTACAATCTTTAAGACGTAATTTTTTCTAATCACTCAATACACTCACATTTATTATCTAAACTAATATTTAAATCATAACAAAGTATCAAGTAAGAAACAGATAAAAAGAAAATGAAGTAACAAAGTAACATATTTCTGACTTCCTTAGTAAAATTCAAGAGCAAGTCAATTCGGTTTACATATAACAATCCTTACCCCACGTTGTAAAGAGCTAGTCAATGACTCAATATGGGCCTCGCTCGGGCACTCAGTCAGATTGGAGGCGCTCACGAGGCTTTCGTGTAACAATCGGAAGCTTTCAAGATTTCCGACATTTTTCTCTCTGCTGCTATCGACTTAGCACGGTACCGATTTATACCTTATATAGGTTGGGGAAAAAGTTTTTTCGCATTTGTTAAGATAATTCAAAACATTTTTTAATATATGCTTGTGAAATATATTTTATTTTTAAAGAAACTATACATTATTACGAGTATTATAAGAAATTAATTCAAATCAACCTACGTGACTCCCATTGTTTGTGAAATTATAATTACACGATCGTTAGTAAAATAAAAAAAAATGGAACAAAACATGAAATCAATTCCAGCATTTTCAGCTGTAAGATCTTCGCTTTAAAGTCCAATTTGAAACGCAAAGTCTTGCCAAATTTGAATCGTAATTGTATTAGTGACTTGGTAGTTGGTGATTTTATTAGGTCACGTCAGGTACGGCGGTCATTACAAGGCAACTGTACATGGAATGGGCGGGTGTCTCTTGAGTAATGAACGAAAGGCAGTCTGTAGGGTAAAGTGCCCTATCCATTCGCAAGTTTAACAAACATTTCTCCATCCAGAAAGGGGACGCGTTTCCGGCCAAAATACAAGATGTAAGAACGGAAGCTAATATGATTTTAATGAAGAACTCGCTGCATATATATAATGTAATGTAATGAAAGTGGCAAACAAGTATGCAGTTCACATTGATGTTAGGTGATGATTGGAGCCTATAGACACCCTACCACTCCTGAGGCCTAAGGTGTTATGCCTCTGTGCTGGAAATTATTATAATTATTACTACCCGACCGGAACACGATAGTGCTGAACACTACCATTTAGCGGCAAGTATCTTAGGTAATGCGGTGGTGCCTACGCCCGCGACCTCCGTCACTGGAGCTCTACCACCAGTGAAAAACGGTCATAAGGTTTTTCGAATATAATTATGGAATCGTGTTAATTATATATATTAACCCCCTTATTCATAAACGTAGATTAGATACGGTTTAGCTATAGAATGCTTTGTCTTTGTCAGATGCATTGTCAAATGTGCAGGATAGAAAAGGACAAAGGAGACATTAACAACACTTTAGCTAAAATACGTTTATGAATAAGGGGGTAATATTATAAAGCTGAAGATTTTGTTCGTTTGTTTGTTTGCTTGAACGCGCTAATCTCAGGAACTACTGGTCCGACTTGAAAAATTATTTCAGTGTTAGATAGTCCATCTATCGAGGAAGGCTATATATATTGCATCACGCTGAGATGGATAGGAGAGGGTATGAAACAATGCAACTGCGCGAATCCGGGGCAGGCCGCTAGACTATCTATAAGCACAAAATACATTTTATATTTTTATGGAATCACACACACAATATTTACATAACATGTCATTTTATTTTGTTATTTTAAAAGTGATTACGTATTTACTTCGAAAGCTTGGAATAGTGTAGCATAAAAACCTAGTTTTCATTTCGAATTCTCAGAATTTTGTTCGACTCTTGAAAGTAAATTGCTTACTTGTATTCTTACCAACAAATAGTCAAACGAAAAGGACTGACCCAGCTGAACGAATTGAAATAAACTATTTCAGTTCTAGGTAATACATTGAAATTATCATGGACGCTATTCAATCAGCTTTAACAGTTTTTGAGACGTTTCTTCACAGGGAGCGATAAATTATTATTATTATTAAAATGAGTCGGTAGCCTAGTGGTAGCAGGCCACTACTACTACGCTGATCCTGGTTCGATGCCCGGGTAGGGGGTTATCAGAGATAATGGTGAAAAAGCCTTTGTCTCTGGTTCTATTGGGATTTTTCCATTTTCTGGAAATTTTCCAGTACCTCAAAGTTTGGTAATGTGCCCGGAGATGTCAACAGGCTCGCCACCTGTTACATGGGCCAAAACGTAACCGGCGAATCGTGGGTGTTTGCATGTATGCTTGAATGCATGCATTTACCTCTGCCTACCCCTTCGGGGATTACAGGCGTGAAGTTACGTTTATTAAAATGAGTGAAATGAAACTGGTCCGCCACACCATGGTCTGATGCGAACAAAAACAAAACAAATACCTACCTGCAACGGAGCATTTAAAAAACTTAATTGATGACGTAGTATTATTACATATTCTCTGCTATGGTGGTGTGCCTATTGACATATAAAAACAGATTATCAAACTCCGACTACTCCGAGTGGGGCACTGGGAAACTTTCGGAAAATGTGCAGGTAAAGGATGATGAAGATAAAACCCAGAAGCCCAACATAGCAAAATCGCTTTGCTATGGCTTGTTACGCTAGACCGAGGCAATGAAAAGTGTTATAATTAAATTCCACCCAAGTGTTATAATGAAACAGGTATTTCACGTTCCATAAACGGTCTGTCGGAAATCAAGTAATTCTTTTTATCTGATTCCCTAAGTGTTAAAACTGCCATAACTTGGTATCATGTGCAATAAATCAAGTAGAAAGCCATTAACGCCTTTAAGGCTGTGATAAAATGATATAACGTATTAGATAATATTTATTAGGTATAAAATACACTCACATTTTATAAAGGTGAAACAAGACTTCATGGGAATTTCTTATTTTATTATTCTGACCGCCTAACCCAATTAAAAAGTATGAAAAACGCAGATCACTGTTGGTGAAATTTAATGTATGCAAGGTATTTAAGAACACGGGACATTAATGGAATTAGAATTTTTAGGAACATACAGAATTAAGAAACTTAAATGAAAGATACTAAACTTATCGAAGGGGTAATTTTCAATAGAAAGAGTTGCTTCTGAAATGTTATACCTATTATTAATAATTTTTTGAAATTAATATTGAATAATGAAGGAAACATTTTGAGTGCCTTTGTTGCTTCAGATGCTGCATCTCGAATTTCACCGGCGGAGGCCTATTTTCGGGAATCAATTAAAATTTTAAATTATACAGATAAAGTTTCAGGAGCTTTTTTACCTTCCTTAAATGTCTATTATTTTAATTTCTTAATTCCCAATAGTTTTTAAAATATTTGCAGAATTCGAAACACCTTTTTTTATTACCAACTTTTATTATTTATGTCCTAATAATGCTTTTAGCTTCACACCTTATATTTACGACAATTATCTCAATTTCACCAACTTTAACAAATAACAATAGTAGTAGAGCAAAACAGATTCAGATATTTTTATATTCAGAAAGTATAAAACATATAAATGATAAAAATATGAAAATGAAATACAAAGAGAGAGTCTCGTATAACAGAATACATTGAACTCAATAAAACACAAAAAACGTATACTTCACAACAAATAAACAAACTTCATTTAAACCAAACACACGAAATCCCAAATGTAAATCTTAATCATAGCGTCCAAATATTTATACATCCATACAATGTTTCATACTGTACCAGTATTTATTCGATTGTGAAAACCAAATCTTGTATTTGCAGTGGAAATTTGCTGAGCTCACAATCTTAAGTTTGAAATGGCTAATCTTATTTAAATAACGTATTGTATGATTTGGATTTGCGTGTAACGAGGAGATAACACAAAACCAACATTCAGTGAGCACTTTAGCGTTCGAGCTTGTTAAAGATAATTGTTATTACGTACGGAAACATTTCAGTACTTTTGGTTATTTTTCAGTTTGAGAACCTGTTTTTGAGGAGAGCACGCCAAATAACTTCCTTATTATTCAATTTGAAATATATTCTTGATTTGAAGCGCGCGTGGCACTGCGGCCGGTGTGGATTGCAAGCTATCTACTCGGTTAAGCGATTCGGGCAAAAAATTTAAAAATACGCGTTTCCGTGCTTCGGAGGGCACGTTAAGCCGTCGGTCCCGGTTACTATCGATAGATAGCAGTCGTTAAACCTTGTTGGAGGCCTTATGGGTGGGTTGAAAACATTTGACAGCGGGTAGGTGACTAACCCGTATCTCCACCAACCCGCATTGGAGCAACGTGGTGGAGTAAGCTCCAGGCCTCCCCCCAAAAAGGAGAGAGACTCGTGCCCAGCAGTGGGACGTGTAATGGGTTGCCAATATTATTATTATGTCTCTCGTCAGCACGGGGTCCAATTTGAACCCCGGACCTTTGTCAGGCTTGCGCGGGGACATGGGAAGTCCAACACGTAGAGGCCCTTTCGAGAATTTTGATCTACTTTGTAATGGGTTATATTCGGCGGGACCTCTCTCTGACTGCATCAATAGTTAATACAGACACAGACAGACCCCGCAGAATATAATGGGGCTATTATAATGATAAGTGATTTGCCAAACTTTGGGCTATGTGGGTGAACTGGGGGGACTAGCTGGCTGGGCCTATGGAGTGAGATCCGGCACCTGCCTATATTCAACATCTCACATTATCGAATTCTACTTTAGGCAGGTGGTGACTCGCCTCTCCTTGGTGGGCCCCCCAAACAGCCAACCCGGTGGTCGACGGGGGGCAACACTGTTGAGAGAGGCTGGGGGTGTCGAGAGGTGTGGCCCCGGTTTCACCATCACGAGCGAGTAATCTCGAGCTCGGAGCGGGCTTCCCCGCTATTATGCCTTTAGACACTTCCACCCCCGAGTGTATGGCTCTTGCAGAAATTTAGACAACAGCCTATTATCTAAATTTCTGCAAATGCCATACCTCTAGCGCCCCACTCTGACCGGCCAATGAAGGCAAGCCAGAGGTGAGAGACCTGATGCTCTGTCCGGCCGTACCTCTGTGTGGCGGACGAGGCGGAGCCCAGTTCTCTCGGAGGAACTCGAGATGATGGTAGGGGGTGGTGTCGCTACTCACCAACAGCTCGCCACAAGCTGCTCTGCCCCCTTATTATTATTATTATTAATTTTACAATAGACACCTACAAGGTATACTGATCCGTATGGCCGTTAAGAACTGAAGTGACCGAGTGAACGCCGTGAAGCAAGGCGCGAGCCGCGCAACGTTGCCACCGGTGTGAAATTCGTTCTCGCGCATGGACAGAGCCCGATCGATGTTATATACCACTGGACTGCTTACTGGATCACTGGATTTACTATTAATTGTTTTAATCGTCAGCCGTAAGAGGTCCACTGCGGACTACTTACTGGATCACTGGATTAACTTATAATTGTTTTAATCGTCAGACGAAAGAGGTCCACTGCGGACAGCTTACAACATCACTAGATTAACTATTAATTGTTTGAATCGTCAGCCGAAAGAGGTCCACTACGGACTGCTTACTGGATCACTGGATTAACTATTAATTGTTTTAATCGACAGCCGAAAGAGTTCCACTGCGGACTGCTTACTGGATCACTGGATTAACTTTAAAGTGTTTGAATCGTCAGCCGAAAGTAGTCCACTGTGGACTGCTTACTGGATCACGGGGTTAACTTTTGTCTTAATCGTCAGCCAAAAGAGGTCCACTGCTAGACCAAAGCCTCCCCATAGGTAAGGCGCATATGCTATAATCGCCACGTTTGGGATCATTTTTGGTTTGACCGCAATTGTTCGGTTGACTGACTAGTATGTAATCGTTTCATCGTCATCATTTCAGCCAAAAGACGTGCACTGCTGAACAAAGGCCTCCCCAAAGAATGCCACAACGAACGGTCCTGCCGCCCTCATCCAGCAATTGCCCGCGACCTGCACCAGGTCGTCGGTCCATTTTGTGGGAGGCCTACCCATGCTTCGCTTTCCGGTACGCGGTCGCCACTCGAGAACTGCTCTGCCCCAACGGCTGTCAGTTCGTCGAGCTATGTGCCCTGTCCACTGCCACTTGAGTCTCGCAATTCGGTGAGCTATGTCGGTAACTTTGGTTCTCATGCGGATCTCCTCATTTCTGATTCGATCTCGCAATGAAACACCAAGCATAGCTCGCTCCATTGCTCTCTGACTGACCTTGAGTCTTCTCATGAGGCCCATAGTGAGTGACCACGTTTCTGTCCCTTAGTCATCACTGGCAACACACACTGGTCAAAGACCTATTTCTTGAGACACTGCGGTACAGGACGGACACTGGGTGTAATCGTTCATTCGAGGCTAAAAGCTATTGCAGTGCAATGTATTATATCACTGAAAGCCTTATGAATAGACGAGGCAGTATCGAAAGTATCCAATAAATAAATTAATGACATGAAATCTAGGTCAGTTTTAATTACAGATATCCTTACTCTGTAATACTTATTAACGATCACTGTGAATTCCGGAAAATTTGTTCCAATAAAAATAGTCGCAAAGCTATAAATCTGTAGACTTAATGCAACAATCAGACAAATAAATCACCGACTAGTTAGTCGGTGATTTATTTGTCTTGATATCACCGTAGCAGTGTCCGAGTGGAGTTCATGTGTGATTTTCTTTTATTGCGTTTATTATTTGAGTGAAGATTTTCTTTATGCATTGAAGGTGACAAGCAAGCATGCACATTGATGTTAAGTGATGACATCTGCTATGTTCTTCGGTTTTCGCGAGCTACACTCATTGAAATAAAAGCTAGTTTTCGGATTTATCTCGTGTGAGTATTTAAACAAAATTATTTTTGTTTTTATTTTTTTATGGAAGTGGTGTGGTAAACGATCATGCAGTTCACATTGATAATTAAAGAACATATTGATGATGTCAAAAATTGTAGAGAAAGGAGGTATGCAGTTTGTGATCACATAGCGATGGTTAGGTAATGGCGTCTACATCCTCGAGTCCCTACACTGGAACTTTATCTCCACTTAAATTAAAAGTAATGGAAATGGTAGTATAAATGTAGACAATATAAATACGGCATATGATGATAATTTCAAAGTTTTTCATGCGCTGTTTGAACAAACATGGAAAGCAGGCAGCCATGATACATCATTGCGTGACGTCACGATATAATAAACAAACACTGACGAAGTCGTTGAAACACAGAACAATAATACTGTTTATTGAACCTTGTACCGTGACGTCACAGTGCGTAAAGGTCACGTGACCTAGCATTTTAGCGCGAAATTGATACTTCATCTGGGAAAATATTGCACTATTTTCACATTATTTATTTACTATCAGTATGAACTGTCTGCTATTTTACCAATGCATAGAGATGTAGGTAGCTTACACTAGTAGTATTTTGTTGCATTTGCGCATTACACGAGGATGACGTGAACCGGAAATACGGTGCGGAGTTTCTTTACACAAATACCCGGCCAAGTGTATTTGTATAAAGTTTTGCAGCTAGCGCGAAACCAGTGTACCGTGGAATTTGCGGAACCCGATCCGGTAAGTGGTATGTTTTGTTTGTATTACGGCCCACATTACGAACTTAGTTTTTGTAACACAACATCACACGTGTATTTCTCCAGCGGAATTGGGAGAGGTAAAATAAATGGCTGTCTTATATTTTTTTATCTATACAAATAAATAAAATTAGGTTGTGTTTGTAATATAAAAATAAACGCATATACTTAACTCAATGCACATGTATGTATACACGGTATATATACCAAAAAAAACCATGTTTTACAATTTCTTGCAATGTTGAATTGGACATTATGAGAATTGGACATTTAGCGAATGGGACATTTTGCTTATTGGATATTTTCAGAATTGGACATTTTTCTACTGACAGTTACAACCTATACCCCAGCTGTGTACAAAATTTCATCGACCTCCGTCCTTTAGCGCTTTACATATCTACAAGTCAGACCATCAATTACGTCATCTAAATATCTATAGCTCAACGGCTAAATATTCCAAAAGTGTGACCAAATAGAATCTCCTCCTTTATTGAAATCGATTTAAAAAACAGTTCAAATCAAGTAGTCGAAGAGCTTCTTATATATAATAATTGAGTTGTTTTTAAGTGACAATAAATAAACGATTTCCACCAGCTAAAAAAAGTCACATTAATTAAATGTAAAGCCCTGAATAACATTTTAGGCCGCTTGGTTATTGGCTCATATTTTTTTGGTTTTTTGCCCGAGTTTTAATTTAAAAAAGCCTTGGTGACATCAATTTCAGCTGAGGGCATAGGATGTAATACCTTTTTGATATTACCATAATCACTGACCGTTTTAATGGAACCTTATAGAAAATTCATGATATTCAAAACGACTTCATCAACGTTTCCATTTTAGTCTTAAAAGATTACATGTGAAATAATTTCGTCGAAAATTTATTTTTAATTAACATTTAAACCTTACTGTAACTGCCTCAGTAGCCTAGTGGTAGCAGGTCACTACTACTACGCTAGGTTCGTTCCCCAGGTCGGTGACTATCAGAGATAACGGTGTTATATTAATTTACTCTGGTTCTATTGAGATTTTTCCATTATCTGGAAGTTTTTCAGTACCTTGGAGTTTGGTGATATGCCCGGCGATGCCAACATGCTCGCCATCTATAACATGGGCCAAAACATAACCGGCGAATCGTGGGTGTTTGCATGTATGCTTGAATGTATGCATTTACGTCTGCCTACCCCTTTGGAGAATACAGGCGTGAAGTTACGTTTTTTTTTTAAATCCCTCTCCTTAGTTAGTCTGGAGCAGGATTTTTAAAATATTTTTAATATGCTATTTTTTTTTAATTGAATTCATGATATTTATGCCAATAATAGATTTGTTTTATATTATTTCGCATTAACACATGCTTGTGAAATATATTTTAAAAAAATGGAAAGAAAATGTTTTTTTTCTCTCGCCTGAAGTCAAATTTTTCATTTCATTTTTCTTTAAAAAAATACTCGATTTACTTTGTTTAAAATGCTCGCAAAATATGGGTGGTTATGGAATAATTTATGTGTCTGTTAAGAATCGTTGGATTAACCGACTTCAAAAATGTAGGTTCTCAGTTTCAACAATTCCAACTAACCACCGCGGTGCGAATCGACAGACGGCGCGAAGCGAACTTTTTGTAATGGGTCGATTTGGAATGCAATGGGGAATAACTATCTTTTAGATGGGTGAATGCAGACAGGGATGATTAAAAGTTCTAAGTAATTAAAAAATATATATCTATTAAACTCGTACATACATTCCTAAAATCCCAGGTAAATCAACATTTTGTAGCCCGACTCTTTTCGTTGTATTCGTATAATAATAATAATGGCAACCCATTATATATTACTTCCCACTGCTGGGCACGAGTCTCTCCCCTTTTTGGCGGGAGGCCTGGAGCTTACTCCACCACGCTCCTCCAATGCGGCTTGGTGGAGGTGGGTGGGTTAGTGGCCAATCCGCTGTCGGTTGGTTTCAAACCGCCCATAAGGTCTCCGACAAGGTTTAACGACTGCTATCTATCGATAGCAACCGGGACCGACGGCTTGACGTGCCCTCCGAAGCACGGAAACGCGCATTTAATTTGCCACTAGCGGTCAGCCCATTACACTACCCGACCGCGCCCGTAATGCTTAACCGAGTAGATCGCCTATGATCAACATTTTATGGATAATATTCACATAACAGACCGTAAAACTTACACGTATATCAGCTCTAAACCCTTCCATACAAGAGGTTATCGTACGGTACGTTTTGTATCAAGGCAATCAATCTTGCCTCGCATTGAAAGTGCATTTAAACGTTAGCTGCATTCTCGCTGCTATAAATAGCGTCTGGGGTGTAAAAGTATTTTAACAGCTTGATATTTACTGGTTAATATAATATTGCATTTGATGGATCTGGACGCCATACTTTTTCATTTGCTTTCTACATTATGGTCGATGGCTTATTACACTTCCAAGTTTTAAACTGGAATCACATAAACTGGGGTAACAATATAAATAAAGCAATAATCTAGTGGGGTGCGATACGGGACTACGAAAAGTGTAACACCGAATATCACGTCCCCGTAGGTTTACTAACACGAATCACGTGACAACAAATGCACGGTACCACGAAAAACTTCGCACCGAACGCACGCGATCCCGAATAACACCACGGCTAATTCACTATAATACGAATCACTTGAAAACGAATGCACACCACCACGAAAAACTTAGCACCGAAGCCACGCGATCACGAATAACGGAACCTCTAATTCACTAACACGAATCTCTTAAAAACGAATGCACACCACCACGAAAAACTTAGCACCGAAGCCACGCGATCACGAATAACGGAACCTCTAATTCACTAACACGAATCTCTTAAAAACGAATGGACACCACCACGAAAAACTTAGCACCGAAGCCACGCGATCTCGAATAACAGAACCTCTAATTCAATAATACGAATCAATTGAACGAAAACGAACGCCACTTTATAAAAAACCTTTATTTTTTGAAAAAGGTTTTTTATTAAGTGACAATTAACTTAAATTTCGAGAAAAATAAAAGACATAGTAATATGTGAAATCTAGAAATTGAAGTCCAGTTCAGTCCAGCCGCTTTTACTATTATAAGTGGCTGGACTAGTTATCCTGAGGCTGCAGGTTCGATTCCTGCCGAAGTCAAATTTTTCTTTCCATTTTTTCCTTAATTTCTAAATTCACTCGCATGTGTTATTGCGAAAAATAAAACATTACAAATATGTGAAATCACATAAGAATATGTGAATTTTACCGGTGGTAGAGTTCCAGTGTAAGGACTCGAGGGCGTACCCACCACCGCATTACTTAACAAATGGTAGTGTCCAGCACTACCGTGTTCCGGTTCGATGGTAATGTATGGCCCAGTAATAACTACCACAGAGATAGAACACCTAAGGTCTCAAGGGTGGCAACGTATCTGCATTTTGACGTCTGGTTACTGGGTAGTCTAAAAGCTGTAGTCATCACTTAACATCCATGTGAGCTGCATGCTTGTCTGCCACCTTTGATTTGAACCACCAATAGAAAAAAAAATGTTTAAGTTTTTTTTATTATGTAGATTAATTAAACTGCCTCGGTAGCCTAGTGGTAGCAGGCCACTACTACTACGCTGAGGTCCTGGGTTCGATTCCCGGGTAGGGGGTTATCAGAGATAATGGTGAAAAAGCCTTTATCTCTGGTTCTATTGGGATTTTTCCATTTTCTGAGAATTTCCCAGTACCTCAAAGTTTGGTAATGTGCCCGGAGATGTCAACAGGCTCGCCACCTGTTACATGGGCCAAAAACGTAACCGGCGAATCGTGGGTGTTTGCATGTATGCTTGAATGCATACATTTACTTCTGCCTACCCCTTCGGGGATTACAGGCGTGAAGTTACGTTAGATTAATTAAGGTTTTTTATTTCATAAACATGAAAAAAAAACAAATTATAAAGTTAAATTTTAAAGTAACACAAGTATGCAAGACCGTCTAAAAATGAAGTTATATCCATGGTTTCTTTTTTTTATAAATGGTTCTTATCTTTTACTCCCTATTTACTTTTTAAGCTATTACACAGCTTCTATCAAGGGCCTTGAGCGCGGGGACCGAATCCAGAAAGCCCGTAACGAAAAAAAACCTCACGCTCCCCACTCCGACGGGCACGGAGGTGTGGCTTGAAGGCCGTGCATTGTCTAACGTCGTTTCTTTTCGGCAGTCTTCGACACGGTGTTTGTGTGCGTGCAACTAGACGTATTGTACGACTCTACGAAGCTCGCAAAAATCGAGACGAGCTGCTCCGAAATCGGACGAATACATAAGCAGCTGTTTATATGTATTGTAAAATAATAAAAATATTTTAAACAATATTAACTTTTTATTTATTTAATAAAAGAAAAAAAACTGTTTTCTTATCGCTCACCACGCTCAAAACGTGTAACTTGAATTAATATCAAAGAAAAAAAGAAATACTGCATAAATAAAATAAATGAATAATTATAATTGCGTAAGTTGATTACAGTTTTTACTGGTGGTAGAGCTCCAGTGACGGAGCTCGCGGGCGTAGGCACCACCGCATTACCTGATATACTTGCCGCTAAATGGTAGTGTTCAGCACTATCGTGTTCCGGTCAGGTGGTAATGTACGGCCCTGTAATTTCAGGCACAGAGGCCATAACACCTTAGGCCTCAGGAGTGGCAGCGCATCTGCATTTTGACCTCTGGTCATTGTGTGGGTGTCTATAGGCTGCAGTCATCACTTAACATCAATGTGAACTGCATGCTTGTTTGCCACTTTTATAATATAAAAAAAAAAAAAAAAAAAAAAAAGTTGATACAAAATGCTATGCAATAGCTTTACCGCGGCAGACCCCGAGTGCCACACGTCTTTTTTTTTTTTGATGTTTTAGTTACTTCAGACTGCGAATTTAGCTTTTCTATGATCAATTCCGTGTGTTTCTGTTCTTTGTGAAATTCGTCAATACTTTTATACAAATTCCACTTTTTTCTCCCCAGTAGGCTGTTCCAGCGATGGTGCCATGATTCTACCTCATTTTGTGTATTGGGAACAGTGGTTCCAATCGAGCTATTTACCGACCAGATCTTAGGTAGACACAATGGAGGCACTTTTTTAAAGTTTGAGTTGAACGATTAGAAGTTTTGGTTAGTCCTATATTTGTAAGTTCCATTAACATAATACTTAGAAAACCAATCAATGACTTTCTGTGCATCATTGGGTAATATTTTCTCTTTGAGTATTTCAAAAGCCTCTGGTATCTCATTTGGTTTTAAAAAGGCTAACGCGGCTAAATTACGCATTTTATGAGCAACAGATGTCGATTCGGCGTATTATTTCGACAAACCAGCGAATTGGATTTGTTGCCACATATTTTGCGTCAGATGAAAATAGCAACACTTGTGTTTACTATCAGGGAACACTTGTTTTACCGCATTTATCGATGACTTTTCGAAGTCGGTAATGACTATATTAGGTTGAAAATTAATTCCATATTGAGATGCTCGCGACTTCAAAAGCTCAAAATACGAAACATATTTTTTTCGCTTTTATTGGGCATAAGTCCAAAAATTAATGGCAACACTTTTTGTACGCCATCGTGCGCCCCAATTAATCCGTGCACTGTGTAAATCTGATAAAAATCACTTGGACATGTACGAAATGTACCATCTAGGATCCAAAATGCCGAAACTTGGAGAAGTCTGGTGTTTTCTGGTGTACCAAACAATAAAATACCATCTTCTTTAGCACTGTAGTGAGCCAGCAAAAAATTATTATACTTATCTGGAATACCACGTCAACGTCATGGAACCAGGTCAACGAGTATTTTTGGAAATGTTGGAGTTCATATTTCCTTGCTCTTTGTATGATCATTCTCATAGCATTTGTGCTAGGTAAGTAGGGGGCACTACCACTAGGAATATTTTGAATTGCCGCCTGTATTACCTGTGAAGGTCCATCCATACTATGTTGAGCTCGTCTTTTTAATCTAGCTCTCAATTCTAAGTCATCCTTTATATGTTTATCCAGGTTTAGGATTGTGGCAATGCTTATTAGTGTATTTTATTATTTCTTCAACTCCATTGTTGTTTTCCTGAAATTAATCGCTCTGAATTTCATCTTTACATAAAGTAGATGCACACTAAAATAATTAAATAATTACTGCCTTATAATAAAGCACAATAAACAATTATTTTAGAAATATTTAGTTTGTACAGTTTATTCAAAAATATGATATACCAAATACTTTAAAAAATTTTACCTGTGTAATAATTCGTGACCCATGCCCACAACTGTATGCCCACTTTTTTAACACACCGCCAATAACATTTTTGATCTACACGTCTGTCTAAACTAAACACATATCCTTCGTGTTTTGCCTTTATTTGTGTATTGACTTTTATTCTTTTTAGATAATAGAAATTGCAAACGCGCCATCATCACTGACTGCAAGTATCCGCTACAATTATCCGTATTCAAATAAAATTTGCGATAAAATTTTAATAAATATATAAATGACAATTACACAATTAATTATCAAGTTATATTTTTTATATTGACAATTCCTCCTTAGAGGTTCTGTTATTCGAGATTGCATTGCTACGGTGCAAATTTTTTATTGGTGGTGTGCATTCGTTTTCATTTGATTCGTTTTAATGAATTAGAGGTGGTGTTATTCGGGATCGCGTGGTTTCGGTACTAAGTTTTTCGTGGCGGTGTGAATTCAATTTTAAGAGATTCGTGTTAGTGAATTAGAGGTTCAGTTATTCGTGATCGCGTGGCTTCGGTGCTAAGTTTTTCGTGATGGTGTGCATTCGTTTTCAAGTGATTCGTAATATAGTGAATTAGGCGTGGTGTTATTCGGGATCGCGTGCATTCGGTGCGAAGTTTTTCGTGGTACCGTGCATTCGTTACAGATATGTTAGTCAGCTTGACATTGTGCATGACACAATGTCAAACTGACTAACATATCTGTTAGAATACTGTGTACAGCAGTTTACAAATAGCTATTTTTAGTGTCTCCAAAGATTGGATTAATTACAACTAGGCTAGGTTCTATGTGGAGGCTTATTGATTAGGATATTCACACAGCAGTGGCAGGATAGGCTTTGATATATGGATAACGTGACAATTTTTATCGTCACTCAAAACGGGACATACTCAAAATTAACCTTCAAGAAACCAGGGGGCAATATTACTATCGATTGCTTTCGCAATTATTATAAATTTAAATATTTAAACGGATTGATGTTTACAGGACAACTTCAGTCGGGTACGCTGGTTTTCTGTACATTTTTGCTGAGATTACCAATAACGGGACATTTTCGCTTCCGAAAAGTTTTCCTAGGAAACGGGACTGTCCCGTTCAAACAGGACGTATGGTCACGTTATATATGGATTTGATGGTATCGCCATAGTAGACATCGCGTTAAATATTTGACAGTCGTTAAAAAATTTTGGTATTTACTCTACAGTTTTATTGAAACAAACTGACTTTTGGTATTGGGACGTGACGACCCCACTGCCCACTATTTCTGATGGATGGGAGAACCCTTTGCTACCGCCAATTTTCCGGTGAAGTAGATTAGAGTCATCATGAGAGAAGCCGCCTTAAGTATGTTTGAATAAATAAAAAAAAAAGTCCATTCAAAACAAAATCGGGATGGGCAGCAGACCTTTTTTAGTGTTCTATGGACAGAAACGTAAAACTACGATTACCGGGATTTTCATTACACATGACAGTGGTGGTGATTACACCATCTCTGTTTTGAGCACATTTTTGGACTTCCTTTGGAGAGTTGGCATATTTCCCAAAAATATCACACGTATTTTTATACATATTAACTTTCACTTACATATTTAATATTTTACCTGTTCGTGTGTGTGTGTGTGTTTTACGTTCAAAACTCCTGAAGACAAACACGTACCCTCATAAAAAGACTTAATTTCAATACCGTAGAACAATCTTACAATATTCTTTTTCTTTTGAGCAACGACACATAACTCGCTGAAATTGACTATTTTCACAGTCTTTACAGTAAACGAAGCTTATTTGGATCATTTTACATTGTTTTTATTTCCATTGGGATTCGATAATAATAATAATAATAATAATAACCTGGCAACCCTCCGTTTGAACACTGACATAATTCTTTGATCCAAAAATTTACAGAAATAAAATATAAAAATCATACGAACATCCCAACCCGCAATCAAAACCACAATAAAAAGGAACAGCGAAAAGGTTCACACCAAAATTAAAGGTATTTACTCCATTAAAACCGACAACAAAGACAATGATATTTTCATATAAAATGACAAGAAAGAAATGTCACAGAAGTCACAATATTAGCAATAAACATCGACATATACAACAGTGAAATGGCAATATAATGAAGAATTATGATCACAAGAGCGAAAGCCAGACGTGAAGCACACCCATCAGCACCGGGCTCGTCGCTGAGCCCCGCCTCGCAACCGCCGGCCGCCGCCTCCTCCGCGAGTGCAGCGACGTCGGCCACCGCAGTTGCGTCGAGCTCCAGCGACGAGTACCACTCCCCGCCGTCGACACCAACACCTGCGCGTCGGCGTGGAAGACCCCGGCTACCGGCCGGCTTGGGACCTCGAGGCCAACCGGCCCCGAGCAGGGTCCCCGCTGTCGGTAGTAACGTGCAGCGCATGAAATGGACGCAACCAATAAATGAAAACGTGATGCGCGCATTCTTTGGGGCTACAGAGGGAGGAACTAACCTCACTGCGTACCGCAGTCGTATGCTCTCTCTGTTCCAGGTTCTTGAGCCAACAGTCTGTGTTTCGAGCCAACGTCTATCGGATCAGGTGCGTGTCATTCAGCGTGGCCACATGCTCGATGACACTGTGCTTGATCGGCTACGCTCCGAGGCGGCGAGTGACCGCTCTGTCCCCACCCCGCCGCCGCGTGTGGTACAGTCGCAGCATGTTAGTGTCGTGAATGTGTCACAATGTGCCGGCGGGGAGGAGATAGACGAGGTCACCACAACCGTAAGTAACCAATACATTGAGCAACTGAGAGGCGCTTTGGAACATGCTCTTCTTGAGTATCGGTCCACCTTGGCCGAATGTAGACCGCGGTTGCCCCGGCTGCCAATGCATAGACGTAATGTAGCGCTGGTGGGTGCTCTGGACACAATATTAAAGACCTTAGCGATACCCACTCAATCCTGTACTGCGCGGCGGTCGCGGCGTGTCACGTAGCTCGTGTCAAATTTGCAAATATTACAATATTACAGTGGACTCACACCTCTCTCACTGGCTAAAGAGAACTGGCGCAAACCTGTGGTGCTGACGACCAGTGACCGCGTGAGTGTATGGCAGGGCAAGGAGCTGCATGGACGATTTTACCGGGCTCTTCATGGGCCCGATGTAGACTTTCTTGCGTCTGTAGGCTGGCTACGATTCGGGGACCTCTTTGGGGAAACCGAAGGTTTTGTATGTGCAATTATGGACGAAGTGGTAATGACCAATAACTACCGGAAGTTTATCCTGAAGGATGGCACGGTCGACATATGTCGGGCATGCCACCGACCGGGGGAATCCCTCAGGCATATTGTGTCCGGCTGTTCGAGCCTTGCCAACGGCGAATACTTGCACAGACACAACCAAGTAGCCAGGATAATTCACCAGCAACTTGCCCTGAAATACAACCTTGTAGCCACGGAGGTGCCGTACTACAGGTATGCACCCGACCCAGTACTCGAAAATGACCATGTCACGATGTATTGGGATCGATCTATCATCACTGACAGGACTATTGTCGCCAATAAGACTGATATAGTGGTGATAGATCGCTTGGAACGCCGCGCAATTATAGTCGATGTCACCATCCCTCATGATGAGAATCTCGTGAAAGCGGAAAAAGACAAACAAATTAAGTATCTCGACTTGTCTCACGAGATTGTCGCCATGTGGGATGTGGACTCGGCTGTAATTGTACCGATAGTCGTCACGGTAAACGGACTCATGGCGAAGAGCCTCGACTACCACCTTAAGAGGCTCTCGCTGGGAAGTTGGATCAAGGGCTTGGTGCAGAAAGCGGTACTCCTCGACACGGCACGTATTGTGAGGAGGTTCCTCTCTCTCAGCCCCTAACCGCCGACAGCTTGGACCCTGCTCCCGCTACCGGCGGCAACCATTTTGTATTTTTTTATATATATACGTTGTTTTTTTTTTCCTTTATATAAATGTATATATAAAAAAATATATTGTGAGATTATGAATAAATAATAAGAAATAATAATAATCCTAGCCGTTTTCGGCTACGGCGACCGTTTTTCCATTATTGGCGCCTCTCATGAGCCTTCATGTGACTGACATAACCGCCTTTATTGACAAAAGTCCTCGCACAAAGGGAGCACGTGAGAACACCATTCTCATAATTATAAAAGACTGCCGCTGGTGGTCGGGCTTTCAGTTCTTCGCGTTTTACATCTAACTCAGTGCGTCGACGGATCTCGAAGTCAAGAACTTTTTGCTGAACTACTGACCTCCACTCGCCGCGATTAGATGCAAGAGCTTCCCACTGAGACGGATCCAAGTCACAGCGTTTCATATGGCGTTTAAGCACATCCTTATATCGTAGGAGTTGTCCGCCATGCTTACGCTTGCCCTCCTGTAGCTCCGAGTAAAGAATGCGCTTAGCCACTCTCTCTTCCGACATTCGTGCCACATGGCCGCACCACCTCAGTTGCCTTCTAATAAGGTAAGACTCAATGCCACCTACATTAGCCATTCTCAAGACTTCGGTATTACGTACTCGGTCAGACCAGTGGATGTTTAAAATCTTTCGGAGACAACTGAGGTGAAACCGGTCCAATTGACGAATGTGGCGCCGGTATGGTGTCCACGTTTCCGCGGAGTAAAATATACTTGGCAGCACGATAGACATATAAATAGATACTTTCGTCTGCAGCTTCAGGTTATGCGAGCAGAAGACCTTGGAAGACAATTTACCAAAAGCTGAAGCAGCAGCACAAATTCGGCTATTGATTTCAGCGTCCAGATCACACTTTGATGTTATTGTGCTTCCCAGGTAGCGAAACTTGTCTACCTGCTTCAGTACGTCTTCGCCGAGCTTAATGGCCAACGTTTCACGACCATGACTATCTAGAGACATCACTTCAGTCTTTTTGACGCTGATCTTCAGGCCGAATCTGCAACATTGCTCGTGAAGACTAGTAACCAGCTGTTGTAGACACTCCGGGGATTCTGTCACAAAACACAAATCGTCTGCGTACATAATATCTTCAATATGTGTCAGAGATACTTTAGTGCTAGCCTTCAGTCTCGATAAATTAAAAAGACTGCCATCTGTCCTGTAACGCAGCCGCACACCCACAGTAGATAACTTTAACACTTCGCGAACTACTACTGCAAAGTATAAAGCGAACAGAGTAGGGGCCAAAACACAGCCTTGCTTCACACCGCAAGTAACGGGAAAGAAATCCGATGTTCCGGGATCCGTGTTATGCGAGGTGCTCACTGCTGGACGGACCATCGATTGGTAATCACTAGGCTGCGTCTCGGTTCTTTGTGGGATTCGATACAACTGCTGTAAACAGTTAATGTCTTTCGTTTAAATGAAGCATGAAACATACCCGTATAAATGGAATTAACATGTAAGAGCATTTATTTCAAGTGTGTACTGAAATCCTATTGATATTTGCTACTTATTTTGGAAAAAATATATAACCAATCGTCTGATTTAAAAGTATATGCTATTGTTAGTATTTTGTGATTCGAAACATTTATTGGATTTTAATTGGTGGTAGACTTCTAGATTAGGAGCTCCAGAGTGCAAGTATACATTTTTTGCTTATTACTTTTGGTAGAGCTCCAGCGACGGAGCTCGCGGGCGTAGGCACCACAGCATTACCTAATATACTTGCCGTTAAATGGTAGTGTTCAGCACTATCGTGTTCCGGTCAAGTGGTAATGTACGGCCCTGCAATTTCTGGCACAGAGGCATAACTTCTTAGGCCTCAGGAGTGGTAACGCATCTGCATTTCCCACCCACAAAAAGACCAAGGTCAGGTCTTTGTGTGGGTGTCTATAGATTGCAGTCATCACTTAACATCAATTTGAACTGCATGCTTGTTTGTCACTACCATTACATACAAAAAAACATTCTCACCCCACACTATGTATTATGTGTACCGTTTGTGTATGTGTTCTTCACACACAACAAATACACAAACACTCAGACCCGAATCAAATATTTGTCTCAGTGCGGGAATCGAACGCGCAACCCCTCAAATCAAACCGTTTTCTCACAACTGGACTAATAGTGGTCAAACTGTACTATCTACACCCATATGAAATAGTTCAGAACTATCATGTTATGATTTTGTTAGATAATTAATTTATTGTAAGAATTATGTTTATATCACATAGCCAAAACAAATTATTGCATTTATACGGCAGTTTAAATAAACCTTGTCCATAAGCTGCAGTATTAACTTACCATCAATGTGATCTGCACAATTATGTGCATTTTATTTACGTTATGGACATAACCCTGTGACATTTTTCCGAAGCTACCTCTATAAACTCAACCCTTTTTCAATACGTTGAGCTCCGATTTAAGCGAATCATCATAATTTAAGTCAAAAGACGTCCACCACTAGACAAAAGCCTCTCCCAAGAACACTCGTAGTTGTGCAATATCTGGGGGGATATACCATAATCGCCACGCTTGGCATAAGGATTGGCGATGGTTTTTATCGCAGTACCTACGCTGCTACCTATTTTTTTTGTCAGGGTTAAATACGCTACTTACCCACCCTTGAGGAGAACGGTGGGTTCTATGGGACTGTGGAAAAAAAGCCGGCTACGCATTTAAAGCCCCTCAGTGTTCCTTACTCTTACATCACTGGACCTATAAAAGAAAAAAAATTACACGAGTTCTTACCACTATATATACTAAGAATTTTATTCTAACAGATTGAATTAAGCGTATCAACTGACTGCCAATATTTTGTTCTTACCACTACCATGTTCCAGGTCAGTCATAACTCACAAGTGACACAAAAGCCTAATATCTCCCAACTTCAGACTTACGCCTTTCTCCTAACATCCTCAAACACTGTATGTAACCCCATTTGATCAACACTTTAACTGGATCGACCTGCAAATCCGACTTTATTCAAATAGCTACCGTATCTCCGTACTATACTTACAGGATTACGTCTGTAATCCACCCAGATCGACCGTTTGTACGGCCCTTACAGGAAAAGAAAGCTTATTTGACGTACTTTACAATGGTTGTTTTGGTTTGAATTTAAGAGAAGCTTTGTAGTGTGTTCAGGTTGTCTGGAATTGATCGTGAAATATGAGATTGTAATATTTTGTCGATTTGTGTAGTATTAATAAAAATAAATGTTACTATAGTATTTTGTATTTAGCCCGTAAAAAACAGTTGAATCGTCTTGGCAACATTTTACATAATTATGTTTTTGATGGGATTTAACTTTTTTCGACTATAACTTGTATTTTTATACAATTTTGATGGGATTACACCTGGACCTTGGATGACACTTCGCACGGCAGAGTGCTGCGCGTTTACCGCCCTCTATATCAAAAACGCATGAAAAAAATTTTTAATTTAGTAATTTTATGCTCGACATTTTAATGATAGAGGTTATCATCATTGGAGCAATAGAAACTGAGACTTCCTGGCTCCACTGTGATATTACTTGCAATTTTTTGTTGATGATAGAGATACAGTGAACTAAGTTAGCTGAATCCGTTTGAGCATATAGTTGTAAGTCGTCAGCATACAAATGGTAAGAGCAGTTGAGTCTACCGGTAATAGAATTTATAAATAACGAAAAGAGTAAAGGAGATAGTATAGCGACCTGTGGAACAGCAGAGCTTAAATCACACCAATCGGATAAATCCCGATCAACGCGAACAACTTAATGGTGACCACGAAGGTAGGATGAAAACCAGTCCTGAACTAATGATGAGGCGCCAGCTTGTCTAAGGATAGCAATCAAAACATCATGGTCAACGGTATTAAATGCGTTGGAGAAATCGATAAGGACTAATACCGTCAACCGCGAGTTTTCCATACCGTTTCTCACGTCTTCAGTAACTTTAAGCAGGGCTGGGTCGAAAGCCAGACTGATATTGGGAAACCAGGTTGTGATCAAAAATGTGTTAAGCGAACTGCTTGTGGACAATGGCTTCCAGGACCTTGGACAGAGAGGGTAAGATGGAGATTGGTCGATAGTGATCTACAGAACGGGGGTCAGAAATTTTCGGAAGAGGAGTAACAAAAGCTTTGCGCCAGATAAAAGGAAAAGACCCCGTTTGTAGCAAAAAAATGATGATATGAGTGAAGAAAGGAAGTACATAGTCTATAATAAAAAAAAAACATTGTTCTACTAATGTTGTCAAAACCCATGGCCTTTGATTTGATGGATGCCATTATCTTTCTGACCTCATCAACAGGTACAGGAGAAAAAGTGAATGAATAATTAACCGGCAAGGAAGTTATGTTCAGGATAGTTTTAGATTTGACTTGCGGCTCAAGAACTGAGGCGGTTGCAAAATGTTGATTGAGAAGATTTAAGGAGAGACTTGAGGATACAATACTCATTTGTGGCTTAGAAAAGCCGAGAGACTTGAGAAACTTTCTTTAAAAACATTTTTTTATGCTGAATTGACTGGACTATTATTGCACTTTTATGATTTGACATAGTTCCTTACGTCGAAGAATTCAATCCTTGTTTCTCAAATGTCACACAAATGTGGCATTTGAGAAACAAGGATCCAAAACAACAAGGAAAACAATCCCAATCAAAATTGTATTATTAAATTGTTTTTTTTATCCAGCTTCAAATTTAACCATTGCTTTTTTTCGCACTTAAAACACAAAATTAGTCAACTTATTCGCAGTTAATAGGTACACAAAAATAAGTCAATTAATAATTTGTCTTTACTACAAAAGTATAAGCGTCGAGACACAGTAAAGTATACAGAAGCCACCCACGTCACGTAGGGTCGGCTCACACACGGTAATCGGCTTAGTGGACAAACGCCAAGTTTTACAACAGCTGCGGACAAATCTAAGCAATAACGATAAACATACAATGTAAATACTCAGTTTAGTTTTAGTAACATGATGGTTGCGACATTCGTTATTATGTTTATGAAATTCAGAAGCATGGGCTATTTTCATTATCATTTTACTTTTTCAAAGTCGACATGACTTTTGTCTTCTTATTTGTTTTTACATTATTTATACAAAGAGTGGCACGCTGAACCGCGCTCATGAAGATTTCATATTTTTATGATTTCATCATCATCATCATTTCAGGCGACGTTCAAAAGACGTCCACTGCTGAACAAAGGCCCCTTCCAAAGAATGCCACAACGAACGGTCCTGGGCCGCCCTCACCCAGCGATTGCTTGCGACCTTCATTAGGTCGTCGGTCCACCTTGTTAAATATTATTACTTCACGCAAGATTACAAAATACGAGTGTTGTGACATAGTAAAGCTTATGGAGAACACCCGCGTCACGTAGGGTCGGCTTACACGCGGTAATCAGGCTAAGTGGACAAACGCCAAGTTTTTACAACCGCTGCAGACATTTCTGAGTAATAATGATAAAAATTACAATGTAAATACCTACCACGTTTTAGTAACGTGATGGTGGATTGTATTTTGTCGTGTACTTTTCAATTTAAAAACGTGAGGTGTGTAAGGTAATTTTTATTTTTTTAATACTACGAATTCTAGTCGGAATGTTTGTAGAATACATGTTTATACGATTCGTATTCTGGTCGCAGCCATAAGAACTTGGTTAGGATTTATTATGATCATTGCTTGAAACTAAAATAACAGACAAATATTGAATTTGCAAATGTTTTTCATACATCTTCAAGCAAAGTATTTTTGCTTAACTCCCTGCTTCTCGCAAAGCGATAACGTTTTTTTCGCACCTAATTTCCTAAATAACTCATTCATAACAAACATTTGGTCACTCTTTAAATAACCATCAAAACATTTACTGTACGGTAACTTTTTACGTCAAAAGTACGAGCGTTGTGACACAGTAAAGCTTATGGAAGCCGCCCACGTCACGTAGGGTCGGCTCACACACGGTAATCGGCTTAGTGGACAAACGCCAAGTTTTACAACCGCCGCAGACAGTTCTGAGTGATAAAGATAAAATTACAATGTAAATACCCAGTTTAATTTTAGTAACAGTGTGTGATGGTCGGTGATGTTTTATATAATGTTTTATAATTTAGACGCGAGAGCTGTTTTCATTATTATTTGATGTACCTCTTAAAAAATAGGGTGACATATACCTAACTAAAAAAATATTAAGCATCCCTAAATCATTTTATTATAGTCTTTTGATACTTGATCATACTGATTCAGTTGTATCACAAATGTATTTCTATTTCAACTGCTTTAGGTTTATAAGAATAAAACTTAACCTGTTTCACAAAAATATGCCAATAATGGCTACTTGCTACAGCTCCGGGCAGCATTCTCCAGCACGGGTGCAATAAAATTTTGGTATAAATAGTGGCACTAAATGTTTCCCCCTTTTAAGCTTTTTTAATTCCCGTTATAATCTCTTTAGTCGCCTTTTTATTTTATTTTGTGTTGTAATATTATGTAGCCTTCGAATTTTTTTTTCAGACTTTCTCAATGAATGGATCATCTAAGTAATAATTCGTGAAATTAGCGCGTTCAACCAAACAATTTTTAATGAATAAACTATGGTACTGTTAACAAAATGCTATCAACTTTATTGTACACGTGAACACTATCAAGCTGGCTGGACTTCTTGCCCTATATATATTAAAGCAAGGGTGACACTTCCCACATTTCACCGCGGCTTACACAAGCTAGCATTATCTTACAGAGCTTAGGAGAATTTAAAATATTCTTAACTCTGTTTATTTTGTCTTATAAATCACTTGCCGTACAAAACACGTCGAGTGTTTGAAACACTTTTATCAAATTATATATAGGTATCGATGTTGAAAAGTTTTAAATTGGAAGATTATACAATTGAAAAATTTTTGCTATAACTATATCTTAGACTAACTATTTATTGTCACATTTATAATGAATGAACTATGGTATTGTTAACAAAACATCATCAATTTTATTGTATACGTGGACACTATCAAGCTGGCTGGACTTCTTGTCGTATATAAATTAAAGCAAGGGTGATACTTCTCACATTTCACCGCGGCTTACACTAGCTTGCATATTTCTTTTACAGAGCTTAGGAGGATTTATAAACTTATGCATGACAGTTCTCCGTTTATTTTATGTAATGAATAACTTGCAATACGAAACACGACAAATGATCAAAAGGGATGTGTTAAATTATATACATTGATGAATAATTTTAATTTGAAAGTCTGTCCAAATGGCAACTTTTTACTAGAACAATTTAAAGACTAACCCCCTTATTCATAAACGTACATTAGATACCTTTTAGCTATAGAATGCTTTGTCTTTGTCAGTTACATTGTCAAATGTGCAGGATAGAAAAAGACAAAGGAGAGATTAGCAACACTCTAGCTAAAATACGATTATAAATAAGGGGGTTACTATTTATTGCCACATTTTTAATTAATATACCATAGTAACATGTTACTGTTAACAAAATGCTATCAATTTTTTAGTTAACACTATCAAGCTGGCTGGACTTCTTGTCCTATATAAATTAAAGCAAGGGTGACACTTCCTACATTTCACCGCGGCTTACACTAGTTAGCAAATTTATTTTACAGTGCTTAGGATAGATTTAAAATATATTTTACAGCTCACTTTTTATTTTGCCTACTGAAAAACTGACAGAACAACACACGACAAGTGTTTGAATGTTGTATGTTGTATGTTTGTGTGTTGTATGGCACTATTATTGTTGAATAGCACACACAATTTTTATTTGCAAGTCTATAACTTGCAAATGGCTATGCAAATTGCCATTTCTTTAATAGAATTATAACTTACAATATTAATTGCCACATGTTTCATCTATATGTATTTACTTTGTCACTGGTCAAAAAATGCTGTTATTGTTTTTTATAAAATTTTACCACCCTACAAATATGTACAGTGTAGAAACTACGTACAAAACGTTTCACGTCACACGCACACAAACATGCGCATTGACGAGGCCTCTAAGCGGTTCTCGCGGTGCTGCAGTAGTCGCTACATCGAACGTCGTTGCGCATATTTGTGTTAGTGTACCGTTTCAAACGCTTTGTTCGTAGTTTCCATACTGTTCATATTTGTACTGTGATTATACACTATTAAGAAGGCTGCTGCATGGCACTTCCCACATTTCACCGCGGCTTACATTAGCTTGTAGTTTTCTTTTACAACGTTTAGGGGGATTCAAAAAATGTGTTAAAGATTTCTGATATTTCGATCTAATGAACTTGCAGCCAAAAAAACATGTTTTCAAAAGTTATTTAAGAAACAGATAACATGATTCACAAAATAATAAGTATGCACAATTGTGCCATTATTATCAATTAAACAGGTATCTATATGTACTAAACTGTGTCTTAAGTAACTTTCTTGTATCTTTTTTTTTTCTACAGAGCTGTTAAGCACATTTTAAATCCGCTAGAACTCTGTAAAAAATGTGCAAACTAGTGTAAGCCGCGGTGAAATGTGGGAAGTGTCACCCTTACTTTATTTTATATATGGGACAAGATGTTCAGCGAGTTTGATAGTATTTGCTTTTAAAATAGAACGAATATTATTTTGCAACAGTAACATAGTATAGTTATTAAAGACATGTTACATGTAGTTATCAATATAAGACTTATGAAATAAGTCGTGGAAGGAATGTATCTAAACATTGAAGTAAGCTAATTTCACCTTATATACCTATAGAAATAACTGCATATAATGGATATTTATATTTATTCAAATCTTATAAAGAAATAATGAGATATTAATATTTTGTTACTGTATGCAAATTGTGGCAAATAAGCACACAGTTGACATTGATGGTAAGTAATAGCCTCTATAGTCTATACAGTATTACTTACATTATATCTATACATCTACTTTTTACAATGACTTTTTAGCCAGCTAAATGTAGTGGTGTAAAAAGTTTAAGTTTTATATGTATAATCATTGTTAAAATTTTGTATGTAATCATTTTATTTATTTATTTTATTTTAATATTTTCGGAAAGCAGATAGTGAAAATATAACTGCATACAAAAATAATACTTAAAATTATACACCATTTAGGAGCTTATAATTCTTATACTAACCGCCGCATACCGGTATGTTGTAGTAAGAAATGTCCTTAATTTTGTAATTTTGTGGGTAAAGTAAGTATGTACAGTACTCAACAATTAATACTACACATTGAGCCTGCGAAAGAGACGATCGGCTCGTTTCGACTTCGTAGAGCGTTATCTCTTTTGCACACTACCTACGTAAGCACTGACAGTCCGGTATTGGTCAAAACTTGATCAAAATGGTCGACAAACGTCAAACAGGTACGTTGCGACAGAGATAACGCTCTACAGACCCGAAATAAGCCGACGTCTCCTTCCTAGGCTCGATGTGCAATATTTATTGTTGAGCACTGTAGGTATTTTTAATTATTAAGCACCCTGCATTCATATATCCCATCATTTATCAGGCAGCATTCACCTTGTATAAATCTATACAATTTGCTCGTATGGAATGAAAAAAATAAAAACATTTAGTAAATTGTTTTCGATTTGATATCTAAGCGTAGACTAATTTAAATGCGTAAACAATCGTTCGACATCGTCTGCAAACTTTGGGATTATTACATCTAATATAAAATGATGTGCTTTGACTGATAACTCAATAGTAAAGTAAATGTATTTTAGGTAAACATATTTCTTGATGATTATTGAATTATTGATGCTTTCTTAAAATATATATTATATTGAAGAACCGATTCAAGAACTTGGCTTTCGTAACTTTGTATCTGTATTAAAATTTAGATCATTTAAACAAAATTATTTTATTTAATAAGGCACTCGCAATATATAAAGAAAAAATATTTTCGATCCTAACTCGACTCGAAATCCTTGAACAACTCCATAGAAAATATTAATAAGCACCTATATTTTTTTAATTACATTAATCAAACCTAAAAACTATGGAATCCTACATTGCGCGTGGTCCGACACGCACTTGACCATTTTTTATAATCTAGGCAAACAACTTTTGGTTCATAATGGCACTGCAACACAGGACTCATCAGAATATCAGTGTTGAAACACCAGCAACGTATAGCTGAGATGAGTGCCTTTCACTTGATTTCGGACAGCCATTATTTGTGTGTTTTGTTTTTTTTCTATTTGTTTTTTTTATGTAATCGAAGTGGCAAACAGGCTTGCAGCTCACATTGATGTTAAGTGATGACCGCAGCCTATAGACACCCACACAAAGACTAAGGTCAAAATGCAGATGCGTTAACACTTCTGAGGCCTAAGGTGTTATGCCTCTGTGCCGGAAATTACAGGGCCGTACATTGCCACCTGACCGGAACACGATAGTGCTGAACACTACCATTTAGCGGCAAGTATGTTAGGTAATGCGGTGGTGCCTACGCCCGCGAGTTCCGTCACTAGAGCTCTACCACCAGTAAAAAAGTAAAGTAGTAGTAAAGTTTCTGTGTTTTATTTTATTTTTATCGGTATTATGTATGTGTGTTTCAAGTGAATGTCATTTTTCTTTCAGTCATCTAATAAATTGATGACATAAATATTCTTAAAATCTAGCTAAATAAAAATATACTCAGTTAAACCGTAACGCAAAAAAATATAAACATCACCCAAGCGTATATCATGCTCTTGAAAAATGAGGGTGGGATTAAACTACCCTCTAAATGGACTAGGAAATGAAATAATAAATGGTTTGCCTGCTACCCTGTCCTCCTCTATTCGTCAGACTCTATCACCGGACCGGGTTTCCGTTCCGGACAGAAACCGTGCTATGCGCCTATTATGAACTAAAAAGTTACGAATTTTGTCGAAAAGTGTTCGTATTGTAAGCGTTTGTGAAAAAGTTTTTGATGCGCATAGTTTGGGACCTGGAAATTCTGATGCAACTTGTTTTAGTGTGATTTTCATTATTATTTTTAAGGATTTATCTCGCGTATATTAAACTAAAATGATTCTTAAAATCAACCCGACGTTTAATAAAAAATAATATAAAAATAATATAGATTAAAAAACCTAAGAACATATCATGATTTTCATTATTTTTAGAGTTCCGTGCCAAATGACAAAAAATGGAATCCATAGTTTAAATTCTTGATGATGATCGTGACTGTCTGTCGATCCATCCGTCCGTATGCCAGAGTCACTTTATGTCAAAATTAACAATAATTTGGAACTCGGTAGGTAGATGTGTTCTGTAAACCGCCTTATGATTTTTAAATAAAAATAAAAAAGTACGGGGGAGTTCCATTTTTGGAACATAACTAAAAAATTTTTTTTTCATCATAAGTGTCGATAGATCTTTGAAAATAACATTGAGATAACCAAAACCTTTTTTCTGAAAGGTAATGTAATCGTTTGAAAGATAAACACATCCAAAATGATAAAAGGTGTGTCCGCCCTAGAGATGCGGACACACCTTTATAATAAAAAAGTGCTAAATCTACTTAAATATATGTTGTATATTTTTTGAATGTTCTTAATTAAAATTTTCAACAGAATTTAGACAGATAAAAATTAATAGTTTTCAGATGCGATACCTTTACGAACTCTGGAAAAAATATTTATAAATCTGGACAACGGAACACTTCATGGGCGAGTCTGATTGGCCGCTTTTTTTTCGTAAGACGACGTCCGGCAGCATCCGTGTTATCAACGTTTGTGAAAAAGCTTTTGATGCATTTAGTTTGGGAAATAGACGTTTGAGGAAAATTTGCTGACATTAGATGTAGACGTTTTTGTATAAAAAATCATTCTCTTTTAATGGAAAAGAATTCACTAATGTCAGTCAAATAACCACGGTCAAATCATTCCAATAGGGCAGTAGTAGGAATAACGCAAGATGGGCAGCAGCGTCTTGTCGAAAAACTCTCTGTAATTTCTTGTGTCGAAACATCCCTACTTTACACGCAGGTGAGATGCCTTTAAAAACGTTTCATAAAAAAAAAACGTAATTTCACGCCTGTAAACCCCGAAAGTGTAGGCTAAGGTAAATGCATGCATTCAAGCATACACGCAAACAGCCACGATTCGCCGGTTACGTTTTGACCCATGTAACAGGTGGCCAGCCTGTTGATATCTCCGGGCACATTACCAAACTTCGAGGTACTGGGAAATTTCCAGAAAAATGGAAAAATCCCAATAGAAACAGAGATAAAAGAAAAGTCCACTATCTCTGGTTCTATTGGGATTTTTTCCATTATCTCTGATAACCCTCTACCCGGGAATCGAACCCAGGACCTCATCGTAGTAGTAGCGGCCTGTTACCACTAGGCTACCGAGGCAGTGTTTCATCAAGATTTTACTATTTTAATCATTGGCGTAACTAATCTATGCAAATAAATAAAATTGGAGTGTCTGTTTGGTATATAAAAATAACCGCTTTTTACTAAATGCATATGTACTCGTATGTATACACGGTACATATACCAAAACAACATTTATTTCAATTTTTGTCCGTCTGTCTGTTTGTCGCCGCTAATCTCGGGAACGGTTGAACCGATTTTGACGGGACTTTCACTGACAGATAGCTTATGTTATAAGTTACTCGCTAAGACTTTTATACTAGCTTTGCCCACGACTTTGTCCGGGTTGATACTGAACTATACAACCCAAAGGTTGACTGGCAGAGAATGCTACTTAGCACTAAGTCCGTCGCATGTTACAATATTGTGCTTGAAAGTTGAAAGTGTAAATCTATACAAATAATATAAAGATAAAAAAACAAGCTCTTAAAAGTTTGTTTGTTAACACGTTATCTCAGGAAATACGGTTCCGATTTGAAGAGTTCTTCAAAAAAATCATCATGCTATGACTATTAGGAGCGGAGAAGCGCGGGCGATGCTGGGGCGGGCCGCTAGTAAATAAATGTATTTTACGAAATTTTTGCAACTGTAGTTTTTTTTCATTCATATTCTTCATAATGCCGAAGATCTGATAACGCCCTAACTCGATTATCACACAATCCTAGTCAAATTCTAGTCTTTTTTATGTAATGGAAGTGGTAAACAAGCATGCAGTTCACATTGATGTTAAGTGATGACTGCAGCCTATAGACACCCACACAAAGATCAAGGTGAAAATGCAGATGCGTTACCACTCCTGAGGCCTAAGGTGTTATACCTCTGTGCCGGAAATGACAGGGCCGTACATTACCACCTGACCGGAACACGATAGTGCTGAACACTACCATTTAGCGGCAAGTATATTAGGTAATACGGTGGTGCCTACGCCCGCGAGCTCCATCCCTGGAGCTCTACCACAAGTAAAAAAATATTTGACTGAATGCATTAGCTGCAGAATGCCCTTTTATGGGGTAGTAGGGTCGTCACGTCTCAACACCATGCAAATGTAACCTAAAGTAATTTAAAGAAAAAAGGCGAGAATATATAAAATGCGAAATAATATAAAACAAGTAAAGTAATTTTCTAAGCATACATCATATAGAAAATGTTTGCTAAACATCATACCCGATATCGACAAATCTACGAATAGCCAAAAAATCTCTTACGATTCGCGAACAACCCTTATTCCCAGTGGCCGGTCATGTTCCATCTCGATTAGACCCCGATAAAGGGTGGTACGTTCCTATTTCCGTCCCGGCTCGTATCGGCTCGCCGAAGGAAATGACTTTACTTTCCCAGTTTATCTCACTGAATTTCTAAAGAGAACTCGTGTAAAGCATCCTCCACACGAAGTCATTAGGTGTTGGTAAGACGTGATTTTCTTTGTTGTGTTATCGGTGATCAGTTATGTTTGCCTTGATATTAGTTGAAGTGAAAAGCGTGATCAGTGTGATTTTCAGGTAAATGCTAAATTCTTCGGTATCTTTATCTATACTTTTTGACTTTTTCATATTATAGTCTGTATATACTACAGATATTTGAATAATTAGAAAGAAAGAAAGAAATAGTTTATTTTTGACACACACAACACATCACTAAATACACATATATATATATAGTGTTTTTTATAATAATAATAATAAAAAACACTTTGACCTCTGGTTTTTGTGTAGATGTCTGTAGGCTGCAGTCATCACTTAACATCAATGTGAGCTACTTGCTTGTTTGGCAACTTACATACATAAAAAACAATTGTGATTTTTACCCCATGTTTACGAATCCGGGCTATGTCTGTCAGGTAGTTTTTGTCCGCTGTTGCCTATCTTACATTATTGTACTTTTTACTTTCCCATGGAAATGCTTTTTTATTCGATTGACTGACTGCAACTGGACTAATTGAAACGTATTCAACAGGAATTACAATGATAGTAAATGAATCGAAGGGGATAGCAATTGGGCTAATAAATATACCCATTAGGAAAACACTTAGGTATTTTCGGTTAATCTCGGTAAACGATCGCTATCAACTTACGAATGGTCCATTGGAAGAGTAAAGGATAGAGCGAACGTAGGAAATTGATATAAAAATAATGTAGCAGATTTAGGATTATTTAGTTATTGTAATCGAATTATTAGTAACAGCTGATTAAAAGATGAACTGTTTTTATACAGAATAAAGTATACATTTTTATATGTATATCTGTCAATTTCAATGTACAATGAAAGCTTAAAGTTTTTAAAAGTGGCCAACTGCGAATTTTGTTAAAAGTTTCCGTACAGATAAAAGATTAAAAATTATGAGTTTTACAATGTATATTACAAGAACTATTTTAAATAAATAAATAAAATAAAATACTCTTACACTCACAGCCCCACATTAGGTATGAACCTGTGTCGTGGGTGCCGTTGTACACAGACAACACACACATAAACACCTAGACCCGAAACAAATATCTGTAGGCCATACAAATATTTGTCCCGGTGCGGGGATCGAACCCTTCGAATCAAGCGGTCGTCTCACACCGCTGGACCAACTGGGTCGAAACTATTTTGTTTTTATAGGTTCAGTAGATACAGAAATAAAGAAGGGTAGGTAATGGACAATTTTCGTTAATTTTCTTGATTATTCCAAACCCCGATAGCATGTCAATCCCCCATCCAAGTTTGATAACTGAATGGGGGATTAACCCAAGACTCTAGCGTAAGAGTAATAGCCTGCTTCTACCTATTTCTGCGGCTGACCAAGGCAATGTCATATTAAAATGCGTAAATAAATCTATATACATACAAAAATCAATTGCTGTTCGTTAGTCTCGCTAAAACTCGAAAATGGCGGGATCGATTTTGCTAATTTTGGTTTTGAATGATTTTTGAAAGTCCAGGATAGGTTTAAAAGGTGGGAAAATATGAAGAAATTGAAAGGAAACAGTAAAAACCACAATTTTATTTTTCCATACAAACAGTACGTATCTATCAAACCTTTGACACATTATTTCATTGTTAGGCAATACGAAGTTTGCCGAGTCAGCTAGTTAAGTATAAAATATGTCAAACTTTCAAAATGCGTTATGCCGATTCGTTTTCAATTTCTCTGATAATTATTGGTCCGCAGAACACTGGTAGTATTGCCTACATAATGAGAGGCTAAGCTTAACCTCAAAGAAAAATAACGTCCATCTCTAGGCTCATTACCAAAAACGCGCAGTAAATGAAACAGCTATTAAACTAGCACTGAAATGTTACCATTCTATACCTTGTCGTATAATTTTGAAGAACGAACGCGTTATAATAAATATTTCACACTTTATTGCCCCATCCGGCGCAGGGTCTAATGACCAATTTAAAGCTTATGAAGTGCAAATTCACTGTCATACCCCGAAACGAGACGTTATAATACCCAATTTCGAGCCACAGAAAGAATATAAATTGGTAACGCACCTGTATGGGCGTAGATTTTTTTTCATGTAAAGTAAGTGGCAAACAAGCATGCAGTTCATATTGATGTTAAGTGATGATACAGCCTACAGCCTACAGCCTATAGACACCCACAAAGACCAGAGGTCAAAATGCAGATGCGTTGCCACTCCCGAGGCCCAAGGTGTTATGCCTTTGTGTCGGAAATCACAGGGCCGTACATTACCACCTGACCGGAACACGATAGTGCTGAACACTACCATTTAGCGGCAAGTATATTAGGTAATGCGGTGGTGTCTACGCCCGCGAGCTCCTTCATTGGAGCTCTACCACCACTACAGTGCTCAACAAGAAATAATGCACATCGAGCCTATGAAAGTGACAATCGGTTAGTTTCGACTTTATAGAGCGCTATCTCTACTGCACACTGCTTACGTAAGCATCCGTAGTCCAGTAGTAGTATTGGTCAAAACTTGATCAAAATGGTCGACAAACGTCAAATAAGTAAGGTGCGAAAGAGATAACGCTCTACAGATCCGAAATAAGCCGATGTCTCTTCCTGAGGTCGATGGTCGGTCGCATATTTCTTGTTGGATAGTGTACTTAATCGTTTCTATTTACCTTCATATTTTAATTATCATAATATTTTATCTAGGTGTCGGGACATGACGACCCATCGCCCTCTAGTGGAGGAGAATTCTTCCACTAGTGCAGTCAGTCAACCGATCAATGGCGGTCAATCCATTCTAATAGGGCGGTAGTAAATATAACGACGCGGAACGGACAACAGAGTGAGAGGATATGTATAATAATAATACTACGTGTAGAATGGACACTTCGACGTCGCGCTCGATTTCCTCGCCTCACCCAACCTCCTCCCCTCTTATGGGCGACGTTTGGTATTTTCTACGTGCTACGCACACAGGTACACGTGTAAATACACGTCACTGATTGATGTCTGTGTAATAGAGACCAAATTAAGCGTTTGTATGGAATTTTGGCAAAGTGTCCGCGGTGCGAAAGAGTCTCGCGATAAAAATACAGCCGGTGTTATTGCCAATCTGCCTCCCAAACGTGACCATTATGGCATATTATTATATTTTAATCACTTAAATATGAATACGAGCAAATTAATACACTGAACAAAACGTTACCGGCGAATCGTGGGTGTACGCATGTGTGCTTGAATTTATGCACAGCTCTGCGTACCCCTTCGGGGATTACAGGCATAAAGTTACGTTTTAATACAATGAAATGCCTACTTTAGTGATTTTGGCTTGGCACCGACTTCAAATCTATTTGTAAATAGCACATATAAATGATAGGTAGTATATAATTACAATTAAATCTTTATTATTACTTACTTTTCAGTTTTGAAGTCGGTTTTTCTTAACGTAGTTATATTTATTTAATACTTTTTAGTTTATTGCTGCATTGCCAATTATATTAATGTTCACATCTGTTATATTTGTAAAATCTGACTCTTTTAGCTTCGTGACAATTAGATACCTAATTTAAATTGTTTAGGTGTGTCGATACAAAATTATTACACGACTATACGAAATCAATGAAAAAAATTATCCACGAAGGAGTAAATATGCTGTGTTGTGTCGTCGATGAGTAAATGTGTCATTGTCACTTGTTGTCATCTTCTTGTCATGCGCATTAGGACTATCTAGACGTCAGTGGATTCAACGCACTGTATGACGACTCGCCATCTATTCTTATTCCTTTAGTCTGAAAGTAAGTAAAAAAAAGCTCATAAAATAAAAACTAATGGGCCTATCTGAATCAAATTTTTATGGGACCAATTCGAAACTATTCCGCATCAAACAAAAAGAATTACGTAAAACAGTCCAGAAATCTTGGCGAAATTCGCGTACATACATAAAAAAATATATATATACCGGCCAAATTGAGAACCTTCTTGTTTTTTGAACTCGGTTAGTAAAATAATTAAACTCAAATGTTCAGAGCCCTAGCTCTTAAAATATTTTACTTTTGATATTAAACATGAAAATATATGTTATTAAAAAAAGTATGAGTACGTGTATTTCATTAAATAACCGTGCCTAAAGTCAAAGGTGTGTTGACCCTTCTAAAGTCCCTCAAGAGTTAAATATAAGCTTCGTAATTTGTTCAGTCTCAGCTTTCATAAAATATAGTGGAAATCGTAGTAAAATTTTTGAAATCTTTTACTTTAGTTCAAGGGTAGAGTCACCTGGGAGTTGATTTTACTTTGCTACTTATCTCTTAAAACATTTTAAGAGTAAGTACAAAGATCTGATACTGAAATTACAAAACATATGACTCTGTTCTGTTACCTTGAATTGATAGGGTGAGCGAAAAACGTACTCGTACGTTTATGTATTTATTATCAGTTACTATTTGACCCGGAAAATTATGTATCGTCTTCTAGTCAATTAATGTGTCAAAGTTTTGACAGGTATGAACTATTTGCGTGGGAAAAAGTGAAATAATGATTGTTGTTTTAACTACTTAACTTACATATTTTTCATAATTTATCACCTTTTAAACATTCTTTGAACTGCTACAAACATTTTAATACAAAATTAACCAAATTGGTACAGCACTTCTTCCGAGTTTAAATGATACTAATAAACGTCTTTTTGGAGATATTGTTCTTAAGCCCTTTTTATTTGGGGTAATTGAATACTTCAGCCTATAGATACCTACACAAGAACTGATAGTCAAAATACAAATGCGTTGCCAGGTCCGCAGGTACCAAACCTATGCCTCCGTCTTTACCACCAGCAATGGTAAACACAATGTTTTACACAGATTTATAAAAAAGCGCTTATTATTATTTATTTTATTTATTCTGGTTTTTCAATAACAATAAACGATTTGTAAAGTAGAATCTCAATAGGGAATGGTTTTATGTTTACCCACTTTCGACTATTGTTTTCCTAAAACAACAGTATAAACAAATACTTAAGCCGCATCAAGCTCCTAAGCTATTTGTTCCAACATTTACATATTCGGCGCCGCGGTTGATACCTTTTATTCAAATCGAATCACATCGCATGCCATAAAACGAACGTAAACCCTTAGCACAGATTCGCGCGATCCGCCGATTCTCATGTCAATATTGTTTGTATGTGCCTTACCCACACCTAGTTGAATAGCACGTTTATGGGTCGTTCGATAGTATTACAAGAAATATTGCATATCGACCATAGAAATGAGACTTTGACTTATGGTCTATGGAACTTATCAATTCCAAGCCCTACCTATGTAGCGTTTGTCGACCATTTTGATCAAGTTTTGACCAATACCGGATTATTAGTGCTTATGCAATGTGCAGCAGAGATAACGCTCTACGAAGTCGACACTAGCCAATTGTCTCTTTTGTAGGCTCGAAATGCAATATTTCTTGATGATTAAGTATGATTAAACACTTTGACGCTGTGGAAAAACGTTTTAGGGTGAGATTCACAGACTGAACTATGACTTAACTTCGACTTGAAGTCAAACTTTCAACGTTTATTTGGTTACAGAGACGAGTTACACTTTTGTTTAAATGACGCGAGAGTGAAACAAAATAAGCGTTGAAAGTTTGACTTGAAGACTCCAATTCAAAGCAAAGTCGTAGTGCAGTCTGCGATTCTCGCCCTTAGTGCACAAACGCAGTGCGAGGGACGCGGATGGCGGGTGTGGATGGAAATATGGAAAGCGCGTGGGCATAATTACACTTGTTTTTTATTATTTCGTATTAACACATGCTTGTGAAAGATATTTTATTTTAAAGAAAAATTTGACAAATCGGGCAGGACTTCAGTAGCTCAATTGGAAGAGCGGCTGGACTAGATTCCCAGTAGGCCGCGAGTTCGAGTCTCGCCTGAAGTCAAATTTTCTTTCCATTTTACTTTAAAATAAAATATAATTACACTTGTTTTGTATCCAACTCTTACACCGTCTCGGCAATAAAGCTCTGGAACGCACTTGACGTGGCTATCAGAAAATCTACTTAAAGATATAATTAAAGATCACTATTTGAATTTACTTTCTTAGTATACACAAGTTTGGAATTCATCGTTGGAATTTTCTTAAAATGTTATGAATTGTATGTATATATCATCATATTATCTATATTATACATATATACCATATGTATAATTGCTGTATGTATGTAATATTTATTATGTATTTATAAACTAAAAAAAAAAAAAAAAAAACGTAACTTCACGCCTGTAATCCCCGAAGGGGTAGGCAGAGGTAAATGCATGCATTCAAGCATACATGCAAACACCCACGATTCGCCGGTTACGTTTTGGCCCATGTAACAGGTGGCGAGCCTGTTGACATCTCCGGGCACATTACCAAACTTTGAGGTACTGGGAAATTTCCAGAAAATGGAAAAATCCCAATAGAAGCAGAGATAAAGGCTTTTTCACCATTATCTCTGATAACCCCCTACCCGGGAATCTAACCCAGGACCTCAGCGTAGTAGTAGTGGCCTGCTACCACTAGGCTACCGAGGCAGTTATGTGTCTTATTATGTGTCATCTTCGTGCATATCTCTATACATATAATAAAACATTAAAACCCGCGTATCTGTACATTGTATATATTTACGAAAAACTAATTGGGGGCGATGTTAAAATAGTATTAGAACACTTTTCAATGATTTTTAATTTTATTTTCTGTCTGTTTGTCTGTTTGTCCCTTTGTCCAGGCTAATCTCCGAAGATACTGGACGGATTCGAATGAAACTTTTTGTGGTGTATAGATACTAAGCCTGGCCAACATTTAGGCTACTTTTCACTGCGGGAAAATCCCTTCGCGGAAGCATTCTACCAGAAGAGAGAGGTGGATAGGTGGTGTTTCCAGAACCCTCGACAGATATGTATCCCGGAGAGAAGAACTCATTCTCGGTGTCTACGGGGTCGTATACAGCACCAGCAGAATACGACGTTTTGGGTGTGTAAGCGGGCCATTTTGACGCCCAAAAATGATCAGGCTGCAGCAATTAATAGGCAATGAAGTATACCTCCAGTAAATACTGTAGTAATCTATACCTCCATAAATACTGTCGTCGAGCAAGATGACGCCACACATTATGCCATGGCATTTCTGAACTTCCTGTCAGCAAGCGGACTTCCATCGCATACCATCAAGCTGAAGGTAGGTGTCCCGATTATGCTTCTTCGGAACTTATCTCCTCCGAAGTTGTATAACGGGACCCGGCATTGGCGAGGCAGTATTTATACCACGCATTCCCCTCATACCGCATAACTACACATTCCAGTTCAAGCGCGTGCAGTTGAATGTTTGCTTCGCGATGACCATCAATAAGTCCCAGGGGCAGACACTGAGGTCAGCGGGTGTTAACCTCAGGACAAGTTGCTTCTCACACGGGCAACTGTACGTCGCTTGCTACCGCGTTACCAGTCCTGTCTCTCTTTACATTTTGGCTCCTGGCAGAATAACTACCAACGTAGTTTATAGGAAAGTGTTGTAAGGTTTGATACCTTTGTACGTAATTTTACTCTTTTTGTCCGGAAATATATTCCTGCATTATTTTGTCTATTTCCTTCAGTCACATCTTATGACTGAACCAGAGAATATGTAATAATACTACTGAACTCAGCAGGATTCCGATATGACTCCCTTCACTTGCTTCGCTTGCAAAAAAACTTATACTTTTAATTTAATACTATTTTAAAAGTTGTTTGCTTATAATGCTAAAGCGACACTGGCATCTTAGGTATGTTTGGTGCTGTAGAGCCTTCACGCAGACGACGTTGCGGGCAGCTGCTAGTAAAGAATAAATAAATAAATAAAAAAATAATTCTATTTTTTTTTCCACAATTATCTTTGATGACGCAGATTTTTTTTGTTATCAACTAGTTGTAGAGTTTCAGTGTTAGATCTAATGGCCACAGTTGCCATTGTATAACCTAACCTATGTAGCTCAAATTAGAGTGTTTGCAAGTTAGGTGGTAGTGAGGTATCCCACCATCATTTCAGACATATAGGCGATACAACTTGTTCTTATAAATAATTAATCATTGTAACAAGATCGAACACAAGTGAGTTATCAGTGCTGCTGCAGGACTGCAAGGCAGAACAGTCAATGATGTACTTTCCTACAGTATTGCGAGGTACCTAGATGTGTGCGAAGTAATTACTCTGTGGAAATACAGGCGTCATCTCGTTAACGTATTGGATTGTTTTTATTAATAACGATCGCGCCCAAGTGTTGTTTTTGTGTAATTTTATTGTTTGTACTTTATTTACAGTGCGATGATTGATTGTTTAACAGTCACGCTACATTAACACTACATGCATTGATGATGCGTGATATTTATTGTGATTTTTATGTGCAACTGATACAGCAGTTATGAAAATATTGTTTTTACATGCGATGTTTCTATGATCTCGTTTTTGTATGTTTACAATATGAGCGTGAATGTAGTTTTATATTGTTTAAATTTTGAATTTATATTTTATTTTAAGTACCTCCACCAACTCGCATTGGAGCAGCGTGGTGGAGTAAGCTCCAGGCCTCCTCCCAAAAAGGGGAGAGACTTGTGCCCAGCAGTGGGACGTATCAAGGGTTGCCATTATTATGTACAGTGGCACCTGGATGTTACGAACTCACCGCCTATTTGTGTAGGAGAATTCTGCCGCTGGTTCAATCCGTCAACGTTCAAGCCATTTCAATAGTAAATACAATAACGCGGAATGGACAGCAGCGTCCTGCGATAACACTAATTCACTTGCAGAGTTTTTTCTTATGCAATGGAAGTGGCAAACAAGCATGCAGTTGACATTGATGTTAAGTGATGACTGCAGCCTATAGATTAATTAACATGAAGACCAAGGTCAAAATGCAGATGCGTTACCTGAGTCTACTCCTGAGGCCTAAGGTGTTATGCCTCAGTGCCGGAAATTACAGAACCGTAAAAGGTGATGATGAATGACGCACAAGGCTATTGGTGTCACCAACGGAGAAAGCTTTTGTCTAGCCGTGATCGTCTTTCCACGCTTGGCATGCGGATTGGCGATCGCTGTGTTGGCATTATGATCACGGGACCCTGCAAACATGCTGCTACCGCATCCCGCACCCTATATTTAATGCAGCTTATTGGAACGGTTTTACCGACATTTTTCGATTGACTGATTGCACAAGTGGAAGAGTTTTTCTCCACGACTGTGGCGGTGAGGTTGTCGTTTACGTTGTTGATGTTCACAATAAAGAATTAAAGTTTTAGCGGCGGACAGACGCTTCGATTTCGTGCTAGATTCAAACCTTAGCAATGTAACAAATAAAATTTAAAAAATAAAAATATCAGAAATTCCTCGCGTAATTTGTAGGTCTAAGGTATTTTCATTGATTAACTAACTTTAAAATTCTTTAACGAAAGTTTCTAACTGATTACTCTACTTTTTCTTAATGCTTCAACGGATTCGAGTTTTTTCTTGGACGTAAAAGTTTCTTGCACTCATTTGTTCCCGTACAACGTTATACAAAATATATATAACTACGTTAAGAAAAACCGACTTCAAAACTGAAAAGTAAGAAATAATAAAGATTTAATTGTAATTATATACTACCTATCATTTATATAAGCTATTTACTAAAAGGTTGGAAGTCGGTGCCAAGCCTTAAACAGATAATTATATTTAAATCATTTAAATATGAATACGAGCAAATAAATTCACTGAACAAAACGTTACCGGCGAATCGTGGGTGTACGCATGTGTGCTTGAATTTATGCATAGCTCTGCCTACCCCTTCGGAGATTACAGGCATGAAGTCACGTTTTAATACAATAAAATGCCTACTTTAGTGATTTTGGCTTGGCACCGACTTCAAACCTATTTGTAAATAGCACATATAAATGATAGGTAGTATATCATTACAATTAAATCTTTATTATTTCTTACTTTTCAGTTTTGAAGTCGGTTTTTCTTAAAGTAGTTATATTTATTTAATACTTTTTAGTTTATTGCTGCATTGCCAATTAGATTAATGTTCACATCTGTTATATTTGTAAAATCTGACTCTTTTAGCTTCGTGACAAATAGATACCTAATTTAAATTGTTTAGGTGTGTCGATACAAATTTTTTACACGGCTATACGAAATCAATGAAAAAAATTTATCTACGAAGGAGTAAATAAGCTGTGTTGTGTCGTCGATGAGTAAATGTGTCATTGTCACTTGTTGTAATCTTGTTGTCATGCGCATTAGGACTATCTAGGACGTCAGTGGATTCAACGCACTGTATGAATGACAACTCGCCGTCTTATCTTATTCCTTTAGTTTGAAGTAAAAGTAAGTAAAAAAGCTCATAAAATAAAAACTGATGAGCCTATCTGAATCAAATTTTTATGGGACCAATTCGAAACTATTCCGCATCAAACGAAAAAAGAATTACGATTATCGGTCCTTATTACCTTAGGCCTCAGGAGTGGTAACGGTAACACATCTGCATTTCGACCTCGGCCTTTGTGTGGGTGTCTATAGGCTGCAGTCATCACTTAACATCCATGTGAACTGCATATTTGTTTGCCACTTCCAATACATAAAAAAAATATTACATAATTATGTACCTAAAATTAAATTATACGCTGCATTGAGTTGAAAATATTTTGCCACCATCTACGTCATGAAAAACAGTTACGCAATTTAAAATCATTTCCAGAACGTAGCTTTGAAAATGATTTACACAAAACCTTTAATAGTTTAAAAATATTAAACGAATATTTCCACGATTTATGATACGTTTTGTCAGATAACGTCAATTTCGTGCAGGATGAAACGCGGGATTAAAGGCGATTCGAAACACAATTCGGAGATTTCCGAAATGCAGAAACAATAAAACAAAAGAATAATGTCGCTCCAAATAGTTAAACACATAAACGAAAACGGTGCAAACATTTTAAACTCTCCAACAGAATACAAACGAAATTACTTGTAAAAGTGGTAACAATGGAGATGTTTTCGTCAAACCCGCTAACAAACAGTCAAGAATATTGTAAACACTAATATTTGTAACACCAGTTCCAGTCCTTGTCTTAAAGAGCACAACAGCGTAAACAATTTGAGATTGTGCTCTTCACCTAAGCGGAAGTTTGTGCTAAGTGGACTTTTCAATTTCGTCGAGTGCGGAGGAATTTATGCTGGGGAACATCGCAGTGTTTTCTTTTCATTTTCAAAAGAGCATTCGCATTCGGGACTTCTGAGAGCTGCACTGTTGAAATATGAAGCTTTGACAGTTTCGTAGAAATGACACTTTGTCGGTAACCAATGATTTAGTATTTTTTGAAGACTGTCGAAATTGTACTGCAGCAGTTAATATATCTATGTTTGGATTTTTTATAAATAGAAACACATAGATGTAACTGAATGTAAGCTGACAGGATTCAGGAATAATTATTACGAACTAAGTGTTGCAATTTATTTTAATTGATTATAATTTTAAGAAGAATGTCTAATTCCAATAAGTACAATATCACGCATATTGAAAATAAAACAGAATAAGAGTTTAACGTATCATTAACTATATGATTGCCGCCAGAATTTGAAAATGATATGCTGTAGAGTAGTTTACAGGGAGATGCGAATATGCATTATGTTTACGGTGGGTCACAATATTCGATTCACTCCCAATCCATTCTCATGACCATCTTAATAATTCATTTTAAGGTCATTATAAGGTAGCTAAAATCACTTCATAAGATCACTTGAGAGATTATTTGCTATTGAGATCCACTATCGAAGATTATGTCAATCTTTGAGAAACAAATATTATTATGATATTACTTTTTTTGCTTTTTTAATCATATACATATAAATTAAATCATATTCATACACACAATGTCCACATTTATTGTTTATCCAACAAGTTTTTTAACTGTATTTTATACGCAAAAACTTCTCAACCATAAATTGATGCATTTGAATAGTCTGTTTTCTAACGTTATTTGACTCAACAGAAACATTTCTTTTGAAAAAAGGGCAAAACAAACTGCATCTGCGCGTACATCAGCAAATGTTCGTTTGGCAAAGAGCAAGATTGCCTCCGATTATACGAGTAAGACGATGCAAGAAAAGAAGTGGAGTCTACGTTCTGAATGAATGCGTTGATGTTTGCTCGATGCTCGACGCACTTGCTCACTCCATTTCGACTTGATATGGAAGCTGAATACCTGTGTGCTGTCTGAGATGGCCTTTTGTTTAGTGGAATTGAATAACTGAACGTTTGTTTCGTTGGCTGTATAATCTAAATATATAAAAATGAATTGCTGTTCGTTAGTCTCGCTAAAAATCGAAAACGGCTTTACCGATTTGGCTTGTTGGTTTTGAATGACTTTTAAGAGGTTATAAATTGAAGGGAAATAGTAAAACCCACAATTTCATTTTCCCATGTAAATAGTTCGTATCTATCAAACCTTTGACACGTTATTTAATTCTGAAGCAATACGGATTTTACCGGGTCAGCTAGTGTATAATATACCTATATATGCGAGTACCAACATAAAAGCGAAAAATCACGCTAGGAGTTTCAAATTTTTATTTTGCGTGCGGTCTTATTTTAGGACGTAGATGCTTACTAAGACGGGATTTTACGAAATTCAAATAATTAGGGGTTGTTGAAATTAAACTTGCGGATTTTCTCGCGTATACAACACTCCCAAACTTCTTCTTACACCCGACGTTTCGGTCGCTTTCCAGCTACCGTGGTCACGGGGAGACTAATTCGACGATGTTCAGCCTGGTCCTATATAGCAATAATTATATTAGGGGTTGTTTTTTGGATTGATAGTTTGTATTAAATTTCGACATTCGACACAAATTACTATAAGTTCTAAGCGTTTCGAATTTTGGATAGAAATATATGTAAGGTGATACCTTAGACGGGATTTTGAGAAAGTCGATCCCTAGGGGTATGTTTTTGGAGTCGATAGTCTGTATGAAACAGATACATCAGGGTCGGTTAGAGGAACCGCTTACCGCTTTCGCAACCCTATAAATTAGTACCTAGCACTAGCAGTAGTTTCTACTAGTGGTAGAGCTTCAGTCACGGACCTCGCGGGCGTAGGCACCACTGCATTACCTAATATACTTGCCGCTAAATGGTAGTGGTAGTGTTCAGTACTATCGTGTTCCGGTCAGGTGGTAATGTACGGCCTTGTAATTTCCTGCACAGAGGCATAACTTTTTGGTAAGTTCATTTGTGACAGTTGTCTTCATGTTCTTCATGCTAGGCATGTCTGCTTTGAGTTCACTATTTTAAATTGTATATTTAAATATTTTTATAGGTATTTATATTTGGATATATATATGCATAATAAAAGGCAGAATATTAGTATAGGCAAGGACCTTCATTAATTGAAAACACACCGTTACATTATATGTTTAATAAATGAGCCTCTATAATTTCACTGTACAACTATCACTTTATTACTTTAATCACAATAATCGTATATATTCATTAATTCACTCATACTTGCTAATTAACACTACGTTCACGATCACAATCACTTCGTTATAACACTTATTACTTAAAGCGCCCTTGGGCGTTCCCTTTCGAGGTTAAAGTATCAATCCATCGTTGCTAACAATGTCACACTTTAAATAGCCTAATTTTACCGGAAAGTAACACAACAGCGCCAAAGTTACGTTCATTAGCCGTTAAATACGACACTAGCGACACCACGAGCGACGACGGCGCCAAAGTTGCTTGCATCAACCGATAGATGCGACAACATCCGGCCATGCTGCAGACGAGGTTGTCCTCAACTTCGTTCCGGTCTGGTGCAGCAGCTGAGAACAGAACATTCCTGTTAATACTAGAAGATGATAAAACTCTTTAGAGCATTCTTCACAATTTGTTTAGCAACAGTACAAGTTATTCAGAATGCTTTATTTTGCCAAGTTCCGAACATTGAAGGTGTCCTACAGTTAGTCTTTAGCATACAAATCAGTTGTATTTCTCTTTATGGTAACAGCGTCCATACAGATTTCTGTTTTACCTGATACAATGAATGACCATTATATTGTCATACTCGTATTCTTACTAACAGCGTCCATACAGATTTCTGTTACACTCTCGGACTACAATGCGACACCGCCCAACTGTTCGAAGCTTATGCACTTGACTCCTATATACCTTGACCTTTAGATTATTATTTTAACAATTACCTGTACATATCATACCTTCTCGTGTTCGACAACATCCGGAATCAAACCTCACTGTTCTCGAGTCTGACCCATGGTTTCATGTTTTCGACACAAGCAGTTCCATTATAGCGCTTGGAGCTCCTCTCTGCACCTCTCATATCTTCCACTTTGTATCGGTCTTTTCCAAGAATCTCTGTTATCTGAAATGGTCCCTTATACAACGGCATTAATTTCTTGCTTTGGCCATCATTAGTACAGCTTGGTATTTTGATAACAACTAAATCTCCAATTTCGTAATTGTGTGGCTGTTTTCTTTTAGAGTCAAAAGCAATTTTCTGCTTTTCAGCGTTAGTTTTAATGTTCTCATCAACCTTGACGCGTAACTTCGTCACATCAAACAACTGTTCGTCATCATCAACCGTTTTATCGCCGTTCATTTTAAGTCTGTATCCAAAGAAAACCTCACTTGGTACAGCAGATGTTGTTTTGTTAATTGTGCTGTTAATGCCTTGTTGAATACTAGTTATTTGTTGATCCCATTTATCGTAATCAGTGTCTGCCCCCATACTACGCAGTGCCTCTAATATTGTTAAGTTATACCTCTCAACTTGACCGTTAGAACGAGGTACTGCTGTGGCTATAATATGTGCTCTAATATTCCGTTCATTACAATAATTTGAAAATAATTTCGAAGTAAATGCACTACCTGCATCACAAATTAATCGTTTAGGATTTCCAAATACTTTAAATATTTTGTCTAATTCGTTAATCACAATTTTACTTTTTGTGTTTTTTACTGCGCTTATGAAAACAAATTTCGTAAATGCGTCAACAATTACAAGCAAATATGTGTTTTTCAAAGTTGTCTTTATAAATGGCCCCAAATGATCGATATGCAGAGTGTGAAAAGGCCTCGCATATTTCGGAATCGAATTTAACATGCCGGGTTTTTTTCCATGAGCATTTTTAAAATATATACAATTAAGACAATTCCGGATATATTTAGTCACAGTCTTTTTTAATCTCGGAAACCAATATTGCGACTTTATCCGTTCAACAGTTTTATCGACTGCAAAATGGCCAACATCATCATGATTAATTTTAATAATTTGCCATATACAATTTTTAGGCACAATCCAACGTCTACCATATTCAGTCCTACGAAATACTTTATTGCCTAATAGTTCATATTCGTTAAACACCTTTTTATTTGCATCGGCTTCTCCTGATTGTAAAATATCTCGAATGTTGCTTATACTATTATCTTGTAACTGTACGGACAATATCCAATCACCTTCAGTTATTGACATTACCGTATCTTTAGTTACAACATTTAGTTTTTTTGTTTCCATGGGATTCCTGCTCAGAGCATCCACATGTTGCATTTGACATCCCGGTCTATGGACAATTTCGAATGTAAATTCTTGCGTTTGTAACACCCACCTAGCTATACGAGGTATAATTTCTTGTTTGTTTATGGCATGTCTGACTGCATTACAATCTGTTATAATTTTGAATTGCGAGCCAAGTAGATAGTGACGAAATTTTTGCAAACCAGTAATAATTGCTAATAGCTCTAATTCGAATGAATGATACCGTTTTTCGTCACTCGTTGTTTGTCGACTGTAGAAATAAATAGGTTTTTCACCTTTATTAGTAATCTGCATTAGTATACAACCTAAACCATCCCGACTGGCATCTGTATAAAGTATCAGTTGTGCTTTCGGATCAAATATATTTAAAACTGCGTTATCAATTAAAGCCTCTTTTAAATTAATTACTGCCTGATCTTGTTGCGGCCCCCAGTTCCAAGACACATTTTTCTTTAGTAACCTTGTTAAAGGGCTGCATAAAATAGCACAGTTTTTAATAAATTTGCGGAAATAGTTAATCAAACCCAAAAATTGCCTTAGTTGATGTACTGATTTTGGGATAGGATAGTTTTGAATACATTTTATCTTCCTTTTATTTGGACGAATACAGTCTTTAGATATTTCATAGCCTAAAAACATAATTTCATTTTTAAAGAAGTGACACTTATCTAAATTTATAGTCAAATTATTATTTTCAAAAATTTCAAAAATTTTTTCTAAGCAAGCAATGTTTTGTTCAAGGGTCTCTGTAGCTACTAATAAGTCATCCATATAACAAATAACCTCTCCAAAACGCAGATTCCCTAGCACTTTATTCATGAGTTTTTGAAAAACTGATGGTCCATTACATAACCCAAAAGGCATTCTAATAAATTCGTAATGACCGTCCGGTGTTACGAAAGCCGTTTTATGTCTGGATTCTTTTTTTACCATTATTTGATAATACCCACATTTTAAATCGAGTGAGCTATAAAATGAACACCCTTGAAGCCTATCAATAAGATCTTCTATTACTGGCATGGGATATTTTTCTTGTACTGTAATTTTATTCAACTTCCTATAATCTATGCATAGCCGTTTATCACCGGAAGCTTTGCTGACTAATAAGGCTGGACTTGCATACGCCGAATGACTTTCTTGTATAATCCCATTATCTAATAGTTCACCAACTAATTTTCTCATGACAATTTTTTCAGATTCAGGTAAACGATACGGACGTTGACATACTGGTTTATCAGATGTTAATTGTATTTCTAATTCTACACTAGATGTATGTCCCAAATGGTTTAAATCACTAGATACACATTTGGGGTATTTGGACAAAATAGATTTTACAATATTATTATGTTCTATAGCTTCCGGCTGATTTGCACAAGAAAGCATAGCTACCGTTTGGAACTTTTCAGATTGAAAAGTCAGGGTATCTCCTATACGAGTGTACATAATGCTGCGATCTTCTGTAAAGTTTCTACCTATTAATATATTACACCCTGTAATAAGCTTTATTACATAAAATGTAACAATGCAATCTACTGTATCTATTCTAAGATTTACTATTACCGCGTGTGTAACTGTCGTCGAAGTTTCTCCTGTAAATCCGACTAAGGACACTGGAGCATTGAGTTTAACGAGTTTTAATCCGTATAAATTAACTAAGTCATAAGTTATTAAAGAACAATCACTTCCCATATCTATAAATGCGTTGCATTCTATATTATTTATAAAAACATCTTTGAAAAACTTTTGCTTTGATTTGTTAGTACCGCTTATTAATTTAACTTCGGATTTTTCATTTTTAGACTGCTGTTTTAATCTACAAGCGATTTCCAAATGGCCAATCTTTTGACAATGCGTACATCTAATATTGCCTTCTAGGTTACAATGATATCGTTTATGTCCTGTTTCTCCACACCTAAAACATACTGCTACATTGTTTCGCTTAATAACATTATTATTAGTATTATTGACCTTATTGTCAGATTGATTCTCAATATTGCTTTGACCATATCTAGAAAAGTATGGTTTGCTCTGAACTGAATTAGTATTTTTACTACTAGTAGCTTTTTCAGAATAAGTGTTAATTCTTCCATGTAAAAAAGAAGCTAAATCATCGCAATATTTAAAATTTCCAGCTTCTGACGCGGTAGTTATATTTTTATCACCTATTGACCCAACGATGATAGAAATCATATCACGTTCTGAAAACCCTAATCTCAGTCTATCTATTTTATTTTTTTGTTGGAAATAAAATTCGTAAAGGGATTGATTTTCTACTGGTCTAGTATCAATTAATTCTTTAAGCAAAGCAAACATATTCCGTTTAATCTGAAATGTATCCAGCAATGCCTCTCGCCAATCTTTCCAAGTCCATTTTGTCCAATATGTATGATTTTTTTGCAAGGAATCATACCACATTTTGGCGGTATTACGTAATTTCTGTAACGATTGATACACCATGACGCGATCTGACCAACGAAAAGAACGAGCATTGGCTTCTACAACACTAACCCACATTTCAATATTATCCACCAAGGGGTCAAATTCAGGTATAACGGCTGATAAAAGAGTGACATGTTGACTTACAGTTGGTGACGACTTACGATGAGACTTTTTTCTTCTTCGTTCTTTACAATCACTGCTAGAGGATGAGCTCGAGGAATCAGACGTACTCGAAGGCGGCCGTTTTTCTCGCCTTTTTTGACGTTTCGGCATAATGTAGGCGGGGTAGATTGAACACTTCTGATAATAAAAGGCAGAATATTAGTATAGGCAAGGACCTTCATTAATTGAAAACACACCGTTACATTATATGTTTAATAAATGAGCCTCTATAATTTCACTGTACAACTATCACTTTATTACTTTAATCACAATAATCGTATATATTCATTAATTCACTCATACTTGCTAATTAACACTACGTTCACGATCACAATCACTTCGTTATAACACTTATTACTTAAAGCGCCCTTGGGCGTTCCCTTTCGAGGTTAAAGTATCAATCCATCGTTGCTAACAATGTCACACTTTAAATAGCCTAATTTTACCGGAAAGTAACACAACAGCGCCAAAGTTACGTTCATTAGCCGTTAAATACGACACTAGCGACACCACGAGCGACGACGGCGCCAAAGTTGCTTGCATCAACCGATAGATGCGACAACATGCATGATATGTATAGTTTTATGTATATGTAAAAATGTATATTATTTAGCTTATATTTACATACATGTATTATTTCGGTTTAAGTAATATATTCCATGTAATAATAGGTATTCTTGTCAATGTTACTTTTAAAAAACAACGTTATTTATACTTATCTATAGTCGATATAACTAGATATGATTATTTGCAATGTTCTGCACCATTTTTTTTTCTGTACAACCCAAAGGTTGACTGGCAGAGAATGCTTCTTAGCATTAAGTCCGCCTCATATTAAAATATTGTGCTTGAAAGTATAAATAAATAAATAACACTTAAGGCCTCAGAAGTGGTAGCGCATCTGCATTTTGACCTGTGGTCTTTGTGTGTCTATATTCTGCAGTCGTTTCTTGACATCAATGTGAACTGCATGCTTGTTTCCAGGCAACGGCAATTTGATGGTGCGTACGCCCGCGAGCGCCGTCACTGGAGCTACCACCAGTGGTATATTAATAATTAATGGATGATATTAAATAGAGCCTTATTGTTCAAACTCTGAAATAGCGTGTTATAAAAGAGCATAATATTAATAACGATTTTAATTTCAACACTGCACTGTTGTTCAAACTTTGTTCATTAGGTGCAATGCGGCGTCAGTGTCCAGGTAACACGGTGATCCCGCTGCATACCCGTAAAGAGCTTGCGGCGGGAATTTTGCTGTACCAGTATCTTATTGGAGAAATTTTGAGAAAATGTGAAATCAAGACCTTCAAGATTTAAAGTACTTAGTTCCTCACTAATGTTGTAAAATTATAAGCCTGGGTTGCACCAAGATATTTGTTAAAATTAGTCATTGTAAGATTTCATATCCTTCTTTAACATTAAGAGATTTCTTTACGTTAAAGAAGTGTGTGAAATGTTACAGTAACTTTAACCGTAGTAAATATCGTGGTGCAAACCAGGCTTATAATTTATTATCATTAGTGAGGAACTAAAGATACTTAACAATTTCCCAGGCTTAATGTGAAAGTAACCTTGTCTTTACTCTTTTAAGGACACTGCACCAATTGCTATGAAATTTAAGGTGGAATTAGGTTGAACCCTAAGAAAGTACACGAATGTTCTTCCTTGTGCTAAAACCAAATACTTACTATGCGAATTCGTGGGATAAGGGTAGTACATTAAGCAAAGATACATCTTATATAAATATCGATAAAAAGCTAGGCAGAGATGTCATAGATCATTTGTTTTATGTTGCGCTATTTTTTACTCCGCCTGTTATTCCCGTTAGATTATAATGAGTAAACATGAAACGTACTGAGGTGATCCTTGTGTGGAATATATGGATCACTTCATGTAATTAAATCGTTCCATCTGGCCTTAATAAAATGATGAATTAATTTTTCTCATGATAATTCCACCTATTCCCCTGCAGTTTGCATTACAGCTTTACGAAAACAGGATTTCGTGGGATGGATCCCAAGAGATTTTTTTTTTTTTTTTTTATGTAATAAAAGTGGCAAACAAGCATGCAGTTCACATTGATGTTAAGTGATGACTGCAGCCTATAGACACCCACACAATGACCAGAGGTCAAAATGCAGATGCGCTACCACTCCTGAGGCATTAGGTGTTATGCCTCTGTGCCGGAAATTACAAGGTCGTACATTACTACCTGACCGGAACACGATAGTGCTGAACACTACCATTTAGCGGCAAGTATATTAGGTAATGCGGTGGTTCCTACGCCCGCGAGCTCCGTCACTGGAGCTCTACCTCCTTCCTGGAGCTTTCAAGAGAATATTCAAATATTCCGCAGCTGCAGTATCAGTGATGGTGGAACGGGATGGAGACAAATCATCCTACTCCATAAGTTTTTTTTTATAATGTTAAATAATCGTTTGGCTTAAAAATCTACAATGAAATCGTAATTATATTTATTCATATTTCTGTGGCCAAATAGCATGGTTAATAATTGTAGTTAAATTTAGCTAGATACTTTTAACCATCGCGCAATATAAATTAAACTTCAACACAAAGTCGATTTATCAGTTAAAATCTCTCAGAGTTTATAAACACAGACATGTTTGATCTCATAATTGGGTAAACATTAGGTCGTATTTGATCATTCTATTTGCTTATTTACTTTCGTTCGTAACCTAAGATTGAAGTTATTAAACTTATTGATTTCCTAGCCGTCGAATATTCATCATGTGTGTACATACACGTGTGTTTACTGGTGGTAGAGCTCCAGTGATGGAGCTCGCGGGCGTAGGCACCACCGCATTGCCTAATATACTTACTGCTAAATGGTAGTGTTCAGCACTATCGTGTTCCGGTCAGGTGTATATGTACGGCCCTGTAATTTCCGGCACAGAGGCATAACACCTTAGGCCTCAGGAGTGGTAACGCATCTGCATTTTGACTTCGGTCTTTGTGTGGGTGTCTATAGGCTGCAGTCATCACTTAACAACAATGTGAACTGCATGCTTGTTTGCCACTTCCATTACATAAAAAAACATGAACTTAATTTTTGACCTTGATTATTATATGTATTTAATGAAAGAGGTAAGAGGTAGGTAGATAATAGTCATTGAGTTACTTTGAATTGTTATCAGAAAGTGCGACTACTGGCGCCATCTCTGGCTGGTATGTCAATATAGTTCTATTATAAACTAATTTATTAGAGAAACACTAGGTGGTACCCCTATCGTCTTAGTTATGAGGGGATTATCGATAACTGCTATACTGAAAGAGGCTATTTCAAGAGAGGATATTGGGGATACGACAATTGTAATTGTATTTGACATATAATTTCAAGGATATAATGCAGAGTGTAATAAAACAATAAACTCCATTTATGTCTACTTACAGTAGTATAGGTCAATTAAAAATTGTAAATTATAGGACATAAAAATAACAGCAACAAAAAGAGAAAAAAAATATTTGCAACCCCAAATTGTTTCGACGCCGAAAAACAAAATTTATCAATATTTTCTAATTGAACGAAGAAAATCATGCATGCATGGCAGACATGTTACCGGGCGCCAGATTGATGCTCGCATCCTTAAGCGGGCTTGCATAGCTTCGCTTGTGTGCTTAATAGGTCAGTGAGGCGTATTGTCAACTGGGGTGTATTACCCAGTTTTACCCTATACAAAGTCACCCATCAGACTACGCCAGTTGGGAACCATCCCAGTAGATGGTACACCCGCTGGCTTTTAAAATGTGCTCTAATAGGCTCTTGCTCTTTATTACAGACACTAAAAAGATATTGAAAATCTTGTATGCAAATGTACAAATACATGTGTGATGAGTTACAAGCATAATTTTTTCGTAAATCATAACTGTATTCGGTCACGCAATGCTTAAGAAATTTATTTTGGCAACAAATTAAAAAACTGCACCTAAAATATGCAAACAAAATGAAAAACTACTTTAATCATTTCAGATACTAGCAAACAAACTGGTTCATGTTATTCCAACAACGAGAATCCTAAATTATGTTCTCAATATAATAAACCTTGCGTTATTTTAGTTCATAATATATTTGCTGATCGAAATAGCTAACATGACTAAACAAATGATCTGTGATGCCTTTGGGTCAAATTTAATCAGTTTGATGTTTATTTTGTTCTGAATAGCTTATAAATGCATTGAATTTGGGCACGCGTTGATGAAATAAATGTTGAATTTAATTTAATCCTGACGTGAAGACATGATTTTCGCATTGGACAGGTATATTGATTCATCAACGCCCACGCATGGCCCCGCGGCTGGTATAGATCGCAAGCGATCTAATAGGTTGAGCGATACGGGCGCGGTGGTTAAACCGTCGGTCTCGGTTGCTATAGATAGATAGCAGTCGTTAAACCTTGTTGGAAGCCTTATGGGCGGTTTGAAAGCATCCGACAGCGGGTTGGCCACTAACCCTAACCTCACCAACCCGCATTGGAGCAGCGTGGTGGAGTAAGCACCAGGCCTCCTCCCAAAAAGGGAAGAGACTCGAGCCCAGTAGTGGGACGGGATTACCATTTTTTATGTAATGGAAATGGCAAACTGGCATGCAATTCACATTGATGTTAAGTAATGACTGTAGCCTATAGACATATACATAAAAACCAGAGGTCATGTCTCTATGACATGTCTTATAACGGAGCCATGCATTACTTTATTAACTTACTTTATTACTTTCCTAACTGGAACACTACCATTTATCGGCAGAAAGGTTAGGTAATGCAGTGGTGCCTACGCCCTCGAGGTCCTACACTTGGACCCACCAGTAAAATAACGTTGAAATGAATAATGTTTTGAAAGAATCTTACTATATTGAGCTCTTAGATGAGTTACATTTTTTTTTATAAGTAACACCGAAAGATTTTAATTATTATTTTGGACGAAGGTCAAGTAGCCTATTTAATTAAGTTATAGTTAACGGTTCAATATCATTAACGTTTTAGTTTCACTGTAATTTATCATCGTTAATTTAACCAAACCGGACGATCACGAAGATTCAGAAGTCGAAAGGCGAGTACAATCGATCATTCTCGAAGTTCCAAGTTGCATGATGAATGGGATACTTAAATCATTAGATTTTTATCAAGGTTCCAAGGAAATTATTTTCCTGAGGTATTTGTGGCAATCTACGTAATTATGTAGTAAAGTAGAACAATAAAACGGATATGTTAAAGTCAGGGTCGTATTCTGATACCTTTTTGCATTACAATATATGAATCTATACATCTATACAAATAAATAAAATTGGAGTGTCTGTTTGTCATACCAAAATAGACGCTTTTTACTTAATGCATATGTATGTTATGTATACACGGTACATATACCAAAACAACATTTTTTTTCCATTTTTGTTTGTCTGTCTGTTTGTTCCCGTTAATTTCGGGAACGGCTTTACCAATTTTGACGGGACTTTCACTGGCAGATAGCTTATGTAAAAAGGAGTAACAAAGGCTACTATTATACTGGCTGCGCCCACGACTTCGTCCGAGTAGATGAACAATCATAAATTCTCACGCAGACGAAGTCCCGGGGACAGCTAGTCTAAAATGAATGAAGTTCGAATCGGTCGCGGTGCGAAACGCGCGTTTCGTGATACAAAGACAACGCATTTGCATTTTGACCTCTGGTTTTTATGTATATATCTGCGGGCCGCAGTCATCACTTATCATCTATGAGAACTGTATGCTTGTTTGCCACCTTCGTTACATAAAAAAACCGGTTAAGTGCGTGTTGGGCCACGCGGAGTGTAGGGTTCCGTAGTTTTTAGATTTGATGAATGTAAAAAAAAAACATTTTCTATTTATAGCTATGGAGTTTTTCATAAGTTTCTCGTATTACATTTGGTCGACTATTACTCGCAAACTTGTAAGGCCAACTTAATTTCTAACATTTAGTTGGTAGAGGGTGGAGGGACATTTGAGTTTAAAGAAAATTGGCAATTTAAAGCTTAATAAGTCACGAATAGTGAACTAAATCGAAAAATGATTTTAGCACACCCCAACCATTTTGACGACCCGGTTAGTCCAGCGGTATGAATTGACTGTTTGATTCGAAGGGTCGCGGGTTCGATCCCCGCACCGGGACAAATATTTGTATGGCCTACAGATATTTGTTTCGGGTCTGGGTGTTTGTGTATGTGTTTTTTGTATATAACGGCACCTACGACACAGGTTTATACCTACTGTGGGGCTGTGAGTGTAAGCGTATTTTATTATATTTATTTTATTATTTTATTTTTTAAAAACCTATTTTTATAAAACGAAAAAAAAGAATAATCCCCGCGTTACATGTAGGGGAGGTAACCTAAATAATTTTATTTTGCATGGTCTTATTCTAACACTTTGCCGGCTTGATCAAGGTGTATACTTGTGCCAAATTTCAAGTCTCTAGTACCAATATTTTCGCGGTAAACCGCGGACGGACCGACAGATGGACATGGCGAAACTATAAGGGTTCCTTGTTTTACTACGGAACCCTAAAAAGACGTGACACGTAATAGCTTTGCCCTTCTACAACGACATTTTATTTAAAATTTCCTAATGGGATGCATAATTCTTATTTACAGCGTTACGAACAGTGCATTTTGTTTACCGAATTATGAAAATTTGTATTCAAACTTCTGCGCTTCTATTTTTACGGACGAAGAGAAATTGTGTACTTTAAGCTTAAATTGTAACATTACAACACGACAAAAACATTGTAGTTTTATTTTCCCAAATTAGTACTGTCTGCTTGTTTTATTAATTTCAGTTCGTTGATTTCTGAGCGCATGTAACAGTCGAGCAAGTTGTGTTCGTGATTATTCATATTTTCTTCCTCGAAAAAGTTTTGGTATAAAATACACCTTCTGGTTTTAGGTTGGGTTCTTATTATATATATTTTATTCCAAAACGAAAATACAGTTTCCCTTTTTGATTTTACCTAACCTAACCTTTTTTGAAATAATTAAATAATAAATAAGCAAGTGATATGAGAGACTCTGCAGTTTATACAATATTGGGAAGACATCGCTGTGTTCTTAATAATTGTCATACAGATTTTATTTTTCGCAATGACACATGCGAGTGAATTTTGAAAATAAAGAAAAAAAAATACGTTGGGCAGGAATCGAACCTGCGACCGCAGGATAACCGTTCAGTTATATTAAAAAAGTTCAGCCGTTTCACCATTAAGCAACCAAAGTCCACATTCGAACGTCGATTTATATTTCCGTGGGTGTCGTGAACATGCTTAATATAATACAAGAATATTATAAAATAGTATTATATCTTTATAATATAATACATTTTTATTTCACTACTACTACTACGATGTAGGTTGTGGGTTCGATTTCCGGGTCGAGGGCTATCAGAGATAACAGTTTAAAACCCTTTATCTCTGGTTCTATTGGGACTTTTCCATTTTCTGGAAGTTTCCCAGTACCTCAGAGTTTGGTAATGTATGGCAATATCTTCCTGGGACCAAAATGCAACCGGCGAATACTGGGTTTTTGCATATATGCTAAAATGCATGCATTTACCTCTGCCTTCTCCCGTCGGGGATTACAGGCGTGAAGTTACGTACGTACGTACAATATATTTTGTCTTCATACTCGTATTTAACTCAGATTGAACGTTTATCGAAATTTTCAATCACAATTCCTTAAATGATTCAATCACTTGAAAATAATGTCATTAATATTCAAAACATTTTCCACTTTTTGTATGTTTTATTAACTTCAAAGTTGCATCAAAGCCTTATGAACATAAAATATGCATTTTCACAAAGTAGTGAACAGTAAATTACTTTTTAAAACCATCTTTCAATTTTCTCGACTCATCTGCTCTTCAAAAACTTTTAACTTAGAAATTTCGGAATATCCTTTTTACCGCACGTGGCGATGACCGTTCCATCCAAATGGGTACCAATTGTGTGGGTGTCTATAGGCTGCAGTCATCACTTAACTTCAACGTGAACTGCATGCTTGTTTACCACTTTTATTACATAAAAAAAAAATTCTTTTCCTTCGCAAAATTTTCAATTGCACGACCACATTGAGTTTTCTACACTGCCTTAAGGTTGACTGGTAGAGAATGCTACCTAGCATTAAGTCCGCCTCATGTACTTTTATTGTGCTTGGAAGATTAAATAAATAAATAAATAAATATTCTTTCTATATGCTCGAACCATCGGAGCATGCCCATCTACGTTACACAAAAAAAACTGCCTTGGTGATTAAGTGTTATTTAAAGAGTATTGCACTATTTTGGCCTCGGGACGATACCACAATGCTACAATACAACGCTGCTGACCACCCCGGTCAGCAACGTGCTGTCGAACATCACTGTTGGGGACATCTATACGCTTACACTCACGCAATCTAAGTGAAAGATTTTTGTCCATCAGTAGCACAAATAACCTCCAATAGATACCGCATTCAAAGCAACCGACGCTCACAACACATTAGTGTATAAGTGCATTTTGCTAGCATATAATGCAATGCTCAAAATCGCGACGCTGCCTGACAGCCAATCACAGCGTTTAGTTACGTTTCCCGCAACCCCCGCATACCCCAAAAAACGGTGAACACGGATCCGAACAAATACTCACTAATAAAAAAAAAAAACGTAACTTCACGCCTGCAATCCCCGAAGGGGTAGGCAGAGGTAAATGCATGCATTCAAGCATACATGCAAACACCCACGATTCGCCGGTTACGTTTTGGCCCATGTAACAGGTGGCGAGCCTGTTGACATCTCCGGGCACATTACCAAACTTTGAGGTACTGGGAAATTTCCAGAAAATGGAAAAATCCCAATAGAACCCGAGACAAAGGCTTTTTCACCATTATCTCTGATAACCCCCTACCCGGGAATCGAACCCAAGACTTCAGCGTAGTAGTAGTGGCCTGCTACCACTAGGCTATCGAGGCAGTTTACTCACTAATGCGGTATCTATTGGAGGTTATCTGTGATCAGTGGCCACCTTTCGGTTGAAGAAGTGATGATGATAATGACACTACTACTAGGTACTTATTATAAAAATAATAATAATGGCAACCCATTATACGTCCCACTGCTGGGCACGAGTCTCTCCCCTTTTAGGGGGGAGGCCTGGAGCTTACTCCACCACGCTGCTCCAATGCGGATTGGTGGAGGTGGGTAGGTTAGTGGCCAACCCGCTGTCGGATGTTTTCAAACCGCCCATAAGGCCTCCGACAAGGTTTAACGGCTGCTGTCTATCGATAGCAACCGGGACCGACGGCTTAACGTGCCCTTCAAAGCACGGAAACGCGCATTTAATTTGCCACTAGCGGTCACCCATCACACTACCCGACCGCGCCCGTAGTCCTTAACCGAGCAGATCGCTTACGATCTACACCAGCCGCTGGGCCATGCGCGCTTCACGGTACTTATTATACCAATTCATTTCATTATATACAATCAATTCATTTATAGAGAAATACATTAAAATGTCAAACAGTACTACAAAGTACTTCGAACGCAGTAGATAACAAGGTATTAAAAGGCAACAATCAACCTTAAACTTAGAGCCTATCTGTTAAGAATAAATTCAAGTTCAGCACGAAAGAAATGAGTCAAGACGAATGGTCTGAAATAAAACAATACTCAGTTGAATAGTCAAATGAAACGTTAAAAACCGTTTGGGGCCTTCTGATTACGTCTCCTAAATTAAGCAGGGCACAGGTGCTGAATATTTAAAAAGGTAGCCTTACTGACTCTAAAAACTCTGATTAACTTTATCTTGTATAAAGTTAATGCTTTACCGAGACAAAGTACGCCAGATTAAGAGTAATTGGCACTTGGATTAATAAAAGGCATCTTATTTCAAAGATTTGTTTAATTTGCAAATTTTGATGTGAATGTTTGATCATTATTCCGACACGTGGTGGTGGAGGTGGTTTTACTGGTGGTAGAGCTCCAGTGACGGAGCTCGCGGGCGTAGGCACCACCACATTACCTAATATACTTGCCGCTAAATGGTAGTGTTCATCACTATCGTGTTCCGGTCAGGTGGTAATGTACGGCCCTGTAATTTCCGGCACAGAGGCATAACACCTAATGTCTCAAGAGTGGCAGCGCATCTGCATTTTGACCTCTGGTCATTGTGTGGTTGTCTATAGGCTGCAGTCATCACTTAACATCAATGTGAACTGCATGCTTGTTTGCCACATTTATTAAATAAAAAAAAAAAAAAAAAAAACGTGAATGGAGCTGCCCAATTCAATCCTCATTTTCGCTTCGTTTATTGCACTCTAATATAAGTTAATTTATAAACATCTAATTAAATTACTCAAAAATGAACGGTCAAAAGTCTTAAGAATCGGCGTGCATGTATGAAGAGAATGATGAAGGTAAATGAGGCACTGGAGGTGTGGCAGGACCGGGATAGCTGGCGCTCCACAATCTCTGCCTACCCCGTTAGGGTCCTGGCGTGAAGATACATACACACTTAAACGTTATTACGTCAAAAAAAATATTTCTGTAGGTACTTAAAATGTCACTAACAACGACTAAGTTATGAGATTAAATACTAACCGTATTTGCCGTCACATGCTTTTATTACTTAATACACACTCTGCGTACTCCGTGAAGGACTTGGCGTGAAGATACAAACATACATCATTCAACCAAACTAATGTTAAACATATTATGATGAAATAAACCCTGTCTGGTTCGCATTTACGAGTTTGCAGCTGAGCCAATTGTGATGCACTTAAACATGGAGGTTTTTTTATGTAATGGAAGTGGCAAACAAGCATGCAGTTCACATTGATGTTAATGCAGATGCCACTCTTGAGCCCTAAGGTGTTATGCCTCTGTGCCGAAAATTACAGGGCCGTACAAAGGAGGTTGAACAAAAGCTTTCTTGAACCTAAACCATATTGGAAATAAAAAATGTATCAACTTAGTACAAGGATAAGTTACAGAAATTTTGCATTAATTCATTCAGGTTACCCAAAACACTATTTCTAAAGTAGTAAAAAATGTTTTTCTTTTATAACATCTTAGAAGCGAAAGCGTCTTTGAGTGTGCAATTTACTCAAAGAGCTATTTAGTCTAGTTGCTATCTTTGAGCGCAATACTCATTCCATTTCACAGATAAAAGTAAATGCTTAGGATAAAATGAATAAGAAAAGCCTTGGTATTATAGCAACGGACATGCGATTACCACAATAAATAGGTTGTAGTAATGGGAGCGGGCGAGATTTGAGTGTGAATGCCTTCTTCTGATATCTAATATCTATACTATCCATCCATACTATGTTTATTCTAAATGCCAAGTTCTGTTTCTCCGTCTATCAATCTGTAATAAGTTCATGGCCTAACCACCATACTGATTTGAATTGTTATGAAAATAGTTGAAGACCCAGATGATGCAGATGCCTCCTGAAAGGATTGAAAGGATATTTCGAGCATATTAGTCATTTTTGCCATAGATTCTCAGTGTCATCATCGATTTGGCAGTAAGTGATGCGGATATCCTCACTACCACCAACATAGGGCAAAACTGCGCCACTGTAACACTGTTTTTTTTTAATACTACGAATTGCATAATATTTCTTCGGCATGATTATTGTATTTTTAAAGTTCATGTCAAGTAAGTCTCTTATGGCGTGGACATAATAATATTAGGCACGCTGGAATAGAGTGTCCCCACTCTTAGGGCTTGTAAAACTGCTTTTGTTTTACAAATAAGCAGGCTGCTAATTTATTAACATTTTCACATAATATTCGTGCTAATTAAATAAGACTCAGCTCCATGTTGCTATAGAGAAAATTTAATGTGAATAGACGATAATAATAGGCGCGGCGAGATATAATTATGATCCTAATAAAGGGTGCCTTTGTTGTCAAAACTATTATATTATAAAATTAGAACCTTTTAATTAAATCTATCACGAAACGTGAGTCTTCGAAGTCGTTTAGAGTCGTCTTAATTTTTTGGTGATCTTCATAAAAAGATTAACGATTTTTTTATGGCTTGCGAGTTCGTGATCGCAGTGACGGCAATTTAAACAAGGGACGCTGATGCCCATCCCATGTTATTGTATTTACTACCGTCCTATTGAAATGGTTTGACCTCTATTGTTCGATTGAATACAATACACAATTTGGTATTGAATACAATATTGTATTCTGTACACATCAATATACCAAACTAAGAATGTAATGTTATTTTATCTTATTGAGTACTACCAGCTTACTAGCTGTTACACTGGGACGCTTCGACCCATTGGAATCTTTTGTGAACACAAAACACTCTAGATCTGAAGATTATTATGTTAATTCTGGTTGTAATCTCAACAATACCTACACTGCTGGCTCTACGCAAGGAGAACCAAAATATGATGTCTAAAACTCATTCAGTTGGAGTCAGAAAATTTGTCAACTAAATAGAATATTTCCCAGATCCTTTTGATACGACTGAAGAACTTGCCGTTTCCGGAAATTTAATTTGGAACTTTGCAGCATCTCTAATGAAGAAAATTGAAATGTTCTAAGACAGAGTTCATTTGTGATTATTCAACGTTCGTTGATTGTTTGGTTTCTTTTTGTAAAGGTTAGAGACTTTCTAATGTTTATATTTAGAAAACAAAAAAAAACTCTTAAATATAAAATGCTCGTGTTACCGAGTTTGTTACAATACTCCTCTGAAACAACTATACTTAATTTTTTATGTGTATTTGTTAAGTATGAAAATCGTTTTATAAAATACCAGCTGTTTCCCACGGCCTCGCCCGGGTAGATGTCGTTTAAAAAGTAGCCTATGTTCTTTCTCAAAGTCAACTCTATCTCTGTACCAAATTTCAAAGTCCCGTCAAAATCGGTCCAGCCGTTCACAAGATTATCTCCGCCAAACAGACAGACTGACATAAATTTTAAAATATGTTGTTTTGGGTATATGTACCGTGAATACATACATATGCATTTAGTAAAAAGCGGTTATTTCAATATTACAAACAGATACACCAATTTTATTTACTTGTGTAGATATGCGTAAAAATCAGGGTTGCAGCATATCTGGATGAACGAAATGATTCTGCAGTGGAATCCTAACATATTACTTCAACATAATTCAAAAGAATACTAGTACATTAACTGGTGGCAGAGCTCCAGTGATGGAGCTTGCGGGCGTAGGCACCACCACATTACCTAATATTGCCGTGAAATGTTAGTGTTCAGCACTATCGTGTACCGGTCAGGTGGTAATGTACGGCCCTGTAATTTTAACACCTTAGGCCTCAGGAGTGGTAACGCATCTGCATTTAGACCTTGGTCTTTGTGTGGGTGTATATAGGCTGGAGTCATCACTTAACATCGATGTGAGCCGCATGCTTGCTTGCCACTTCCATAACAAAAAAAAATACTACCTACATATTTCGTTAGGTACTGATTGATAAATAAATGTACTTTAAACATTGTTTTTTAAAAATAATTTAAAAGAATACCAGTACATTACAGCTACATAAATTCGTATCATAAAATTTAGGATAGCACTCAAACACCTTATATGACTAAATGTGAAAACTTTCACCGTAGAATTGCCATAATGGTGGCGAGAGGCCATTACGTTATTATGAAGTTGAAACTTTATTAATTTAATGTTATAACTATCCAGGCGTTTGAGTAATGCATCGCTACGGTTGAGTATGAATTAATTTTAATGATCCATTCTGCGAGGGTCTTTGGGGAAATTTAATAATGAGTTTAAATGGTCTTGATTCTTTTTGTAAAGAACGAAATGTTGAAAGAGTTGTAGATGTCAAGTTATTGTCTACAAGAAGGTAGCTTCTTTCTGTGAAGGGTTTGGCAGAGGACTCACATATATCTAAACGATTCAGGAAAGAGTGTGTTGAGTATTATTTGATTCTCTTTGTAAAGAACGAAATATTAATAGAGTTGTAGGTGTCAAATGATTGATTACAAGAATGTAGTTTCTTTCTCTGAAGGGTTAAGATTAAAGGATTTATACATATCTAAACGATTCATTAATGTGTGTATTGAGTATTATTGAACAGTTTTATCAGTGGTGAAAGGCTATACGTTATTATGAAGTTGAAACTTTATTAATTTAATGTTATTACTATGCAGGCGTTTGAGTAATGCATCGCTACGGTTGAGTATGAATTAATTTTAATGATCCATTCTGCGAGGGTCTTTGGGAAAATTAATAATGAGTTTAAATGGTTTTGATTCTTTTGGAAGAGAACAAATTTTTTTTCGATTTCAGAAGGTAGCTTCTTCCTCTGAAGGGTAAAGCAGAGGATTTATACCTACATACCTAAACGATTCAGTGACTATTACATACCTAACAAACCTATACATACCTAAACGATTCAGTAACTATAATATTGAGTATTATTGAACAGATTTATCAGTCCATTTTCATTCCAATCTCATGTATCTAATAGGTACCTACGCTCGGAAGCTCTCTTACTGGAGCTCAATCACCACTTTATAAATGTAACTCAGCATAAATCAATACTCTACTAGTCTATTCCATTCTCCCAAACCTATGTGGTTTGAAAAGGGGTGAAATTTTTTGAATAAGGCAGTATAAATATAAATAATGAACACGAGGAGGATCACCCGTATGAATGAAATGTTCCTGCGAAGAGGAGGAAGGATCCCCCGACCAGGTGAGGTGATAGCGCCTGTTGGGCTGCAACCCAAAGGTTAACGTTGGGTAGTTATATAGAATAGAGCAACTCTTGAAAAAGCTTCGTATTTATTTTTTTTTAATTGTTTTTTCGAGGGGTACGTTTCGCCTCCCAAAGTCTTCGCAAAACAACGCCTTCAGGCCAAAACTCAGAACTGAGGAATATCTGCAGATGTTTGGCAGGTACACGCAAATTGAAGGAGGAGAAAACTGTGGATCTGGAGACCGTGAAGTCAAACCGACTTCAAGGCTTCGATTTCCCCTTGTATTTGTCCCTCGGTACGTAGATCTCAGACGATCTTCTCCGTGATATTGAACGTCGGTGATCGTAGTTTTGTCCTTTTGAAGTGAAATATACACGAAGTGTAAGGTTCGGCAGCTTTGAGTTGAGAAGCTGTTGATCCGGTACCTCGAAGGTTTTGGTTTCTACGAAGACGACGTTTCCGATTCTCAACCAGGTGAATCCATCTTCATCGACCACTTCTTGCTTTTGTATAGCAGCAACCGTTGTGTAAGGCTGCAGTCATTATTTAACATCCCTGTGAGCTGAAAGCTTGTTAACCACTTCCAAAATATAAAAAAATAATAACTAGGCACCTTATGTGGTGAACGCTACAAATAAATAATTGCAAACCATCAATTACATCGAAACTGTGAATTTTAAAAATATTTTTGCTATAATTGTGTTCTATATCGCTTAAAAATAACCGCATCGGCTGTCATTTCAAGGTCAGAAACTTTTGGTAGTCGCAGAAATGTATGTTTGATGTATGTTTGATACGCGCCTGAAAGTTCAAATTCAATTTCGATATCAGCTAGTTATTTTTCTGTATAAACGAGAGTCGAATCTGTATTTCGTTTTATAATAATTTCCGAAAATTGCGATGTTTCGAGGGTGAGTGGTTTCACGTTGATTAATGTTTTAATTATTTCTATATTTACACAAGTAAATATAAAGTAATATAGAGTATTTGAACGATATTTGTTTGATTATCAGTTATTTAAACAGCTATAAAAATAAATAAAATTGGAGTGTCTGTTTGTAATATTAATTAAAGTAAATGCTTTTTACTGAATGCTGATTTAAGTATACCTACACGGTACATATAGCAAAACCACTTTTAGGGTTCCGTAGTAAACAAGGAACCCTTATAGTTTCGCCATGTCCGGCTGTCTGTCTGTCTGTCTGTCTGTCTGTCTGTCCGTCCGCGGTTTAGCGCAAAAACTGTTAGTACTAGAAACTTGAAATTTGGCACAAGTATACACCTTAATCACGCCGACAAAGTGGTAGAATAAAAACGTGAAAAAATATTTTTTTAGGGAAACCCCTACTAGTAACACGCGGACATTTTTTTTTTAATTTTCGATTTTCATATAATGTGAGGTATCGATGGATAGGTCTTTTAAAAATATTATGGGTGTGCTACTATCATTTTTAGATTTAGTGAACTGTTCGTGAATTATTAAGCTATAAAGCGGAAATTTTCGTTAGACACAAGTGTCCCCCCCGCATACAGACTAAACGGTTATTGTTAGAACTTCAAAGGGCAATAGTAGCTACATATAACGAAATTAAAAGGAAAACTATCACACTTATGTTGGCCTTACAAGTTTGCGAGTTATAGTCGACCAAATGTATTTTACTCGAAAATTTCGAATAACTCCATAGAAAATATATATATATTTTTTCATTACATCTCTTATTCTGTATTTACGGAACCCTACACTGCGCGTGGCCTGACACGCACTTGACCGGTTTTTTTTTTATTTTCGTCTGTCTGGCTGTCTGTTTGTCTGTCTGTTTTACCCGCAAATCTCGGGCACGGCTTAACCGATTTTGACGAGATTTTCACAGGCAGATAGCTGTCGTAATGAGGAGTAACTTAAGCTACTTTTATACTAGCTGCGCCCACGACTTCGTCCGGGTATATACTGAAGAATCAAAAATTCTCACGCGGACGTAGTCGCAGGCACAGCTAGTCTTCAATCAAGAGGGTGTACCCATTTATAACATCAGTAAAGGAAAATATTTACCATTAGAACTGTTGAACCGAATCATCATTATTGGAATTAGAATTTGTGTTACATATTTTGTTTCTGAGGCCTAGATTTATTTTATTTAAATTTATATTACAAAGTATGGCAGTACATATTACTGTACATCGTGACATGGTAGCTCTTAACAGCAGTATTTAGCGGCAGGTAATTATATGAGCTTTTTTTAATCATGGATGTGGCAAGCAAGCATGCAATTCACATTGATGCTTAGTCATAACTGCAGCCTTAAGACACCAACACAAAGACCAAGGTCAAAATGCAGATGCCTTACCACTCCTGAGACCTAAGGTGTTATGCCTCTGCGCCAGAAATTACAAGGCCGTACATTACCACATGACCGGAACACGATAGTGCTGAACACTACCATTTAGTGACAATAATATTAGCATATTCTCTGATATTAAGTAATGCAGTAGTGCCTACGCCCGCGAGCTCCGTCACTGGAGTTCTACCACCAGTAAAAATGCAAATGCATGACGCAATAATATCAAACCGACATATTTTACTGGAAAGTTCATAACTAATATTATAAAGCTGAAGAGTTTGTTTGTTTGTTTGAACGCGCTAATCTCAGGAACTACTTATCCGATTTGAAAAATTATTTCAGTGTTAGATAGCTCATTTATCGAGAAAGGCTTTAGGCATAACATCACGCTCAGATAAATAGGAGAGGGTAGGTAACATTACACCCGCGCAAAGCCGGGGCGGGCCGCTAATGTATTATATAACTTCAGTTTCAACCATAATTGTCAACCATATTCGCAACAAATAATGACATCTCAATAAAAAAACTTGCGGCTAGGAAAATGCGACCATGAAACTTGGCAAAGATACGACATCCCGATCATAACATCAAAGGATGCTGTCAAATTACAACAACATTAGAGAGGGGTGTCGTCGATATTAAAAGTCCCGTCTCAAATGTTATTGCTGGCGGTAACGTCGGCTGTTGGACCCTCGTTACGCTGTCTAGAGGCACCAAGTATTCAACAAGTGCTACGTCATTAATTTGTTTGTAGACCTTTGAGAACGTGTGTAGTGGTATGGTTTTGTAATTTTTTTGGGGTACCTTGTTTTTGTGTTGGGAAGATCTACAGAAGAGAAACTATATTTTTGGAATATTTTCTCAAAAAATCTACTAAAAAGGTGAAAAGATGTTTTGGTACAATCTTTTAAGAGGCCATCTATTGCCAACCATGCTTGTTAGGCAACCGATATAATAGACTTTTCAGTTTATTGAATATCGTAAAGAAGACGCTTTTACCCTTAATAATTGTTTTTATATTATTTTCCATTAACACATGCTTGTGAAATATATTTTATTTTAAAGAAAAATGGAAAGAAACATTTTTTTGACTTCAGGCGAGACTCGAACTCGCGGCCTACTGGGAATCTAGTCCAGCCGCTCTTCCAATTGAGCTACTGAAGTCCTGCCCGATTTGTCAAATCTTTCCTTCACATTTAGTGCCTTGCTTTATGGTAGCAGTAGCGCCATCTATTGCCAACCATGCTAGTTAGGCAACCGATATAATAGAAATAACGTTTTCGTAGGTTTTCGCTAATTTCTACAACGATATAATAGACTTTTCAGTTTTTTTGAATATCGTAAAGAAGTCGCTTTTACCCTTGTGTATCTGTGTGAGAGACTGGTATCTGCAGTAGGGGTAGGTACCTGTATGACCAACTACTAGATTACCAGCCTCTTCTTACTCCAGATAAGCAAGAGCTCAAGTAAGTGCAACTATGTTGATTTGTAATGAAAAGTGTGAGATATCGAGACTTAAAAAATATAAATAAAGCGAATAAGTAAGCTCGCGTTTGTAATCGTGTGCGTATGTGTGTGTGTGTGTGTGTGTGTGTGTGTGTGTGTGTGTGTGTTTGTGTGTGTGTGTGTGTGTGTGTGTGTGTGTGTGTGTGTGTGTGTGTGTGTGTGTGTGTGCGCGCGCGCAATATTGTATGTATGTGCTGTGTATGTATAAGCTGTGCTAACCCTACGACAATGCAATATAATCATATTGGGATCAGAGTCACCTGGATAGCTTACTAGCTATCGGACCACGGTTAATCATACGGTTAACGGTCATCAGTATTTTTTAATCAGTGAGTGTAAGCGTATTTAATTGATTGTATTATATTTAAAATAGTGTACTAACGCAAATGAAATAACTAACTAAACTGAAATTTAATAATTACTTATATACTAACTAGCTGCTGCCAGCGGCTTCGCCCGCGTGGATGCCTTTTAAAAAGTAGGCTATGTTCTCTCTCAAAGTCAACTCTATCTCTGTACCAAGTTTCATAAAAATCAGTTCAGTCGTTTGGACGTGAAAAGGTAACAGACAGACAGAGTTATTTTCGCATTTATAATATTAGTAGGGATGTCTACTAATACAATATAGGTTCTTTTACAGTCTTCCATTCCAGATTTGAAATTCAAATTAACCCGTTAGCTTACAAGAAAAATAAGACAATTGATTTCAATTGTTCCTGCGCCGCCTCGGGTCTTTCGTGTCTTGACCGTTATTTTTTTGTTATGTAATGGAAGTGGCAAACAAGCATGCAGTTCACATTGATGTTAAGTGATGACTGTGGCCTATAGACACTTACACGAATACTAAGGTCAAAATGCAGATGCGTTACCACTCCTGAGGCCTAAGGTGTTATGCCTCTGTGCCCGAAATTACAGAGCCGTACATTACCACCTGACCGGAACACGATAGTGCTGAACACTACCATTTTTAGCGGCAAGTGAATTAGGTAATGCGCTGGTGCCTACGCCCGCGAGCTCCGTCACTGTAGCTCTACCACCAGTAAAAATCAATAAAAATGTTTTTTTCCAATAAAAACTTAGTAATCGATTCATTAAAACATCATAAAATAGACCTGAGAAATACAGTCAAACATAAAAATACCAACCAACGTAAAATTGGGTAAATATATCCCGGAAAGAGCGATTCATAATATCTACGCTAGATTACAAAGGTAATGTAAAACAAAAGGAGACGTTACTCCTTTTTGAGAGCAGTTTTATAAAAGTTTTCATAAAACTGCTCTCAGCACACTCAAGCTATCCCGGGAGACCTTACGGAAAGTCGGATCGGAAGCACCGTTCTAGAATATTTTCTACACTATTAAAGTGAGGGGCCACTTTTTATATTACTGGGCACACTCGAGTTAAACCCAGTTTATGGAGCTATGCAGTTAACTAGAGTAGAACTAATGAAATAGCATTAAATAGGCTTCCTTAGAACAACTTTTTTATATAAATATCTATGTAGTTTTGAATTACAACCATATTTTATGAAAGGTTTTTATTTCTTGACTGAAAAAAAATGGTTTTATTTCTTTGATTTTATTTTGAATTACGTTCTCCTCCGAATTTTATTTCAGATTAGTGTGAATCATTCTCGTTGGATATGGTTTTCAGATGCCTTCTTATAACACCATCTCTACTAATACTACCTAATATATAACTCGCTCCTTCTAGTGGTCAATGTGAAGAGATCTTTTTCTTTTATTTTAATATCATCAGTCCCATCGTAGAATTCATTCTACGATGGGACTAAAGATGGCTTCAATATAGTAGATAAACAAGAAATCAAAACAAAACGCAACATATAAAAGTTTTAATAAAAACTGCTCTCGGCACATTCAAGCTATCCCGGGAGACCTAACGGAAAGTCGGATCGGAAGCGTTCTAGAATATTCTCTGTACCTAGTATTAAAGTGAGGGGGCACTTTATATATTACTGGTTACACACGAGTTAAGTCCAGTTTATGCGGCTATTCAGTTAACTGTAGTAAGATATGAAATAGGATAATACGTTTTTATAATAATTTTGTCTGTTAAACTATTGTTAGTTATTTACGGACGGAAAATTGGTAGGATATAACAGTGTTAGGAGAGACTTTTATGCTGACCTGCTAGCTTGACCTGGTGCCCAATATATATACAAAGATATGTAATGTGTGAAAAGTCAGGTAATAAAAGTTAGTGAAAACACTTTTTAAAATTCCGATATCAAATTTTTATACAACACTAGTTGCCCGAATAACGAAAAAAAAATTACTCAAGCTTATAAAAGCATGTTAAAAGTAGACTACTATCCATTCTCATACCTACCAATACACACAAAATTTTATAATGATCGGTCGAGCCGTTTCGGAGGAGTATTGTTACAAACACTGTGACACGATAATTTTATATGTAGGACTAGCTGTGCCCGCGACATCGTCCGCGTGAGAATTTATGATTGTTCAGTATCTACCCAGACGAAGTCGTGGGCGCAGTTAGTATAAAAGTAGTTACTCCTTATTACATAAGCTATCTACCAGTGACAATCCCGTCGAAATCCGTTAAGCCGTTTCCGAGATTAGCCCCGCCAAACAGACAGACAGACAGAAAAAAATGGTAAAAAATGTTGTTTTGGTATATGTACCGTGCATACGTATATATATGCATTTAGTAAAAAGCGGATATTTTAATATTACAAACAGACACTCCAATTTTATTTATTTGTATAGATTGTAAAAAACAAATCTTCAGTAGGTACTTCCAGACACTAACTGTCGGAGGTAATTTCTAACTTATAGTCTGGTAGTACTGATGTTTTCCGGACTACAATTTAAAAACGTTTTATTTATTTATTTATTTATTTATTCTTCCATGTGCACAAGAAAATTGTTACATGAGGCGGACTTAATGCTATATAGCATTCTCTGCCAGTCAACCTTTGGGTTGTAAAGACAACATAAGTGGTGCAGAGCATTCAAGAAAAAGAACAAACAAAAAATTATAAAATAAGCGTACAATAAAAAGTTATCAAGTTTGTACAAAATAATAAATACAAATAAAGGTATATTATTAAAGCATATATACAGGTACATAAATATATAGTCATATACTACTATAATATTCGAATACATAATATAAGTTATATTATATACAACTACATATAAATAATACATAGTATATAAGGTACTGCAGAAGATAGCTGTTAGGAAAGTATTAATAACTCAAAGCATCCTCAGGTAGTGATGACGAAGCTTTCTTTTAAAAATTATTTTATTACAAGTTTTCCTTATGTCCACGGGGAGTGCGTTCCAGAGCTTTATTGCCGAAATAGTGAAAGAACTGGACATGAAACCTGTTCGGTGAGATGGAATACTAAGTATAAGTTTGTCAGAAGAGCGAAGACCAAGATCATGAACGTTGCCCAGGATTTGAAATTTGTTTTTAAGGTAATCAGGAGAGTTTGGATCGTTCATCACAGAATATAAGATACAAAGTGTTCGGAGAGATCGACGCTGGCGTATAGTAAGCCATTTCAGCTTAGAGCGATAGAAAGAAATATGATCAAACTTGCGTAAATTAAAAATGAAGCGTATACAATTATTGAGAATTCGATCCAATTTATTCAGAAAAACTTGAGTTAAATCTGGATAGCACACATCTGCATAGTCGATAATGGGGAGCACAAGAGATTGAACTAAAAGAGTCTTAGTATTCGATGGTAAAAAGTTTTTTAATCTGTAAAGAGACCGCAGCGAAGCTGTAACATTTTTACTCACGGTAGTGACTTGCTTTTTCCAACTCATAGTAGAATCCATGTGTAAACCAAGATTTTTAACTTCATGTGAGAATGGAATAATCAAGTCATTATACACGATAGGCGTAACATGACATAAATCTAAATTATTAATAAAGAAAGCGCTGCCCAAGATGATTGCCTGACATTTAGAGACATTAACGTTAAGTCCAAATTTGTTTGACCAGTTAAAAATCTGTTGTAAATTACAATTTAAGTTAGATATTGCATCATTCAAATTATCAGGGTCAGCCTGAGCATAAAGCTGCAGATCATCAGCATACAGGTGGAAAGAGCAGCTGAGGAGTTCGGTAAGAGAGTTAATAAATATCGAAAATAAGAGAGGAGAAAGTATGCCGCCTTGCGGCACGCCAGAAGCTAAGTCGCACCAATCAGATAAGTCACGATTGACACGAACCGCTTGCTTGCGGCCGCGAAGGTATCCAGAAAACCAATCCAGAGCTAATGATGAAGCGCCAATTTGCCTAAGAATCAAAATCAGAATATCATGATCTACAAAGTTGAACGCATTGGAGAAGTCTATTAAGACCAACACTGTTAATTGAGAATGCTCCATTGCAGCTCTGACGTCCTCAGTGATCTTTAGCAAGGCTGTAGTTGTACTGTGAGATGGCCGGAAACCAGATTGATATTGCGATATAAGATTATTAGCGAAAATGTGGTGAGAAAGTTGCTTATGAACCACCGCTTCCAGTATTTTGGACAGAAAAGGCAAGATAGAAATGGGTCTAAAATGGTTGTCAGAACAGGGGTTAGTTACCTTAGGAAGAGGGATGATGTGAGCATTCCTCCATAACACTGGAAACGTCCCTGATTCCATTGAAAAGTTTATAAAGTGCGTAAGAAAAGGGATAATATTATCAAGTATTAATGAAATCATTGTTCTACTCACATCATCACAACCTACTGCCTTAGATTTAATAGAACAAAATATTTTTTTTACTTCATCATTAGACACCGGAGAAAAAGAAAACGAATGAACAATAGGCAAAGAAGTCAAATATTGAATGGTAGAGAGTTTAACATTGTGCTCTATATGGGAACTTTTTGCAAAATATCTATTTAAATTATCAATTGAGCAATTCGCAGCTGTTAAATTCAGCTGAGGTTTGGAGAAGCCTAGAGATTTTTAAAACTTCCAAATATCAGCCGAAGAACAGTCAGAGACATTATCAAAGATGTAGCGGCGTTTAGCTGCTCTCACCATCTGGTTGCAGCGATTGCGAGCTTGCTTGTAAGAAACCCAATTTTCATCGCTGCGGTCTCGTCTAAACTTTTTAAAGGCCTTATTTCGTTTTGACATGGCCATACGGACTCCTTTGTTCAGCCAAGGAGCAGGAGGTCTCTTAACCCGTACTGCCCTAAGTGGAGCGTGGGTGTCGTATAGCTTTAAAATGTTACGATTGAATAGCACAAGTTTCTCATCAATGGTTCACGCCAGCTCCATCTCCGACCAGTCAAGGCTAAGAACCTCCTCATTTAAAATTTTGTTGTCTATCTTAGAAAAGTTTCTAATGAAAATAGTGGCCCTTTGAGTTTTAGGTTTTGTAAACGTTTTGTAAGCTTCCATATACATCCTATATCAACATCCCATATTAACTAGGTATTTTATGATTTATTGACGTTTTGAAAGTATCTGTAAAGATCTATTCGAAATAAAAATATTTTCTATTATATTCTATTCTATAACAATTTATGTCTAATATCGCTGTGAGTATAATTGCGAGGCATTATCTGGGCTCTAATAGTATGTTGCTAGCATCAAAGAAAAAGAGAATTCCGGTCCTTAGTATGGCAGTAGTACCAATGTTTTCATTAGACTAAGGACTACACGAAAAATGTGTAATTTGATACATCTTTATACGTAACTAGATGTGCCCGCGACTTCGTCCATGAGAGAAAAAATATGATTGTTCATTATGTACCCGGACGAAGTCGTGGGCGCAGCTAGTATAAAAATCAAAAGTGGCAGTGCCTGATTTAGTAAGGAGTAACTTAGGCTAGTTACTCCATATTACATCAACTATCTGCCAGTGAAAGTTCCGTCAAAATCGGAGACACTCAAATTCTATTTATTTGTATGTAGGTATGTATGTATGGATGGTTGTATTGAGATAAAAGTAGCCTAAGTCGCTCCTTACCACATCAGCTATCTGCCAGTGAAAGTCCCGTCAAAATCGGAGACACTCGATCCCAAGATTAGCCCCGCCAAACACACAGACAGACAGACAGACAAACAGACAGACAGACAGACAAAAATTGTAATAAAAAATGTTTTGGTATATGTACCGTGTATGCATTTGGTAAAAAGCTGTTATTTTAATATTACAAGCAGACACTTCAATTTTATTTATTTGTATAGATATGCTTTATAAAATATAAATTTAAGGGATTGTAACGCGTTGTTCAAACCACCCTACACCACTAAACTGGCGGCTTACATGTGTAGACAGCATAAAATCGTCTGAATTTAAGTCAGCACCGCAGAAAGTTATACGAGTACATACGTGAGTTGGGTACCCGCAACTCTAAATAAATGGGTTCATATTTTTTTCATATTCAAATCTCATATTTCAACAAAATCCGGTGTACGCATTGAAATTTCTATGCAAAGTATACATGTTCAATGAATGCTTTAGCTGGAAAAATAACGTTACATTAATTTTGGCACCATATTAAATATTTTATCAACTAGCGACTCGCACCAGATTTGTGTTAATATCATATTTATTAGAATTTAGCTGACCCGGCAAACTTCGTATTGCCTCAGAATGAAATAATGTGTGAAAGGTTTGGTAGATACGGACAATTTGTCTAGGAAAATGAAATCGTGGTTTTACTATTTCCCTTCAATTTCTTCACATTTTCTAACGTTTTAAACCTTCCTCTCTTTTAAAAAATCATTCGAAACCAAAATCAGCCAAATCGGTCCACATTAACCACCCTTTAAAAATTACTGAAAATTATGAAATAAGTTTCAAATTATATCAAAAGTAAGTCAGTTTTCACTACGATTTTATAATATTATCAACGTTTAATCTTCTTTAATTTTTGTTTTGAGTTTGGTTGCTTACAAATGTACGCTCTTAACATATCTCTCATACACTTGCTAACTTTGCTTAACTTTACTGCTTACTTTGCGCTTTCATACACCTTTGATTTAATTTGGTCAATTAATTTAGTATTTGTGAGTACAAAAAATATTACTTATACTTAGTATCATATTTTCAGTATTTTTTTAAGACTGCTATTTGGTTTAAATTATTTTTTATTAATATGTTGATAACAGTAATTCTTCCACAATATTAAAATGGATAATGTTAACAACTCCTGTTTTATCTCCTTCCTGTTTATTCTTATCCTCAACATTACGAGTCAGTTCCGTGTCTCTCAAAAGAAATGTTTCCCCCTCAAACATTATACGCTTTTGTTCGCTCATTTTTAAGGATACTTTTTTATCATCGAATTGATGGTGTCGCAGCGATGTGAGTTTTTTCACCTCATTGTTGTTCATTTCGCCGCGCTTTCGATAAAAATTTGATACTTTCCCCAATATTCAGTGAAGTATTTTTACCGAACGTTTCGCGTGAAAGCGATTTAAGTTTATGACAAATCGGTTGGTTTTGTTGTTTTCAACACACACACACAGTTAATTATATGGCTCTTTATTGATTTTATTTTATCGTACCTAAAAAAATCACCCAGTATAAATTTAAAGTGTCTTAAAAATATTATTATTCATAATTGATTTGTTTGTGAATCTGACAATATGAATTAATTGTACACGATGTATAAGTAATTATGATAAAGTTTTTCAAACATAAATATTAAACATAAATGTGTAAGTACCTACGCGAAATTAATGTGTGAAATTTGTTTTATTTCAAAGAATGATATTGTTATATTAAATTACGCAGTGCATAATTCTTCTATATTTTTAAAATGGATTATATTAACAACTGCACTTCCATATAACTGCCTCGGTAGCCTAGTGGTAGCAGGCCACTACTACTACGCTGAGGTCCTGGGTTCGATTCCCGGGTAGGAGGTTATCAGAGATAATGGTGTAAAGTCCCTTATCTCTGGTTCTATTGGGATTTTTCCATATTCTGGCAATTTCCCAGTACCTCGAAGTTTGGTAATGTACCCGGAGATGTCAACAGGCCCGCCACCTGTTACATGTGTTTGCATGTATGCTTGAATGCATGCATTTACGTCTGCCTCGGGGATTACAGGCGTGAAGTTACGTTTTTTTTTGCGTTTCACTTCTATATCTTTTCTGTTTATCCTTATCCTCAACATTACGACTCAGTTCCGTGTCTCTAAAGAGAAATATTTCCCCCTCAAACATTACGCGCCTTTGTTCGCTCATTTTTAAGGTACTTTTTTATCATCCACTTGATGGCGTCGCAGCGGAGTGAGTTTTTTCACCTCATTGTTGTTCATATCATCGCGCTTGCGATAAAAAATTATACTTGCCTCAATATTCAGTGAAGTTAAGTGGAGTATTCTTAAGGAATGTATTTTTGGATGACATATCATTAAGACGATCTCTCTTTTTAACCGACTTCGAAAAAAGGAGGTGGTTCTCAATTCGTACGGATCATTTTTTTTTTTTTATGTTTGTTCACCGATAATTTGAAAACGCCTGCACCGATTTGGATATTTTTTTTTGTTTGAAAGGGTATATTGCACAGTTGGTCCCATTGTAACCATGTCAATATGTGATGATGGGATCCTGGAGAAATCAAGGGAACTCTTCAAATTTCATAGCATACTTGGATGATTTTTCGATATTTTTACCATTTTCGGATCCAAGATGGCGGACAGCCTTTTTTATCATAATGTGATATGGGTATCAATTTCGAGGCTTCTTGGGGTGCTGATTACGAAAATAGCATCCGTTTTTAGATCCAAGATGGCGGACAGACTTTCTTTTTATAATATTGATACCCATATCACATTTTGAAGAAAAAAGTCTATTTGCCATCTTGGATCTGAAAACGGATGCAATTTTCGTTATCAGCACCCCAAGAAACCTCAAAATTGATATCCATATTACATTTCAAAAAAAGTCTGTCCACCATCTTGGATTCGAAAACGGTTGCCTCTTTCGTAATCAGCACCCCAAGAAACCACAAAATTGACACTCATCATTATAGGTTAACTGACATCCCATACCCATATTACTCACATGATAATTGTGTGCCTTTGAGCTCCACCATTGAAGCTCTACCACCGTACGTAAGCACTTAGCAGCAGGTAAATTATAGACATATTAATATAACTACACAAATATTAATATAATGCGATGCTGCTGATCAATGAAGTATGAAGAGTAATCGGTTTTGAGTGTTCTTTTAAAAAATTGTATAAAAGTATAATGAAACATTGTCACATTAACTTAGTATCACTTTCATACCATCGGGTACACCACCCGGAACTAAGCAGTTGATCTGTATTTCATATCTTTGACGCAATGTTCCAAATGTTCCGAATGTTCCAAATGATGCATAAAATGATTCGGCACAGTTTAGTGTTTCAGATGCTAATGTTCCATCCACCACTGTCATATTTTAAAAAATCTACATAATAAGTAACTATACAAATATCGATATGGACGATAAAAAAATATCGATATTGTATATATCACAACACTAGTGAAGATTTTCGTTTTAGCTCAATTTAATAATTATTGAAGGGTTTTTAGGGTAACGGTGGTATTAAATATTTTTAACTATACCTCCTCGATTTACTGGAGGTCTTACTTTTCATTTTACGTGTTAAGATAACACAAAACGGCATTTTTACCCAGAGATGTGTTGTTCTAAGCTGTCTACACGACACTACGAGCGGGGAACGAATGGTTCGGCCGAACTGTGTGTGTTCAGGCATAGTTGTGGTGCGCTTGCCACGCCCACATTACCATTCCATCTTTATTTATCCATTCCGTGTTAAAAGCTATATACACACAATTGTTGGCATAGTTAATATAATATGGCTCTTACATATAAACAAAATCATGGAATATAAATTCAAAAGTGGCTTACTGGATTTATTAAAATTTGTAGAAGTGACAACATGAATCAATTTTATTGTACACGGTACTATGTAAGATAACGGTAATGTTTTAACTCTATTTTTTGTAATTGTCAAAAATATATGGATGCGTGAGATTAATCCGATAAATTTATTTTATTTCAAAGAATATTGTTTCGAATTTCACTACAGTTCTTCTTAATTTTTAAAATGGATTATGTAAACAACTCCACTTCTACGTATATCCTTTCTGTTTATCCTTATGTCCAACATTACGACTCAGTTGTGTGTCTCTAAAAAGAAATGTTTCCCCCTCAAATATTATACGCCACTGTCGGTTCATTTTTAAGGTGCTTGTTTATCATGTACTTGATGGCGTCGCAGCGAAGTGAGTTTTTTTCACCCCATGTCGTCGGGCTTCCGATAAAAATTTGATACTTTTATCAGTATTCAGTAAAGTTAAGTGAAGTATTTTTCTGAATGTATTTTCGCATGTTTCGCCAGAAAATGATCTATTTTTATGACACATCGGTTGTTTTGGTTCTCTCACATCGAAATGAGATGATATTTGTGGATATGAATGCAAGATAGTTCACATTATAATTAGTGTTGCCCAAAATCGGTCTTGGTCTTGCAGATGGTTGGTCTTGGAGGTGACGGTGCAAAATTTGAGCAAGACCACACTGCTCACGTTGGTCTTGCTCAAATCTTGCACCGTCAGTCTCGTTCTTGGTCTTGCTAAAATTAGGCAGTCCAGCTCTTGGTCTTGGTCTTGCAAAAATGCAACCAACCATCTGCAAGACCAAGACCGATTTTGGGCAACACTAATTATAATAGCTACTGACCTCTTGTTATCTTGACGTTTAAGGTATATTCCGTGCGGCCGTGCGTATATTGACATCAAAAACATCATGGATTTCATGGCGCAAACATAACGAACTTCTATTGTGAAACCATTTTACCACTGGCTAGTTACACAGCACATAATAATATGTTTGACATTTTGTCGGACATCACCGACTAATTTCGATATTTGTTTTCGCAGTCGTTGGTCGCGCGCGTCTCTCGCGGGCCATGGAAGCGGTGCCATACATTTTCATACTGTATCTATTGTCGCGAGCGGCCGACGACAGTCGTAGGCCGCGCGCGGCTGCGATCGATTGCGATGCACGGAATTGTACCTTTATGGATTTTCTTGGTATTTATTTACCATCAATGCTGGCTAATTTTACCATAATATATATACCAAGACAAAAGTCTCTGATCAGTGTGTGTTGCCGGTGACGATATACGGAACTTAAAAGTCGTCGCTCACTATGGGCCTTGTTAGAAGGCTTAAAGTCTATCAGAATATAATGGAGAGGGCTATCATGGCTGGCGTTTCTCAGATCAAATGAGGAGATCCAAATGAAAACCAAAGTAGCCAACACAACCAACTCACCGAATAACGAGTAGCAGTGCACATAGCTAGAAAAACAGATGGCCGCTGGGGCAAAGGAGTTCTTTAGTGGTCTGTCGCATAACGGAAGACGATGCGTAGGCAATCCAGGTAAGGTGGTCCAATGACCTGATGAAGATTGCGGCCAATCAGTAGAATGTGCCATAATTGCCACGCTTGGCATGCGGATCGGCAATTGTAGTGGTGGTAGTTTTATCACAGGACGCTGTTGCCTATCTTGCGTTATTGCATTTACTTATTTCTCTTGCACGTATGACTTGACTTAGAGAAGCCAGTGTTGAATTTGATTTGTAATATCCAGTTTAAGTACTGTAAATGGAGGAGAAGGAGGAAAAGGAAAAGGAGGAATCCCAATACCTACTCAATATTTACGAGTAATAATATGAGTACACTTTTCTGAATCAAATATTGAGAATTTAATATACTATTTCGTTTTTACAAATCGAAAATATGATCAATGCTCACTAAATATTCTCCCAATAACAGCTCTAGACTTCAATTTTCTCTTAGACTTAAATATAACATAGTAGCAACCTAAGTTTGAAATTATTTTTAGTTGGGTAGTAGGTACTACACGAAGCTAAACCTGGAATATTGCTTAGCTATGACTTCACACAAAACTCGGGTAAGGATATTCTCTGTAGTATGAGCCATAAGAGACAAGCCGTGGACTTTTCATTTCGTAAAATCAGCGACGAAACTTATCATACAGAATGAGTTCATAATTAGGTAATAGTTTTATTAACTAAAGAAAAAATCCAACGGAAAATTTTGGAGACTCAAAAAAAAAAAACAAGCTAAATGCATGTGATCGTGGAAAATAAAAATATGACAAATAATAGTCTGATATCGACTTTCTTCATTCCCAATGTAAGTCCCTGTAATTTCTGGAACAGAGTTGTTATATACTAACCCCCTTATTCACAAACGTACATTAGATACGTTTTAGCTATAGAATGCTTTGTCTTTGTCAGTTGCGTTGTCAAATGCGCAGGATAAAATAAGACAAAGGAGAGATAAAATAACACTTTAACTAAATACGTTTATGAATAAGGGAGTTAGATCTCAGGAGTGAAAAAGTGGTTGGCATTGAAACATTTGAAACTCTGGTTATTGTACTAATGGTTATCGACTAAATTACTATATTAATTTTCAATCAATGTGAACTTTATGCTTGTTTGCAAAAATCTCACATGCTGCAATAAGTCGATAGCGAAAGTCGTGGGATCATTATGTTATCGCGGGAAATTAAGCCATCAAGCCTTTTTCGATGCCAACCACATTGAAAAAGGCTTCAGGGAAAAAGAAAAGGTACAACAAAAACTCATTCGGCTTATACCCTGTACCACACTCACATTGAATCGTTAAGTCGTTCCAAGACGTTTCGAACCGCTTGCCTTGTGGCCAAATTACCTCTTCACCGAATTTCCACTAACTTTGCTTACTAAAATTAATGTTGTGAACCCAACAATGAACCTGCTGAACAATTATCTTGTTGCTTGAATATTATTTTGTGTAAAGCTGACCTCTTTTTGTAGGTATATGAATTAAATTAAACTGCATTAGTAGTCTAGCGGAAGAAGGTCATCGCTACGTTGGGGTCCTGGGTTCGACGGTTATCAGACAGATAATTGTATTTATAATTTAATTTTCAGACGAAAATTAACAAAAAGGACAAAAGCCTCGCCATAGGAGGGACATGCGATAAACGCCATACTTAGCATACAGTTTGGCAATTGTAGTTGCCACTTAAGTGTTGCTGTTATCGATCCTATGTTATTGTGTTAAATAAATAAACAACCGCCGCATTGGATTACTAAGTATTAAGTGAAATGACACTGATTTTTTTTCTTGGCAGGTTCAGTCACGGCCTTTGAATCTCTATCAGTGAATGACAAAGAATGTCTCCTCTCCTTTTATTTTGCAAAACCTTTTTGTTCCTATGAATACGGGTTCCAATTTAAAACAGTCCACGTTATATTTGAGGACAACTCTTGTCCACTTCAAACTGCAGCATAGTAAGTTCATTAATTACAAATAACTGCAAGGCTACAACTACTGACGCCTACGTCATCGCTCTTCCGTTGACTGGCTACACAAATTTATTACAACCACTCCTACTGCTCCTCGGCTAGCCGCCAATATTTCATCTCCATTCAGAAAGTAGTCGAAGATCTTGCGGCTATTATATCATCGCTTATTCAAAACGTAGGATGTTGCTTTCAGATGTATTTTATTGTTCCCCTCGCTTATTTTTAACATTTTATTTTTATTATTATTATTTTAATAAATAATAATAATAATGGCAACCCATTATACGTACTATTGCAGGGCACGAGCCTCTCCCCTTTTTGGGGGGAGGCCTGGAGCTTACTCCACCACCCTGCTCCAGTGCGGATTGGTGGAGGTGGGTGGGTTAGTGGCCAACCCGCTGTCGGATGTTTTTCAAACCGCCCATAAGGCCTCCGACAAGGTTTAACGACTGCTATCTATCGGAATCAGAAGCACGGAAACGCGCATTTAATTTGCCACTAGCGGTCACCCATCACACTACCCGACTGCGCCCGTTGTGCTTAATCGAGTAGATTGCTTACGATCTACACCAGCCGCTGGGCCATGCGCGTTTCATTTTTTATTATACTTATTCATAAATATTTTCATTAATGGCAGAATAAGAATCAGAAATTTATTTCTACATTTAGGGTGCAAGCACCACTTATGATAGGTCAAAAACAAACAAAACAATTTAAAGCGAACAACAATTGATACACATGTTAATTTACAAATCAGAATAATTATAATGGATATTATCACTAAAATAAATCTTAATATAATATACTGGCCCGTGATAACCATTAAAGACGTAAAACAACTTAGACCTCGAGGGTGGCAACTCATCTGCATTATAAACTCCAATTTTAGGCCAATTAATCTACTCTACTGATGGTCAGTGGAATTGCGTTCTTTTATGCCACAAACATTTTAAAAAATCGCTCGAAAAGTGAGCTTCCCGAAGAAGTCCTGACATCAATGATGAAACGTAATCATTGTCATCCATTTTTTTTGCTACTCCACTTAGCGTCAGGTAATTCAATAGTTGAGAATAAGTTTCATTGCTTCATTATTAATTACATTCATGTTTACGTAGTTTACATCTCATTTAACGCAACAAACGACCTTGCAAAACTTTATTATTCTAGCTAACTCTACGCGTAGGCAGAACATTTTTGGACACTCAATTTAAATAAGTATGTATGTATGTATCTTCACGCCAGGTCCCTAACGGGGTAGGCAGAGAGTGTAGAGCGCCAGACATCCCGGTTCTGACAAACCTCTCGTGCCTCGTCTACCTTCATCATTCTCTTCATACATGCACGCCGATTCCTAAGACTTTTGACCCCACCATCAGACAGAACTCGACCTATTTGGTCATGGTAGGTCAGCCTTGGTCTTCCTGGGCCTCTGCAACCATCCACATTCGCATTGTATATCTGTTTAGTCATTCGCTCATTCGACATTCTTTCTATATGCCCGAACCATCGGAGCATGCCTTTTTTCATTTTTACACCGATACTATCATTCACACAAAGTCTCTTTCTTACATCTTCATTACGAACGCGATCGGTGAGTGATACACCGCAGATCTTGCGCAAAGATCTCATCTCGACCGCGTTCAACTTACTTTCATGCTCTTTCCTGCATACCCAGCTCTCGCTTCCATATAAAAGCGTTGGAGTAAGTACAGCATTATGTACGGCTAGTCGAGCCCGCTGGCTGAGATGTTTAGATTCTAGCAGCTTACCCAACGCTCCATTCACGCAATTCCCATTTAAATAAGTAAGTGGTAATTTCTGGTGAAATTTCTTTAAACACATAAAAAAATACAAAGTATCCAGTGAATTTAGTCGGCTCTGGCACTATAATTTCGAGTACGCTTACAATGTATGGCTTCTATGTAGGATTAATTTAAACTTGAATTTTACTAGTTTAAGTTTGAACGTTTTTTAGAGCTATATAGGAGGGTACGAGGTTTTCGAATTTACTGCAAGAGTGTTCGCAGCTTGAAAAAAATACTTTTTTTTTATGTTATAGAAGTGGCAATCAAGCTTGCAGTTCACATTGATGTTAAGTGATGACTGCAGCCTATAGACACCCACACAATGACCCGAGGTCAAAATGCAGATGCGCTGCCACTCCTGAGGCATTAGGTGTTATACATCTGTGCCGGAAATTACAGAGCTGTACATTACCACCTGACCGGAACACGATAGTACTGAACACTACCATTTAGCGGCAAGTTTATTAGGTAATCCGGTGGTGACTACGCCCGCGAGCTCCGTCACTGGAGCTCTACCACCAGTAAGAAATAAGTTGTTCATCACGGTACTGGCAAAATCAAAAAGACGACTTCGAGGTTTTTTATGTAACGGAGGTGGCTAATAAGTCTGCGTATTTGAATTATTGTTTGGTAAACCTAGATCTTCCTAACCCCCTACCTGTTTTCTCTTTCGCTAATTTAATATTCTTAAACTCCGATTTATTATAACCAGTGATCGGTACAAACTCGACCGCAATATATGTAGGATTGTAAATGATAAGATTAGATATAGGCTAAGTCATTGTATTTTTAATATTCGAATGTATCTTTGTATTTCATGACGGTAAGGGTTATTGGGGTTGTAAATGATAAGATTAGATAATTTTGACCATGTTGTATACAGATGTCCCGAATGTAGAATTGTAAAAATTGCGTGGGAACGTTGAGGGATGACTGTAGTGCGCATTGTTTTCGAAGTATGAAGGAGTGGGGAGAGAAACCCAAAGATAGTGAATAAATAATGAGGAGAAAGTGTCGAAAGACAGTCCTAAACTTGACTTGTTGTAAGACAGACCTCCGTTCGAATTTTGAATAAACCTATACTTATAGTATTACTTGACCTGTGATTCCTTTTAATCAGATATTCCTAACATCCTATATCTGCCGTAGTACGGTAAACAAAAATTCAGATACTACATATATATGCTTAAACTATAACTCGGTTTAAAATTGTTTTTATATTATTTCGCATTAACACATGCTTGTGAAATATATTTTATTTTAAAGAAAAATGGAAAGAAAAATTTGACTTCAGGCGAGACTCAAACTCGCGGCCACTGGGCATCTAGTCCAGCCGCTCTTCCAACTGAAATAAATGTGAAGGAAAGATTTGACAAATCGGGCAGGACTTCGGTAGCTCAGTCGGAAGAGCGGCTGGACTAGATTCCCAGTGGCCGCGAGTTTGAGTCTCGCCTGAAGTCAAATTTTTGTTTCCATTTTTCTTTAAATAAAATATATTTCACAAGCATGTGTTAATGCGAAATAATATGAAAAACAATAATTGATTGTGTTGTCAAATGCATGGTAGTGTGAGTAATGTTTAATTTATTGATTTATAGGCATTACTGTTAAAAATATTTGCGTTTACAGAACGCTGATATTTTTTACGTATGTACTGTACCTACGTATAAACTATAAGAGTTCCAAATTTCATATTCCTCCGTCAGCGCAATTTTCGTCAAAAAGTGTGCAAAGTTTTTGCTTCACGTATTATGATATAAAACATGTTTAAATAATTCTCTATTAATTTCTCAGGTTTGTCTCTATAAAAATATTGTTTTCATTGTAATCCATGAACCAAATCAGCAGGAGTATAAGTATCAATAGACATAAAATTAGAAACCGATACGATAAACTTAGTTCTAGTGCAAGACAAAGCGAACCGCGAGAATCAGGTCACAAGAATTCTGACACATTTGAAAGTTTCGATTGCACTTCAGAAATTCTATTCCCTATCCGATAAAGTTATCAAGTATACTTCAACGTTAGAGCCTGTTGTCTAACAGCTTGTGTAAGTTCGAGTTTCTTGGTGGATGACTCATCAACCATTGCTCGCAAAGGACAGTTGCGTTAAGGTTTACATTTTCAGTAAAAAATGCGTAACCTCACGCCTCTAATCCCTGAAGATGTAGGCAGGGATAAAGGCATGCATTCAAGGATACATTCAAACACCCACGGTCTGCAGGTTACGTTTAGGCCCATGTAACAGGTGGTGTTCCTGTTGACGTCTCCGGGCAAATTTACTAAACTCCGAGGTACTGGGCACTGGAAACTTAAAAAAAATGGAAAAATCGTTATAAAACCAGAGATAAAGGATTTTACACCTTTATCACTGATAATGCCCGACCCAAGGATCGAATCCAGGACCCCAGCGTAGTAGTAATGGCCTGCTACCACCATGCCACTGAGGCAGTTAAAGAGTTAAAAATAATTTAAAAAAAAACATACACTGATACAAAACACTCATACCAGCACATACAGCCGCATCAAATGCATCAACAAAGGATCATGGCAAGATTTGTACAGAAAAAAGGAAAAAAAAAAAGTACACGGTAAAACAGCATGGAAATATTATCCAGTGAACCTAAACAACACTTCCTGATACTTCAAATATTTTTAACTCTCCGGAATAAAAAGTTTGAAATTTAACTTTAGTATGGAATGCTTTTAGTGTTGTTAGGAAAGACGATTTTTATTCCGGTTATTTAAAAATAATTTACATACCAGAAAATGTTCTTTAGGTTCCATAGATAATATTTTTAATCCGTTTTACCTTGTACCTTTTTCTAACTTTTTTTGTACAAATCAGTGTATGAAACTTGCCATGATTCTTTGTGTTATAAGTGTGTGTATCCGGTTTTATCAATGTGTGCAGACTGTAACGGACACAAAGAGCAAATTTTATAGTAAATTTTTACAACTGTCCTAGTTTAGATTACTGGTGGCAAAATTTTCAGTGCTAAAGCTTCAGGGCTTAGACACCGAAGTTTTGTCCCACACAAAGTAATATTTATCTGTACCGTGTACAAACTGTGGTAGTTTCTAATGGCAGGGCTGTTATGAGACAAATATTATTACAGATTTTTTGTGTATGTTAGTGGATTTAAACAATAATTTCAGAATCAGAAATTCATTTATTCATTTAGGGTGACAGGCACCTATTATGACACGTCAAAAACAAACAAAATAAGTTAAAGTGAATAACAATTGATATACATGTCAAACAAGCTATAATATATATATATATATATATATGTAGTCAAGAATATCACTAAGATAAAACTAAATTTTACTGGTGATAGAGCTCCAGTGACGGAGCTCGCGGGCGGAGGCACCACCGCATTACCTAATATACTTGCCGCTAAATGGTAGTGTTCAGCACTATCGTATTCCGGTCAGGTGGTAATGTACGGCCCTGTAATTTCCGACACAGAGGCATAACACCTTAGGCCTCAGGAGTGGTAACGCATCTGCATTTTGACCTTGGTTTTTGTGTGGGTGTCTATAGGCTGCAGTCGTCACTTAACATCAATGTGAACTGCATGCTTGTTTGCCATTACCATTAGATTAAAAAAATAATAATATAATAATGTAAATAAGTATATCAGTAGAATATCTCATTTCCCCTTACAAACTGATTACAAAGAGTATAGAGAAAAGAAAAAGAGTCATTCTTTGTCATTCATCGATGTCATTCTTTGCTATTTAGCATCCAAATAAAAAACTAATAGGTAATAAGGTACAATAAAATGGATTCCTATCCTTTTTTGTCCAATCCATATATTTCCTGTTTTGAAAAATAAGCAAACAAATATTATAGGAAGCATGTGGACAGCTTACACTCTTTAATGGTCCCACTTCTCAAAATAATAATTACCCTAATCTGAAAAATCATAAAGGAGAATATGCCATAAATGTCACGCTTAGCAAGCGGATTGGGGATCCCAGTGGCGGTTTTATATTACACGTGACGCTGCCCATCCCGTGTCAATGCATTTACTTCAGCTCTGTTCAAATGGTTTGACTGCCATTGCTCGGGTGACTGCACTAGTGGAAGAATTTCTCCTACGAGTAGATCACAGAGTGTCACGTTCCTACGCCTCCCGAATCACAATAAACATATTTCTACATCCAGTAAATTCCATTTGGCTACAGCTGACACGTGTTCCGAAGTATCAAGCCGATTTTATTTGAGATATTTGACGTTTACAATAACACCGGTGTTTGAACTAACAGGGCTAGCAACACTGGCCTGGAAGCCGTCCAACCGCAAATCGTGGAATTTATTTGCCTTCAACCGTACCGATGCTAGTGCATCTACGTGGCTCGTATACAAAATGCATTGAACACAGATGTAAAGAATAAAATAATGAAATAAAACACAAAAAAAATATTAACCTCATTGTTAAGCAAGGATGACGGCAAACAAGCATGCAGCTCGCATGGATGGTAATTGAATTGAACTATCTACACAAGAACCGGCGATCAAAAGCCATATTGTCTCTGTAATATAACCATCACAGACTATTAAGTTGTTTTTGTCACAAACAAAGTTCTTCTATTTCAAACATAATATGACGACCCGGTTGGTCCAGCGGTGTGAGATGACCGTTTGATTCGAAGGGTCGCGGGTTCGATCCCCGCTCCGGGACAAATGGTTGGATGGCCTACAGATATTTGTTTCGGGTCTGGGTGTTCTTGTATGTGTTGTTTGTATATAACGGCACCCACGACACAGGTTAATACCTACTGTGGGGCTGTGAGTGTAAGCGTATTTTATTTTATTTTATAAATAGGTTAACTATGGGACCAATATTAACATGTACCAGAACTGAACACTACCATTTGGCGGCATATAGATGGAGTAATCGGCCCAACATTGGAACTCTACCTCAAGTAAAGATTGATTAGCTTTATTTTGTGTTCAAATAATACGCCAACCGTTACCATTATGGCGTATTCTACCCTTATAACGCACATGCTGTTGTGAGTGCTTTTGCTGAAGTGAAACTAGTACTGACTAAAACCAGTACTGAGTATTGGGTCTTTGGGGATAGCTGGTTGATTGTCATCATAGAGCAACACCGGAGGGGAGTAGCCATATGCAGGCTTTCCCTTCCGTCAAAGTGCAAGCCCAAATGGGCCTTTACCTGTTGCCTAGATGTTTAAATGTGTGCGTGAAATTGTTTCTGGATTTTGTTAAAGTCAAGGTGTGAGTTTCGTAGTAATAGACGATTTTTGTAGTGTGCGTGTGTGTCGCACGCATTTGCCCCCGTAAAAAAATGACAGACTGTTTTGCATCGGCAATACACGCTATGGCTACTCCCCTCCGGTCCGCCTCGACCGGTGGGCCGCGTTGCTCTATGATTGTCATCTTCATGGGATCCAATACTCAGTAGAACTAAAACTCAACCACAACAGTCTGTAGTAGACGATTTTTGTAGTGTGCGTGTGTGTCGCACGCATTTGCCCCCGTAAAAAAATTACAGACTTTTTTGCATCGGCAATACACGCTATGGCTACTCCCCTCCGGTCCGCCTCGACCGGTGGGCCGCGTTGCTCTATGATTGTCATCTTCATGGGATCCAATACTCAGTAGAACTAAAACTCAACCACAACAGTCTGTAAAAGATACATGTAGTAACTTTTGTGTTAATCATGAACTCCACGCAAGACGTTTGCGAAATAGATGGAGGTAGATGCACAAAATAATTTTTCAAACTGCCGTCTCAAACACTCAGTTTGCCCGGGACCATGGAAAGCGGCCGAGGCGTCCGGCTGATTTAAAATAATCGTTTTAGTTCAATATGCACGATTAGAGAAAACTAGGTTTATTTCAATATGATAAATAATTATCTTTATATTGTAGGATCTTATTTTCTTAAAGGCATTGCGAAAGCCATTTTTAAAACATGTAATTTATGTAACTGAATTCTGTCCATGACATTATTAATTTTATGTCCGTCCATTATTTTTTAATAGCCTAGTCCTGCTCTCGGAGAAACTCATTAAAACAAAATTTGAATTAAGATCAGTTAAGTAATCAAATGTAATTTTCTTTTTGGAAATAATCACAATGGAATGATAATTTAGTAAGCGTATTTTTATGAGCTAATGTTAAAATGGCAGAAAATTTACTGGTATTTTTAAAACTGTGGGTAGAGATCTTTTGTAATGCCAGAGAATATGTAATAATACTACGTACAGAATGGACACTTTGACGTCCCGCCCGATTTCCCCGCCTTTCCCAACCTACTCCCCTCTTATGCGCGACGTTTGATATTCTCTACGTGCTACGCACGCAAGGGTGTACGTGTAAGTACACTGATTGATGTCTGTGTAATAGAGACCAAATTAAACGTTTGTATGGAATTTTGGCGGAGTGTCCGCGGTGTGGTAATGCTATGGATTATTGAATATAAATATCAAGAGCATGCTTGTACACATATTTTTACGTGTAGGGATACATTTTTATGTGTTATGGGAATCAGAGTTTATGGGGTACTAGGTGTTACTCGCAGCTTTAACTACGTGAATGTTGTTTTTGACCTGACACATGTATTGCCTGCCAAATCAGTGGATGGAATGCATCCACAAAACTCTTGAGAACCTTTTATCTTGTTTGACATGTATATCAATTGTTATTCACTTTAATTTATTTTGTTTGCTTTTAACGTTTCATCAGAGGTGCCTGTCACCCTAAATGAATAAATGAGTTTCTGATTCTGATTCTTGGCCCATTAGACTTGGCACATGGATCGCACCGAATCCTCACTCCCACTGAAGAGTCACTGTTACAAACCTTTATTTTACAGGTGAAAGGGTTTCGACCCCCAATCCTCACCGAGGGTTTGTACTTGGACCTCACAGAATCGCCTCCGCCATCAGAGTCGCAGTTGCTCACCAATATACATTAAATTAATTAGTCGTCAGTAAATATTTGTTAAGCACAAAAGATTGACATACCGATTGCATTACCAATTATTTTATCAATTATTGTATATCTTCCTTCTAATTTTCAGGTTCAAAAGATTGATAGTAATAAACATGATAGTTTGTTTTGCCTCTATAACAAAAGTTAGAGAATCGTAAAAAGTACTACCTATCTTGAAAATGTTAGAGCTATACACTGCCAATTAATTAGTACTATAGTGTCTACGCTCTCGAGTTCCGCCTTTGAAACCCCCCAGTTATCGCAATTAGCGATAAGGCAATGAAACAATGGATCAGAGTTCTTAACGAACTTCGGGCAAAACAGGGAAAAAGCTAGAGAAAATTACCGGTGCTTAACCTTAACGATCGTATCGAAGGTTAAGCCCCTAGCCTACGAGAGCCTCATATATAAAGCCCCTAATTATACTGGATTAAAAAAGATAACAAACGAATCGTGAATGAATCTATTATTGTACTCTTTTGTATTCAAAGACTGAAGTATTAATATTATTTATTTCTTTCATGTATAGATATAAAATGAAATGTTAGAATAGCTTTTGGAAAGGAGATGTTGCGAGCTCGGCTCTGGTTCGTACACGACCTCAAAAAATGGGTAAATTAAAGAAGAATCCGAAAAAAATACAATTAATTTATTTAAGAATATATTTTAGAGTTACGACCACATTTAATTCAAACGATTTTATCATTTTCAATTGTTCAACATGGCGGCGATACAGCCGACGCTTGGGATCAATCGATTTCGACAGTATTTAGAAAATTTTACTATATAATCAAAATACAATTTCAAAAATGAAAATGTCAAAATGACATCGCCCGCCGTATTCGCCATGTTGGTTTTGAGTTGCAATTCTAACTGCAAAGAATGTTTTGTAACTGCAAACAAAGCTAAATTAGTGATAATATGCAGTAAAAAACGTTATTATATTGATTTTGCCTGTTTAATGATATTGTGTACAATACATGGCCGGAGATCCATACATTTTTGCAACATCTCCTTTCGAGAAATCATTACGACATAATTTTTGTAATATTCTATTTTTCGCAACCACACATGTGAGTGAACTTTAGAAATTAAAGAAAATATGCGAAAAGAGAATTAAATCTCTGAATTTTTCTGAATTTGAATGATGAAATGTAAAACATTAATAAGTACATATTTAAACGTGTATACAATATATAAACGTTATCTATAGTTTTTCAAATTTTTGATAACGTTTACATCCAATGTTTACATGTTTTACTATTCAAGTGCCTGAAAACAATCTTACCTGATAATTAATATTTTAGTAATTGCATAATAATATCGTCATAACGTGGTCGCTCACTATGGGCCTCCTAAGAAGGCTCAAGGTCATTCAGAGAGTAATGGAGAGGGCTGTTCTCGGAGTTTTTCTGCGAGATCAAATCAGAAATGAGGAGATCTGCATGAGAACCAAAGTAACCGACATAGCCCACCGTATAGCGAAACTGAAGTGGCAGTGGGCAGGGCACATAGCTCGCAGATTTGGTGGCGGTTGGGGCAGAAGAGTTCTGGAGTGGCAACTGCGTACCGGAAGATGAAGCGTAGGCAGGCCCCCACGAGGTGGACCGACGACCTGGTGAAGGTCGCGGGCAATCGCTGGATGAGGGCGGCCCAGGACCGTTCGTTGTCGCATTCTTTGGGGGAGGCCTTTGTTCAGCAGTGGACGTCTTTTAGCTGACATGATGAATTGCATATTATCGTACCTAATCCGTTTCTTTAATAGTTTGTAGGATAATATATACATATTTTTTAAATTAGTAATATAATAAGAAGTTAATATAAAATATTGGAGAAGCCGTATCCAGTAGCTGTACTTCAGACTTAACGGCCACGTTGTGTCGTATTTTAGTAGGCACGGTTATGGCGTTGCGAGTCGAGTATTTGTCGATAAATAGAGGTTAAGTAGATTTTGGAACTCGGGGAGGTATTTGTTGTCATCGTGATAACTTTATTTACGTAAAGTATCAATGTGGCACGACTTAATTACTAGCGTACCTACGCTCACACTGTTGGCGTACCATGAACACCATGAATGTGTTGTAAACATGAAGTGTCCTATTTTAGATTGTAATCAGTTTGTGTTTACAAAGTTATTTTTACCTTAGATATAAGCGAGTTCTGATATGCATTCTACTGGTGGTAGAGCTCCAGTGACGGAGCTAATGTACCGCTGTAATGGTAGTGTTCAGCACTATCGTGTTCCGGTCAGGTGGTAATGTGGTGGTGGTGGTAAAGGCCTTGTAATTTCCGGCACAGAAGCATAACACTTTAGGCCTCAGGAGTGGTAACTCTTTCTGTATTTTAACCTTGGTCTTTGTGTGGATGTCTATAGGCTGCAGTCATCACTTAACATCAATGTGAACTGCATGCTTGTTTGCCACTACCATTACATAAAAAAATTGTTAGGTACGTGGTACGTTATTATCTCACCGGTGGAAGGGACCGCACTGCCTAATCTACTTGCCGCTGAACGGCAGTGTTCACCTCTACCGCGTATTAGTGAAGAGGTAATGTACGATTTCGTAATTTTGGTTCTCTGGCACAGCTTAAGCCCTAGGAGGAAATTTCCGGTTTTACCGCACTCTGTGTAAAAAGGCTAACTATAAACTCGAGGACTATCTCAAGGACAGAAATGTTTGGCTAAATGCTGATCTAGCTCCACAAGGTTGTTAAATGTAATAATCAAAGTGTACTGTTGATATTATATTGTTTAATTTTAAGTTTGTTTAAATTATGGATAATTGTAAAATTATGCCAAAGAGATACTTTTAAAAGAGCCGATTGAGTTTTTTTGTGCAGGTTTTTCTCAGATCATATTGACCTTTGGAACTCTGCCGGTGAATGACAAAGAATTACTCTTTTTCTTTTAATTTTACTCTTTGTTCTCAGTTTGTAAAGGGGAAATGATGTGTCATTATACAGATATACTTTTAACATTACTATATTATATTTAGTTTTATCTTAGTGATATTCTTGAATAGACAAATATTTTTTATCTTGTTTGACATGTATATCAATAGCTCGACGGTCCCTACGTACATAAGGACATGTCAAAAACCGAGGTTTACAGGAGAGCTTAATTTGTGTTCAAACCGCTCTAAAAATGTACGTAGGGACCGTAATCTTCTTAAAATCTGAACAATAGGTACTTGTCTCATTGAAATAGATACTAAACATAAAATATCACAGTTAAGATTTATAATTAAATTTCTTTAAAACTATTCGAGCAAGGAAAGATAGTATTCATACAGATGACTTTTAAATGTTGTATGGGTTTGCAACTACCGAATGTTAACGGGTAACCCATTCCATAAACGAACAGCTGCATTAGAAAAAGAGTTAGAATAGAAGGAGTAATATGGGATGGAATTTTGAGTCGAAAATTATTAGAGGAGCGTAGGAAGAGAGACTTAGAGAGGCTAAGGAAACGTTCCTTGAGATCTTGAATTGGCAGCCACTTGAGTTGAAGTCGAAATTCGGAAATATGGTCATATTTACGTAAACCAAATATGAACTTTATACATAAATTTTGAAGATTTATTTGAGTCTTTGCAATGGGCGCATCTAATGAATAATTTTGATAAAATCCTTTCATGTCTTTAGTACAAATACCCGTATTTTTATCAGGTTGTATAAAAGTGTTACTTTTTTATGTCATTCAGTTGACAGACAAGCAGACGGGCCACCTGATGGAAAGTGGTCACCCTCGCCTATGAACATTTGCAACACCAGGGGAGTTTCTAATGCGTTGCTAGACCTGAAGGACTCTGTTAACTCCATTTTTGAAGAAGCCCATATTGTAGCACCGAGGGAACACCTCAGAGGGAAGTTCGTTCCACAATTTACTCATTCTGGGCAGAAACGAACGAGAAAACCGCACCTTTGAGCACTGTCAGGTGTCCAGTCGGTGAGAGTGAAACTTCTCTCTTCGGCGGGAAGTACGGTGTAGGAAAAGAGACGGTGGCACCATGTCAAACAGTTCGACAGAGCACTCACCATTGTAGAGACGGTATAACATGGACAGACTCCCAATGTTTCTGCGCAGGCTCAGATGTTCGAACCTGTCAGTAAGTCCTGGATCGTTAACAATACGAACAGCGCGTCTTTGTAGGGAGTCAAGTAGACCAAGCTGGTATTTGGGAGCTCCCGCCCACAAATGAGAGCAGTATTCCAGATGCGGCCGCACTTGGGCCTTATAAAGATGTAATAGCTGCTGCGATGTGAAATACTGCCTCGCTTTGTTAAGCACCCCCAACTTTTTGGATGCCAACTTGGTCTTACACTCAATGTGACTCCTAAATTGCACTTCGTTCGATATGTCAACGCCCAGGATACCGATACTCTTACCAATGGCAAGAGGAGTGCCTTGGAACTGTGGTGCTACAATGAATGGGTTTTTTTTAGCGATAAACGCGCAGAATTTTGTCTTCGAGGGGTTGAACTGCACTAAGTTGAGTGGACCCCAATCCGAGACCCGCTCCAAAGAGTGCTCGACTTCAGACACAAGTCTAGTATTGCTTTCTTCGATAAGTGTCCGAGAGGCATTTGTATGGCTTATATAGTGTGCATCTCCCGTACTGTCATCCGTGTAGCAATGAAAATTGGAGTGTTGCTCCAACATTTCATTGATATGCAGAAGAAAAAGCGTGGGAGGTAGCACTGAGCCTTGCGGCTACCTATATTCAAAAGTATTTCTTAGCATGGTTTTTCATACTATTATCTCCTATTAAGACAAAAGCCGCAAAAATGTATGAATATTATTAATGAATATTATATACTTGATTTAAATTAGTTTGTGATAGTATATTAGCTGATGTGTAATATTGTTCTACATCTCTAGTTGCTTCGGCAGCTTGTCTTTAGTCATTTCGTCGTTAAAACTTTCAATGAGCGATCCTCAAGGTCCATTGAAATGTATTTTTCACCGCATACATTTGCCTCTAAATAAAGAGGAAAATTTAAGGGTGTATATTAAACTGTAGTAAAAGTAAATAAAGATAAATCCATAAATAAATTTATTGTGACAGTATAAACAAACATGTAGGACATGACTTCATATACTTCAATATTATGAAAAGCTTTTTTATCTATTATAAATCATATTTTAAAGAAGTTTGCAACACATTATAATGATAATTGTTTTATATTATTTCGCATTAACACATGCTTGTGAAATATATTTTATTTTTAAAGAAAAATGAAAGAAAAATTTGACTTCAGGCGAGACTCGAACTCGCGACCTACTGGGAATCTAGTCCAGCCGCTCTTCCAATTGAGCTACTGAAGCCCTGCCCGATTTGTCAAATCTTTCCTTCACATCTATTGCATTGCTTTATGGTAGCAGCAGCGCCATCCATTACCAACTATGCTAGTTAGGCAACCGATATAATAGACTTTTCAGTTTATTGAATATCGTAAAGAAGTCGCTTTTACCCTTAATAATTGTTTTATATTATTTCGCATTAACACATGCTTGTGAAATATATTTTATTTTTAAAGAAAAATGGAAAGAAAAATTTGACTTCATTATAATGATTTATTGAAATAAAACTATTTTCACGGATTTATCTCGCGTATATTAAACTAAAATGATTTTTAAAATCAACCCGACGTTTCGGTCGCTTTTCAGCGGTCAGGTCGCGGTCAGCTTCCGTGGTCCCGGGCAGACTGAGGTGACATTTGTCTGACAGAAGTTTGAAAAAATTATATGTAGCTACCTCCATCGATTTCGTAAACGCCTTGCGTAGCGTTCAGGATTAACACAATAATTACTTATGGTATCTTGAGGTCTTGCAGACTGCTGCGGCTGGGATTTAATCTTGCTAAGTATGGGATCCCATGATGTTGATAATCGCCATCCATCTTCTCTATTGAAATTTGGGTGTTTTTTAATTTCAATAGCCTCGCGTACCATTCGTGGAATGGGTTTGTGTTCTCTAGCGAGTATTTGAATTTTATCAAACCGGATGTAATGGTTCGGCTTATCCGCTATGTGTTCACAGACTGCAGACCTCCCTGTTCTTCGGTTTTTGACATCAGCAATGTGCTCTTTAACGCGGGTAGATACAGCTCTCTTCGTTTGACCAATATATGAGAGTCCACAATCACAATCTAATTTATAAATGCCAGAATTTTGTAATGGAATATTACTTTTAATGGGTCTTAAATACTGATGAATCTTTTTATATGGTTTGAAAACTGTTTTAATGCAACTCTTTTTTAAAATGTTGCTGATTTTATCTGTGACACCCTTAACGTAAGGTAGTATAGCTGGTTGTCGTTCTACTGTAGGTGGTTTCACGCGGTCTCTGTGACGGACGGGTGGTACATGGAGCTTGTTGTTATGTAGCACCTGGCGTAGGTGCTTCAGCTCCCCCTGAAGATGGTGGTCGTTACAGATGCCTCGTGCTCTCTGAAATAGAGATGAGCCAACGGCAGATAAATGTGCCGGGTGATGGTGTGAATAAAAATAGTTTAAAAATAGTTTTATTTCAATGAGTGTAGCTCGCGAAAACCTAAGAACATATCATTATAATGATTTGTTTTTTTATTGGAGAACCTCCGTAAATGACGTCAAGTCAGAAAAGACCGCGTTCGCACCGAGCGGTGCGCATTTTAAAACACTGTTCAAAACGATATGTATACATAGCCGCATCTACGGCACTTATTCGTCGTACTTATATTACTTACTTACGTACTGCCTACCCCGTTAGGGACCTGGCGTGAAGATACATACATACATACATTATATTACTTGTACTCTTATACGATTTGAATATTGAGTAAAATACATAATATTTCAGCAAAAATCTTATATAGGTATGAGCACATGGACAATCTAAAACCGTATATGCAATAAAAGAAAATTACCATTTTCGACATGTCTTTATGTACGTAGGGACCGTCGAGTTATTCACTTTAATTTATTTTGTTTGTTTCTGACGTGTCATAAGAGGTGCCTGTCACCCTAAATCAGTGATTCCCAAAGTGGTCTATATCGACCCCTGGGGTTCTATGACAAACTAAAAGGGGTCGGCGTCAGGGAAAAAAATTTGGGGGTCTATGAAATGAAAATGGGGGTCCACAACAATGGATCTCAACACATACACTGATAGCACTAATTTACATCATACCAGTGATTCCCAAAGTGGTCCATGGGAGACTCGATGGGGGTCTACGTAGGCGTGAATAAAAATTGGAAATATGGGCATGTGATATAATTGTAGCTAGGACGGGGGTCCACAGAAATCAGAAAAAATTGTAAAGGGTCTACAAGAAGAAACAGTTTGGGAACCTCTGCCCTAAATGAATAAATGAGTTTCTGATTCTGATTCTGCATATATAAGATTTTTTGATATGGAAAATAAAGAATTATAAAAGAATTATCTAGCTGGAACACGATAGTGCTGATCACTATAATTTAGTAGCAGACACATTAGGTAATGCGGTGGTGAATATACCCTCGAGCTCCTACACAGGAACTCTACCACCAATAATTTTGCATCGTCGTATACACGCAAAATATAGTTCCATTGCATATTTAAATTGTTTTACACACCAATTGTCATCTATTTGAGTTTTACCTTGGCTAAACAGTTCCCAAATCATTCATTGACATTATTAATAGGTTAGCAATTAAATTTGTGTGTTTGATAAATTAGTTTTGTTAGATTTGATTAGAATTCCGAATCTCTAAAACGTGTTAATGGTATTCTGTTTCCACAAATTTAAATACTGTATTTTAACAAACCCACGGTAATCGGTCGAAATTTGACCGTTGGTATTAATAGTACTCGTACATGTAAAATTTTGCATGTTCTTTTTAACGCTAAAACAGTTTATTTTAATGCAAAAATGAATGCGAAAGTGGCAAACAAGCAGTTCACATTGATGTAGAGTAATGATTGCAGTCTATATATAATACATCAAAATAAAAAAAACTGGTTGCCTGTAAAGTCGGTTTTACGGGCAAAGATTTTACGTGACAACGTCTTTTTCTCGGTAGAAAGGCATTCGCCGGTCCGGCAGGCCTCTCTCTCGTTCGGTAACTCATCGTTACGTTACCGGGCGTTACACTTTTTCATGAGTGACTCCGAGCCGCAACCTAATTTAAGACGTTGTCACGTCAAAACCAGAGGTTAAAATGCAAATACTCCTGAGACCTTAGTTGTTATGTCTTTGTGATAGTTATTACGGGTCCATACGCCTCGCGCGGCAAAGGCTAGCTCGCTCTGTGTGGATGTGCCTCAATTAGCGCGTGCGACCGAGCACCCGAGCCACAGAGCGAGCTACCTCGTGTGCGAGCGACTCTGGACCCGGACTCCGGACCCGGATAATGAATAAAAGGGTTACGGTCTTATTCTTTAAAAGTTATAACACCTCTAAGAGCTCGCTATAGCATGCTTTAGGAAAAACGTTATTCATAATAAACCCATTATAAAGTTATAGAGGCCAGAACCCTTTTTTTTACGCTGGGAAACCCATCATGGGCTCGCCAGTCACGCGAAAACTGCAGTATACTTCCGCGACTCCACCGGCAGCAGCCCAAATCCGGGCCCGTCTTCAGAAGCTCATCTTTCTTTTTGGACTCCAATCACCAGTAGTGGCGTGCGGAACAATGGCACGCCTACCAGCTCGGGGTCTTAATTCCATGAGGCGATGGACTTCTGAGGCCAGAACCCTACTATAACCCTACTATAACAGTGCTATAAGGACCAAAGATGGCCGACATTGAACAGCTGATTGTTGAAAGTCACATTTAGCGCGTTTCATTATGACCGCAACGACCGGTTACACCCTTTGTATCATTCCACATGAGGCTCGTGGTCGTCGCGAGCGATCGTTCGACGTCATAGATGACGTAACTGTTTGCGACCGCATTGCGTCCACTCCGACCCACTAATATTTTGTGTTTTCACCAAAACGGCAATTTTAGCGGTCTTGGTCGCGGTCGTTCCGGTCGATTAATGGAACGTACCCACCATGACGCTATGACTACTGTGACGTTGCTTTTTTTTAATTCGAAATAAGGTTATTTTCACACGAAATTTGTAGACAATTCGTCGTGTTTGGTCATTGTTGGATCAATTTGTTCACTGAATTCCTTGCACTGGCAACATTTTGACTATTAGCAATCTTAACTATAGAAGGCTTATACGCTTACACTCACAGCCCCACAGTAGTTATAAACCTGTATCGTGGGTGCCGTTGTATACATACAACACACATTCACAAACACCCAGACCCGAAACAAATATCTGTAGGCCATACAAATATTTGTCCCGGTGCGGGGATCGAACCCGCGACCCTTCGAATCAAACGGTCATCTCACACCGCTGGACTAACCGGGTCGTCTAAGATTACATTGAATGACAGCTTACTATTTATAGACTGATATAGAATCAATTAATATAATCTTTAATTAAATTTGATGACTGATAACAGATGCATTTACAGGACATCCAATGCGATACTGCAATGCAATTATACATACATGTCATGATTCAATACAGTAAACAACATTAATAATACAAAAAATTAAACTAATAACAATAAACTCATGTCACACCATTTCTTAACAGTCGTTCTTTGCTAAAAATGAGACATCGGCAAAAGCTTCATATGGCATGTCTTCTTTTTGGTGTGATTAAATTTAACATCCCTCCATATCTACATAAAAAGTTATCCTGGATGTCTAGAACCCGTGGAACTCGACAGTGTGCGGTTCAGTTAATGACACAACGCCACAGCTCACACGCCTTTAGAGGTAGCTTCCGTTACTCCGCGTCGAAATGTTGGAATAACATTCCACCGCCTATAAGAAACCTGCAAAGTATACATGGCTTTAAACACTCGATTAAAAAGTTTATATTTCGTCATCAGAAGTCGGAGGAGGATCTTATACATGACACTAGTGTTTTTTGATGTCGCACGGACAAAATACAGAACTGATGAACTCTGTACTAATTTAGCTTACCTGAAGATAAGGTTAAGTATATTTTATGTAACTTTTTGGTTTTATATTACGCAAGGTATATAATTTCTAGTGTATATTATTGCTTCCTTTTATTATTTGCACTTTTCTTCATAATATAGTTTAAGCGATAAGATTGTAATTCATAATTGTTTTTCTTTCTGTAATTAATATGTTAATATGTAATATGTCAAATGTCAAGATTGACAAGTCATTGGCATTAGAACTGTTCGCAACGGCAACTAACGTTACAACGGTATACTAGTTCTTATAACGCCTATTATTTTTGTTTAGTTTCAGACGCTTTGCTGACGTGATTTAGGTCCTATGTCACAAAATCGGCCCCAATGGAAGACCAGCGCCGCTCGTAAGATCGGCTTTATGCTGAATTGGGGACCTTTTTGTAACAACTTTGATTTTGTGTTCTTAGTTTTAGTTTTTTGTTTTTATAAGTTGTTACAAATAAAGTTTTTCTATTCTATTCTATTCTAAACTATTTTCAGCCAGCCTTTTCCTATGAATTTCGGCAGATTACAACTGAAAATATCAATGTGATTTTCATACATAACTAGCTGTTGGCCGCGGCTTCGCCCGCATGGATGTCGTTTTATAATCCTGAATTTTCTTTGCTATAAACCTCACGGAGCCCGAGACCTTTCCAATGAATGCAAAACCGTGGAAATCGGTTGGTGCGTTCTGGAGTTATAAAGTCAGGAAGGAACACTCGACTTATTTTTATATAATAGATAAAAAAAAAAGTTTTGTACAAGCAGCAAATGGTAGTGTTCGGCATTATCGTTTTTCAGTTAAATAGTAATGTATGGCCCCGTAATAACTATCACAGAGACATAACAACTGAGGTCTCTGGGGTGGCAACGAATCTGCAGTTTGGTTTCTGCCTTTTATGTAGATATTTATAGGCTGCAGTCATCACTTAACATCCATGAGAACTGCATGCATATCTGCCACGTTTGATACATAAAAAAAAAGAAAATAATCTTTTAGTTAATTTCATGTCATTTAAATAAGATTCAATTCGTTGTTACCCACGAAACCTTCATTTCGCCACCCACACTAGCACTACAAATAGACGACATGCATGCGAATGCGAGTATAGTAATTACAACAACAGAAAGTGTATTAATTCAGTGGAACATCTGTTTAATTGAACCCAAAACGTTTATCTCAAGGGAAATCCAATTGAAACGTGACTAGAATAACGCATGAAGTATGTAGTAATACCATAAAGCAACACGGCCACCGGCCGCCGCGGCGGACCGGAGGGGAGTAGCCAATGCAGACTTTCCCCTCTGTCGAAGTACAAGCGAAAATGGTCCTACGCCTGTCGCCCAGATGTTTAAATGTGTGCATGAAATTGTTTATGTATTTTGTTAAGAGTCAAGATGTGAGTTTCGTAGTAATAGACGATTTTTGTAGAGTGTGTCTATCACACGTAGTTCCCCAGCAAAAATGACAGACTGTTTTGCATCGGTAATAAACGCTATAGGTTACTCCCCTCCGGTCCGCCGCGGCGGCCTGTGGCTCGTGTTGCTTAGTTTACTAACTAAGCAACACGAGCCACAGGCCGCGCGCACGTTCCTTAGGCTACTACAAATAATGTTGTTTGCATAAAATCTCGATAGATGGCGTTGGGACGTGGCAACAATGATGTTAAATTTATCCACCAGCGGAAGAATTTTCTTCCACTGAAAGATGATTTAATATAAAGTCAGTCAACCGAACAATGGCAGTCAAACTATTCCAATTGGTGGTAGCAAAAATTACAACACGAGATGGGTAGCAGCGCCTTGCCACAGTACAAATATGAACAGTATGGAAACTGCGTACCAAACGTTCGAAAGGGCACACAAACATACGCATCGACGCTCCATGTAGCGAGTGACTCAGTACTGCAGCACCGCGAGAACCGCTTAGAGGCCTCGTCGATGCGCATGTTTGTGTGAGTGTGACGTTTCAAGGTTTTGTACGTAATTTCCACACTGTTCATATTTGCATTGTGGCCTTGTGAAAAAACTATCGCCAATGCGATCGCCAATCCGCCTGCCAAGCGTGGTGATTATGGCATATTCTCCCCTAATAACGCACAATACTGTTGTGGGCGTCTTTGGGAAAGGCTTTGTCCAGCTGTGAACGTTTTTCGGCTGGAATGATGAAAACTTCGAAAATATTGTAGTTGATGGTGAGGTGCTTGCGTACCCTACAACTGGTTTGAATGTAAATATACTCTCATATCTACCTCTGAGAAACAACTAGCTGTATTTTTGTAAAGTTTTTTCAGTTTAAGGACGTCTTGGACGGAAATGTGTGCGTGAAATTGTTTATTTTTTTTGTTAAAGTCAAAGTGTGAATTTCGTAGTAATAGACGATTTTTGTAGTGTGTGAGGTGTCATACGAATTTCCCCCCGCAAAAAATGACAGACTGTTTTGCATCGGTTATAAACGCTAAGGCTACTCCCCTCTGGTCCGCCGGTGGCCCGTGTTGCTCTATATCTGTGGCACTACGAATATATTACTAAGAAGAAAATAGAAATAGAAATAGAAAATATTTTTTATTTCGAATAGATCTTTAGAGATACTTTCAAAACGTCAAGAAATATAAAATAACTAGAGTGAATAACCATTACATAAAGTAAAGCAAAATCATATATCAATAGTAAATTAAAAATTAGAATTTAAACTACTTAGTTAATAATCACAAAATTTTGCAATTCCTTCAATGATGATAAATGAAGAAAAAGAAAAACTTATTCGTCAAGATCAAAGTTATTCACTTAGCAGAGTTCCAAGTGCAGTCACTACTGAGAAGAACTCCGCTACCCAACAAACTCAGTAAGAGCTCTTTTAAATGAGAGCTTAAATCTAGTACAGATTATCGTGAAAAATCAAATAATGTGAACGTCCATAGCCTAGATGGAAATAAACAGCTATCTACTAAATGTGATTTAGCTCCTGCAAACCAGAACAGACCAGTCCCCACCAACAGCACCCGTTCACGAGTATGACGCATGTGACAGCCATTGCCCTCCACGACCATTTTATAGGGAAGTGAGCAACCCGCCACACGACGCCGCCAAGGCAAAGACATTTAAGCGTGCATGACTGCTCCGGATATGCATACGGCAAAATAAAAGATGGAATAAATTTACAGCCAGTGTATTCACATTATTCAACCCTTAACAACGCTAATTACAGAATACACGAAATAACAGTATCATGAAATAGCCTGTCAGCGATCACTATAATCCCAAGATGTATTATCATTAAGATAATCACAGGTCTTATAGTAATTACATTTATATAAACGTTCTTTCATTACTTTCTTAAATTTATTGATCGATAGACTTTGAACGTTTTTGGGGATTTGATTAAAAAACCGTATACATTGACCTCTGAAAGAATTACTAACCCTATTTAGCCGCGTTGCATGCACGGACAATTTGTATTTGTTCCTAGTATTTATACTGTGATTGTTACCTATTGTAGGAAACTCATTAATGTTTTTACGGACATATAATACATTTTCATAAATGTATTGCGAAGCTACAGTCAGAATATTTATTTCTTTAAATTTATCTCTAAGAGATACCCTCGGACTCAGCCCGTAGATCGCCCGGACAGCTCTCTTTTGCAGTACAAAAATAGTGTTGACGTCGGCGGAGTTTCCCCATAGCAAAATGCCACAGGACATTATACTGTGAAAATAACTAAAATAAACAAGGCGAGCCGTCTCGACGTCTGTTAATAGTCTAATCCTTTTCACAGCAAACGCTGCCGAGCTAAATCTATTAGCTAATTTGGCAATATGGGGACCCCATTGCAATTGAGCATCCACGGTAATGCCAAGAAATACCGTGGACTCTACGATCTCCAATAATTCCTCATTTATCTTAACATTGGTTTCAACCTTTTTACGTTAGGAGTAGTAAATTTAATACATTTTGTCTTACTGCTATTTAACGAAAGGTTATTGGCGCTAAACCAATGTACTATATTAGAGAGAGTATTGTTTAAGCAGTTAGAAGTTAAAGCATCCATACTATATTGTATACCTATTGATATAATAGTCCTCTTTTCTCGCCTCCATTCTATGGGTCTACGTAAGTATAAAGCTCTTAATTAATCCTAGTTAATTTCGCACACCAATTACTATGTAGTCCATAAACGCTGGATTTTTGAAAGGTTGTCAGATACTTCACATTGACGGTGTTATACGTTTGGATCCCACTGCAGAATCATTTCGTTCATCCAGATATGCTGCAAACCTAATTTTTACGCATATTTATAATCCAGAAAATATACATCCACTAGGCTGCCAATAAAAAAATGGCCGCAATAAAATATCATCCACTTCACGGCAATATGTATAAAGACTCACCCGCCCCGATAAATTTTTACGTCCATAACGTACATGTATTATTTATATATCACAATATAGCTTCTTTTTCTCATTATTATGATATTCAGGAGTCAAATTAAATTGGCCGCAAGTAAGAGTTGCGGGCTATTAAAGATAATATTATTTATTTAAAAATACTTGCGGTCAAATTTTGATAGGCAATCTAGTGGATATACATTCTCTACATTATAAATATGCGTGGAACTTAGGCTTGCACCATATCTGGATGAACGAAATGATTCTGTTGTGGGATCCTAACCGATTATGGTGCTTTTCCACCAGAGATGTGCTATGCAGCTATGCTGCGAAAATGAGATATCTACGCTACGAAAATATGTGACAGCTTCCACCAATACTAAGCTATGCAGCACCACTCGCGACGCAGCACGCATCCATAGCACACATCCTTCCATATAAAAAACATATCTTTTTTTATGTTATGGAAGTGGCAAACAAGCATGCAGTTCACATTGATGTTAAGTGATGACTGCAGCCTATAGACACCCACACAAAGGCCAAGGTCAAAATGCAGATGCGTTACCACTCCTGAGGTCTAAGGTGTTATGCCTCTGTGCCGGGAAATTACAGGGCCGTACATTATCACCTGACCGGAACACGATAGTGCTGAACACTACTATATAGCGGCAAGTAAATTAGGCAATGCGGTGGTGCCTACGCCCGCGAGGTCCATCACTGGAGCTCTACCACCAGTAGTTGAATCCGTTTCCACCAGTGCTAAGCTATGTGCACCAATGAATATGATTGGTGGATATCAAACGCATCCATAGCAACGTAGCATAGCACATCTCCGGTAGAAAAGCACCCTTAAGATCACGCTTGACAAGGGGGCTGGCGTTGAAACTGTTCCAAAATATGACAAATTTCAGTAAACACAGACGTGTTTATGTTTTGATCAAACAGTTTATTACTAGAACAATATTATTTTGAATTCAAAAGTAAAATTCGAAGCCATTCAGACGAATGGAGCGACTTCAGCCGAATGAAACGCTGCAATATTTCAGAAAATAGCGACGCTCAAACAACCTCCTGAAATTTAAAAGTGAAATTCGTATAGAAATCATTCGTGCAAATCGAAAACCAGCGTTCATCTCCGATCCTTTAAACATACATTATTATGAGTTCACTGACTCCGTAGTCTAAGATATGGTATCAAAAGTATTTACGCAGCATCAGTTTTTTTCTTATTGCCTTGATCTCTAAAGTTTACTTTATTTTACTGTTTTAAAAAAAAACTAACACTTGACATAAAAATTAAAAAAAAACGACATAAAAACTAACAAACAACCATTTTAATGTTTCCGTCTTAAGAAATCTACTGACACGTATTGTAAACGGTATAAATCTGGTAGTTCATTTTCCTATACTTAGTTTTACTATTGATGTACAATAAGAACGCGTTAAAGTAATATAAGCTACGGAGCACAGTGTTCTAACGTCGTTAGTAGATCCAAGAACAGCGCGAGAACAAATCTTACCAACTTACAATTTTTACATACAGTGTTGCTGGCAACACCACCTATGAGCTAATCAGCTCGTTTTGACGTGAAAACGTCTTAAATTAGGTTGCGGCTCGGAGTCACTCATGAAAAAGTGTAACGCCCGGTAACGTAACGATGAGTCACCGAATGAGAGAGAGGCCTGCCGGACCGGCGAATGCCTTTCTACCGAGAAAAAGACGTTGTCACGTAAAATCTTCGCCCGTAAAACCGACTTTACAGGCAACCAGTTTTTTTTTTCGTCGTAGGGACATTACATCCCGTTCCTCCTCATATAAAGTTATACCATTGATGGAGGTATTTGTACCCTAGAAAAGACAGGCATTTCCTGCCAAATCCAAATAGCACGCGGACGAAGTCACGGGCACCATCTAGTATTTCATATGCCGTATCTCGTACTACTACAGATAAAATATTCAATGAATAATTCACATGCCTTAACATGAGTCGTGCCGAATAAGATCTATTCGTCACAATAACTGTCTAGGATACACAGTGGATGTTTTTCTTTGGATTCTCTTCTTATAATTAACATTCACATTTACTGGTGGTAGAGCTCCAGTGACGGAGCTCGCGGGCGTATGTACCACCGCATTATCTAATTTACTTGCCGCTAAATGGTAGTGTTCAGCACTATTGTGTTCCGGTCAGGTGGTAATGTACGGCCCTGTAATTTCCGGCACAGACGCATAACACCTTAGGCCTCAGGAGTGGTAACGCATCTGCATTTTGACCTCGGTCTTTGTGTGGGTGCCCATAGGCTGCAGTCATCACTTAACATCAGTGTAAACTGCATGCGTGTTTGCCACTTCCACTACATTAAAAAAAAAACATTTACTAACTGTGGTTTGGAGGGAACAAACTATTAAGCTTGAGTTTCAGATTTCGTCCCCATTTCAAGGAGTAATTAATATAATATTCAAATTTTTTTCAGTATCCGCTTTATTTATTTTTTATTGGGTTTACCTTGTTTCCACATGGCATTTGTTTTTATTACGTCATGAAGTGGCAAACAAGCGTACAGTTTACATTCATCGTTAGTAATACTAGAGCATAAAAAATATTAATACGTTCTTTGTAGATCACTGTGATAATACTGTAGCCTGTTAATGTTTGTTGCCACTCATAAGGCCTAAGGCGTTATGCCTCTGTGCTAGAAATTACAGGGCCTCACATTACCACCTGACCGGAACGAGATAGTGCTGCATTTAGCGGCAAGTAGATTAGGTATTGCGCCGGTTCCTGCGACCTCGCGCTCCATCACTAGAGCTTTATCACCAGTAATAATTGAAAAAGAAAATGGTCTACTTCATCGCGCAGATGCCGATGACTTTCAGTCTGAGGTCATTATTTTTGGCTGAATGATAACCCTAAGTACAAACTATGAATGACAATGTTCCCCTGAATGCAGTCTTAATTCTACTTCTAACTACTGCAACTTCTTCGCGAAGTGTAGGTGTGAAGTTACTTGAACTTTCTTATGAATACCTAAGCTTTCAAAACAATAATATAATTAAGGAAACAGTTTTCAGTCGAAATTAAAAAAATTAACTGCCTCGGTAGCCTAGTGGTAGCAAGCAGGCCACTACTACTACGCTGAGGTCCTGGGTTCAATTCCCGTGTAGGGGGTTATCAGAGATAATGGTATAAAGTCCTTTATCTCTGGTTCTATTGGGATTATTCTATTTTCAGGGAATTTCCCAGTACCTCGAGGTTTGGTAATGTGTCCGGAGATGTCAACAGGCTCGCCACTTGTTACATGGGCCAAAACGTAACCGGCTAATAGTGGGTGTTTACATGTATGCTTGAATGCGTACAAATACCTCTGTCTACCTCTTCGGGGATTACAGGCGTGAAGTTACGTTTTAAGAAAAAAAATGTGTCATAATACATTCATTTTATTTAACTCAATTTTGTTAAAAAGGCAAGAACACTAATTTTATCGTGTAGACAGAAAATACTTAAAGTTTCGCTTTACTATTTGAGTTGAGAATCTAAAAACATAATTAAACTTTGAACCAACGGCAGACAAAGTCTTGAACTACGTCCAAGTTGGGAGGCAAGAATGAAAAAGTTCTTTTGCAAAAACTCGGCAACCGGTCTAAACATTACGTTTAAATTAATTATCAAGCTTTTGAACGTGACTTTGTCCGTTTTGAAACATTTTATTAACAAATATCACAATATATTGAAAATATTTGACGCCTGGGTGTTGTGAGTGGTTTGGGCAGGGACCTTCGGGCATCGGACTAGGGGATATATCTGATTAGACTAGTCATTCGTCACCCGAATAGGGAAAGGTCCCCAGCTGTCTGGCGTGCACGTCTTCCCCACGCCACTAGTTTTGGTTGGAGCCAAAGGGCTCAAACTTTAGAGGGCTCGGAAATGAGCAGCCGCCGGTAGCGATAGCGTTCTCGTAACACTGCCATTGGTGGCAGACGAGTCGGAACACCGCAGGGTTTTAGTGAGTACTAGTGTCACACAACCACTCGTCTGTTTTTCTAGACGGCGGGAGCCCATGAGGGTAAAGTCAATCACGTTTTCCTCAAGAGGGGCTCAAGACGTACCACCGTCCCCACACCGACGAAGCCAATAGAAACCCACCGAGGGAAGCGTCGTGTGGTTCTTTCTGCCTGCCACTCACTGCTGTGGTGAGGAGACGGCTCGGTAAAAGATGTATGGTTATGATATTGGCCCCGCACCCTACTTCCAACCGCCTAAATACTAGCCGCTGTATAATAGAGACGTGGTGGGGCCGCGGGAGAGGGCAACTTAGAGTCGCACTCACTACGCTTCCGCTGTCTCGAGGCCGATTTATGTGCACTGAACCTATGATAGTGATCTGCATTTTCAGGCATCAGACTCGTGGATGTCCGTCGCTCGAATTAAGAGAGGTCCACAGCAGGCTGGCGTCCACGTGTTCTGCATACCACTAGACACCCTTTAATTTCAGTAATTAGCAAACCCCGATAATAATCTCAAGTAACCGAGACATTGGATTTGACAGGATCTTATAATCAATTACATAAAACCACTACTCCATTCACAGTTTAATTAATAATTACCTGCTACGGTAACGGCAAAGAAAATTAGTCTCCTAATTTCACAAGTAATTGCAACGAATTTGACTCACATGATTATAATCTCTGACTCCATTTAAACCTAATTAGTACAATAGGAGTTTAGGGAAATGTTGGGTATTGTATTTCGGCTTTGCGTTGGTGAATTTAAAATTTAAAATAAAATCAGTTTGTTTGCAGGTGTAACCCTTGACATAGGAGCCGATTTTTTAAAGGACTGACTTATTCAGGCGACACGTCTCGATGGCATAAACATGTGAATTCGTGCTTAGCATGCTAATTGCTATTGTTATGCTATTTGCTAATATGATATTATTATCATTTTGATACCGAATGAAATATACGATGATTTCTGTTAATATGCAAATTAATTCATGTTGAAGGGTGCCACACTAATTATTACCCAAAAATCTCACGAATTCATTCAAAATACGATCCTAAATGCAAACAAATCGAAGATATTATCAAAATTATTCAAATCTTGCTGTTACCCGCGGCTTTGCCCGCGTAAATGTCATTTAAAAAGTAGCCTTTGTTCTTTCTCAAAATCAACTCTATCTCTGTACTAAATTTAATTTAAATTGGTTCAGTCGTTTGGACGTGAAAAGGTAACAGACAGACAGACATTCAGAGTAACTTTCGTATTTATAATATTAATAGTAGGAATAAGCGTTTCACATTTCACAGAATTTCACAAATTTATTTAATTTGTGAAATGCTAATTCAGCATGAGCATGCTATCTATTAATGCGAATGCTAATTAATCCATTACGTCTTGAGACTTGAGACACCACTAGTCTACTTCACCGGCCAATCGGGAAATTTAAGGTGTTATGCCTCTGTGACGGAAATTACAGGGCCATTACCACCTGACTGGAACACGATAGTGCTGAACACTACCATTTAGCGGCAGATATATTAGGTAATGCGGTGGTGCCTACGCCCGCGAGCTCCGTCACTGGAACTCTACTACCAGTATATCAGGATATTATAATATATTCAATGTATATCATGTAGGGAAAGTAGTGTGGAGTACCAGATATCCCGGTTCTGACACGCCTCCCGTGCTTATTTTACATTAATCTATACTAATATTATAAAGCTGAAGAATTTGTTTGTTTGCTTGACCGCGCTAATCTCAGTAACTATTGGTCAGATTTGAAAAATTATTACAGTGTTAGATAGCCCATTTATCGAGGAAGGCTAAAATTAATTATATTACCTACCCTCTCCTAATTAATTAGGAGAGGGTAGGTAACATAATTGCCACCGCGCGAATCCGGGGCGGGCCGCTAGTTTTTCCATACATTCACGTCGATTGCTAGTCCTTCATATACGATGTAAGTTTATATTGATATTCAATTGTGTGCTGCAGTACAAAAATAAACCTAAAAATTGTCAGAATCAAAACTAACCACGCGAAAACAAACAAAAGAATGGTTGGCCATTGATGCCCGAAATCACTGTTTTGAATAAACCGTAACGTTTACGTTCGTCAAGCGACTGCAAAATCTATGCAAAACCAACGAGAACTCGTTGAATGGTCACAACTTATACAGTATGCGTGTTATAAATCGAAAAAAGTTCATGGCAGTTTGCTAAAATTACAGAAGAGTAAACGGAATATGTTAACTGACTCTAAATCATGTTTCACAACATGTAGGTACAATGTAGTATTTTCGCTGTTATTTATAGTGTGGTTAGGTTACGGTTTGGGTGAATAAGCATCCAGCAGAGCGACTAGCGCAGTAGACAGGCCTTGACCAGGGCTTTTGTTCGAAATTATTGATATGAATTCTTGTTACCGCTCCAAAAAGCAAATCGTTCCAATATTCCACGCCTGTGTAGCGCTTGAAGCATATCAAATCGGACTTTCGTAATTGAGTGACTGGTGACTGGTGACTGGTGATATATTAGAATAGAATAGAAAAACTTTATTTGTAACAACAATATAAAAAACTAAGACTAAGAACACAAAATCAAGGTTGTTACAAAGAGGTCCCGATTCAGCATAAAACCGATCTTACGAGCGGCGCTGGTCTTTCCATATTAATAATTGATATAATATATTTTTATTATCTTTGATTTAATAGCATAGTAATAAGATGGGTGCGTGACGACCCATGGATGTAGGAGATTTTTTCCACTTGTGCAGACATTTTTTTTTATGTAATGGAAGTGGCAAACAAGCATGCATTTCACATTGATGCTAAGTGATGACTGCAGCCTATGGACACTTAAACGAAGTCCAAAGTCAAAATGCAGATGCGTTACCACTCCTATGTCTCTGTGCCGTAAATTACAGAACCGTACATTACCACCTGACCGGAACACGATAGTACAGAACACTACCATTTAGCGGCAAGTAAGTTAGGTAATGCAGTGGTGCCTACGCCCGCGAGCTCCGTCACTGGATCTCTACATTTCTCCGAACAATGACGGTCAAACTATTCCCAAGGGGTAGTAAGTGCAATAACGCAAGATAGGCAACGGCGTCTTACGATAAAATCACCGCCACTGGGATCGCCAATCCACATGCCAAGCTTTGGCGATTGTAGCATATCCATAACATAGGCTTTGGTCCAGCAGTGGACGTCTTTCGGCTGAAATTATGATGATGATTTGTTTTATTTAAACGATTTTGTTAGCAATATTATTTATTGGTTTCAATGCTGAGTTCCGAAAAAAAATCATTACTAGCTGACCCGGCAATCTTCGTGCTACCTCAGAATGAAATAATGTGTCAAAGGTTTGATATATACGAAACTATTTGTATCGGAAAATGAAATTGTGATTTTTACTATTCGTATAAGAGGTAGCAACGTTTAGAGAGAGAACTTCAGGTAGGCTAGTTTTTAAATATGCCATCTCTCTGACTCTCCCGGACCTCATACGGGTGGTCTGGCAGCCGGTAGTGGTTGCGTTCGCCAGTGCGCATCGTATCTGTACACGTAAAAATTCAAAATTTCAAATCATTTTAGGTAGCTATTTATTGTTATTATTATTTTTGTTGACCCTTTTGCAACATGAATCTATTATAGCTAGACATCTTCATTGTTGTTTAAACAGTGCCAAGCGCTCATTTTGAATGAGAAAAATGTTGTTTTTCAAAACATTTTAGTATGGCTGAAATTGATATAGGAAGTCATTTAAGTACCTACTAAAAAACCCAAAACTAATTTGCTAATCAATAATTCGATTGTTAACCTTCAGCCAGATCGACCTAAAAGTGAAAAGTGATTGGACATTTTAGAATAATACAGACAATTTTGACCATTTTTGACCACGCCATGCAAAGCTGAATTGTATCAACATTTACTACGAGCTCATTACGTCACAAAGTTTTGGAAAAATGCCAATTTAAAACACCTCACATCTGTAAGTTTCACCTGAAGCTTCCGGTTGGACCATATAACACGATATATATTATTTCATTCATGAAGCGCGCATGGCCCAGCGGCTGGTGTAGATCGTAAGCGATCTGCTCGGTTAAGCACTACGGGCGCGGTCGGGTAGTGTGATGGGTGACCGCTAGTGGCAAATTAAATGCGCGTTTCCGTGCTTCGGAGGGCACGTTAAGCCGTCGGTCCCGGTTGCTATCGATGGATAGCAGTCGTTAAACCTTGTCGGAGGCCTTATGGGCGGTTTGAAAACATCCGACAGTGGGTTGGCCACTAACCCACCTCCACCAATCCGCATTGGAGCAGCGTGGTGGAGTAAGCTCCAGGCCTGCCCCCAAAAAAGGGGAGAGACTCGTGCCCAGCAGTGGGACGTATAATGGGTTGCCATTATTATGTCTCTCGTCAGCACGGGGTCCAATTTGAACCCCGGACCTTTGTCAGGCTTGCGCGGGGACATGGGGGGTCCAACACGTAGAGGCCCTTTCGAGAATTTTGATCTACTTTGTAATGGGTTATATTCGGCGGGACCTCTCTCTGACTGCATCAATAGTTAATACAGGCACAGACAGACCCCGCAGAATATAATGGGACTATTGTAATGATAAGTGATTCGCCAAACTTTGGGCTATGTGGGTGAACTGGGGGGACTAGCTGGCTGGGCCTATGGAGTGAGATCCGGCACCTGCCTATATTCAACATCTCACATTATCGAATCCTACTTTAGGCAGGTGGTGACTCGCCTCTCCTTGGTGGGCCCCCCAAACAGCCAACCCGATGGTCGACGGGGGGCAACACTGTTGAGAGAGGCTGGGGGTGTCGAGAGGTGTGGCCCCGGTTTCACCATCACGAGCGAGTAATCTCGAGCTCGGAGCGGGCTTCCCCGCTATTATGCCTTTAGACACTTCCACCCCCGAGTGTATGGCTCTTGCAGAAATTTAGACAACAGCCTATTATCCAAATTTCTGCAAATGCCATACCTCTAGCGCCCCACTCGGACCGGCCAATGAAGGCAAGCCAGAGGTGAGAGACCTGATGCTCTGTCCGGCCGTACCTCTGTGGCGGACGAGGCGGAGCCCAGTTCTCTCGGAGGAACTCGAGATGATGGTAGGGGGTGGTGTCGCTACTCACCAACAGCTCGCCACAAGCTGCTCTGCCCCCATTATTATTATTATTATCATATGATTTCATTTGGTTTGTTGGAGAGCAATTACCATTATTAGGTAAAAAATATGTACTATTTTTTTTTGTTTAAAGACTATAAAATGTTTCATTGTATTAGAGATAATAACTTATAACAAGGCGATAGCAATTCAAAAGACGATGATAATTATGAAAATTACAGCAGTGATGAAGATGATTAAACGTAACGTAACTTCGCGCCTGTAGTCCCCAAAGGAGTGAGCAGAGGTAAATGCATGCATTCAAAGCATACATGCAAACACTCACGATTTGCCGGTTTTGTTTTGGCTCATGTGGTGGCGACCCTGTTGACATCTCTAGGCACATTACCAAACTCTGAGGTACAGAGAAATTTCCAGAAAATTGAAAAAATCCCAATGGAACCAAAGATAACGACAAGATCGGGGGCTATCTGAGATAATGGTGTTTTACCCGAGAATCGAATCCAGGACCCCAGCGTTGTAGTAGTGACCTGCTACTAGTAGGCTACTGAGGCAATTGATTATGAAGACAATATTTTTTTAAATTCTTTATTGCTTTAATGCCACAATATTAATTGTTGCGGATCTTCAAAATAATGTAGTCTTGAACTGGGTTAAATGATATATTTTCTTGAGAGTATAAAATACATAGATTGATAGATTGTTTAACTATAGTAATAACACGTCCGTCGCCATGGCGATTGGAAAAAAGAATGCGGGGCCCCCCCTTCGCGCCCCGCCACCTCTCCGCCGAGTCGTCTATTGCATAGATAATGTTGTTCCTCGAACAATCTCCGCCCTCTTGAAAGAAAAAAGAAGCTCCAGTTCTTCTTAATCGCGGCCAAAGCCACGGCCCAGCTAGTAGCAGTCTACAAACGGACAAATTCGGTTGATGGCTCGCTGAATGATTCCTTTGCTGGTTTTAATGTCAGCCACCCGACTAACACCGTCGGAGCCTTTGTAGACTTCAGTGATCCTTCCCAATGGCCACTTCATAGGTGGGCTACATTCGTCCTTGATCAGCACCAATTGATTGGGTTCAATATCTGGTAGTCTCTTTTGCCATTTAGCTCTTTGTTGAAGCTCGCAAATATATTCTCGACTCCATCTGCTCCACATGTGTTGCCTTGCTTGCTCGATGAGGGCATATCTATGTAAACGGCTCGAGTTTACTGTCTAAAGATCAGGCGTAGGTAGTGATGCGAGAGGTCTACCTATGAGGAAGTGCCCGGGAGTTAAAGGAGTAAGATCACTTGGATCAGAGGACATAGGCATTAACAGCCTTGAATTCAAAATAGCCTCGATTTGGCAAAACAAAGTCGTAAGTTCTTCAAAAGTAAAATGGGCGCTACCTACTACCCGTTTAAATGAAATTTTGCTGACTTCACAGCTGCTTCGTATAGCTCTCCAAAATTGGGAGCATAAACATGTGAAAATTTGAATTTTATACCTTCATTGGCCAGATCTGACACAGATTCGGAACATTGTTTGACAAGGGCAGAAATTTCACGGTTCGCACCTACAAAATTGCATAGATAATGTTGTTCCTCGAACATTAGTTATTTATTAATACAAATTAAATTAGATACAAATATAACATAAACATAAACTTATCATTATGAAGATGTCTCCATTTCTTGTAATGCAATTATAGATTTAAAATTAACCCTTAAATTTTTACTTATTATTACGTATGCATGTACCTTCGCGCCAGGTCCCATAACGAGTAGGCAGAGAGATATCCCGGTCCTGACACACCTTACATGCTTCTTCTACATTCATCATTCTCTTCATACATGCACACCGATTCCTAACACTCTTGATCCCACCCTTTGACAGTTCTCGATCTATTTAGTCATCGTAGGTCAGTCTTAATATTCCTGGGCCTCTGCAACCATCCACATTCGCATTGTATTAGTATATCTGTTTAGTCATTCCCCACGTAACCGGCAATTCGTGGGTGTTTGCATGTATGCTTGAATGCATGCATTTACCTCTGCTCACTCCTTCGGGGACAACAGGCGCGAAATTACGTTACATTTAATCATCTTCATCACTGCTATCATTTTCATTATCATCATCGTCTTTTGAATTGCTATCGTCTTGTAATAAGTTATTATCTCTAAAACAATGAAACATTTTATAGACTTTAAACAAAAAAAAAATAGTATTTTATTTTTAATCTTACCTAATAATAATGTCGGCAACCAATATTGGTAATTGCTCTCCAACAAACCAAATGAAATCATATATTATATCGTGTTATATGGTCCAACCGGAAGCTTCAGGTGAAACTTACAGATGTGAGGTGTTTTAAATTGGCATTTTTCCAAAACTTTGTGACGTAATGAGCTCGTAGTAAATGTTGATACAATTCAGCTTTGCATGGCGTAGTCAAAAATGGTCAAAATTGTCTGTATTATTCTAAAATGTCCAATCATCACTTTTCACTTTTAGATCGATCTGGCATTCAAAATGAGCGCTTGGCACTGATTAAACAACAATGAAGATGTCTGGCTATAATAGATTCATGTTGCAAAAAGGTCAATAAAAATAAAAATGCCAGGCCACCTGTATGACGTCCGGGAGAGATAGAGAGATGGCATATTTAAAAACTGGCCTACCTAAAGTTCTTGTTTTCCCGACGTTGCTAGCTCTCGTACCATATTTCCCTTCAATTTCTTCATATTTTTTACCTTTTAAACCTTCCCTGGACTTCCAGAAATAATGCAAAATTAAAATTTACCAAATCAGTCTAATCGTTTTCGAGTGTTAGCGAGACCAACGAACAGCAATTGATTTCTATATACGAGTACATAGATAATAAATATAGCATTCTTATGTTAGTTCAAACAGAACACAAAAGTTTTCCTTTGGAGTTTTCCGCGAGACCTCGCGTCTGTATTTTTGTAACTTTATGTAAGTAATCAAATTTATTTTACACCGAAACAAAACTGCAGTATCAGTGAAACGTGTTACATAATCGCACCAAGTGCTACTCTACATTACATGGTAACGTAACTTGACAGCAAACCAATTACAGTTGGAAGATGCTGGCAAACCTGACCATTAATATTCAACGTAAGATTTAGTAATGTTGTAACGTCACATTATTAGGTGTTACATAAATTTTGCGTCTGTCCCCTAACAAAAGAATTTATTCTACTGGAAGAGAATTCTTCCACGAATGCAAACAATAACCGAACAATGGCAGTCAAACCATTCCTATGGGGTAGCAAGCAGCGTCCTATGATAAAACTACCTCCATAACGATCGCCAATCCTCATAGCCATACCAAGCGTGGCGATTATGCCATATCCCCCTTATGGGGAGGCTTTGGTAAAGCAATCTTTCTTTCGGCTGGTATGATGATGTAAATATCCTGACGGTACAAAAGAAGTGTTTGCTCGTCAGTTGTCCTATAGCCTTAATGCCGTTTCCATCTTCTACTATCTGAACATGCAGAACCTTCAATATTGGCAACCACATAAAATCGGCCAAAATGTCATAATTTCAGCCAAAATATGTCCACTGCTGACCAAAAGCCTCTCCCAAAGATTGCAACAACGAGCGGTCCTTGGCCGCCAATATTTAGCAATCGCCCCCGATCTTTCTCTTTACCATTACATTACCTAGACGATAGGGATCGTCTAGATAATTTAATTGCATACTATGGCGTATATAATAATGGCAACCCTTGATACGTACCACTGCTGGGCACGAGTCCCTCCCCTTCTTGGGAGAAGGCCTGGAGCTTACTCCACTACGATGCTCCCGCATTGGGTTGGTAGAGATAAGGGTTAGTGGCCAACCCGTTGTCAGATGTTTTCAAACCACCCATATGGCCTCCCACAAGGTTTAACGACTGCTATCTATCGATAGCAACCGGGACCGATGGCTTGACGTGCCCTCCGAAGCACGGAAACGCGCTTTTTAATTTGGCACTAGCCGTCACCCATCACACATTCGATAGCGCCCGTATCGCTTAACCGAGCAGATCGCTTCCAATCTACACCAGCTGTGGGGCCATGCGCGCTTCATATGTATATATTACGGCGCATCATTGATAAATCCACTCAGTAAAAACTAGGCGGTTTTTCCAGAAGTTTCTATTTAATGTTTTACTTAAATCAACACAACCTGAAAACGCGATAAATAAACCGTTTGCACCAATTGTCTATTGAAACGCAATTCTCTTAGGAATCGTAAATTTACCTCTTGACTCACCCCTTTTGTTCATCCCTTGATTAACTTGAGCTTAAATCAAATTCGAAAGCAATCAACGGTCAAAATTAAACTGATGGTGGCTGGGGATTGGTAAATTAGCATGGCTTCTTTGTTACCAATTGTCTGGTGACAATGGAAGGATATTATTATAATACCAAGGGATGTCAAAGTTTAAATTAATTTTGAATACTTCTTAAAATTTTATTTTAAGCGGTATCAGCCTTACTTTGAAATTTGAGCATGATTATGACATTGATGTTTTGATAATGTCTATTAATATTTACTTTTATTTTGTTTTTATTAACTAGAGTTAGGCATGCATTATTTTTTTATGTAATAAAGGTGGCAAACAAGCATGCAGTTCACATTGGTGTTAAGTGATGACTGTAACATAAAAACACTTACACAAAGACCAGAGGCCAAATGCAGATGTGTTGCCACCCCTGACACCCTAGTTATTATCTCTCTGTGACAGTTATTACGGGGCGATACTTTTTCATCTTACTGGAACACGATTGTGCTGAATAGTATTACCATTTCATCATCATCATTTCAGCCGAAGGACGTCCACTGCTGAACAAAGGCCTCCCCAAAGAATGCCACAACGGACGGTCCTGGGCCGCCCTCATTCAGCGATTGCCCGCGACCTTCACCAGGTCGTCGGTCCACCTCGTGGGGAGCTTGCTTACGCTTCGTCTTCCAGCACGCGGTTGCCACTCAAGAACTTTTCTGCCCCAACGGCCGTCAGTTCTGCGAGCTATGTGCCCTGCCCACTGCCACTTGAGTTTCGCTATTCGGTGGGCTATGTCGGTTACTTTGGTTCTCATGCGGATCTGCTCATTTCTGATTCGATCTCGCAGAGAAACTCCAAGCATAGCCCTCTACATTGCTCTCTGAGTGACCTTGAGACTTCCTATGAGGTATGTCCATGTTCATTTTAAGGTTAATTTATGGGCCTCCAAGGGATAAGACGAAGATAATTTCGAATGTCCCCGTTACGCCCACTTCTGTTATGGTTGAGGGTACGACACTCGAAGTTGTTGACGATATTACCTGGGACAAACGGTCCAGTTAGGTAGGTCCAACTTCGAGGTCAGTCGCCGAATCCAACTCGGATGGGCAGCGTTCGGGAAGCTGCGTTATATCTTCTCGTCCAATTTACCGCAGTATCTGAAGAAGAAAGTCTTTGACCAATGTGTGTTGCCAGTGATGACATACGGAACTGAAACGTGGTTGCTCACTATGGGCCTCATAAAAAGGCTCAAGGTAATACCATTTAGCGACAAATAAATTAGGTAATGCGTTGGTGCCTTCGCCCTCGAGCTCCTGCCTTGGAACTCTACCACTAGTAGTATATATGTGGAGAGATTCTTCAATAAAATTCCAAAATAGTCTTAACTGCTTTTTAATCGTCTTAGAACAAATTATGATTTTCGCTACACACGCGTCTTCCACCATTCCACGTCCTAATCTTGTTTTTTCAATCACTCTCATCTACCAATCACATCACACCATTCCTTTCATGCATCGTTCCGTTCTTACTTTCACTCACACTCGTTCATCTTAGGTTCCCTTACACCCATATCTCTGCTTATGAACTATATTCTTAAATACTAGCAACAATTATATTTTAGGAATCCCACATATATATTATGAATGTCTCCACTTTTAATTTGTTAGACGATACGAAACTTCGTCTTCTTGCAGTAAATTAGTATATTACAGGTCTACCAGTATCCCGTCCTAAATTTTGAAACTAAAAAGCCGTAAATCGTAGGTCAATGCACCAACTCCGATCAATATGAAGATAATTTTCTTTCTATGCCCCTCAACAATTTTCGTATAACCCTCGCAGACCTCACGCGAACTCGATTCTTACAAACATGTTGAGATTGCCTCGCAAACTTCCTAACAACGGGAAACTAAGTTTTTAAATTAGTTTTCACTCCGTGCCGTTTGTCTTTCGATAAATACGAGGAACGGCAATTGGCAATTGGTGATCTGATAAAGAAAAATTGTTTGGTTTATTTTTCTATTTTTTATGTAATGTAGGAGGCTAGTTGCTATCGATTGATAGCAGTCGTTAAGCCATGTCGGAGGCCTTATAAGCGGTTTAAAAAAACACGACAACGGGTTGGTCACTAAGCCGTATCTCCCAACCCGCATTGGAGCAGCGTGGAGTAAGCTCCACGCCTCTCCCCAAAAAAGGGAGAGACTCGTGCCCAGCAGTGGGACGTATCAAGTGTTTCCATTATTTATGTTGGAGGCAAACAAGCATGCAGTTCACATTGATGTAAAGTAATGACTGCAGCCTATAAACACCCACGAAAAGACCAGAGGTCAAATGCAGATGGGTTGCCATCGCTGAGACCTTAGTTGTTATGTCACTGTGGTTATTATTACGGGACCATACATTGCCATCTAACCGGAACACGATAGTGCTGAACACTACCATTTGGCGGCAGAAAGATTAGGTAATGCGGTGGTGCCTACAGCCTCAAGCTCCTACACTGGAATATTCAACTGGACATTATAGATTAGGTCGCAACGTGGGGTGGCAACGTATCTTGCATTTTGACCTCTGATTTTTTGGTAGATGTCTATAGGATGCAGTCATCACTTAACATCAATGTGAGCTGCATGCTTGTTTACCATCTTCCGTACATAAAAATAAATCGTGTTCTTTTCTTCCGCTAGTGGGCGGTGGAGTGGTCACGTCCCGATACCTACTTTCGGCGTTCAATTACATAAAAATAAAGGAGTCCTGAAAGCAGGATTATTTATTGCCAACGTCTTCCACATTAAATGTCTTTAATCATTATACCTAGTTTTTGAAAAATTCTCAAAGTTCTAAATATTTTCTAATTTGAATATTTTTTTGGAATCGATTTCCAATTTTATCAACATTATTCCGGATGTAACAAGCCATCGCACGTGTTTTTACGACTATCATCTCAATTTTCAAAATTAGTTTAGTAGTTTTATCGCGAGACGTTGCTGCCTATCTCGGGATATTGTATTAAATACTTTACCTTAAAAGAATGGTTTGACCACCGTTGTTTGGTTCACTGACTGCTAGCAAATGAAAAGGCGGGGTTGCCCACGTCCCTACGCCAAACATGTAGTAAGACCAAACTAAATACTTAAGGAAAGATATCAACATCGTAAATAAAATGTAACAACAAACGACAAACACTCGTCTCAACTTCCCTTAAGATCATCCCCAAACCTTTTATCGTAGTCGCCATTGTTGTTATTCTTAGCGAACACGTTAACATTTCCAAAGCATTCAAAGCCGATTACTTTAACAACAATGGAGTGATTGTTGGAATTTATTTTCTTTATTTAATTAATGAAACTGTTTTCAAATTGCAAGCCGCATAGGAGCAGAGTAGAGTGCGTGGTAGAGTAAGCTTCAGGCCACCCAAAAATAAAAAAAAACAACAAAAAAAAGGTGAGAACTCTTGCCCACCAGTGGGACGTACAATAGGTTGCCATTATTATTATTATATTTGCCTACTTGCCACGACAATTTAGCAATACATACACTGAATCTTTTACGCGCAACAATATTTTGACGCGGCGACGAAATATCCCTTAGCGGCGGAGGATGCCATTGAATTTATTAAGTTCTTCTACTACTTCTACTAATTTATCAAAGTCTCTAACGACCTTCAACTAAAAAATAAAAAATAAGATCGTACACATAAGGACAACAGTTTCAATTATTTTTCAATCGAATATTCAATTGAACTACGGAGATGAACCAAAAGTTCCTTCCGCTTTTATCTAGTACAACAAATAAAAAAGCGTTGTACCATTATTTACAATAGTACTCTTTAAAATTAATATTATTTATATTTTTATACGCGGTGGGATATATCCCTTAGCGGCGGAGGATTCCAGACAATGTTGTGCAAACAGCAGCGTCCCACAACTACAGGTTCGTTAGTGAACGCGTCCCGATTCACGCTGCAAAATAAAGTTGCTTCTACTAAAACAAGCACCCTATATTTTTATATGTCGCTGGCGAAATGAGGTGAAAAAAAATATTCTATATCTACCCGCAAAGGTTTGTTCGCGGTGTTAGCAATTAATTTGATATTATTATGTTCTTGTAATAATCATTTCATTATCATATAAGAGGTATTTTATTTTTTTTAATATAAGTTCAGATCCATTTCTTCGCAAGGACAGGTATAGTTATCCCTACTAATATTATAAATGCGAAAGTAACTCTGTCTGTCTGTCTGTCTGTATGTATGTACCTTTTCACGTCCAAACGACTGAACCGATTTTAATGAAATTTGGTATAGAGATAGAGCTAACTTTGAGAAAGAACGTAGGCTACCTCAGTTATTTATTCAACGACATCTACGCGGGCGAAGCCGCGGGCAACAGCCGCAGCAGTAGAATATAAATTAATTCAAATCTATTGGGTATGCAAGACATAGTAAATTAAAGTAGCTATAGTATAACTGTGACAGAGGCAAAACAACCTAGACCTCAGGGATAGCTTATCATTTGTTTGCATTTTTGGTTTTGTACAGACGTCTACAGGTTGCAGTAATCTCTTACCATCTTTTATACTGGTGGTAGAGTTGTGTAGGAACTCGAGAGCGTAGGCATCACCGCACTACCTAATCTATATGCCGCCTAATGGTAGTGTTCAGCACTATCGTGTTCCGGTTTGATGGGTCGCAGTTATTATGGGGTCGTAGATTATACGATTTTTTTTCTTAGTATTCGGTTAAACGGGAGAAATTAAATCGGCTGCAAATAAAAGTTGCTGTCTGTTAAAGAAAAAAAAAAAAAAAAAAAAAAGAAATCTGACACAATATTATCGAAATAAACTCAAAGTTCAGTATAAAATGAATTTAATTTAGATCATTAACTTTAATACAATCAACTGCCCACACTAGGTCAAAATATAAACGAAGATAAGGGTCAAGATGAATGGACCGAAGACAAAAGCGGAGCTGGAATGAAGATAAATTAATTCAGCAAACATTTCTAGTGGGTATTGTTGAATGAATAGCGTCTTGGCCATGAATTGTGATTTCCGAAGTACAATGGGAAGGTATGCTTAATCTTGATAGTTTTGAATGCTGGGATTATGGACATTCTTCTTATTGGTTAAATCCATCGCTTAGTAAGCTAGATGTGGGGACGAAATTGAAATCATTAGAATGGTACATATTTATCGTCACGCTAAAAACATGAGGTCAAAATTCGCAAGCGTTGCCACCCCTGAGACCTTAGTTGTTATGTCTCTGTGATAGTTATTACGGGGCCATTCATTACCATCTTCATGAAGAAGGTTGAAGGTAGAAGGTTGTAAAATGTTGCCTTGATATAATTATAGTATTTATTTTTATACAACTAAGTAGAAAATATAATATGTATACACCCTTATTTATATTAATATATAAGGTTGGGGAAAAAGTTTCTTTGCATTTTTTAAGATAGTTAATTTATTTTTTAATATAGTTTATTTAAATTTAACTAAAGTATGTATGTACCATTTTGTTCGATAACCTTTTGCCATCTTGTAGGTAGGGATATGATCCCATTGCTATAAAAATTTTGGGATTTCTCATCAAAATACCGCGACAAGTGGATTTGGCAGTCCTCTCGTGATGTTAACCTAACATTGCATAAAGAATTCTGAAGAGACCGAAACAGGTGGAAATCTGAAGGTGCAAGGTCAGGACTATACGGCGGATGCATTAACACCTCCCAGCCAAACTCTTAATTTTTGCTGAGTGGCTATAGATGTGTGAGGTCTAGCGTTATCATGATGAAACACCACACCCCTTCTGTTGATCAATTCCGGCCGCTTTCTCTCAACTTCTTGCTTTAATCTCATCAGTTGTTCGCAGTAGAGTTCAGAATCGATAGTCCTGCCTGGTGGTAATAGCTCATAATGAATAATGCCCTTCCAATCCCACCACACACACAACATCACCTTATTGCGAGTTAACCCGGGTTTCGCCACAGTCTGTGAAGCCTGACCGGCCTTTGACCACGACCTTTTTCGCACGTTCTTATTGTACGTGATCCACTTTTCATCACCAGTTATCAGCTTCTTCAAAAATGATTCGGTTACATTACGTGGTAATAAAGAATCACAAATGAGTACACGGTTCATTAGGTTTCTTTCAGTGAGCTCGTGAGGTACCCAAATATCGAGCTTTTTTTTGTACCCAGCTTTTTACAAACTGTTTTGTGATCAATTCTCAGTTCTTCAGCTACGTCGTAACTACTGATATGTCGATCTTGCTCCACTTTTTCAAAAATGGCATCCATTTTATCCGTAATAGGGCGACCAGAGCGAGATGCATCTTTGACATCAAAATTTCCGCATTGAAAACGCTTAAACCAAATTTGTGCTACTCTCACAGACACTGCACTAGGCCCATAAACATCGCAATTTTTTTTCGCTGCTTGCGTTGCATTTTTACCTTTTTTGTAGGAAAATTTTAAAATTTATCGAATTTCTTCATTAGATTTACTCATCTTGACAGAACGAAAAACAAATAAAAATCACACATTTGCCTAATTTGAATTTGGTATTATGTTCTTTAAAATTTTAACTTTCAATGATACCAAAACCAGCCAGATACAAATACTACAGCCAAAGAGATTTTATTACAAGTTCATACATACTAGTCGTATAATGCGAAAAGACTTTTTCTCCAACCATTAAAATATTATAAATATTGTAGTATTGGTAGGTACACAATATATACTTAATTATGTTTATAATGTTTTTTTTTTTCTTTCTCTTGTTACGTGTAGGTATTTAGTGTACTGACTACTGGATCTGATATTCGTATGTCTCCAAATAGCTTCCAGTTGAAAATCAGCGTCGGGCTTCGGCCTGACTTATGCTGAACTGGAATCTATTTGGTGCAGCCGTGAGACGCTGTTTATTAACGGAGGTATTGTGTATTTAAGGAAGTAATTTAATATTGTCAATTGTTATATCTTTGTTAATTGTTTTTTTTTTTCTATAAGCATGTCTCACGACTGCACCAATAAAGGTTATTTCTTCTTTCTTCTTCTTCTTCAATCTTATTTATTTATTTAATCTTCCAAGCACAATAAAAGTACATGAGGCGGACTTAATGCTAGTTAGCATTCTCTACCAGTCAACCTTTAGGTAGTGTAGAAAACTCAATGTTATTGGCTCATGCAATAACTCAAACACAACTTCACAATTTTAACAACTTTTATAGACTCTTTCTTATAACTAGGCACTTTTTGTAATCGACAAGCTGTAGAGAGGTGATTTTACCTCAACTGCTAGCGACAGAGTCATGTTATCGAAACATGATAGTGCTGAATACTACTAATTGGCGGCAGATATATTAGGTAATGCGGTGGTGCCTACGCCTCGAGTTTCTACATTGGAACCACCTACCACCAGTAGAGTTCCAGTAAAAGAGTTGTTTCTGGCGCTCTACACTATCCACTCCACCCGACACTCAGCCTAGGATAAGTATATAATATGTGTACCTATGTAGGTATATCAGTAAAATGTCTTATTTCCTCTGTAGCAAGCACACAACAAAAAGTTATTAAGAAGGTAAACTTGATAGCTATTCGACATATACCTATAAAACTGCAATTTGAATGTGTTTCGTTTTTATCCGAGTTATACGATTTTAATTTGCACAGCGCTCTGGGATTCCATTTGATTGTACGTTTTTCTATCGACGATTGAACAATGGTTAACGTTTGTTTAATACCCAAATTGCCAATACATCTATCTGATTGCAATGTTTTTATAGGTTTTGTAGTTTCAATTTGTCTAAATCCAATTCGAATAGAATGCTTAAGAGTGTAATCAAATGAGCCCTCATATTTGCTGTATAAAATTGAGTTCCAAAAGTTTTGTACTTTCTAAGTTTATTTCAAGCAAAATGTTTTTTTGAACTAGCTGTGCCCGCGACTTTGTCCGCGTGAGAATGTATGAATGTTCAGTATCTACCCAGACAAAGTCGCGCAACTAGTATAAAAGTAGCCTAAGTCACTCCTTATTACATGGCCTTTCACTGACATCTGCCAGTGAAAGTCCCGTCAAGGACGGAAGGACGGAAGGACGATCAGACAGACATACAAAAATTGCGTGATAATATGCCACAATAACATTTTTTAAATATTGTTTTAGCATATTATTCCACACATTGTCTTTTTTTGTAATCATTGAATTGTAATCATTTTATTGCAATGTGTATTTTTATTTTTTTCATAAAAGTATTTACAATAATTTTGTGACATTCTATGACATCTTTATGATATCCCGAAGTACAGTGAAAACTAGTTCGGGAATCTTATGGATTCAACATATAAATATCTTTTTGTAATTCATGTAAATATCTTTTTGTCAATAAACAAATTATTATTAATTAATATTATTTGTCACTTTCATTAGGTACATAAAAAGGAGACCTCTGCTGGTCCAATCCTCAGCTTAGGACGTGGTGGACACATAAATAAGATATATGCGATTAGGGGCAGCTAGTAGTCCAGGGTGAGATTTTGTCATGAGGTCTGGAACTTCAGAATGGAAAAATGTTTCTTAATAAGCTTTATTTAGATAACAATAGCTGAAGCGGGAAGAAAAATTTAAAATAGAGACAATTTAAAACATGCATTTGTTTCAATACTATTTCAAAAAGAAACAATTTATTTGAATTTGGTACGGCTCTGTAATTTCTGGCACAGAGGCATAACACCTAATGCCTCAGGAGTGGCAGCGCATCTGCATTTTGACCTCTGGTCATTGTGTGGGTGTCTATAGGCTGCAGTCATCACTTAACATCAATGTGAACTGCATGCTTGTTTGCCACTTTTATTACATAAAAAAAAAAAAAAAAAAAAAATTGATGTAAAATTGTGAGTAAATGTATAAATAAAATTGTCGATTCGTCGCAGTATTTCTACAAAATTTTATAGGAAATATAAAATACTTACAGAAAAATTTAAGTGTATTTAACGAGAACCGATAAAAAATATACGAAATAAAAAGTACATTTTTCTCATGGCTTCTACATTAGCTACGATCCTAAATCTATTTTTAAAAAGCTTTTGTTGATATGATTGTAAAACTAACAATAGGCTATTTACGTTAGAAATAAAATTATTTATACTTTATCAAATAATGAAATCCGTTCAATAGAAATGTACTTCTATGAAACGAGGGATAGAAATCTTCGTAATTTTATACAATTTTATATTAACTGCCTCGGTAGCCAAGTGGTAGCAAGCCACTTCTACTACGCTGAGGTCCTGGGTTCGATTTCCGGGTAGGGGGTCATCAGAGATAATGATGTAAAGTCCTTTATCTCTGGTTCTTTTGGGATTTTTCCATTTTCTGCAAATTTCCCAGTACCTCGAAGTTTGGTAATGTGCCCGGAGTTGTCAACAGGCTCGCCAACTGTTACCTGGGCCAAAAACGTAACCGGCGAATCGTGGGTGTTTGCATGTATGCTTGAATGCATGCATTTACCTCTGCCTACCCCTTCGGGAATGAGAAGTGTGAAGTTATTTTTTTATAGAAATCGTAACTATCGTTCATATATTTTAATACTAGTTTTTCCCTGTATTTTTGGCTTAGTTAACGTCACGTCCAGGTATAAATATCAAAAATAATTATCAATAGTAAATTTTAATATTATTTACTAGCTGATCCGGCGTCGTATCTTACAAGAATTCAATATTGGGTCAAAGATTTGACAAGAACTATTTATGTCGGAAAAGGATATTGTTTTTTTTATTATTGTTATTACAATTTCCAAACATTCCTTGTTACATACAAGGAATTTTTGGAAATTGTATATATATATAGGATATTTCTAAACTAAAATTAGCCAAATCGGTCGACCTGCTTTTGAGTTTTAGTGAGAAGAACAAACGTCATTTCATTTTCACCCGACAGCAACAGAAGGAAGTTTATTATAAATAAAAAGATTGCCATCGCGGGCAGTCCGCCCACGAAAATTATGAGAAAATGTGAATTGCATTATTTTTTGCCATTTCATTACATAAAAAATATACAGATGTGAGATTAAGATATTTTGTGTCTATGCCAAGAACCAGGCCATTATATTGGTAGGTAAATTTAATAAATAGGTAGATCTTTGCCTTTGATCTTTAATATCGATAAAAATGTCTTATTCCATAAAAATCTGTAAAGAATTAAAAAAAAACACGGAATTCTGTACACCACATTACAGTCGATTTCTGTGGTCGTTAGCGGCTATCTATACAATCCGTGCATCATTTATGAACCATTAACGGGTTGCCGGGGTATTCCATATTTTACGTGGCAAAGCTGACTATCACGTCTGCGCGATTATCTTAATCTTTGTAGGTAGTGCGTTATGTGTATTGACAATTTGATTATGAAACTCTGACGCTTATGCTGCGGTTATTGTTTTTATAGATAGCGATGTGAAAGTTATTTATTAAGTAGCCAAAATTAAGAACACATTAGTAATCAAGGATAATTGGTTCACTAATGTTTCACCTATAAACGTTACAAATCTTTCTAAAAACGTTATAATTCTGTAGATATGTAACACTCATACAAAGCACGAAAAAAAAGTGGCACATAATAATAATAGCAACCCTTGATATGTTTCAACTTCCACTGCTGGCCAAGAATCTCTCTCCTTCTTTGGGAGAGACCTGGAGCTTACTCCACCACGCTGCTCCAATGCGGGTTGGTGGAGGTAAGGGTTAGTGGCCAATCCACTGTCAGAATTAACATAGTTCATTTTGCGTTTTGTGACTTTTTATATGTAGTTTAAATTACAAATAACTGTACTTGTGAGTATATTGCTTGTCAAACTTGTGTTGCCACTTTTTGTGTTCGAATAAACTTCTATAGAATTACTTATTCGTTGTATAAGTACCCATAGATAAAAACATTATAAAAATAGTCAATCCATTACAAAATAATAAATACTGTGCAGAAAGATCAAGATAATCGCACAAACGTGACAGTCAGCTTTACCACGTAAAATATAGAATGTCCCGGAATCCCGCTAATGGTTCCTAAGTGATGCACGGATGGTATAGATAGCGGCTAACGACCAGAGGAATCGACTGCAATGCGGAATACATATAATAGAACTATTTGACGATTTTTTTTGTAAATCTATATTAATGTTATACGGAGGAAATATATATTTTTTTATTTCTTTGTTTGAACTGACCGATTTGAAAAATTCTTTTATCATTGGAATGAACAAAGGCTACATTATTTGAGTGTTAGATAGCGTTCGGGAAGCTACGTCACATCTTCTATTCCGACTTACCGCAGTGTCTCAAGAAAAAGGTTTTCGACCAATATGTGTTGCCAATGATGACATATGGGACGAAAACTTGATCGCACATTGGCTTCATAAAAAGACTCAAGGTCACTCAGAGAGCAATGGAGAGGGAGGAGGCCTTTGTTCAGCAGTGGACGTCTTTTGGCTGAAATTATGAGATACCCCATTTATCGAGGAAGGCTATAGGCTATATAACATCATCAAGCGGATGGTTGCAGAGGCCCAGGAAGACCAAGACTGACCAAATAGGTCGAGTTCTGTCTAATGGTGGGTTCAAAAGTCTTAGGAATCGGCGTGCATGTATGAAGAGAATGATGAAGGTAGATGAGGCACAGGAGGTGTGTCAGGACCGGGATATCTGGCGCTCCACACTCTCTCTCTACCCCGGTAGGGCTTGAAGATACAAACATATTGAAATAAAACTAGTTTTCGGATTTATCTCGCGTATATTAAACTAAAATGATTATTTCAAATGGAACCCGACGTTTCAGTCGCTTTTCAGCTTCCGTGGTCACGGGCAGACTGAGGTGGCATTTGTCTGACAGCAGTTCGAAAAATATACGCGAGATAAATCCGAAAACTAGTTTTATTTCAATGAGTGTAGCTCGCGAAAACCTAAGAACATACTATGATACATACATACATACATCATCAAGATGAATAGGGGAGGATAGGTATCATTACACCCACGCAAAGCTAGGGCGGGCTGCAAATATTCTCAGAAAGATAGGGATAGAGACTGTTTTCAGTTTCATAATATTGCAACTGTGAGCCCTTGAACACACATAAAACATGACATAAAATAAAATCTCGAAAGCTGACAATTCCCCCACTTTATGTGCGCCGAAAGTAGTGAACCTTTAACGTTGAGAACAAAATATAAAAAAATATTTACCTGTTTGCTTGAAACGGGGATTTACCACTGCCTATTCCTTCGGAGAATACAGGTTTGAAGTTATTTTCCATTCAACTTTACCTCATTTAAATTCTCCTTTCCCTTCTTTTGATTGCTTATCGTTTACAACCATCAAATTCCCTTCTTATTTTCAGTTTATTATGATATAAACTTAAATAAAATTAAAAACTATCTCAGTATCTGGATCCTGCATCGCTATTAGTTGTCAAAAATGTTCAAACGGTAGCATAACGGTTCGTTAAAGTTATTGAACGTGACATGGACCTCCACTTGTGTGACGTGGACCGTACATCTTTTGTCCAGTTAAGGGGGTAGATAAACTAGGAGCGACAATCTACAATTTGTTTAAAAGTTCAGTTAAAGAAGCGCTTAAGAAGTTGTTTCAAAGTTTATAAAGTATATTAATTCATTACAAATCTTTATCAAGTAGTAATGTACGGTTTTGAAACATTATATACAAGTACGTATGTATGTATCTTCATGCCAGGTCCCTAACGGGGTAAGCAGAGATTGTGGAGCGCCAGATATCCCGGTCCTGACACACCTCCCGTGCCTCATCTACCGTTGTTATTGTGAACGACATCCATATACCGTCACATTATGTATCTGTAACTTTTGTCACAGATACATAACAACTTGGATCTCAAAAAAGCAAGTAGCGTATAAAAGTTTGCATAAATTTAAACTCTCTGACATTTAAGGAGATTTTTATAGGCTATAAGTTTTACTTCCCATCAATGTGAACTGTATATGCTTGTAGCCACTGCATGACATAATAAGTTAAGTTTATAATTTAAGTATATTAATTAATTAATATTTAAAAAGATAATTTCAATGGTAAATACTCGTACTTACCGCATCGTGTACTGTTTGACGTGGGTTTTAATATTTCGGACCGAGAAGCCGCTATTTGTAGGTGAAAATATAAAAGAAATTTCTCGTTGAAGATACTTGAGACTTCTCTTATGTGCTTAGAAGGTATTCTGCTAAAAAGATTTTGGTACTTTTGATGTTATTATACTTAGTTTAGAAACTAAATTTCCGACCGATAATTTAAAGGAAAACCTAAAATTAATATACTTGAAAGGTTTCGATTGCTAATGAATTACCTATCTTTTATTTGATATTTGGATTTGAATGGATTTAAGTTCTAAAAAGTATCTTTACTATTATCAATACCTGTTCAAAAAACTATATAAATGAATTCAAAAGAATGTTTTATTGAAAATCGCATTGTATTTTAAGAGGCAAAGAACTGAGCCGAGTTTGAGATCGTTGTTAAACTCGACATTGTACTTTTGGTGTCGAAAATAAACTTAAATGGATACCGAAACAAATTAATTAAAATTTGCGGCCATTCATCAAATTCGATTTCATATTGTTTTTGCTAATACATCAGCAACAGAATGATTTTTCATTCAAAATGAACTTTATGTGTTACTATCAAGGTAGAAATCAGATTGCTGTGATTTCAGTGAAACAATGCGAATAAAATGGAAACACAATACAACTTTTAATTGTTATATAGTTTAGAACTAAGGTATTTATGTGGTTCAGTAGATCCTGATTTAAATTCTACGCCTAAACGATATTAGGAAATAACAAACTGGACTTAATATTTATTTATAATATAGGTATAAACATATAAATTACTGATTGTAAAGCTTGGCGTAACTTTAAGACGTAGGCACCACCATAATACCTTATCTATATTTAAACTATGTAAAAAGTGGAAATAAATTTAACTTCGGGTAAAAATCGAATCTGCGACTTCAGCAAAACTAGCCCAGCATTTTTTTTTGTTCTGATACTAAATTGAGTCTCATTTGTATCAGTTTATTACAGAATTTTCAAAATAAAAGACCACGTTATAAAAATAAGGCTAGCCAATCAACATACAAGTCGAAAAAGAAATCTCTGAGTCATCGTCAAACTAAATTCCTTCAAGCACAGCATACATAACCTACTAAATTAGAAGCGCGAAATCCATTTAAGTGTACAAGCTTGAAGGAAAAGTTTTCTCAACACGTAATACATAAAATTAAGAGGCGAGTTTTCGCCAACTCACACGCGACAATTTCCGACTTCGCCAACAAAATATAAAATAAGCGTAAACGAGACTTAAATTTTGCGTAACAACCACACATAACACTTGGGTCGTAAACAAAAGATAAAAGAGTCGTACAATCGTTCTTGTGACAGTCAACAGAATTTTCTCCTTATGTGCACGTAGAAATGAACGTTTTTCAAGACACTATAAAGTGCTTAAGAAAAAGGCTAGAATATGTTTTAGACTGTCGCAATCGTATTTCTTTTATAACTGTTATGTAAATATACGTATATATATATATATATATATATATATATATATATATATAATGGTATGTTTATGCAGCCCACGAAAACCTTTTGAAATAAAACCTGTTTTCAAATTTGATTAAGTATACTAAACTTGGATTTTGAAGTTTGAACAGTTTTGAAGTTCTTCAAAACTGGCTTCAAAAGAGTCCTTTTGTCCGTCTATCTTTTGACATAAAAAAAACTGTGATTGATGAATGAACAATAATTTAAAACTAATCCGTTGTTTTGATCGGTTTTCATCTTCTGTGGTCTCGGGCACACTAAGGTGATATTTGTATGACAGTAATTTTAAAGTTATTATGTGGAACTAGGTCCATTTATTCTCATTATAATGCCCCGAAAATTGTTAATTTGGAACATGATCGTTGCATAAAACGCTACAACAAGTAGTAGATTTTATATTATCCGTATCAATACACATGCTGCAAGAAAATAAATTCTAGAATTTGGGTTCAATAGACACGCTCTGTATCAAACGAGTGGAGAAGCACCTTAAGACTGTGCAAATAAAAATAATTCTCAAAGTCAAACACCAATTTTAATGTCATAATGTCGTAAACAAGCATACAGTTTACACGTGCGTTGCCATTCCTGAGACCTTAGGATGTTATACCTCTGTGCCGGAAATTACAAGGCCGTACAATATCACCTTATCGGAAAACGCTAGAGCAGAGCTCTAGTAACGGAGTAACAATAAAAGCACTCATCACATCAAATCCCTTCAAACACCAATCCTTCCAAGTTTGAAGTGCAAACTTGATTTAAGTCTATAAACTTGAAGGAAAACTTTTCTCAACACGTAGGTACCTAATACATAAAATTAAGAGGCGATTTTCGTCAACTCACATGTAATATCTTCCAACTTTTCCAACAAAAATGTAAAATAAGCGTAAATGAGACTTGAATTTTGCGTAACAACCACAAATAACACTTGAGTCGTAAACAAAAGATAAAAGAGTCATCCACCCGTTTTTGTGACAGTCAACAAAATTTTCTTTTTATGTTCACGTAGAAACGAACGTCATTTTTAGGGTTCCGTATTAAACAAGGAACCCTTATAGTTTCGCCATGTCCGTCTCTCTGTCTGTCTGTCTGTCCGTCCACGGTTTAGCGCAAAGACTATTAAAACTAGAGACTTGAAATTTGACACAAGTATGCACCTTAATCACGCGGACAAAGTGCTAGAATAAAAACGTGCAAAAAAACGGACATTCATTCTGTCATAAAGAAAGTCAACAGGATTTTCAGCTTATTTGTGCATGCATATAAATGAACGTCATTTTTTAAGGCAAAATACGTGCTTTAGGAGAAGGCTAGAATATATTGAAAAAATTGCAATAAAATGTATTTTAAAGGGTATGACCATTAAATTTTATAAAGTAGCGCTCAATGCATTGACTTTTTAAATATGAAACTTTCGCCTAGTGTATATATGCACACATATTTTTTTTTTTCACTTTTTCACCTTAACTCTCATGTTTCGCTAATACTATTAGATAAAGGCAAGTCGCTCTGCTGCGGAAAAAGAATAACTAAAATGCCACCGTGTATACAAATAATTTATCAGTCATATTATGTGTATTTGCATCTAAAAACTTTTCGAACGTATCTACAATAAACACAACGTTTATGATAGAATACAACAAATTCTAGCCTTCTCTTAAAACTCTTCTGTCTTAAAAAATGACGTTCGTTTCTACGTGCACATAAAAAGAAAATTTTGTTCACTGTCACAAGAACGGGTGGATGTCTCTTTTATCTTTTGTTTACGACCCAAGTGTTATATGTGGTTGTTACGCAAAATTCAAGCCTCATTTACGCTTATTTTACATTTTGTTAACGAAGTTGAAAGACGTCGCGTGAGTTGGCGAAAACTCCCATCTTAATTTTATGTATTAGGCACGTGTTGAGAAAACTTTTACGTCAAGCTTATATACTTAATTCAATTCAAGCGTCTGATTTTGTAGACTTCTGCGCTTGAAGGAATTTAGTTTGCCACAAGTCAATAAATTTAGTTTTATTTTTCATATTGATGCATTATTGTGCGTTTTGATACTTCATGCTAAGGGTCACTTTTTGTGTCAAAATCTAGAACTAGTCTACTCATTAGACAGCTATAGGCTAATTATATAAACGATTTTTAAAAGCATGTTTTTTTTTACTATCTTTGTGACTCTGTGCGTAGTGTGCGTACGTAATGTATGTTCGAGACAGTTAAGAGTTTCTTTATATCTGGCGTAAAATAATTCACTGCAGTGACCCCGCCAAGATAGGAACCTTTTCTCGAAATGATTCGTTGTTTTTTTCACTCACCTCACTTGAGTTTTCATTACACCAGACAAGCAAAATTCTCTGGGTATACAACTGGGTATGAAACTCTACCCTAACCTCAGACAACATGTGTGACTTGGTCGATTTATTCCTACCATCTAGTGGCCATGATCTTACCAATAAATTAATCCATATAAATACGTAATAATAATGGCAACCCAGCAGTAGGACGTCTACTGCTGGACACGAGTCTTTCCCCTTTTTGGGGGGAGGCCTGGAGCTTACTCCACCGCGCTGCTCCAATGCGGATTGGTGGAGATACGGGTTAGTGGCCAACCCGCCGTCGGATGTTTTCAAACCGCCCATATGGCCTCGGACAAGGTTTAATGACTGCTATCTGTCGATAGCAACCGGGACCGACGGCTTAACGTGCCCTCCGAAGCATGGAAACGCGCATTTTAATTTGCCATTAGCGGTCACCCATCACACACCCGACCGCGCCCGTAATTCTTAACCGAGTAGATCGCTTACGATCTACACCAACCGCGGGGCCATGCGCGCTTCTAATACATAAAAATCACAAATACTTGCTGTTTTTGTTTGCATCGACAGGCTATAATAATTTTAATATTGAAAATACTGCATGGTTCATTTTCAATTCAAAACATAAGAAGCAAAAGGTATATTGGTAATAATTCAGTCCGAAAAGTAAAAAAGAACGCTGAAAAAGCTGCCAGGAGGCAAGTATTTTAAAGTTTCAACAATAATTTAAGTTTGAACAGTAAAGTAAAAATACTTCGCATTCAATATTCAGTTCAAATTCGAAATGAATACAGAAGAAAATAACGTTCTGGAAAATATGATAGTATCGAATTTTATTACTATCATAGTTGTGCTAAGGTAAAAATGCGACAGCTTTTTACGATGCCGTTCAACTCAACTTTTATTCAGGACAGTATGAAATATTTTTCTTTAGATCAAACAATACAATGCTATTCGCGGAATAAATAATGAGATATCTGGATTTAATTATATACCTACTACCATTGTCTGCATTTAGTGGATCATTTTTGATCAGAAAAACATTCAGTGCCCATCAATAAATTATGAGCATCGAGCTTTGGAAAGTGACATTCGGCTAGTTTCGGCTTCGTAGAGCGCTATCTCTGCTGCACACTGCTTACGTAAGCACAGATAGTCCGGTATTGGGACAGAACTTCATCAAAATGGTCACATTGGTAAGGTGAGAAAGAGATAACGCTCTACAGACCCGAAATGAGCCGAATTGTCCTTCGAAAGGTCGAAGTGCTTATGACTGGTGTTTCAATGACGCAGCTCGCGGGCGCAGGCACCACCGAATTACATGATATACTTGCCGCTAAATGGTGGTGTTCAGCACTATCGTGTTCCGGTCAGTTGGTAATGTACAGCCCTGTAATTTCCAACACAGAGGCATAACTCCTTAGGCCCCAGGAGTGGTAACGCATCTGCATTTTGACCTCTGTCTTTGTGTTGGTGTCTATAGGCTGCAGCCTAAACAAGCATGCAGTACACACTGATGTTAAGTGATGACACTTAACATCAGTGTGTACTGCAAGCTTGCTAGCCACTTCCATTAATAAAAAAAATGTGCAATTTTCCTTGTTGGATATTGTAATTCTCACTGAGAGGCTCATTTAATTATTAGGTCATTTTACTTAGAAGAAAACTGAATGAAATGAGCAGCGTTCTAATTACCTTGCAATAAAACGTTGAAAATCAAAAGTACACCGTTAAGTGCCCCAATAAGCTGTAATATAAGATCAAGTATTAGAATGCAAGGCACGTTACAGTAACATCACTATGCACTTATGAAATATACTGGAAACAATTCCAAGGTGGAATTTTCTTCAACGAGATTCTTTTAAAGCGAGCCGTTTAACTCGAACTCTTTTAATTTTATGTTAACCCAGATTGTAATGGAATGGTCTATAAATTTTTAGAGCCATTGCAATATCCACTATTGCTAAGCAGATGGTTTTCTTGGTGTAATTGTTGGATTAAAGTACAATTTCTATCGTTTTACGAATGTTGGAGTATTATAAATAATTGTTTTAAGCTTTCACGATTTGTATTCATATTTTTATATTATAAACGGGACTTAATCGCGTACTATTTTAATCGAAGTATTTACCTCGACACTCGACGTTTCGGCCGTAATGCAACGGCCGTGGTCACGAGTAGACTGCTGCTCCATGGTGTCATCGTCTCGTCCGCACCAGTTCTTCGAACTACCTGCGGTTGATCGTTATTATTTCGATTCAATACATTAAGGTCCCGACACACAACGCTCATAACATCCGACAATTTATCCGAAGATACATCCCGACGTCTACATTTCCCGATAACCGGATTCCATGAAACTGACAACCTATATCCGTCCTCCCGGTTGAAATGTTTGTATTTTCTGATTTCAACCGCTTCACGTACCATCCTATTATAGTAGTGACGTTCAGTGGATACGATGACACCATGGAGCAGCAGTCTACTCGTGACCACGCCCGTTGCATTACGGCCGAAACGTCGAGTGTCGAGGTAAATACTTCGATTAAAATAGTATTATAAATATTTTTTTAGTATACCGTACCTCGAAAGGAAATAACGGAACCCTTTTAAGATAACTCGTGCGTCTGACTGTCTGTCTGTCACAGACAATTTTCTCCTTGAATTTTGGTACAAACATGCAAATCAGTGATCCAAACATGAACGTGAAACAAAAATAATGAATTTTAAACATAGGAACCATTAATTGGGAACTTAAAAATGTTTAACTATATTGTGCAATATATTATATATATATATATATACTCCGGTCTGCCGCGGCCGGTGGGCCGAGTTGCTCTATGAACGTAAATAACACTTTTAAATACGTGCCGTACAATTAACTTTTATTCGCAATTCAAATTACACCTCGATGGAAACCACTTGTGAATGTTCAGTCAGTAAGTCGGCGAATGTAACTCGGCGCTCACCCTCAGGCGGCGGCTGTCGGAGAACATGATAAATGCAGATCTGATAACGTGGCGCCACACAATCGGAGATAAACGAATCTATATTTCGTTGAAGTTATAAATGTTTCCCCAAGTGTATTTTTATTGATATGGCTCGATGAATGATGGTTAAATATGTTATTTGTTATTATTATTAAATAGTTGACGACTCAGTTCGCCCCGTAGTGTGTGGTAACCGCTTGATCCAATTGTAGCAGTTTTGAGCTCTGCAGCGGTAAAAAAATTGTATGGCTTACAGATATTTGTTTCAGATCTGGGTGTGTGTGTGTTAAATATGTATAAGCACATGTAGTTTCAAGTGTTTATGAACCGTACGGCGTAATCGATCTACTTGGTTAAGCGATACGGGCGCGGTCGGGTGTGTGATGGGTGACCGCTAGTGGCAAATTAATACGCGCGTTTCCGTGCTTCGGAGGGCACGTTAAGCCGTCGGTTCTATCGATAGCAGTCGTTAAACCTTGTCGAAGGCGTTATGGGCGGTTTGAAGATATCCGACAGCGGGTTGGCCACTAACACGTATCTCCACCAACCCGCATTGGAGTAGCGTGGTGGAGTAAGCTCCAGGCCTCCCCCAAAAAGAGGAGAAACTCGTGCCCAGCAGTGGGACGTATAATGGGTTGCCATTATTACCAACGTAAAAAAGTACGTTTTGAATTATGGAGGGGTCAAAAGTGGCACCAAGTGGTTCGTGTTATATAACACTCAACGCTGGCCAGCCAGTTCCTTTGCTTGAACTTGCCTTTGACACGCTGCCGCGTGTCTCGACTCAATATCTACTGTGGGGCTGTAAGTATTAAGTAGTATTTCGTAATTTTTATATTTGTTTTGTAATACATATAAAACGTAACACACAACGAAATAAAAAACTTTTCATGCAACGTCAATAACACTTCACATTTCGAGTAGTACCAATTTATTTTTATTCGCAATTCAAATTCCACCTCGGTGGAAACAACTTGTGAATGTTCAGTCAGTCAGTAGGTCGGCGAATGTAACTCGGCGCTCGCCTTCAGGCGGCGGCTGTCGGGGAACATGATAAATGCAGATCTGATTACGTGGCGCCACACAATTGGAGATAACCGAATCTATATTTTGTTGAAGTTATAAATGTTTCCCAAGTGTATTTTTGTTGTGGTGTGCCGTTTAATGATGGTTTTGGATATTATGTTGAGGTCCATAATGGAAAAATATATATCGGCGCGAGATTAATTGCGCGGGTAACACCGAATAAAGTTGTATCTGGCTGGAATAACGTGCGAACCAAACAGTAAAGAGAGCGAACGTCACTCACTTTTTGAATGTCTGTCGTACATAATTGTCACTGGAAAACCCATTTGTTCTGTATTGTGAAATATTATTGTAATCTCATCATAAGTCCATGATTTTGGCGTTGTAATAATTAAATTAGGGAATGAATTAACTAGTAGCCTTATTATTTTACCGTGTTCCTGGAAGACAACACCCACATTGAAGTACCGTGTCGACAAAGATACGCACCACAAAAAAGAGACCTCGAATCGTCGTCCTGGCTCTCCGTTATACATATCATTTACTACAATGCAATTATTGCAACTAAAGTTGATATCAATTAGAATCTGTATGTGCAATAACCCACATTATAAAAATTACGCCATTACTAGGAACCTATGAGGATGCTGTTTGCAGATGCTTATAGTTAGTTGATATATTAGGGTATATGGTTGGGGAAAAAGTTTCTTCGCATTTTTTAAGATAATTCAAAACATTTTTTAATATAGTTTATTTAAATTTAACTAAAGTATGTATGTACCATTTTGTTCGATAATCTTTTGCCATCTTGCAGGTAGGGACATGATCCTATTGCTATAAAAATTTTGGGACTTCTCATCAAAATACCGCGACAAGTGGATTTGGCGGTCCTCTCGTGATGTTAACCTAACATTGCATAAAGAATTCTGAAGAGACCGAAACAGGTGGAAATCTGAAGGTGCAAGGTCAGGACTATACGGCGGATGCATTAACACCTCCCAGCCAAACTCTCTTAATTCTTGCTGAGTGGCTATAGATGTGTGAGGTCTAGCGTTATCATGATGAAACACCACACTCCTTCTGTTGATCAATTCCGGCCGCTTTCTCTCAACTTCTTGCTTTAATCTCATCAGTTGTTCGCAGTAGAGTTCAGAATCGATAGTCCTGCCTGGTGGTAATAGCTCATAATGAATAATTCCCTTCCAATCCCACCACACACACAACATCACCTTATTGCGACTTATTTTATTTTTAAAGAAAAATGGAAAGAAAAATTTGACCTCAGGCGAGACTCGAACTCGTGACCTACTGAGAATCTAGTCCAGCCGCTCTTCCAATTGAGCTCCTGAAGCCCAGCCCGATTTGTCAAATCTTTCCTTCACATCTTTTGTATTGCCTTATGGTAGCAGCAGCGCCATCTATTACCAACTATGCTAGTTAGGCAACCGATATAATAGACTTTTCAGTTTATTGAATATCGTAAAGAAGTCGCTTTTACCCTTAATAATTGTTTTATATTATTTCGCATTAACACATGCTTGTGAAATATATTTTGTTTTTAAAGAAAAATGGAAAGAAAAATTTGACCTCAGGCGAGACTCGAACTCGCGACCTACTGGGAATCTAGTCCAGCCGCTCTTCCAATTGAGCTACCGAAGCCCTGCCCGATTTGTCAAATCTTACCTTCACATCCATTGCATTGCTTTATGGTAGCAGCTGCGCCATCTATTACCAACTATGCTAGTTAGGCAACCGATATAATAGACTTTTCAGTTTATTGAATATCGAAGAGAAGTCGCTTTTACCCTTAATAATTGTTTTATATTATTTCGCATTAACACATGCTTGTGAAATATATTTTATTTTTAAAGAAAAATGGAAAGAAAACTTTGACCTCAGGCGAGACTCGAACTCGCGACCTACTGGGAATCTAGTCCAGCCGCTCTTCCAATTGAGCTACCGAAGCCCTGCCCGATTTGTCAAATCTTTCCTTCACATCTATTGCAGTGCTTTATGGTCGCAGCTGCGCCATCTATTACCAACTATGCTAGTTAGGCAACCGATATAATAGACTTTTCAGTTTATTGAATATCGTAAAGAAGTCGCTTTTACCCTTAATAATTGTTTTATATTATTTCGCATTAACACATGCTTGTGAAATATATTTTATATTTAAAGAAAAATGGAAAGAAAAATTTGACCTCAGGCGAGACTCGAACTCGCGACCTTCTGGGAATCTAGTCCAGCCGCTCTTCCAATTGAGCTACTGAAGCCCTGCCCGATTTTGCCTAACTAGCATAGTTGGTAATAGATGGCGCTGCTGCTACCATAAAGCAATGCAATAGATGTGAAGGAAAGATTTGACAAATCGGGCAGGGCTTCAGTAGCCCAATTGGAAGAGCGGCTGGACTAGATTCCCAGTAGGTCGCGAGTTTGATTCTCGCCTGAGGTCAAATTTTTCTTTCCATTTTTTTTTTAAAATAAAATATATTTCACAAACATGTGTTAATGCGAAATAATATAAAACAATTATTAAGGGTAAAAGCGACTTCTTTACGATATTCAATAAACTGAAAAGTCTATTATATCGGTTGTCTAACTAGCATAGTTGGTAATGGATAGCGCTGCTGCTACCATAAAGCAATGCAATAGATGTGAAGGAAAGATTTGACAAATCGGGCAGGGCTTCAGTAGCTCAATTGGACGAGCGGCTGGACTAGATTCCCAGTAGGTCGCGAGTTCGAGTCTCGCCTGAGGTCAAATTTTTCTTTCCATTTTTCTTTAAAAATAAAATATATTTTACAAGCATGTGTAAATGCGAAATAATATAAAACAATTATTAAGGGTAAAAGCGACTTCTTTACGATATTCAATAAACTGAAAAGTCTATTATATCGGTTGCCTAACTAGCATAGTTGGTAATAGATGGTGCAGCTGCTACCATAAAGCAATGCAATAGATGTGAAGGAAAGATTTGACAAATCGGGCAGGGCTTCGGTAGCTCAATTGGAAGAGCGGCTGGACTAGATTCCCAGTAGGTCGCGAGTTCGAGTCTCGCCTGAGGTCAAATTTTTCTTTCCATTTTTCTTTAAAAATAAAATATATTTCACAAGCATGTGTTAATGCGAAATAATAGAAAACAATTATTGCGAGTTAACCCGGGTTACGTCACAGTCTGTGAAGCCTGACCGGCCTTTGACCACGATCTTTTTCGCACGTTCTTGTCGTACGTGATCCACTTTTCATCACCAGTTATCAGCTTCTTCAAAAATGATTCGGTTCGGTTTCATTACGTCGTAATAAAGAATCACAAATGAGTACAAGATTCATTAGGTTTTTTTCAGTGAGCTCGTGAGGTACCCAAATATCGAGCTTTTTTTTGTACCCAGCTTTTTTCAAATGCGCCAAAACTGTTTTGTGATCAATGCTCAGTTCTTCAGCTACGTCGTAACTACTGATATGTCGATCTTGCTCAACTTTTTCAAAAATGGCATCCATTTTATCCGTAATAGGGCAACCAGAGCAAGGTGCATCTTTGACATCAAAATTTCCGGATTGAAAACGCTTAAACCAAATTTGTGCTACTCTCACAGACACTGCACTAGGTCCATAAACATCGCAAATTTTTTTCGCGGCTTGCGTTGCATTTTTACCTTTCTTGTAGTTAAATTTTAAAATGTATCGAATTTCTGCCTTAGATTCACTCATCTTGACAGTACGAAAAACAAATGAAAATCACACATATACCTAATTTGAATTTGGAATTATGTTCTTTCAAATTGTAACTTTCAATGATACCAAAACCAGCCAGATTCAAATACTACAGCTAAAGAAATTTTGTTACAAGTTCATACATATAATGCGAAAAGACTTTTTCCCCAACCTATTTTATTAGATTCCATTAACAGCAGCGCATTGAAGGGACTTTGTCGTGAAATTTACCTTACTGTCAATCTGAACTTTGAAACTAAAATCTAAAACAATCTATTCTTACTACAGAACTCTCTTCTAACAATAGTTTTCATAAGTGCCCAGTTATAACAGCAGCTATTCAATGAACTTAATTTTCAATGGTGAATATTGAAATATATGAACTGTGAGACTTACTGCATCCACTTTAGGAAAATATGGACGTCGAAGTATCGGCACTCTATTGAATATTCAATGCGATGAAGTAAAGATCGTATGTTGAATATAAAGCTGAACTATTATGTTCGGACTGAGTAACTGTTATGTGTGTATGTGTGTATCTTCACGCCAGGTCCCTAACGGGGAAGGCAGAGAGTGTAGAGCGCCAGATATCCCGGTCCTGACATACCTCTCGTCCCTCGTCTACCTTCATCATTGGTCATGATAGGTCAGTCTTGGTCTTCCTGGGCCTCTGCAACCATCCACATTCGCATTGTATATCTGTTTAGTCATTCGCTCATTCGACATTCTTTCTGTATGCCCGAACCAACAATAAAAGTTTTCATAAATAATAACAGCAGCTATTCAATGAACCTAATTTTCAACAGCAAATATTGAAATATGTAAACTGTGAGACTAACTGCATCCACTTCAGAAAAATATGGACTTCGAAGTATCGGCACACTATTGAATATTCAATGCGATGGAGTGAATATCGTATATTGAATATAAAGCTGAACTATTATGTTCGGACTGAGCAACTGTTATACTAAATTATTTAATTGTGTTTTTCGAGTAATAATGGTGGTAGACAAGAATGCAGTTCACATGGATATTAAGTGACGACTGCAGCCTATAGACACCCACACAAAGACCAGAGCTCAAATGCGTTGCCACCCCTGAGACCTGAGTTGATATGTCTATCTCTGTGATAAGTTATTATGGAGACGTACACTACCATCTAACCGGAACACTTTTTACCGGTGGTAGAGCTCCAGTGACGGAGCTCGCGGGCGTAGGCACCACCGCATTTCCTAATTTACTTGCCACTAAATGGTAGTGTTCATCACTATCGTGCTCCGCTCAGGTGGTAATGTACGGCCCTGTAATTTCCGGCACAGAGACATAACACCTTAGACCTCAGGAGCAGTAACGCATCTGCATATTGACCTTGGTCTTTGTGTGGGTGTCTACAGGCCGCAGTCATCACCTAACATGAGTGTGAACTGCATGCTTGTTTACCACTTCGATTACAAAAAAAAATGCTGAACACAGCCATTTTGCGGCAGATTAATCAGGTAATGCGGTGTTGCCTTCGCCCTCGAGCTCCTACACTAGAACTCTACCACCGGTTTTCTAGGGTTTTAATCCTATGGATACTTTATGATTTACTACAAGAAGTGTCTATGCTAGAAACCACGTGAATTAGGTTATATCATTAAGTATATTACTCAACATAAAACGCTTTAGATGAACCCAATAACTTCACGAACAATCCGCAAACATACAAAAAGTTATAATCCAATCGTGTACTAAATAGTACTTAAGAAAGAATCGCTTTATGAGGGATTACTGGCGAACATTATTGGCAAACTTTCAAGGAGCGTTATTACGGTTATACACGAGTGTATAAAATGACGCATGCGGAAAATCTGATCAGTCGATTTGGGCTTCAGGAAAGGACTTGAACTTATTATCATCAATCTTCTTTTTTGTCGTCAAAGTTGCAAATAAGCGTACATTTCACGTTGATGGTGTGTTCATAGTAACTAGATGTATGTATAAAAACTAAAAAAAAACCGGTCAAGTGCGTGTCGGGCGATGCGCAGTGTAGGTGTCCGTAGTTTTAGGGTTGAGGTTGAATAATGCATTAAAAATATATAAAATCTGTGGAGTTGCTCGAAATTTTCGAATAAAATACATTACAAATTACATACGAAAATTGGCACTTTAAAGCTTAATAAGTCACGAACAGATAACTTAAATCGAAAAATGATATTAGCATACCCCTAACATTTTTGAAAGACCTATCCTATCCTACACTATACAGAAAACTAAAAAATATAGTAATAATCCGCGCGTTATACAGGGGAGGTACCTCAAAAAAAAAATCTCTTGTTTTTATTTTACCAATTTGTCAGCGTAATTAAAGTGTATATTAGTGACAAAATTTCAAGTCTCTAGTACTAATAGTTTTTGCGCTAAACCGCAGACGGACAGACAGACAGACAGACAGACAGACAGACAGACAGACAGACAGACAGACAGACAGACAGACATACAGACAGACGGACATGGTGAAACTATAAGGGTTCCTTGTTTACTACGGAACCCTTAAAAACCGGTCAAGTGCGAATTGGACTCGCGCACGAAGTGTTTTGTGCTAGTGCAGGTCGGGCCACGCACAATCTAGGGTTCTGTCAACAAGTACATTTTTTCAGTTGGCCAAGTACCACTTGTAATTTTGTTCAGCACTATCGTGTTCCGGTCAGGTGGTAATGTACGGCCCTATTATTCCCGGCACAGACGCATAACACATTAGGCCTCAGGAGTAGTAACGCATCTAGATTTTGACCTCAGGTCTTTGTGTAGGTGTCTATAGGCTGCAGTCATCACTTAACATCAATGTGAACTGCATGCTTGTTTGCAACTTAAATTACATAAAAAGCACCATCAAATTATCTGCCGCCAAACGGTAATGTTAGCCCTTTCGTGTTCCGAATAGATGGAAATGTATGGTCCTGTAATAACTACATACATGGTAGCAAAGCATCGGCATTTTGACCTCTGATTTTTGTGCATATATTGCAAAATTATTTAGTGATATTTCCGTTCCATTCCACTTTGTTTCCAATACTACTAATGTTCCAATTGAAAAAGACTGGCAAAGTTTATCTACGAGTACGTTTACCAGACGTTATAAGCCTGTGTGCATTATTGTAAAAGACAAAACGGCCTATAAATGTCTGGTCTGAATATATCTACCTATTACAGCTTAGACGTTCTGGAAAATTGCGACACACTCGCAATTCTGTTTTAGTGTTCCTGTAGGAAAGTTTTAAAATAAAAAAGGACTTTGGGGTTTGAATCTAAACTGAAACTAACTCGAAATTGGGATAAAATTAAATAGAAGCCAAATAATAATTCAAAATTTCACTCCTCGCAAAAAAAAATCCGTTGTGTAGATCCAATTAAAAAATTGACAGATGAGGAATTACAGGATAATCTGCATCGGTATTTTCACAGCTGTGTTTTTCACCGTATTCCCTAATCTATCTGCTGCGAAAAGTTAATTTTCAGCACTATTTCGGCCCCGTATATAATAATTATTACAGAGACTTAGCAAATTACTTCTCAATTGTGGCAACACTGCCTGCATTTTCAGTTCTAATGTTAAGTAGATGTCTATAGGCTGCAGTCATCACTTAACATCCATGAACTGTAAACTTGTTTGCTATTTTGGTTACAAAAAAAATATATTAAAAAATGTTCCTAGGCTTTCGTGGGCTACACTCATTGAAATAATAAATAAAAAATAATAATAAAATACGCTTACACTCACAGCCCCACAGTAGGTATAAACCTGTGTTGTGGGTGCCGTTGTACACATACAACACATACACAAACACCCAGACCCGAAACAAATATCTGTAGGCCATACAAATATTTGTTCCGGTGCGGGGATCGAACCCGCGACCCTTCGAATCAAACGGTGGTTTCGCACCGCTGGACTAACCGGGTCGTCAAAAACTTAAAAAATAAAACAATAAAAAAAAATTAAAAAAAAAACTTTATTAACGGACTTAACTCGCGTACATATTAAGTACATAATTTTAATTTAATAGATGCAAGACAAGTACGTAAAAATAAATTTTATCTCAGTATTGACTGCCTTTGGAATTCTGCCAAGTGAATAACCTATATTATGACGACCAAATTCATTATTTCTCAGTTTCTTTTGAAATGGGGAAATGGAGGAATTTGTAAATAATTGATGCTTTCCATAGTATACAAAATTGTTCAGTGTCTATTTAATTTATTATGTGTTTGATTATTATTAGTGGTTATTCACTCTAGGTTAGTTTAAAAAAAAATGACGATGTAAAAGTGCTCTCCAGGAGCCTAATTATATGAAATAATGAATAAAAAAAAATAAAATTACTGTTGTAGAGCTCCAGTGACGGAGCTCGCGGGCGTAGGCACCACCGCATTACCTAATATACTTGCCGTTAAATGGTAGTGTTTAGCACTATCGTGTTCCGGTTAGGTGGTAATGTACGGCTCTGTAATTGCCGGCACAGAGGCATAACACCTAATGCCTCAGGAGTGGCAGCGCATTTGCATTTTGACCTCTGGCCATTGTGTGGGTATCTATAGGCTGCAGTCATCACTTAACATCAATGTGAACTGCACGCTTGTTTGCCACTTTTAAAACATAAAAAAAAAAAAAACTGAATAATTCAAGCTTCAGAAATATTTATTTTTAATGTACCTTTCCCACACGTGAAGTGAGATGTTATAATAATGTGCAAAACTATAACAAACTATACATCCTGTTATGATATACACTTAAAACAAGGTTATATGTTACCCCTCAAGAACATTTATTCCATAAAAAGCGTTATTTTAGTGCCGAACCTTAAAGGGCCTATATATTACCCACAATATGGCCTGATGGCGGGAATCAATTCGAGGATGATTCTTTTATTATTATCGCCTACTATGACCTTTGAGCCGTTACGTTACGGAGGGACAAAATGCGTTTTATATTTGTGGATTGGCCTTTAAATATTATTGTACCTTTCAGGACTTTTAAGACATTTTTTATCAGAGAATCGTTTGGAAATGTTTCAGTTGCTTAATATACTCCCAAATATAGACATCCACACAAAAACTAGAGGTCACTTTGCCACTTCTGATACCTTGGTTCTTATATCTCTGTGATCGTTATTACGGGGCAATACATTAACTTTTTTTAATGTAATGGAAGTGGCAAACAAACATGCAGTTCACGTTGATGTTAAGTGAAGAGCAGCCTATACCCACACAAAGATCAAGCTCAAAATGCAGATGCGTTACTACTTCTGAGGCCTAAGGTGTTATTCCTCTGTGCCGGAAATTACAGGGCCGTACATTACCACCTGACAGGAACGCGATAGTGCTGAACACTACCATTTAGCGGCAAGTATATTAGGTAATGCTTTGGTGCCTACGCCCGCGAGCTCCGTCACTGGAGCTCTACCACCAGTCAAAAATTACATCACATTACATCTAACACGAACACGATAGTGTTAAACATTTTCCGGCAGACAGATTAGGTAATGCAGTGGTACTAACGCCTTCGAGCTCCTACACTGGAATTCTACCCGTAAAGTTAGGATATTCTTAAAGTAGCAATAATTTGTATAGATTAGGAAAGGAATAACTTACTTGTAAGGTGTTTAGATATCTATTTATTTTAACTAGGTATGTATGTATGTATCTTCACGCCAGGTCCCTAACGGGGTAGGCAGAGAGTGTAGAGCGCCAGACATCCCGGTTCTGACAAACCTCTCGTGCCTCGTCTACCTTCATCATTCTCTTCATACATGCACGCCGATTCCTAAGACTTTTGACCCCACCATCAGACAGAACTCGACCTATTTGGTCATGGTAGGTCAGCCTTATTCTTCCTGGGCCTCTGCAACCATCCACATTCGCATTGTATATCTGTTTAGTCATTCGCTTTAACTAGGTACTACTACAAATTAACCCCCTTATTCATAAACGTACTTTAGATACGTTTTAGCTATAGAATGCTTTGTCTTTGTCAGCTGCATTGTAAAATGTGCAGGATAGAAAAGGACAAAGGAGAGATTAGCAACAGTTTAGCTAAAATACGTTTATGAGTAAGGGGTTAACATTCAAATTATTTTTGTCAGAGCCACCAATTAGACGGCATTGAAAATGCGAATTATTAAAAAAGAACAAAGCTCGACACTATTTACGAATATTGTTACGATGATCTCGACACAAAAATGTAGTATGATGTACTACATTATATGAGTTAAAACAACTAATTATTCTCATAACATTTGCTCGCATCTTAGTACGCGCATTAATGGGGTATTCAACTGATATTTTTTTTACTGTTATTTCAAAAAGTACTTATCGAAAATTTAGTAAATATCATCCTTGGAAACACTAGTGTATAGCTAAAAGTTTTGAGACATAACCATACAAAAGTTGCAAGTTATGAAATAAAGTTCTAATTTCAACCTTTTCGTTAGTTTAGTTTTAGATGTACGTTGTCTGCTAGAAATTCTATCACAATTCAGTCAGTCACCAAACAGTTTAATGTACCTACAAATAGTTCTATACACGCTGTGCCCTTTCGTGCTTTCGTCTTTAACCTTTGTCGTCATCTTTCTATTCCATTTTCATTTGACGCAAACAATAATTGCATACGTCAACAAACGCAACATCAGCCATTTGAATCAGCGCGCGCTCCCTTTCAACTTCTAGTGTTTGCAACTAAAACATGCCTTATGTGCGCTCTTGAATGCGCTGTATTGCATGTTGCTAAACAGAAAAAGGCACAGTGTGAGCATAGCTAACAAAAACATGACATGAAATTTTGCACAATAACATTTTCTACATAAGTACCTACTATATTTGTACATCAAACTACCCACAGAAACTCAATAACCATGAAATATATGTTATAGCAGACTTTAGTGAATTTCCCGGCAGAATGGTTTTATATAGGCTGTTACATACACTCGGCCTGCGAGCTCAGACCCTTTATGGAGTGCTCATAAAAATGATAGATCACTGTGGTACGTGTTCTTTACATAGTAAGTTGAGTTTTGTGAATGTTTCGTAAGGTTCTGTTATGGGAATTTGATGCACCTTGTGTTTGGTGGATTTATAAAGAGCTTTTACGAGTAGATGGAGCACATTTTCTGACTATCAAAACGTTAGTCGATGGTTTTGAGCTATAAGTGCTTAGTGTAATGCTCATGTATTTTTTTTTTGCATTACATTTTTCCTGTACATTTGGATTCTCCTGATTCATGAAAATTATCATGTGTATATCAGGATGATGTGAGACACTATGGGTTCACACTATACTTTACTACTTTAAACTATTTTATTGGAAATCGACGGCTTTATTAAAGTGTTAATCGCCACGTGGCAATATGTAAGGAATATTAGATTTTGTCGTCGCAGTTTCAGAGTATGAATCGTTGTAAGTGAAAGTCGTTGCAATTTCAGAGTATGAATCGATGTAAATGTAATTTATAATGATGGATTAAATGTAAAAAAATGAGTAAACTTAAGAACAACACAGCAGTTATGTACAATAGTTATAAAAAACTATGAATATCTGGAAAAGTTGAAAACTGCATCGCCGATACCATCGCCCACCTTCAAACATTGGGTTCTGAATATAAAACGAGTCATGTTGTTTAAACATGGCTAACACTAAAGCAAACTATAATATTCTATACTAAACTAAAACTTTGGACGGAAAATTGAACATCAAATTATTCTATATTTAATCCAAAACTTGCAAAATGAAAAATGATTGAACGTCCCTCACAATATCTTCTTGGCTTTTTAATATCTACCTCTGATCTTTGCCGCGATTACCCGCCAATGGATTTTTTTTCTCCAATGAAAAAACTCTTCATTTCCATGGTAAGCGGACCGAGAGTCGACCCCGTTTATTGAATTCAATTTGCATTGGATTCAGACAAAAAACTTAACAGTTATTGATTTTATTGAGATTTGTGGTGTTTTAGTTTTGGTTTCCGACTTTGCGTATAGAGTTATTTACTTCATATTTTTATTATTTCAAAATTCCCTTGAAGAAATTTAATGAAAATTATCATGTTGTACCTATATCAGGTGATTATGTGAGACGCTTTCAATATTTTCAGTGAACATTTTACATTACGAATAACTTTTACTATCAGACCACTTCAGATATCGCGAAAAAATCTACTGCTTTATTAAAATGTTAATCGTTATGTGGCGAAATGGATGGAGTATTAGATTTTTTTGTTGCAGTTTCAGAGTTGGAATCACAGTAAAATGTAGTTTATATTGATGAACAAAAACACCTTACATGAAATCTAAAAAAATGTGTTTATATAGAATTTTACTGGTGGTAGAGCTTCAGTGATGGAGCTGGCGGGCGTAGGCACCACCGCATTACCTAATATACTTGCCGCTAAATGGTAGTGTTCAGCACTATCGTGTTCCGGTCAGGTGGTAATGTACGGCCCTGTAATTTCCGGCACAGAGGCATAACACCTTAGGCCTCAGGAGTGGTAACGCATCTGCATTTTGACCTTGGTCTTCATGTGGGTGTCTATAGGCTGCAGTCATCACTTAACATCAATGTGAACTGCATGCTTGTTTGCCAAGCCCATTACATAAAAAAAAAAAAAGCATTATTGGCTTATATCAAAGCGTTATACAAACTTTAGTATTCTACTCGTATAATGAAATAAAACTTTGAACCCACACAAAACATTACATTTAAGTATAATATTCTCCAACGTTAAAATCTCAACGGAAAATACAACATACAATTTTATTTCAATTCCATGTCTGATCCAAAACTTGCAGAATGAAAAATGATTGAACGTCCCTCACAATATCTTCTTGGCTTTTTAATATCTACCTCTGATCTTTGCCGCGATTACCCGCCAATGGAATTATTTTTTCTTCGATGCAAAAACTCTTCATTTCCATGGTAAGCGAACCGAGAGTCGACCCCGTTTATTGAATTCAAATCGCATTGGATGCGGACAAAAAACTTGACAGTTATTGGTTTTATTGAGTTGCGGTAAACTGCATTTGGAATTGTTTAGGCGTAAAATAATTTAATATACGCTTAACATTTCGAGGTTTGTATGTTTAGAATAAGAAAAATGTACTTCATATTTGTTATGTTTTCAAAGTTTTATTGCATATTAAAGAAAAATGCAATAAAAATTATACAAATATTAGGTACTATAGACGTTACACAACCAAAAACACCACCTACTGAAACAATCTACATAATATCGCATTTACGAAATTTTATATTTCTAAAGTATTACTTTATCCCAACGTCAAAATCTCAACGGAAAATCCAACATCAAATTATTCCATATCTGATCCAAAACTTGCAGAATGAAAAATGATTGAACGTCCCTCAGAATATCTTCTTGGCTTTTTAATATCTACCTCTGATCTTCGCCGCGATTACCCGCCAATGGAATTATTTTTTCTCCGATGAAAAAACTCTTCATTTCCATGGTAAGCGAACCGAGAGTCGACCCCGCTTATTGAATTCAAATCGCATTGGATGCAGACAAAAAACTTGACAGTATTGGTTTTATTGAGTTTTGCGGTGAACCTTTAGCAAGCGATCTTGTTTATGCATAAAAGTAGTTTATTTTATAGCTTTTATTTACATTTCGAAGTTTGTGTGTTTAGAGGAATAAAAAAATCTTATTGTTTTATTTTATAGGATACTAGTGGCCCGCGAGAGAAGCGCGCATGGCCCAGCGGCTGGCGTAGATCGTAAACGATCTACTCGGTTAAGCACTACGGGCGCGGTCGGGTAGTATGATGGGTGACCGCTAGTGGCAAATTAAATGCGCGTTTCCGTGCTTCGGAGGGCACGTTAAGCCGTCGGTCCCGGTTGCTATTGATGGATAGCAGTCGTTAAACCTTGTCGGAGGCCTTATGGGCGGTTTGAAAACATACGACAGCGGGTTGGCCACTAACCCACCCACCTCCACCAATCCACATTGGAGCAGCGTCGTGGAGTAAGCTCCAGGCCTACCCCCAAAAAAGGGGAGAGACTCGTGAACAGCAGTGGGACGTATAATGGGTTGCCATTATTAGTGGCCCGCTCCGACTTCGCACGGGTGCTATGTGGGTAACATAGGTATAGTCATAATAACCTTTAGCCTATAACCCTACTGAATAGTGTGGCTTTCTGATTATAAAAGAATTTTCAGTATTTCCGAAGTTTAGCCCCTACAAACAATAAACAAACTATCAAAGTTACAAACTTTACCTCTTCATTTTTTTTATGTAATGAAAGTGCCAAACAAGTATGCTGTTCACATTGATGTTAAGTGATGACTGCAGCCTATAGACACCCACACAAAGACCAGAGGTCAAAATGCAGATGCGTTACCACTCCTGAGGCCTAAGGTGTTATGCCTCTGTGCCGGAAATTACAGGGCCGTACATTACCACCTAACCGGAACACGATAGTGCTGAACACTACTACAATTTAGCGGCAAGTAGATTAAAGGCTATGCTCGGAGTTCCTGCGAGAGTTTCTGTGAGATCGAATCAGGAATGAGGAGATCCGCATGAGAACCAAAATTACCGACATAGCTCACCGAATAGCGAGACTCAAGTGACAGTGGGCAGGACACGTAGCTCGAAAAACTGACGGCTGTTGGGACAGAGCAGTTGTATATTGGTGACCACGTACCGGAAAACGAAGCAGAGGCAGTTCTCCCACAAGTTGGACCGACGACCTGATGAAGGTCGCAAGCAATCGCTGGATGAGGGCGGTCCAGGACGTTTCGTTGTAGCAATCTTTGGGGGAGGCCTTTGTTCAGCAGTGGACGTCTTTTGACCGAAATAATGATGATGAGATTAAGTGATGTGGTGGTGCCTACGCCTGCGAGCTCCATCGCTGGAGCTCTACTACCAGTAAAAAGTTCTGTTCTATAATTCTCAAACTTCTGCAGCTTGCAAACATCCCAAATGTAGGATCACAAAAGAAACTTTTTGGCGGACCCGGACGACTAAGAGAATTTTTTATTCGTCAATATTCCTGATAACTTTTCCATCGTTATAAGTTGAAGCACTTTGTGAGATACCCGAATTCGAAATTACCATCCGTTCGGCAAACATTCGAGGGCTGGGGTTAAATTTAATGTGAAATGACGATGTTTGAAACCGAGTTGCCTGTCTTTTGTATGGTAACTCACACATGAGAGTTCCTTTAGAAATTATTTTTACTTGGTTTTTACTGGTGGTAGAGCTCTAGTGACGCAGCTCGGGCGTAGGCACCACCGCTTTTTTTATGGGTGTGGCAAGCAAGGTTTTATGCTTCTGTGCCGGAAATAACAGGGCCGTACATTACCACCTGACCGGAACACGATAGTGCTGAACACTACCATTTAGCGGCAAGTGTATTAGGTAATGCGGTGGTGCCTACGCCCGCGAACTCCGTCACTGGAGCTCTACCACCATTAAAAACCTTTTTACCTAGGTACTAACAGACCCATTTTAACAGTCAGATGTCAATAATTGATTGAAAATCTTAAGATTACGTATTTTTATACAGAACGGGATCTTAATGCCATGTTCCAGGACTGAGATCTGAAACACTCCGAAGCACGGAAACGTGCATTTTAATTTGCCTGCGGTCACCCATCACACACCCGACCGCGCCCGTATCGCTTAACCGAGTATATCGCTTCCGATCTACATCAGCCGCAGGGCCATGCGTGCTTCTAATTTGATACGTACCTACCTTTAAATACAGGTAATGAAAAACGAAGGCATTCTGAGCTAGATTAGACCCATTAACATACCAAATTTGGTCAAAATGAAAGTAGACGAGACTGAGTTTATGATTAAAAACTAAACTAATATCATGAAACAATATAGAAGTGAAAATCAAAGTCAAAGCAAGAAATATTTCAGCTACTAATAATACGTACAAAAAGCCAAAGATCGGCTAGTAAAGGCTAAATTCCATTCTTCGACATAATGAAATTGTTCAACTAGATAAACAGACGCGCCCAACTCATTTAAACGAATGTCGGGGGGCTCATACAATATAGACATACAAATATTTACACAGAACAACAAACAAAGCCATTCATGTAATTAAACGTCAAACTATGAAGAGAGAAACTAAAACAATTACGAGTCACAATAGTATTGGTTAAAGTAGTTATCACGAGGGATGATGCTTAATTCAAAGCTGGAAATAATATGGTGAAGTAATTTTGCTAAGATTTAAGATACGTAACTTCACGCCTATAATCCCCAAAGGGGTAGGCAGAGGTAAATGCATGCATTCAAGCATACATGCAAACACCCATGATTCGCCGGTTACGTTTTGGCCCATGTGACAGTGGCGAATCTGTTGACATCTTCGAGGTACTGAGAAATTTCCAGAAAATTAAAAATTCTAATTAAACCAGAAATAAAAGACTTCACAACATTATCTCTGATAACCCCCTACCCGGGAATCGAACAAAGGACCTCAGCGTAGTAGGCAGTTAAACAGATTAAAGATACTTACGTGTTTTCTATGGTATGTATCTTCACGTCATGTCAGGTAGGCAGAGAGTGTAGGGCGCCAGATATCCCGGTCCAGACACACCTCTCACGCATCATCTACCCTCATCATTCTCTTCATACATTCACGCCGATTCCTAAGACTCTGACCGCACCATCAGAGAGATCTCCACCTATTTGGTCATGGTTGGTCAGTCTTGGTCTTCCTGGGCCTCTGCAACCATCTACATTTGCATTGTATGTTTGTTTAGTCATTCGCTCATTCGACAATCTTTCTATATGCCCGAACCATCGGAGCGTGCCCTTTTTCATTTTTACACCGACATTCTCATTCACACAAAGCCTCTTTCTTATATCTTCATTACAAACGCGATTGGTGAGCGATACACCGAAGATCTTGCGCAAAGATCTCATCTTGACCGCGCTTAATTTACTTTCATGCTCTTACCTTTCCTCATCCGATTCTATTGTTATTATGTTTAATATTATATAAAATATAGTTAAGATGTAATCACTTGAGATATCTTTGCCATAAACAATTAGTTTAATCATTTTGTCTTTTATTAAACAAAACGATTTACATAGATTGTATACGGGTTCTCGCGTACGTATGTCTCTCTCTCTAGAATGGAAAAATTGTACCCCCAACTGCGCGTGTCCCGATTCGCATCTGGCCAGTTTTTATGCCAGGAAGTGACAAGGCTCTCTGTCATTTCATGTTATATAAAAGATCGAACTTGTTTATTAGAAAAAACGTACGTAACTTCACGCCTGTAATCCCCGAAAAAGTAGGTACTTTATTACCACCAAGTAGGGCTTTTATTACCATCACATTAGGTGCACATGTAATCAAGCGGCCAGTTCTCTAGTACATACGGTATCTTTTCGAAGTCTTTTTTTTATCGTTTTTAATGCAATTTGTTGATTAGTGTAAAAGTGCAAAAATCTTTCATCCTGTGCTTCATTTCCACGGTTATTTTCAGTGAAAAGCGTTGAATAATTAGGCATTTAATACAATTCCAATAAAATAATTTACCGCTAATAATAAATGGCTGTAATAAAATAAACTTAAATTAAACTGACATAATTATAATAGGTATGTATATTAATATCATAATAGGTATATTAATTAATAATTAATGAAGCGCCCGGCCCGGCGAGGCTTCATTGTAAATTCAGTCAATATTAATGAGATGAGCATTTAGGGTTAAGTGTCGTCGTGTAGGTGAATGAATGAAAACGTCAACTCAATGCCAAATCAACATAATTTAATTTAGAAATTATTAGGTACTTATGAAATGAAATAAGTGCGAGTAGGACTCGCGCTGAAAGGGTTCCGTACAATAAAAAACGTCAAAAAAGTCGCGTTTTTTATGACAGAACCCATAAAGTTTTTTTTTTTTTCATTTTATAAAAGTGGCAAACAAGCACGCAGTTCACATGATGTTCGATGTCAAGTCATGACTGCAGCCTATAGACACCCACACAATGACCAGAGGTAAAAATCCAGATGCGCTGCCACTCCTGAGGCATTTGGTGTTATGCCTCTGTGCCGGAAATTACAGGGCCGTACATTACCACCTGACCGGAACACGATAGTGCTGAACACTACCATTTAGCGGCAAGTATATTAGGTAATGCGGTGGTGCCTAAGCCCGCGAGCTCCGTCACTGGAGCTCTACCACCAATAGATTTTTTTATTCTGTGAAAGAGAAGGGGAGGGTAGATATAAGTGGATATATTCAAGCGTATGTTACACACCCAATGATTCACCAGTTACGTTATGCTCGGTGTTATCCGAGGGATCCGAGACTCCGAGGGTAGCACTAGGCAACTAACAGAAAATTTAATAATTAAATTGATCTTACTCCTGACCATACCTGACCTATTGCTTATAAAGTAAAAATTGACATGGAAAATTGACAGGAATGACAATGATTACATCAATTTCGATATGCGGATGGCCTCTTACCGTTACATAATTGGCCTGCTCCCACTATACTACTGAAGCAGTTTAAAAATATTAGATATATTATATTTTACTGATGGAAGAGCTCCAGTGACGTAGCTCGCGGGCGTAAGCACCTCCGCATTACCTTATATACTTGTCGATAAATGGTAGTATTCAGCACTATCTGTTCCGGTCAGGTGGAAATGTATGGCCCTGTAATTTCCGGCACAGAGGCATAATATCTTAGGCCTCAGGGGTGGTAACGCATCTGCATTTTGACCTTGGTCTTTGTGTGGGTGTCTAGGCTGCAGTCATCATTTAACATTAGTGTGAACTGCATGCTTGTTTGCCACTTTTATTACATAAAAAAAACTAGTTTAAGGCCCGTTAATAGACAGGTGTCAGTCCTTGAGGCGATCTGAAGATCATATTTTTCCATACTAAACGGGATCTTAATGACATGTTCTGAGACTGAAATCTGTCTTTTAATACGCGCTTAAGTCTCTCTTTATAAGATTATAAATAAATAAATAAAATACGCTTACACTCATAGCCCCACATTAGGTATGAACCTGTGTCGTGGGTGCCGTTGTACACATACAACACATACACAAACACCCGGACCCGAAACAAATATCTGTAGGCCATACAAATATTTGTCTCGGTGCGGGGATCGAACCCGCGACCCTTCGAATGAAGCGGTCGTATCACACTGCTGGACCAACTGGGTCATCATCATTAAAAATTAAATACAGCTCCACTCAATGGAATTTCCTAACTAATGCGTTCTTAAAACTTGCCAGTTCCAAAAGTTTTTTTTGGTCAGATTAGACTGGTGGATTCGCAGAGATTAATAATAATCCTATAAACATCTGACTGCTTGGCAGACTAGCTCAGAACATTGTCAGTTCGTAAATTTAATTATAGTATCGGACACTAAGCCACTAATCTATGAGCCGTTCTAAGTTCCACAGATTAATACGATCAGTTATAAAAAGTTTTCGCTGCGTAATATTAATTTCAAGATGAGGTTAAGCATTGCTTAATTCGTTTTTTTTATGTAATTATGGTGGCAAGCAGGCATGGATGATAAGTGAATACTACAACTTATAAACAATGACACAAAATCGGTACTTAGCCAAACATGAATACGTTGCTAAGCTTGATGCCAAGTTGGTCTACCCGGAACACGGTAGTGCTGAACACTACTATTTGATGGCATATAGATTAGGTAATGCTTATAATGGTAATGATTATAATGGACAAGACAAACTTAAAATATAAAAACATCTTGAGTAAAAAGTCATGATTAAATCGAAAATATGTTAGTGAAATTTAATGACGAATATAATATACATTTTTTTTATGTCTGAAGGTTGACAGACAAGCAAACGGGCCACCTGATGGAAAGTGGTCACCGTCGCCTATGAACATTTGCAATACCAGGGAAGTTGCCAACGCTTTGCCAGCCCTGAAGGACGCCATTTTTGAAGAACCCCATAAAATACTTTAATGCATTAATAAAAATGCATTTGCTGAAAAATGTATTAATAAAATTGTCTTTCTCTTTTTACAATGAGTTTGACAAAAAAGCGCCAAATTACGAGTACCATGCATCTCTTTTCACATTTTCATAGCAGACATAAAGTTTAATATGAGTCATAATAACGAAACGACAACACTCAAAATCAGAACGTTTAATTTTACAAACCAAACTGGGAGACTTAGAACACCCTCAAAGGTTTACACGAAGCCTAATCCGTCAGCTTGTAACAAAACCATAGCTAATTCCCGACTGACTGTAAAAGCTACTAGCCGGAGTAAAACAATTACTGTGGGACAATGCGCAGACAAGTTTGATTTTTGATTGAACTGGCGACACATCTCATACCTCAATGCTTGACGTGAACAAAATGGAATCTATTTTCAAATTGGAGTGATATCTGGATCATTTCAATTGTAACTGAAGGAAAAGTTGTGTCATATAAACAATTCGCGAAAGCTGTTATAAATGTCAGCCTATCGATTGCTCCTTTCGAGGGTTAATATGTCAAATATAGATAAAGGAGATTAGAAACATGCCAATTTAAACGCATCTGCATTTTGACCGTGATCTTTGTGTGGGTGTCTATAGGCTGCAGTCATCACTTAACATCAATGTGAACTGCATGCTTGTTTGCCACTTCCATTACATAAAAAAGGAATCATTCAAGTCAGTTTTCGTAGTAGTGTGATTTTAAAGGTACCTATCAAGGTTATTTTTCAAATCTCACAAGTGTTAAGATAATGTAAAAGCACCAATGACGGTATTTCACTGTTTAAATTCCATGTTCTTGTAAACAACATTTTGAGGTTATTATTCAAGTTTTAGAAGTCTAGCGATAGCAGGCCATTACTACGGGCTTGATTCCCGAGCCGAGGGAGATGCTTTTAGTACTCGGAGTTTGAAATTTCTGCCATAAGATGTCAAAAGATGCTACCTATTAATTGGGACAAAATGTAACTGGCGAATCGTGGATGTTTGCTTTAGGGAGAAACGGACGAGAGGTTACGAACTGAGAATGAATCAGTCCAAAATATCTTACTACATTTTCAGGGAAATTCAAGAACTCTTAAAGAAAATGGATAATATCATACATAAATATAGGTCAAAGGCTTAGGCCAGAGGTTCCCAAACTATTTTTTTTTGTAGAGACCCCTTTCATTTTTTTTTGGTTTCCGTGCACCCCCTCTTTGCTACATTTATATCACATTCCCATATATCCAAAATTTATTCACGCCTACGTAGACCCCCATTGAATATTTTTTTTACTTGTACTTAAAGAATGAATAATATCTTTATGTTTTGACAAATAACGCAAATGTTAATTTCGTTCATATCACACATTAAAATAACCAAGAAGCAAGAAATGACAATAAAATGTGGTTGTGTCAAGCCTAAAACGACAGCTATCTCAGCTTATTACTGCAGCGCTGGATAGAACACTAAAGTAATGAGATTGTAGTTAGTGCTTACGGAATATCTACTTTTCTATGATATTTCTTATTAATCTATTTAAATCTATGATTTTCATCATATACCTATTATTTACTCGTAATATTTTTTTATCTTGCAAAAGCTTCATAAATAAAGGAAAACATTATAATAATTTATTTCCTAAAATTCATTCGCGAAAAACAAAAACATTATAATGATTAAAAGCTTAGTAAATTAATAACATCTTCAACAACTGAAGCCAAAATAATCAGCAAGAAGTTACCATGTTCCGAGCATTCACATTTCAAGTGCAAATGACAGGCCACGATAAATCCGACCCAAACGCTTCAACATTCAAGGTCTCTTAATTAAAGGCAGAGGACCCTTCTAGCCAACAGCTTTTAATCTTGATAGAGGAGCTAATAAACCCGCATAGTTTGATATGATATGACTATATATGCCTATGGGACGTCTATGAATGGACAATGACAAATTGGATGATATACATATTTGACTGTATGAGGCTGATAAAATGTATGGTTCGACGTTCGTTTTGTTGAAATGTTACAAACTGCAACAAAATCGTGTTTTTCTTCACTTACTACGTAACTTCACACCTGTAATCCCCGAAAGGGTAGGCAGAGGTAAATGCATGCATTCAAGCATACATGCAAACACCCACGATTCGCCGGTTACGTTTTGGCCCATGTAACAGGTGGCGAGCCTGTTGACATCTCCGGGCACATAACGAAACTTTGATAATAGAAATAAACCGAAACCGATATAATAGAAATAATATAAAACAATTATTAAGGGTAAAAGCGACTTCTTTACGATATTCAATAGACTGCAAAGTCTATTATATCGGTTGCCCAATTAGCATAGTTGGTAATAGATGGCGCTGCTGCTACCATAAAGCAATGCAATAAATGTGAAGGAAAGATTTGACAAGTCGGGCAGGACTTCAGTAGCTCAATTGGAAGAGCGGCTGGACTAGATTCCCAGTAGGCCGCGAGTTCGAGTCTCGCCTGAAGTCAAATTTTTCTTTCCATTTTTCTTTAAATAAAATATAATTAATTTTAAATATCTCGAAAACGGTTAGATTTGGGATAGGGTGTTTCATAGACAAATCAGTCAGAAACCATGTAAACTACACGCCCTTAACGGGAATAGGTCGACTTAACCTGTAACCCTGTATAAATGCATTTCAAACAGTTTGTGAAAACTACTTTTACAACTAATATTCAAAATAAATATTTTTGCTCATAATGTTATCAATAAATATCTATAATTTAATGAAAAGTTTTGTAACTAACTACAGACTGTCACTTTACATGTCGGTGTGCGCGCGCATATACCTAATTGTAAAAATACTTCAAAAATTCGGCGTGAGGGGCTTAAAACCTATCAAAACTGAGTTCTTCGTCTTTCAAACGGACATTGTAGGAACAAGAACTTCAGTTGCAGACTACAGACAAAGAGTTGGCTGCACGTCGTCTGTTTAGTTTTCCTTTAGCGACGTGTTCTTCGAGAAACTCGTTGTGAAACTTTGTCTTGGATCCCACAGAGTACAATTTTACATATATCTTACAAACTTATAGCCAATAAAGGTCGGGAAAGAGTATTGTTTATACAAAATTATTGCTGGTGTTTAATCTGGTATAACAATAAAAAGTCGATTTGTGAGGAAGAATAAAAAAAAAAAAATTGAAATTCATAGAAAATAAAGCTCTTTTTTTTACTCTAAATGTTTTATTATTTTATTAAGTTTGATCATTTTATTTGATAAATGATTTCAGCTAGTCAATAAAAGAAATGAATGAAGAAAGATGTAAAAACTAAGAAAATATCGTAAAAAACTGCAGCACGTCACGCGTATTTACTAAAAAAAATAAAAAATCAAAAAAGTTTTTTTTTTTATATAAATATATATGTAAGAATAATTATCGCGGTCACTTATCCCTGGGACACGTTGTATTATATCATTTCTTTTAATTAATTAAATATCTGTTTAGGGAGTGGATTTCTTGGTATATAACATTTAGATAAATACCTTTCAGTGTATAAGTTATACCACTTGCCATTGAATATGAGATAGGTACTAGTAAATGAACTGAAACAGATAAATACTGAAGAGATTAAGATAATTTAAAAGCCTTTTAGTTTTTATATTTTATCTCAGTTAGGTTGATCACTCTAATGGTAATTAAATAGTAGTATAATTTACATCAAATGTTCCCATCGGTCAGTGGCGCCAGATCTAATGTTAGTGGCGGCAGATAAACTAATATGCCAAACTACCATCACTTATTAGTTGATTAATGAATATAATTCTGTTATTTATAAACTCGATTTTTGCTTTCTACTTCTGAAATGGATAAATGGATGAATCCGTCAATATTGGTGATGACAGAAAACAAAACAAGTTGCATGAACTTTAACACAAAATCTCTTGTAAAGCAAACTTCGGTATCTGTGCCATTAAATTAAGAAAAGATATATAAAGCAATGCACTGCAATTTCAAGACACAAATAAATAACGGAATGCTCAGTTCAATATGTTTCGCTTGTTCATTCCTTCGTAAAGACCAAACGTCTTGTGATAGTCTCACTCGTAACATTCCAACATATAAAGCTACATTCACATACTACGGATAATAAGAATAATAATGGTAACTTCTGGGCACAAGTCTCTCCTATTCTTTGGAGGAGGCCTGGTGCTTACTCCACCACGCTGCTCCAATGCGGGTTGGTGGAGATAAGGGTTAGTGGCCAACCCGCTGTCGGATTTTCAAACCGCCCATAAGGCCTCTGACAAGGTTTAACGACTGCTGTCTATCGATAGCAACCGGGACCAATGGCTTAACGTGCCCTCCGAAGCACGGAAACGCACATTTTCATTTGCCACTAGCGGTCACCCATAACACACCCGACCGCGCCCGTACAGCTTAACCAAGTAGATCGCTTCCGATCTACACCAGCCGCGGGGCTATGCGCGCTCATACTACGGATGCTAAGAATAAAACAGTAAAAAGGATACGTTTATGTTCATTCGAGTTTAAAACAAGGAGAAAACTACGTGCTCCTGGTGGTGGAGTTCCAGCAAGGGCCCCTCGAGCTCATCGACGAGGGCGTAGGCACCACCGCATTACCTAATTTATCTGCCGGTAAATGCTAGTGTTCAACACTATGGTGTTCCACTTTGATGGTAATGTATGGCCCGTAATAACTATCATACAGACATGACAACTTAGGTCTCACGGGTTACACATATGCATTTTGACCTCTGGTTTTTGTGTAGATGTCTATAGGCTGCAGTCGTCACTTAACACCAATGTGAGCTGCACGCTTGTTTGCCATCTTCATCACATAAAAAAAATCCTACCCGAATATATTTTACGTGTTTTATTTCAATTCAAGCTGTCCCGGCAGATCTTTTCATCTTATCATGTGGTAGATAATTTTGAGATCTGGCAGATAATTTTTATATAGATTACAACAGGCTGGGTTGCACCAAAATATTTCAAAATTATTGTAATATTTCACATCCCTCTCTAACTTAAAGAAATCTGTTAATGTTAGAGAAGATTGTAAAATATTACAAGAACTTTAACTTTAACAAATATTGAAATAAAACTAGTTTTCGGATTCATCTCGCGTATATTAACCTAAAATGATTATTTAAAATCGAAGCCGTCGTTACGGTCGCTTTTCAGCTTAAACAAATATCTTGGACCAACCCAGGCTGGCCGAACTCAACCAGTTACGTTAAAAGTTAAATTTATGATTCCATTTAACAATTTTCAAATGGTGCAACTCTTTTTTTTTTCTTAACCAGTAGTTTAACAAATTTCCTAAAGTTAAAGTAACATAATGGAACTCAGCCTTAAGGTTTTCATAGCTCATATTCATCGAAGCATAGTTTTTTGAAAATAACAAGATCGAATAAGAGAGAGTGCACTTTGATCACGTAATGGCGGAAGCACGTTTCACTGAACTATAAAATTGGATGTGCAAAATCAACTGTGAGATTTGACGTCATTAATCAGTTTAATTATATTTTAATTCTTATTACCGCTTGGAAGACTTGATTTATTTGGAAATAGGTTTTAGGACCTATTTTCATCATATTATTGTCTGTACTTAATATTATAAAGCTGTAGAGTTAGATGAATAGGAGAGGGTAGGCAACATGTTTTTTTTTTTTTTATGTAATCGCAGTGGCAAACAAGCATGCAGTTTACATTGATGTTAAGTGATGACTGCAGCCTATAGACACCCACACAAAGACCACGATCAAAATGCAGATGCGTTACCACTCCTGAGGCCTAAGGTGTTATGCCTCTGTGCCGGAAATTACAGGGCCATACATTACCACCTGACCGGAACACGATAGTGCTGAACACTACCATTTAGCGGCAAGTATATTAGGTAATGCGGTGGTGCCTACGCCCGCGAACTCCATCACTGGAGCTCTACCATTGTAACCAAGGCGTTACAATGGTAGAGCTCCACCTACAAATATTATAAAGCTGAAGAGTTTGTTTGTTTGTTTGTTTGAACGCGGCATTAATGGACCGATTTGAAAAATTCTTTCAGTGTTATGTAGCCCATTTATTGAGGAAGGCTAAAAGCTATATAACATTACGCTTAGATAAATAGGAGAGGGTAGGTAACATTGAAAGCGCGCGAAGCCGGTGCGGGCCGCTAGTATTTCCCCGACTGCAACAGAAGGAGGGTTATATTTGTCGGGTGTATATATGTATGTATGTAGATTTTTATGATCCCTGCTACACCCTAAACGGCTCGAAGGATTTCGATGTATGGGGTATCATTAGATTCATCTGAATGACTCAAGTGACACTAGGTACATTAAAAAAAAAAAAAAATATAATTACGGATTTCAGACGCAATATTAAGAGGTTCAAAAAATTTTTTTTCTACCAGTTTCATCGAGTGGGGTATCAAAATGAAGGGTTTTTAACAACTATCCAAGGAGTATATATAACTTGCACTTTCAATTTAAACAAACGATATAATATTTAACGAAATTAAAAAATGAAACGTTTTACTTCTGTTTGCAGTAAAATAAATTGATCTGAAGTTCTCGTACGCAACCCTATTATATCCCGGTTAGCGAAATAGCTTAATTTATGTTACTCAGTTATAATGTAGCATTCTATTTGTAAAACACTATTAAAATCGGTCCATTAGTTTAAGAGCCGATTACAAAAAAAAGTCCTCTTAATCATATTAGATTCGGTAAACTAAAAAGTCTGAAATAAAATTATAAAACCAAAAACCCCGTCTGCAAAAGATTGATCCATTACCTAAAATCGGAAAAACAAGCGCCTAGAATGGCGCTTGTTTTTGTTGCCTAATTTAGTTAGAAGAGTATACAGTGCATCGTGATTATATTTTATTCGATACTTACAAAAGAAAATATGAATAAATTGAAGGGAAATAGTAAAAACTACAATTTCATTTTTCCATACAAATCGTATCTATCAAACTTTTGACACATTATTTCATTCTGAGGCAATACGATGTTTGCCGGGTCAGCTAGTAACTTATAAAAAATATCTTTTTCAAATGAGCCACATGAAATATTACCTTACGTTTACTACCAAAAGAATTAAGCAAGACGATTTTTATACACACAAACAACTAAAGTGAAACATAAACAGACAAAAGCTTGTAATTTATTACGCACATTAATTTCTTCTCTGAGTGCAGACAGAGTGTAGGTCTAATTATTTTGTTTCAATATTTCGCTCCAAGTCCAAGTCTTTAGTTAGTATTTTCTACGGAGCTTAACTTATAATTAAGGTATGTTGACTTACATCTGTACTTAACTGATTTTGTTCTGAACTCTAAGTAAGCTAAAAACACACAGCCGTAAATGGTTAGCCTTAATTGCTGTATTTTTTTATGTCGTGAGGTGGCTTACAAGTATACAGTTTATATTAAAGGTAAGTAATACCGTAGGTTATAAATTATACATGAAACCTTTGATTCCAAAGAAGATGCGGTGCCATTTCTAAGGCCTAAGCTATTAGATCTATGTGCCGAAATCTATAGAGACAAAAAAATCAATAGCAATCCACTGCAAAGAACGAACAGAAAGAGAATTATACTGTCCAGTTCAGAGTACAGTAGTACGTGACGCTCTCTCGAAATTTCTCGGAAAAGAAATTCGACAAGTTTGGCCGCAAGTGCGCCAAGCGCCGTTCCATTCAGTTTCGTTCACACAAACGATCGTCAGAAACCGAATACCAATAGCTTCGGCGCATTTCAAGCAAAAGGAACGTACGAATCACGGCCGCTTTCGACATGACCTGAAATATTGATGACGGATCTGCCCAAGGGGACGATTATTTGAATCTCATCGTATAAGGATACATCAGATGTATCAAAGATATATGCAACCGCTTTTTAAGGTTTATTTGCATGAGTAACTTATAGAATTATATTAATGTTGCTGAGCGATGTTCATTATTATCTGCGGTTTCTGTGTTTGTGTATTGGACATCAGAACGGGTGACGACTATCCATTAGTGTTGTTAATTGATCTTTTCTATTGATATTTCTTTCATAAATTTTATATATCGATGGTGAAGTAACACTTGTCAGGCACTCGTTATCATGTTAGTATCGCTAAAACTCGAGAACGGCTGGACCGATTGAACTAATTTTGGTTTTGAAAGATTTTTGGAAGCTTAGGAAAGGTTTAAAAGGTGAAGAAATATGACGATATTAAAGGGAAATAGTAAAAACCACACTTTAATTTTCCCATACAAATAGTCCGTATATATTAAACCTTTGACACATTATTTCATTCTGAGGCAATACGAAGTTTGCCGGGTCAGCTAGTTGGTTATATATATATATATATATACTGATGATAACGAGTGTTGCCACTCCTGAGGCCTATGTTATGCCTCTGTGCCGGAAATTACAGGGCCGTGCAATACCACCTGACCGAAACACGATAGCGCTGAACAGTACCATTTAACGGCAAGTAAAATACATAATACGGTGGTGCCAACCCCCGTGAACTCCGTCATTCGAGCTTTACCACGCTCTCTCTTTCTTTCTTTCTACCACCAGTAAAATATAAAAATAAAAATAAAAATAAAATACGCTTACACTCACAGCCCCACAGTAGGTATAAACCTGTGTCGTGGGTGCCGTTGTACACATACAACACATACACAAACACCTAGATCCGAAACAAATATCTGTAAGCCATACAAATATTTGTCCCGGTGCGGGGATCGAACCCGCGACCTTTCGAATCAAACGATGGTTTCACACCGCTGGACTAACCGGGTCGTCCATATCATTAATAAAATTATAAATATTATCACAACAAAACAAAATAACACTCAGGAAACATAGGACAAAGCAATACGCCAAAAATAATATAATGTTTGATGGTGCACAGTTATTTGACAAACTTCCTAGTGAAATAAAAGAATGTGAATCTTTAGATATGTACAAAGGTAAATTAAAACAATATGTATTCGATAGTATCTATGACTAGACTGTTTCGACCGTTTCTTGTACGACTACATAATACTATTTAACGTACTTATTTTAGTAACTAAGGTACTCATTTATAAGTGGATTGTATTGTCTTTTTATGAGTATTTAATAAATAAATCCTTAAACCCAACCCCAAGGTTCTTCTTAGTACAATATAGGTATATTGCTCCTTTTTGAAACCACAAAGGCTGGCCGGACTCCGTTCGGATTTAGGTTATATAGCTGTGACTGTGATTGATCACTACATGAGGCAATATTTCCAATTGCGACAGGATATCGAGCGTATTTTCAAATTAAGTTTGCCGTTCCCCATACTAAAAAGAAAAGTAAACTTTACTTCACGCCTGTAATCCCCGAAGGGATAGGCAGAGGTGAATGCTTGCATGGAAGCATACATCCAAACACCCACGATTCGTCGATTACGTATTAGCCCATGTAACGAGTGGCCAGCCTGTTGACATCTCCGGGCACATTATTAGATTCCGAGGTACTTGGAAACTTCCATAAAATGGAAATATAAAGAGATAAAGTAAATTTTTAGAGAGAAAGAAAAGTAGATTTTTTTTATGTAATGAAAGTGGCAAACAATTAATGCAACATGCAGTTCACATTGATGTTAAGTGATGACTGCAGCCTATAGACACCCACACAAAGACCAAGGTCAAAATGCAGATGAGTTACCACTCCTGAGGCCTAAGGTGTTATGCCTCTGTACCGGAAATTGCAGGGCCGTACATTACCACCCGACCGGAACACGATACTGCTGAACAATACCATTTAGCGGCAAGTATATTAGGTAATGCGGTGGTGCCAACGCCCGCGAGCTCTGTCCCTGGAGCCCTACCACCAGTAATAATGTGTATCGCCTAAGTTTTAGAGCTGGTATTCTTATATTAAGATCTCAGTTCGCATGTGTACATAATGACAGTTTAACTGCCTCGGTAGCCTAGTGGTAGCAGGCCACTACTACGCCTAGGTCCTGGGTTCGATTCCCGAGTAGAGGATTATCAGAGATAATGGTGTTAAGTCCTTTATCTCTGGTTCTGGATTTCTTTAGTTTTCTGGAAAATTCCCAGTACCTACCTCGAAGTTTGGTAATGTGCACTGAGATGTCAACAGGCTCGCCACCCGTTACGTGGGCCAAAACGTAACCGAAGAATCGTGAGGTGTTTGGATGTATGCTTCAATGCATGCATTCACCTCTGCCTTCGGGGATTCCAGGCGTGAAGTTACGTTTTATGACAGTTTACCAGTAAGACTACCATCATTATATAAAATATCTCTAACACACATAAAATTGAAGAAGATATTAACCGGAAGACACAAAATTTTCTCAAACCACGGCCGAATGAAAATATTTTGTTATTACCGAACCCAACCCGTCGGCGGCGCGTGAAATTTCTCATATTATCCAAAAAAGAAGCCCGGAATAAATGCGCCACGGGGATTTCACAATAAATTGCTTCGACGCCGGTCCGGATAATTGGCAGGTGACCGGCACGATTATTCAATCTCGGCATTGATGAATTTAACGGCAAACGCGCACGTTTGTGTTACGTGTCCATTACCTTTGCATATTATTAAACTGTGCGGTGACACTGCATTGAGTTAACAAGCTGACGTTGCTTAATAAGACCTCTCGGTTAATAATGACTTCAGAAAATAAAGAAAAAATTGAAATAAAACTATTTTTACGGATTTATCTCGCGTATATTAAAAATAGTTTTATTTCAATGAGTGTAGCTTGCGAAAACCTAAGAACATATCATGAAAGAAAAAATTGACTTCGGATAGGAATTGAACCTGCGACCTCAGGATAACCAGTCCAGCTTCTTTACCACTAAGCTACCGAAGTATTAGAATTATTATTATCCATTTTGCTTTATTTTCTAAAGTTCACTCGCATGTCTTATTGCGAAAATTAAAAATATTACAAACTAGCTGTTACACGCGGCTACGCCCGCGTGGATGTCGTTAAAAAGTAGGCTTTGTTCTTTTTCAGAATCAACTCTATGTCTGTACCAAATTTCATTAAAATCGGTTCAGTCGTTTGGACGTGAAAAGGTAACAGACAGACAGAGTTACTTTTGCATTACATATGAAAGTAGGGATAATTTCTTATTTATATTACTTAGGTTACATAATGTTTTATTGATTATGAAGACTGACTTATTGATCAAATACTCATCCATCCTCCATGTCCATGTCCATGACTAATAAACGTAAACGAAATTGTGGGCGTTATCAAAAAAATATTTCATTTGGTTTACCACCGCGAGATATCAACCTATGTGAAGCTGCGATCAGGAATCTTTGGAAGAGGTGTGCAGGTATGAAGATGATGAAAACCACGCGAGATCCGAGAACTACGATTTTTAGCACTACATACTCTTTGCCTTCCACGTAAGTGACTAATTGCTTACTTGACTAATATTTTTTATTGTGATTTCAAAAATTATTATTTTTTATTTTTCACTTTTTATTTCTTGTCTCTTCTACAATAATGCACCGATATTAATAATTTTTATGTTTATACTTTTCATTTTCAAGTAACTGCTGGTTAATGTCATTAAAAAAAATAATTACACGGTTCAATATTCTATTGTTTTATGCTGTATTAAATTTAGAAAAATACAACATAAAATTATTCTTCTAAATGGAACTGAAATAACCATTACAAGAAAATTTTGTAATACGTCCTTAGATTGTGCTGAATTACTTAGCACAATCTAAGGACATATCATAAAATTTTCTTATACTATGTTATAAGGACAATAGCGTACCATCTACTTGTGTTATACACTTAGAGCATGCTTAGAACAATATTTTAACTGAAAACAGTCTCCACTCGGAGTGCACTCAAGCATTTAGCGTTGCATTGAACCACATTTGTACAAGTGTTTTGACCACAACCACAGTCCACATTGAAATAGAATTATTATTGTACTGTGGAAATAGTTAATGTTATAAAATATAGTCAGCAGTTCTCTGTTAATAACTTTGATAAACATTATTACGAGTAGATTTAATAAGTGTCTTGGTGGCTAGTAGTAATCGGTTAATACTGGATTCAGATCTTATAATGTGGAGATGTTGAGCCCTTATTACCCGCTTCATCATCACTGATGACGTCCATAGCCTTCCCCAGAGATGTACATTACATTAGTATAGAGCGCCATTAAGTGCGAATATTCCATTATTTTACTGGTGGTAGAGCACCAGTGACGGAGCTCGCGGGCGTAGGCACCACCGCATTACCTAATATACTTGCCGCTAAATGGTAGTGTTCAGCACTATCGTGTTCCGGTCAGGTGGTAATGTACGGCCCTGTAATTTCCGGCACAGAGGCATAACACCTTAGGCCTCAGGAGTGGTAACGCATCTGCATTTCGACCTCGGTCTTTGTGTGGGTGTCTATAGGCTGCAGTCATCACTTAACATCAATGTGAACTGCATGCTTGTTTGCCACTTCCATAACATAAAAAAAAAAAAAAAATTGCCTTGCTTGCCATGCGGATTGGCGACAGTTTTATCACGGGACGCTTCTCAGTCAGCTTTGTTGTATTTACTGCCGCCTATTGAAATGGTTTGACCCCTATTGTGCGGTTAACGAACTGCACTAGGCGAAAAATCATTTTTCAGTAGAAATTCTTCCTCTAATGGGCGGTGGAGTCGTCACGTCCCAATGTCATACTCATATTATATACATTAATTATAAGTCTCATTACCCGCTTAGGTATACTCAAAATGAGCTTCATTTACACTCTTTTTAGTCTCACTAAAAGGAGACGTCCTAAACAGGCCTTATTAGGCTGATTTGGACGATGAGATGAGACCACGTTGGTCATTTCCGTGATTAACGAACTCTTAGAGCTAAACACAAATAATCCATCTACATGCCGTCGTGTATCGCGTCTCTACCCCGCCTAGTCCCGAGTATGACTCGCGAGCCATTATGTATTCCACCAACCGATGATTGAAGCAAAATTTGAATGTTTTCCATTCTCATCAACAACCTTACCCGACGTCCAAAATTGAAAGGTCCATCACAGATGAAATTTAGCAAGGGAGTACTGAGTAATAGGGACAGGCATTCACTAATAATTTTTCAACAGGGCTGGATCATGGAGAGTTATATCTGAAAGTCTCTTAAAAGTCTGCGTGAAAATAAGTACTTATTTTTTTGTGCTACAATATTTAAATTTAGCAGGGAGGCAATTAACTAACTAGTAAACGTTTGGTAAGATCGGATTTAGCGAGAGGACCAAATTATCGAGCTTAACTGGTTTTCTCAAGTTTATAATATGAAATCTTTCAATTTTTAATTTGGCAGAGAAAATTGTGAATAGACTTTAGCTAAGAACGGATTTTGTGACAAGGCCTGTTTAGGGATAATAATTGATTTCATAACCCTATGTGGTCAACAAACATTAATTGTAGACTAATCACCTTTGTGATGGTGGAGCCCTCTCCCATCTAGAATATTGGAATGTACCTGCAACTCTCCAGATGCGAGTGAGGAGGTCCATATACAAATCCTTGATGGAGGGATGGAAAATGACGTGCCACTTCATGTAAAATATAGGTTTGTAACAATGTCTCTGCAGTTGGAATTCGGTGAGATTCATCCATTCACAGTCAATTCACGGTGACAGGTTTGGATGTGTGGATGGATGGAGTGAGGTAGCATGGTCGAGTAAAATGATTCGGTGGGCTATATATTTTTCAGGTCAAAACGAATTCTGACTTAAAGACCAGGGGTCAAAATGCAGATACGCTGCCACCCCTGAGACCTTAGTTGTTATGACCTTGTGATAAGTTATTACGGGGTATATTGACAGATGTTTGTTTCGGGTTTGGGTGTTTGTGTATGTGTTATATCTATAATGGTTCGTCCATTAACCACGATATACGTTTATACCTAGGGTGGCGCTGTGAGTGAAGTGTGTTCAATGTTTTTTTTTAATAAATAATAGGCACAGGTATGAAGCACACATGGCCCCGCGATACGGATAAGCGATACTGGCGCGGTCGGTTATGTGAAGGGTGACCGCTAGTGGCAAATCAAAATGCGCTTCCGAGCTTCGGAGGGCACGTTAAGCGATTGGTCCCGGTTGCTATTGATGAACAGTAGTCGATAAACCTTTTCGGATGCCTTATGGGCGGTTTGAAAAGATTCCATAGCGGGTTGGCCACCAACCCTTACCGCCGCATTGGAGCAGAGTGGTGGAGTAAGCTCGTGCTCAGAAGTGGGACGTATCAAGGGTTGCCATTATTATAGGACTAAGGTCGCAGTAAGGTCTTAGCGCGACTGGTCTACTTACATTCAGTTACCGACGCAGCCTATATTTTGTTGAAAATATTTGATTTAAATACATTCAACGGCTGTTACTTCAAATATGCATGAACTGCAATTTGATAATGCATGGACTGCCGAAAGACTGAAACGTTGTATTGAATAAATGTTTTCGCTGGATGTTAATTCAATCAACGAACAAATACAAGTCTCACTGATTTACTGAATTGGACAGGTTGAGGGATGCATTTAGCATTCTGGTATTTAAATCTGGCAGTGCTAGTGACCCAGCTAATTTTAGACCGATCTTGATATTAAATGCCTCGGTAGCCTAGTGGTAGCAGGCCACTTCTACTACGCTGAGGTCCTGGGTTCAATTCCCGGGTAGGAGGTTATCAGAGATAATAGTGTAAAGTCCTTTATCTCTGGTTCTATTAGGATTTTTTCATTTTCTAGAAATTTCTCAGTACCTCAAAGTTTGGTGATGTGCCCGGAGATGTCAACAGGCTCGCCACCTGTTACATGGGCCAATAATCTAACCGGCGAATCGTGGGTGATTGCATGTATGTTTGAATGCATGCATTTACCTATGCCTACCCCGTCGGGGATTACAGGCGTGAAATTACGTTTTTTTTTCTCTTGATATTGCCTACTTTGAGTTAAATCTTTCAGACAATAATGTTCAACCAATAACTACCATATTTTTATTATCATAAGCTTTTACATGTTTGAAATATGAACGTGCGTCCAATTGGCGAAAACAGAATGATATTTTATTTAAGTTTCACTATGTGGACACACGCAAAAATATTGTAGTGTCCAGGCGACGAAATAGTACGTCATAATAATTTCAAGTTTAACCAACTAAACACACGTGTGTTCGGTCAGTTGACAAATAACCCGGAATTCACTAGAAACCGCTCAAATACTGACCCAAATTTTGAGCTTAGAATCGCAAGATAAATTAGGGGTATTATGTGACATATCGAAAGCATTTGATAACTGACACGATCTAACGTTGATCAGGAAACAGTTTCACTGGTGGTAGAGCTCCAGTGACGGAGTTCGCGGGCGTAGGCACCGCGTTACCTAAGATACTTGCCGCTAAATGGTAGCGTTCAGCACTATCGTTGTAATGTACGGCCCGGTAATTTCCGGCACAGAGGCATAATACTTTAGGCCTCAGAAGTGGTAACGCATCTGCATTTTGACCTCTGGTCTTTGTGTGGGTGTCTATAGGATGCAGTAGTCACTTAACATCAATGTGAACTGCTTGCTTGTTTACCATTGCCATTTAATAAAAAAAAGTAAAAAAGGAAATTATGTCACTATGGTGTCCGGGATACCGCTCTATGAGTATTACTTCATATTTACCTCAACAATGTAACATTTTACTGGTGGTAGAGCTCCAGTGTAGGAGCTCAAGGGCGTAGGTACCACTATTAGGTAGGTATTACTTATGATATCTGCCACCAAATGATTCATGTTCTATGTTCAGCACTATTGTGTTCTGGTTAGTTGGTCATGTAATCAATCGTAATAAACGAATAACTATCACAAAGACGTAACAGCCTAGGTCTCGAGGGTGGCAATGCAATTGCATTTTGACTTTTGGTGTTGTGTAGATGTCTATAGACTGCAGTCATCACATAACATCCATGAAACTCTACTACCAGCAAAAAAGACATAGTTTTAATTTACAGAAAGAACGTTGCCTATTTTTGTACCTAAACTAAAAATAAAAAGTACGACTGAAGTTATAGTAAATAACTAGTAAAATGATATTCCTCATATTCACTTGCCCGAAATAAATTGGGGCTTCATTCATTTCTAATCTTCCAACGTGCTTAATTAGTGCTGGTTAATTATTGTGTTTCACTCCAGTTAATCTCGATAATAATGCATACAAACAAAGTAGTTACTTTTAATTTAATTGGAATACCCAAAGTATATACGAGTATGATGTGTTCTTTAATAATGAACTTCGGTTTTCAAGTAATTAAATTAGGATAACATGATACTCAAGTTGTTCAAGCTTTTGCGTACTGCGGAGTCTAATCATGATGGAGCGAAAATTATACTGATTATTACTACTGATTATACTATGTACGTGTTTTTTTTAAATGTTGAAAAACAATGGTTATGGATACTGATTTTGAAGCGGTGGTGTAGATCGTAAGCGATCTATTTGGTTAAGCGATACGGGCGCGGCCGGGTGTGTGATGGGTGACCGCTAGTGGCAAATTAAAATGCGTGTTTCCGTGCTTCGGAAGGCAAGTTAAGCCGTCGGTCCCGGTTGCTATCGACAAATAGCAGTGGTTAAACCTTGTCGGAGACCTTATGGTTTGAAAAACATCCGACAGCGGGTTGGCCACTAACCCGAATCTCCACCAACCCGCATTGGAGCAGCGTGGTGGAGTAAGCTCCAGGCCTCCCCCCAAAAAGGAGAGAGACTCGTGCCCAGCAGTGGGACGTATAATGGGTTGCCATGATTATTATACTGATTTTTATCTTTTTACTTTATGATAGTGGCAAACAGGCACCTAGTGAACAACGTGCTCATTTGCCACTATTGGTAATGTGGCCTCTTGATAATCATTACAGAGACATAACATCTTAGGTCTCAGGGGTGGCAACGCATCTGCATTTGGACCTTTGGTATAATGTAGATGTCTACCTATACGCTGCACACTTAACATCAATGTGAGCTACATCCTTGTTTGCCACCTTACATAAAAAATTGAATAATATACTAAACAGTCTGTATACATTTCCAAAAAAAACCCGAAGTCAATAATTATATGCAGATACGTTATCGCCCTAAGCCTTCAGTTGTTTTGCCTCTGTACACGAAATTACGACGCCATGCATTACTATATAGGCGGTATGACCTAGTGCTGAACACTACCATTTGGCGGCAGCTAGATTAGATAGATAGTTCCAACACAGGAACGCAACCACCAGAAAAAAAAATGTAGCGCTAAGAACAAATTTCCAAAAATATTATAAAACAAACACCACCGTCTATCTGTATATTTTCAATGAATTCATAGACTACTGCACGGAATTTCATCCGTAACCTGAATGGTAAAGGCTGTTGCACACATACAACACATATATAACATATAAAACACAGACCCGAAACAATGTTGGTAATACAAACTTTTGTCCCGGTGCAGGAAACCAACCTGCGACTCTCGCATCAAGTGGTCGTCACACACCGCTGGACACCAGCTGGATCACCTTATTCTGTACCACTAAGCTATTAGGTAAGATCACAAAAGGGCGCTAAATTAATAGCTCTCCGCACTTCAAAACCAACGGTGACGTCAAAGGCATCGATCAACGGGCGCATTTATACACATATCAATTCAATTGTACCGCGTTGAATGTGTAACAAATGACTCTCATACCTGACCGTCCCATGACGTGGACACAAGGTTAGACCTTCATCACAGCACAATACCCTTTGATATCGATCCCACCTTTATTCACGACCGGTAATTTTCTTAACGTGGACTAAAGATGATGGATGATCCTCCACAGTATCGGGGTAACCGGTACCGGGTTTTGTTGGTCATTTAAAGGTTCAGCTGCATAAGTTTGATAGAATTTTTTTGAGTGTAGGTAATTAACATGTTCGTTTTCTTTAGTCTGTGGTTTCTTACTGTGCACGAAGGCACTACAGTGTTCATAAATTATTCGGATTATGAATATTTGAATGTGCTTTTTAACCGACTTCGAAAAAAGGAGGAGGTTCTCAATTCGTCCGGATCCTTTTTTATGTATGTTCAGCGATAATTTGAAAATGCCTGTACCGAAAGGGTATATTGCACAGTTGGTCTCATTGTAACCATGTCAATATATGATGATGTGATCTTGGAGAAATCGAGGGAACTCTTGAGTATATTTTTCGCTTTTAAGTGTTTTTTGTCTATTCAGTTTTATTTCAGGCGGTTTTTTTTTATTTTAAAAATAATTATTTATTTATTTATTAATTTATTCTTCAACGCACCGAGTACATTAGGCGGACTTAATGCCACGAGGCATTATATAACAGTCAACCTTTGGGATGTGGGACAGGATTATAGAGGGTGCAATTTAGCATTTAGCAAGGACAAAATGTAAGTGACAAGTATTGAATATAGAACAACTTAAGTTAAACGATAAATATATTATGATATAAGTAATATAAATATATAAAATTATATAGACACATACATATATGTATGTCGGAGAAAGAACGTTAATCTCGACATCATCATTAGTGGTTATGTGTTTAGTGGGGGTCTTGAGGGTTAAATGCTAGCACAAAACAATAAGTCACTATTATCAGTCAGATTTAATCACTTTAACAGAATATCACTGCTTAACTTTACACTCAAAACTCTTCGATATAATTACACTTTTAAACTTTTAAGTACAACGAGCAGCGGGTTCGCGACACCGATCTTATTTCGCCATTCAAATAGTACTCCACTGTCCAACCAAAGAATGATCCACCTCGATCAACAACGACACATTTTATAACCTCCGTTAACGGCGATCTGTCAGATGGCGCCTCGACCCCGCTCGAGGCCTACCCTCAACTCGGTAATGTAATTTTATAATACTAATTTTATAATTTTTATAATATTACTCTTTAAATGTAATAATGATTTTAAACGATAACAAAATGTAAGAAATCAAATTAATTTAAAATAATATTTTTAGCAATGTATTGCTTATGTACTACTTTACAGAACCAACAATAAACTTCTTGCTCCGACATATATATATAAATATAGCCATATGAATATACATAGATTACACAAATAATATATAAATAAATATATGGCGACGAATTAATAGTCCAATAAAAAAAAACAGAAGAAAAAAAATTAATAATAATAATAAAATAAAAATTAAGAGGAGAGTCTGAGGTGATCACGCACTTTTCGCTTGAATGTAGATTTGTTAACAGATTTACGAATGTCAAGGGGCAGCTTGTTCCAGAGTTTAATAGAAGCTATAGCAAATGAATTAGCCATAAAACGGGAGCGGTGAGCAGGTATTTCAAAAGTATGGTTTTCTGTCGACCAGAGGCAATAATTCAGTGAATCGCCCAGGAGGTTGAATTTGGATTTCAAATAAGGAGGAGAATAAGGATCGTTTATAATAGAATACAGCAAACATAGCATCCTAGCGGATCGTCTCTGTGGGATGGAAAGCCATTTAAGGTGAGAACGAAATGGAGATATGTGGTCATATTTTCGTAAACCGAAAATAAATTGAATTGACATATTGAGTAACCGATCCAATTTGTTAAGATGTTCTAAAGAGATGTCCGAATAACAAACGTCCGCATAGTCAATAGTAGGAATGATAATAGACTGCACAAGGAGAGTCTTAGTACTAGAAGGTAGAAAATTCTTAAACCTATAGAGAGATCGCAGGGCTGCAGTGGTTCGTTGGCTAACAGATGCAACTTGTTACTTCCAACTCAAAGAAGAGTCAATGTACAAACCTAAATCCTTAACACAATCCGACAATGAAATAGGTAAGTTGTTAAACAAAATTGGAGGTAAATCATTAAAATTCAGTTGGTTAATGTAATACTGATTACCTACAATAATGGCTTGACACTTTGATATATTAACACATATTACAAATTTATTAGACCAGTCAGATATCGCTTGAAGATCGTCGTTGACTGCGGCATTAGATCAAGATCTATGTTAGAGACGTCAGCCTGAGCGTATACCTGAAGATCGTCTGCATACAAATGGTAAGAGTTATGAAGGACAGATGTGATAAGATTAATAAACAATGCGAAAAGAAGTGGTGAGAGAATTCCGCCTTGAGGTACACCATAGACAAGAGTGCACCAATCCGAAATTTCCTGATCTGCGCGAACTGCCTGCTGGTGACCACGAAGATACGATGAGAACCATTTCTGCGCTACTGGAGAGGCTCCAACAAAATTAAGGACAGCAAGAAGTATGTCATGGTCGACGGTATTAAACGCGTTGGAAAAGTCATGAAATTTAATTGAATTATGTCATGAGTTGGCAAACAAGCATACAAATCACATTGATGATAAGTAATACTGTAGCCTATGTACATCTACATGGTACCAGAGATTTCAATGTAGATGCGTTGACCCTCCTGAGGACTAAGTTATTATGCCTCTGTGCCGGAAATTACAGGACCGAATATTACCACTTTATCACCTGACCGGAACAGGATAGTGCAGAACACTATCATTTAGCGGCAAGTAGATTAGGTAATGCGGTGGTGCCTTCGCCCGCGAGCCCCGTCACTGGAGCTCTACCACTAATAAAAGTAACTCATGTTGTAGTTATGTAAAAAAAGTTAATATACATTTTTTTTATTTCCTGAAACAACTCATCAATATACACTTACCCCCTTATTCATAAACGTACATTAGATACGTTTTAGCTATAGAATGCTTTGTCTTTGTCAGTTGCATTGTCAAATGTGCAGGATAGAAAAAGACAAAGGAGAGATTAGCAACACTTTAGCTAAAATACGTTTATGAACAAGGGGTAAAAATATATCCCGACATTTTCACTTAATCAAAAATCAATTAATTTTCTAAGTTTCGTAGTACAATACATAAAATCTTTTTCTTGTTCATTATACATATTTATTATTTATTTATATATATTAATTCAGTTGTTTTAAATAGAATTGGCTTATAACTTTCATTTTATTAATAAAAAGGTAATTACCAACTTTATGATTGTGCAATGCATCTGCATTTTGAACTCTGGTTTTGTGTAGATGTCTACAGGGTTCAGGCATCACTTAACATCCATGTGAACTGGACGCTTGTTTTCTCCTACAGTTGGAACTCTATCACCAGTAAAAATGGCCAATACTAATAAATAACATAACACGTTCGTTTTCTTTAGACTGTATATTATTATACTTACTATTTTTGAGTCACGTATTTTTAGTGATAATAATATGAAATAATATCTGAAGGGTTCCTGTGTGTATTATACGAGTATATTATATGTAGAAGAATCCCAGTCGTATTATTTTATAAAAGAACAGGAGAGATTCAATTAAGGGTTAGTCTTGAGTTAAAACAAACAAAATCCATGCTTTCCTTACTTTATTCATTAAAATTGATATCTTTTTACTTTGTGTCAATTTCAGTAAATTTTATTCACTTTTACTTGTATTATTTAATACAGTTCGTGCGTTTCAATTGAAAAGTAGATATTAAAATACACAGTGAGCAATTCGTTTATATTATTAGATTTAAAGACAATTAACAAATTCAAATGTTGGATGAGTTTGACTAGACGAATAAAAAATATATAATTTTGAAATAAAACATACTGAATTTCAACGATGGTGATCAACGTTGTCTGTATATTTTTAATAATGAAGGAATTTAAAGAACGATTTTTTGTCTCAAGGTGATTGCTGTCAAATATAAAGAAAAACTGGAAGTCAACTATGAAATTTGTAAATTATCTTTAAACGCGTATGTACAAACTTTTTACAGTTCTGAAAAGAACAAAATTTTTCTTAGCGCGTCCTTATTACGCCTTTGAACGTAATTAAAAATAATAAAGTTATAATAATATAAATATGTAGGTTATAAAATAAAAATACCGGCAATATAAAAAGTAGGTATAGTCAATGTTTAAACAAAAACGCAGACCTACTCTTTAAACTAAATTAAATAAGTTAATCAATGTATAAAATATAAATTAACTAGACAAATAATATCTTTACGTATTATTATAATTTATAAATAACGACCGTAGTCAATTTTACATGGTTTCTTTGGTATATTTCTAGTAGTTATTAGAATGTTTTCTAACTTCTAATAAACATAATATAAACACATTTTTTGTCCTATTCTAATACCATTTTTAAAATGTGTTTTTTTTTTCACTAATTATCCAGCTTATTCTGCCTAGCTTTTTGTTCAACACCATACGGAAAGAAAAAAAACTTTATTCGTCATAAATTCAATATGAAGGCAGCTGATTCATTTTTATTATTTGTAATCTTAATCTAATTATAAAATATTTAAAAGTTTGCGATCAACGACACAAAGATTCTTATTTACAATACTTTACCAGCCAGTTATCTTTTTACAGTATTCAGTATCTTCAGACTTAATATTATATATTAATTAATAAATAAAAATAGTGGATATAATTAATTGTTCACTCAGGACAACATGGTAATTATTATCCTTCACGTAATAAAATGTGAAAATATATTTTTATAAATAATATAGTAAATTATGTTAGTAGGTATTTGACAATTACTTATTTTAGGCATTACGATGTAATAGAATTAAGGTTAAAAAAATGTGCTATGCGTTGTTATTTCTAGAATTTTTATACCCACCAAAGGTACACAAATAAATTAGTAAAAAACTTCGAGCAAAAAACTCTTGTTGAGTGTCAAAATATTTTTACTAAATTAAATAAATATATTTTTATCCCTTTCAAATGAAAACAAAGAGCTGACTTTCAGTCGACAATTATGTACATTACATACTAATCTTATAATACAGATAATTTTTCGAATGTTTTTACGTCTCCAATTATATACAATATTATTTATTTATACACAACTTTCTTGATGACCAGCTAGTAATGGCGTTCTTGTTGTCACCACTTCTCGATGTGGCCTTAAACCTCCGTTAGTGTTGTTTCGATCGACCTGAAATCAAATTAATAAATCAGCACTAATGTTCCAAACTGACTATTGATTGAATATAGTTGTGAGACGTTGTAATATATATTATTATTTATCGTATGAGACGATCATATAATATTGTTTGACATGAAGCCTTATTAATTATTTAATTACATAACTTAAGTAGGTATCAAGCCAAATAAACACAATTGTGAGAAAATTATTTGTGTTACAATGTAACATAAATTATTCTGTTACACTGTAACACAGCGTCAATTCAAAGTTAAATTTAAAATGTTAACAAATTATGTATCAATTATGTACCTATTTATGTTAAAACTATTACACAGCGTTAACATAATAATGCATGAAAAGGTAAGTTTATCATTCGTGTGACGGTTGGCATATGTATAAAATACAAAATAAAGTAGAGTGAGATACGTTTAGTACAACATTTTTTCCTTTATTCAGATTTTAAATCTCAAATATTATCAAAGGTTAGAGTTTTTAATAAAGTATAATAAGAGGTAGTAATTTAGGTTTCCAACACGGTCAACCCACAACAAGTAAAAAAATACGCGCACAGTTCATTAGGAGGTGCAGAGGCGACAGAAAATAAAATGGCAGATTTTAATGATGCCATTGCATTATATTTCCGTAGGAATGCTTAAAGAAAAGTTATTTATGAAGTAATTGTGTTTTCTGTGTTGCACAAAAAACTTTTCTCAGCAATGTTAATTATTATTTACTAACTGTTGCCCGCGGCTTCGCCCGCGTGGATGTCGTTTTATATATAACTAAGTAGCCTAAGTTCTTTCTCAAAGTCAGCTCTATCTCTGTACCAACATCATTAAAATCGGTTCTGTCATTTGGACTTGAAAAAAAAAGAACACACAGACAGACACAGACAGAGTCACTTTCGCATTTATAATATTAGCAGGGATTATATTATAATATATAAATATTATATTTTCTATACGTCGTGGACCCGTTGGGATTCAATGTACGAACTATTAATTAAGATTTATGGTCCTCTAGGAAGCAGCCTTTTTCAGTGCAGCTATAAGTTACTCCTAAAATAATTCAAATTGCAAATGCAATTGATATTAGTGAGACGATTTTCATATCCAACATAGACTCAAAAGATTTATTTAAAGCCCGGCTCATCTCACTGACTATTCACCAGTTTATGTTACCTATTACCATCAAGTAATTAATAGATAACGATATAATAAAGACATTTATGGGCTCCAAGCCAAATTATGCGTCGGTCGCTTCCATATTAGTCGTAAACTGTAATTATGTTGAACATAATGTCCCACATTCAGAACTGCAAGCAACAAGTGGTTAAGCCAATAATGTGGATGTAATAGACATCTAGAGATCACAGATTTTTGATGGGCTTTTGATTGTTAATTCACTGAAATCGTGTTATTTGGTGATCTTGGATCATTTTTATATTTTACTAGCTGTTGCCCGCGGCTTCGCCCGCTTGGATGTCATTTTATAAATAACTAAGTAGCCTCTAGCTCTGTACCAAATTTCATTAAAATCGGTTCAGTCGTTTGGACGTGAAACGGTGACAGACAGACAGACAGACAAACAGACAAACAAACAGACAAACAGAGTTACTTTTGCATTTATAATATTAGTAGGGCTTAATGTTCATTTGTGGAGTAAGCTCCCAAAAGGGACAGCTCACATTTTTGTGGTAAATTTAAGTCAGTTGTAAATATCTCGTTGAATACATTACTACCAGAGACAAGATCAGAAAAAAAGAATAATGATAAATGAAAACAAAACAAGAGAAAAAAGGCAATGATGAATGAAGTTGTTAGTCGGTAAACATTTGACTTACTTGTAACTCAACGTGTGCTGGTAACGAAGCTGGATTTGGGGCCTGTGCACGTGTCAGGCTGTGTGAACTTGATGATCGCTTGGTTTCAGAATTAGCGACTACTGTAGCATATTGCGGTGGATCTGGCGGACGATCAGCGACACCTAAGACGGAGATAATTAAAATTTAACTTTCTGATTATTAAATTAAATGAAAAACTCAATCTAATTCGTTAATAAGATCTGCAATGAAGCAATCCACAAAGTTACCAGTTTTACTTTGTGTGACTAATGTATGTATGTATCTTCAAGCCAGGTCCCTAACGGGGTAGGCAGAGAGTGTAGAACGCCAGACATCCCGGTTCCGACAAACCTCTCGTGCCTCGTCTACCTTCATCATTCTCTTCATACATGCACGCCTATAGGATTTGGGTGTCTATAGGCTGCAGTCATCACTTAACATCAATGTGAACTGCATGCTTGTTTGCCAATTCTATTACATAAAAAAAGTATTACAGACAAGCGTACCGAAGTGGAGGCAAATTAACATTACAACAATAGTTTTTTTTTTTTTTTAATATTATTTCGCATTAACACATGCTTGTGAAATATACTGGACTAGATTCCCAGTAGGCCGCGAGTTCGAGTCTCGCACAAATTTTTCTTTCCATTTTTCTTTAAATAAAATATTACAACAATTGTTGTTGTGATATCGTTTCGTGGGAAAAAAAGTAAAATAGACATAATTTCACGACGAACATACTACAGTTCTAATATTTCATAACTGACAAAGTACCAAACATTTTCATTGATGCTAATTCTCTAAGAATGATAACTAGTTAAACTTGTCATAGTTTACTCAGCTTATGAACAAAGTTTTAAACTTGGAATTGCAACGTTGCTTTAAAATATTCGGTAGATCTATCAGTCTGCTTTACTTTAAGACGTATGTATGAATGTATGTATGTATCTTCACGCCAGGTCCCTAACGGGGTAGGCAGAGAGTGTGGAGCGCCAGATATCCCGGTCCTGACACACCTCCCGTGCTTCATCTACCTTCATAATTCTCTTCACACATGCACGCCGATTCCTAAGTCTCTTGACCCCACCATCAGACAGAACTTAGAGACGTAAAGATTATAACAACACTTACTAACTTACTGGTGTTAGAGCTCCAGTGACGGAGCTCGCGGGCGTAGGGACCGCCGCATTACCTTATATACTTGCCGCTAAATGGTAGTGTTCAGCACTATCGTGTTCCGTTCAGGTGGTTATGTACGGCCCTGTAATTTCCGGCACAGATGCACAATGCCTTAGGCCTCAGAAGTGGTAATGCATGTGCATTTTGACCTCCGGTCTTTGTGTGGGTGTTTATAGGCTGCAGTCATCACTTAACATCAATGTGAACTGCAAGCTTGTTTGTCACGTTCATTACATTAAAAAAAAAAATACCAATGTTTCGGTTGAAAATTTAATAAGGACAACTATGTGTCGAAATTAACGTAGATCGTATCGCATAAAGCTAGCCTCAGCAAGGTTAATAAGAATTAAACTCAGATGATTTGCCTCTATTTCACAGACATGGCTGAATGAAGACGGTAAAGTATAGTGGCGTGTGGGTGTTAGAAATATTTGTCTTAGCAAATATTGCACTGGGAACTCGAATATATTATAAGTAGTATTTCCGAGGATTGTGACATAACCCCGACCGTCAGTGTCTTATATAACGTATACAAACGTTGACGAAGACAATGTTGTACCTACAATTAATATTCTGAATAGCTTAAACTTTTGTAGATAGCCAAGCTTGACATACGTGACATCTTTCTGCTAATTATCAATCTAGACAAAAAAAAATTGAAATTTATTATTTATTTAAACTTCATGCACAATTCACGTACAAGAAGGGGGCTTAATGCTAGACAGCATTCTCTACCAGTGAATCTTAGAGTTGTGTAGAAAACAAAGATTGGTAGTGCATTGAAAAAGCGTAAGATACGGTTAACATTTTCTACCCTTGAATTTTTTTATGAACACTTGAAAAGATGTGTGCTCTTCTTCTTGGATCAATTGCCGTTTTTTAATCAATTAACCATTTTAACACTCTTTCTCTCTGATGCATCAATAAGTCGTCAGCGTGAATTGTATGCTTGTTTGTGACATGAAAAGCCCATAGACACACTCTGCTAATGGTAAGCAAATAGTGGGTACAACGTACTATTTCAGGTAGAAAATTAATCAAGACTTCATCACATCAAAGTACGGCGATTTTTCGCATTAATCTAACATAAGTAGAGTCACCAAGAACCTCAGGTTATTTGCCTCTATTTCACAGACATGGCAGTATAAAGGCGACAAAGTGGTGTTAGAAATAACTATCTTAGCAAATATTGTACTGGGAACTCGAATAAATTACGAGTGGTGTTTGCAAGGAAGGCGACGTAACCCCGACAGTCCATGACATGTCTTATTCATTTTCGTTAAGAGGACAATGTTGCACAATAGAATGCAATGTAATGTAATGTGTAATGTAATGTGCAAAAAGTATGAGTCGGATTCGCGTTCCCAGGGTTAATAATGAACAATTAATGAACGCTCTTTGTTTTCGAAAATACAATTTTATAGATTTACCTGTAACCTATAGAAAATAACTATTTACTGCCTTCCATTTCAAATTTTCCTCCCAATAGTTGAAAGATTAAGATGGAATGACTTAACTGTAATAAACTATTTATGTGAATATTGTAAAAAAAATATGTTTTAAGTCCTTGCACTAAGGATTTCCCCAATTCATCTCGCAAATATGGCCTAGTGAAATGTTTGCCGTATACGTTTGAAATTCACTTAAACGTTCAGGTTCAGGTTTTCAGATTCACACATGCGTAACATTTTATATTATAACACATTTGATCCAGTACTATCTAAGAAAATCTGAATCAGACGCGAGTATACATATAAGGGTTCCTTTGGGATGCGAAATTTTTTTTTATGACTTGTAATGGAAGTGGCAAACAAGCATGCAGTTTACATTGATATTAAGTGATGACTGCAGCCTAAAGACACCCACACAAAGACCAAGATCAAAATGCAGATGCGTTACCACTCCTGAGGCCTAAGATGTTATGCCTCTGTGCCGGAAATTACAGGACCGTATATTTCAGTATTATAGATTTCAATATTATAGTAGTAATTACTTACATTACGGTTAAAAACTATGTAAACAGCACTACGAAACGAACCAACAAACACAGCAACTCATCATTGACAGCTTAATCTAAAGTATTATTGTATTCTATTGGTATCTACAGAACAGTTGTCTTTTATTGAAAAGCATTGTATAACGCGATAACATTCAAAACCTATCTCAAGCCGATGTCATTTATTTTCATGCGATCGTTTCTAGTACTTTAAGTGCTCACAAATAGAATCCGTTAACATTATTCTCGTTATCACGCACTGTTCTCGCCTAAGTATTTCGGTGACAATACCAAATATTCGGATTCGACGCAAAATTAAATGATATTTAGTTATTGCATGAAATTGTGTTGATAAAATAACTATTGAAATATAATCGATATCCCTGCAGAGTGTATACGTTTTTAGAAATTATATCTTATATATATAAAAATCAATTTCTGTTCGTTAGTCTCGCTAAAACGATGGTTTAGGCATATAGAAAGAATGTCGAATGGGCGAATGACTAAACAGATATACAATGCGAATATAAATGGTTGCAGAGGCCCAGGAAGACCAAGGCTGACCTACCATGACCAAATAGTTCGAGTTCTGTCTGATGGTGGGGTCGAAAGTCTTAGGAATCGGCGTGCATGTATGAAGAGAATGATGAAGGTAGACGAGGCACGAGAGGTATGTCAGGACCGGGATATCTGGCGTTCTACACTCTCTGCCTACGCCGTTAGGGACTTGGCGTGAAGATACATACAATATCTATATATAATCATATTGATCTGATATGATAATTATGATTTTACAACAATAATGCAAGATTATCACGACTAATAAATTGTGTAACCTTTGTAAATCTTTTTAAGTTATAAATGATGTAAAAATCTGAAAAACATATTTTTTTAAATGTTATAAAGGTTGCAAACAAGCATGAAGTTCACACTGATGTTAAGTGATGACTACAGCCTATAGACTCCCGTACAACGGCCAGTGGTCAAAATCCACATGCGTTGCCACCCCTGAGAGCTTAGTTATTATGTCTCTGTGATAGTTATTACGGGGCCATACATTACCATCCAACCGAAACACGACAGTGCTGTACACACCGATCACCTCGCTGATCACTACCATTTAGTGGCAGATGAATTAGATAATGCGGTAGTGCCTGTGCCCTCGAGCTTTTACACTGGAACTCTACCATCAGTCAGTATTTTCCCGTACAAATTCTATATCTACAATAGAGTTACATATGACGACCCGATTAGTCCAGCGGTGCGAAACCACCGTTTGATTAGAAGGGTCGCGGGTTAGATCCCCGCACTGGAACACATATTTGTATGGCCTACAGATATTTGTTTCAGGTCTGGGTGTTTGTGTATGTGTTGTATGTGTACAACGGCACCCACGACACAGGTTTATACCTACTGTGGGGCTGTGAGTGTAAGCGTATTTTATTATTATTATTGTTATATACTAACATACATTTTTACTATCCTAACCAAAACATATAGAATGGATTAAAAATCCCTACTTCCCTACTTAATATTATAAATGCGAAAGTAACTCTATCTATCTTTCTGTCTGTCTGTCTGTTATTTTTTCACGTCCAAAAGATGGAACCGATTTTAATGAAATTTGGTACAGAGATAGAACTGACCTTGAGAAAGAACAAAGGCTACTTAGTTACTTATAAAACGACATCCACGCGGGCGAAGCCGCGAGCAACAGCTAGTTACGCAATGCGATCACATTGTTACCAAAAATACCTATACATTGACGCTTGGGTTATCTAAATTACCTCTCTAAAATCAATCTCAATTGTGTCTTTAAGGACAAATAAAGTCCTCCAATCATTAATACTATCTTAGGGATTTAAAAGAAGATCTCGTATAATAGGAGTCCATTTGACGTTATCGGAGAGCTTTGTCCATAAAATATTCTTATTTAGTTCCCGCTTAACTTAAAAAAAAAAAAACGTAACTTCACGCCTGTAATCCCCGAAGGGGTAGGCAGAGGTAAATGCATGCATTCAAGCATACATGCAAACACCCACGATTCGCCGGTTACGTTTTGGCCCATGTAACAGGTGGCGAGCCTGTTGACATCTCCGGGCACATTACCAAACTTTGAGGTGCTGGGAAATTTCCAGAAAATGGAAAAATCACAATAGAACCAGAGATAAAGGCTTTTTCACCATTATCTCTGATAACCCCCTACCCGGGAATCGAACCTAGGACCTCAGCGTAGTAGTAGTGGCCTGCTACCACTAGGCTACCGAGGCAGTTAACTTAAAAAAGGGCTCGAATATCTAGCATACTGTGTAGCTATTGGTATTTTTAAGGCTTTTACTTAATTTCACGTGCCCCAATGTTTGTTTGTAATCAAACTTTGGAAGTTGTTACCGATTATTTCAGCATTATTATATTTCAGCACCTATCTTAAGTTTGCAACACAACCCAAGGGTTGGCTGGTTGATATTGCCATGTAGTAGCGTTAAGTCCACCTTATCTACCTTTTGTGTGGATTAAATTTAAATAAATAAAAGGAAATGTGTAAAGTCACCAATCCGCATTAGAGCAGCGTGTAGGCGCCAGGCCTCCTTCCAAGAAGGGGAGAGACTTGTGCCCAGCAGTGGGACGTATCAAGGGTTATAATAATAATAATGGCAACCCATTATACGTCCCACTGCTGGGCACGAGTCTCTCCCCTTTTTGGGGGGAGGCCTGGAGCTTACTCCACCACGCTGCTCCAATGCGGATTGGTGGAGGTGGGTGGGTTAGTGGCCAACCTACTGTCGGATGTTTTCAAACCGCCCATAAGGCCTCCGACAAGGTTTAACGACTGCTATCCATCGATAGCAACCGGGACCGACGGCTTAACGTGCCCTCCGAAGCACGGAAACGCGCATTTAACTTGCCACTAGCGGTCACCCATCACACTACCCGACCGCGCCCGTAGTGCTTAACCGAGCAGATCGCTTACGATCTACACCAGCCGCTGGGCCATGCGCGCTTCAAGGGTTGCCATTATTATATTATATTATTAAATATCAATAGTATGACAATGCAAAATTATTATGACATGGAGCTGATCTGATGATGGAATCGGAAGACGGCCTGAGGAACTTAGTAGTTAAACGACACAACCCCATCGAGTTAGGACTCCTTTGATCTTCGAGACACGCGTACCAGACTGCGAGTTACTATTTGGAAATCCCTCACAAAAAACTCAATAACAGCTTTTCCCGACCCGGGGATGGAACTCGGGACCTCAGTTTCAGCGTCGCGATTGCGATCACTAGACCAACGAGGCAGTCAATTGTTTTAATCTGAGGGAAAAGAAATTGATTGAATTTCCTAATACTAGAATTATATACTTTTGGTAATTAAAGTTTTAGGGTCGCTTAATTAGCACCAAACATTGCTAGCGAAGGTTTAATAGCTAATTTACAAAGTTGTCCAAATTGTTTGAACACTGGTGAACCCTTCTGAGTGAGGTTAATGAAAAACTATTAGGAAAACATTCTCAACTTTCATATTGTTTGTAACTAAATTCCGGATTTTGTTAATTGTTTTTCAAGAATCGATATGTATCTATATAACAAGTATGCAGTTCACATTGATGTTAAGTGATGACTGCAGCCTATAGACACCTACACAATGACCAGAGGTCAAAATGCAGATGTGTTACCACTCCTGAGGCCTAAGGTGTTATGCCTCTGTGCCGGAATGTACAGGGCCGTACATTACCACCTGACCGGAACACGATAGTGCTGAACATCACCATTGAGCGGCAAGTATATTGGGTAATGCGGTAAAACCAAACTAATTCTACCGATTTAATTCAGTTATATTAAATTCTAAAAGTCAAGCGTAAATTATGTGGACGACACATAATTGAAATTTTATTTTTCGTAGTGTAAATTATGTGTATGACATGACTTAGCTAAGATTATATTTTCTTTATTTTACGTCGATATTAAATCTGATCGAAGCACAGTAAATTACGGAAGGAAGGTTAGTCAGCTGGCACTTTTCAATCACTTCAGCTTGTTTGTTCAAACCTGTTCCAAAATATACATAAATCTTTTTATCCCGGATGTCGTTACCCAACTATCATCCGCTTAATGGTTGAAGTCAGAACTTCAACAACAAACAACGATCATACTTCATCGATGGTTTGTAGCAAGAGTTCGATAATAATTCCCCAAGCAGGTGTCCTAATTGCAACGTACGCCAGCGGAGTCGTTCTAGAAAACTGAGATTGCCAAAACTAGTTTGTTTTAAGTATCCAGATACATAATACACCTATAGGAGGTTCAGTTAAATTGAATAATCTTCGTGCAGAATATTGGCATGGCATGGCAACAACCCTTTTTACGTCTCACTGCTGGGCACAAGTCTCTCCCCCTTTTTTTGGACAGGCCTGCAGATATTGCTTATGTGTAAATAGGTGTACGCCAGAAGTAATGAAACAATTTTGTTCATAACTTAACTATACGCCCGTAGTACCCCGAAGGGATAGGCAGTGGTAAATGTATGCATTCAAACATACATGTAAACAGCCACGATTTGCTCGTTACGTATTGGCCCATATAACAGGTGGCGAGTCTGTTGACATCTCCGGGCACATTATGAAATCCCAATAGAACCAGCAATAAAGGATTTTGCACCTTTATATCTGGTTGTCCCCAACCCGGTAATCGAACCCAGGACTACGACCCCAGCCTTGCCGTCGTGGCCTGCTACCACTAGTCTACTGAGGTACTTAACATTTTTGTACGATTCTAAATATGAATTCCGTTTTTTTTGGGGATTGACTTACACATAAATTAAAAGCGTAATACAGGAGTACGTGTATGTAGAAAAATATATTGAATGTTATTTTGTTCCAAAAACAACTTTGACCTAAGCAAAGTAAACGGTTAGTCAGCTAATACTCTTCAATCACTTCAGCTTGTTTCCTAATCCACAAATGGTTAGTCAGCTCATTTTATTCAATCACTTCAGCTAATTTCAGTAACGATTAAACATATTCCAAAGTATCGTAGTCGTCGATAGTTATCCAACTATCATTGGTTTAATGTCTAAAGTCAGAACCACAACAACAATCAACCACTATTTCATCCTCAATGACAGCATAAGTTCAAAAATGAATCCCCAGGTGTCCTAATTGCAAACATATGCCAACAGAGTTGTTTGCAATGGGGACCAAAACAAGTTTGTTACAATAGTCCAGAAGGTTGACCTAAGCACAGTAAACGGTTAGTCAGCTAATACTCTTCAATCACTTCAGCTTGTTTCCTAATCACAAATCGTTAGTCAGCTTATTTTATTCAATCACTTCAGCTAATTTCAGTAACGACTCAACCTGTTCCAAGGTATCTTAGTCGTCGATCGTTATCCAACTATCATTGGTTTAATGTCTAAAGTCAGAAATACAACAGCCACTATTTCATCTTTAATGATAGCAAAAGTTCGATAATTAATCCCCAGGTGCCCTAATTGCAACATATGCCAACAGAGTTGTTCGCAATATGGGGACCAAAAAAAGTTTGTTTCAATTTTCCAGAAGGTTTAATGAACTTATTTACGAATTTACATGTAGATATTGTGGATATAGACGGGATTTCACGCCTGTAATCTCCGAAGGGGATTGGCAGAGGTAAATGCATCATTCAATCATACATGCAAACACCCACGATTCGCCGGTAACGTTTTGGCCTATGTAACAGATGGAGAGCCTATTTCCATCTCCAGGCACATTACCAATCTTCGAGGTACTGGGAAACTTTCAGAAAATTGAAAAATCCCAATAGAACAGATTTTACACCGTTATATCTAATATCCCTCGACCCGGAAATCGAACTCCGGACCCCAGCATAGTAGTAGCTATTGTGTATTGTGTGTGGATATTGCTTACATATAAATAGATCTATAGCAAGAAATATTCAATCATTTTCTATTCTACCGACAACAAAATCGTCAATATTTTTTTTTAAGGATTGACTTAGCAATACATTGCATTTGTTTTATTTATAGACGCTTTGGACTAACAGCTTATTGTGTTTAAATTGACAGAAGTAAATTATATATTATACATATTTCTTTAAAGTTATTTAGCATCATCGCGAAAACAAATCTAAGCATAGTAAATGATAAGTCAGCTAACACTTTTCAATCACTTCAGCTTGCTTCAGTAATATCTAAAGCCGTTCCAAAGTATCAATAAACCTTTTGGTATCCAACTATATTTGATTTAGGTTTAGGTGTTTGTGTATATACCTACTGTGGGTAAACAACAAACAACACTCACGATACAATTTTACACCTAGTATCAAGATTAAACTATATAAAAACAGAAAAAAATATCAAAATTGACCTACAGTAAATGGCTAGTCAGCAAATACTATTCAATCACTTCAGCTGGTTTCAGTAGTAACTAAACCTCGTCCCAAATAAATATACATCTTTAGGCTACGGCCATCGTTACCCAACTATCATTGGCTTAATACGTGAAGTCAAAACTAAACCAACAAACAACGATCATATTTCATCGATTGTGATAGCAAAAGTTTGATAATTAGTCCCCAGGTGTCCTAATTGCGACGTACGCCAGCAGAGTTGTTCGGAAAATAGGGGTAGCCAAACATTGTTTGCTATAGTTACAGTCTAGGAGGTTATCTCATAACTGTCTTTCATTTTTCTTGTCCTTTTGTTCCGCCTATGAGAGCACATGTTTAAGTGATTATCATCATTTACGCCGATATACGTACGTCCACTGTTTTTTATTAGTGGTTAGGCCTCAGGAGTGGTAACGCATCTGAATTTCGACCTTGGTCTTTATGTGGGTGTATATTGGCTGCAGTCATCACTTAACATCAATGTGAACTGCATGCTTGTGTACCACTTCCATTATATAAAAAAACCCTCTAAAGGCTTATAACTAGTGTGGGGTTTTGAGTATAGTTATATTTTTTCTGACAAATATTTTGTAATTTTACCAGTTTTAAAAGTAAAAAATGAATCATCATATCAGCCATAGGACGTCCACTGCTGAACATAGGCCTCCCCCAATGACCTCCATGCCGACCGATCGGAAGCGACGTGCATCCAGCGGGTACCTGCATCCGACGTGCATCCAGCCTTGAGTAGGTCGTCGGTCCCTCTTGCAGGTGGAAGCCCTACGCTACGCTTGCCGATACGTAGTCTCCACTCGAGAACCTTTCTGCCCCAGCGGCTATCGGTTCTCCGAGCTATGTGCCCTGCCCATTGCCACTTCAGCTTGGAAATCGATACAATAACTTTAACTTTAACAAAAGTCGTGGTGCAACCCAGGCTTAGTGTTAACACGGATGTATCTAAAACTGACCTTTACTCAAAGGTATTAGATCTGGATTTTTTTCGTCGGGTGAATATCGTTTCTGCAGCGTCAGCTTCTGATTCTTCGTCGATTGCATTGTCACTGTGAAGAAAAAAAATACGAATAGACCTAGAGGTTATATTTTTCAAATAATCGTAACATTTCTAAACTGACCGAAGTTAAGTTTAGTAAAACTTTTAACGGTCACGTGATCAAAAATTACGTCAGTTGTGACGTATTTTTAAAACTTTTTTAAGTTAATATATCTTTCAAATGTAATCTTTTACTGAAAATAGCTTCAACAGACGAACAGACGTATAAACGACAGATCTTATAAGGTAAGGGAAATTTTATAAAAAGAAACGTAAAATTTATAGTAAGTAACGAATTTTGATACCATCATAGTCCCGTGATCGTTGGCGCAGTCTAGTAGCGATGATTGCCAAGCACAATATGAGAGCTATGATGACAGCGGCCCCCACCACGCCACCCACTGCCCAGTTCACCTCCCATGCTTCCTGAGCTTCTGAAACAAATCAATTATTTGAGCCCCTTGTTTCGCACAGTCTTTCGATTTTACAGTGGTTTGAGTATGAAAAAACAGTTCAGCTCAAAAATATTAATAGGTTACTGCATAAAAACATTTATACTCACAGCCCCATACTAGAGATCCTATGTATGTGTAGTGTCTAATCGTTGCACACACACAACACAAGCACAAGTACCCAAACCCAAAACAAAGAAGTAGATAGTAGAAGTAGACCTAGCAGAACCCCACATTATAGCACCGAAGGAACACCTCAGAGGGAAGGCGTTCAAGTTCATCCTCACGAATTTAACTTTTATTAGTTTATTGTTCGGAAAAGCGCTTAAAAATCTCGCTTCATAAACTTGTATGAAGGTTGCATAAAGTTTTCTACAATATGCGACAAGTATTCAAAGACTATATATTTCAATACCTGTTCTTGGTGACAATCTTGGGGCAGTCTCAACCGTGAACTTGACATTCTCCGAGCGACCTCTAGCATTAGCAGCGTACACCACTAGCTTCAATTGTCTGTTAGCCCCCAATCTTCTGAGGTTCCAGACTGCTGCACCATTACTAACGTTCACCACAAGGCCCTCGTCCGCCCAGACCTCTACGATGTAAATATTTTGAAGACCACCTTCGTAACCTATAGAAAATTTGGCACATAAATATATTTCTTTTTTATCTGAATGTTGCCTAATTGCAAGGGAGATATCGTTTATAATAAATAATATTTAACGTAGTCATAACATTTCAATTCCCGTTTTTAAATTTCCCAACAGGTAACCTAGGTTTCCCAACTTACAGGTAAAAACGAAAAATAAGATTTTTCTTTCAGGAAACGCTGTTTTTGTTAATCCTTAGATATTATTATGATTCGTGATTACACTAATATTATAAATGCGAGAGTTTCTTTGTTTGGATGTTAGTCCGTCAATCACGCCGAAACTGCTGAACGGATTTTGATGAATTTTGTTATACAGATAGGGTATTAGTTGACTTAGATTATAAAATACTTTTTATCCCGAAAAAAAATCCTGTGGGATGCCATGGGATGATTTAATGAGTTTCCACAGGTGACGCGAAAAGCGACCAACACGTGGGCGGAGCCGCGGGCAACAGCTAGTCTAAAATAATCTTGATTATAAAATGTATACACTAATATAAAAAAATGCGGTTGCAATATTACCTAAGTACATTACTACTACTAATAAGCTTTTAATTTATAAGATTTCGAGAACGGTTATTTTTCCTTAAACAGACCCTGCTGTTTCTATGTACTATCAACCTTAAAACACACCCTTCGGAGTCGAATTTCGTAAAATCCCGTTTTGAGTAGCATCTACGAGCTTAAAATAATCCTTCCTAAAATTAAGTCTAAATTTAGTCTCTAATGGCCGAATACTCAAACGTCACTCAAACGTCACAACCCTCAAATAATAAATGAGGGCTGTCTCTATCTAGACTATTCTAGACAGAAGACTTTTAAGTCCCACTTAGATTTAAGTGAAGTTTGAGTATTTGGCCGTAAGTGAGTGACCTTTTGCTTTTATATACAGCAGATGTATTACCACTAGAGGATTCATTTCAGTAATAGTTTATTCTCCAATAACTAGCTGAATAGTATATTTTAGCGCTCGAATTAACATCGATTCATTGAAGTTTCTTAGCGAAATTCTGAATCCTTAACTACGCCAAACTTATGTTGAATTTCAGCTGGTATAATATTTAACATGGGTATGCCTTCGGGACGTAGAATCAAAGCGGACGCTTTCCCCTTTGCATATTTTACTCGGCACTTTTACGAAAATATTCAAAGGTTCCACGATTGGAATAATAATATTCACAACATTGATACCTAAGTAAATATTGTTGTAACAAGGTATACTGCGTAACAAGGTATACTGCGTATCGGGGTTTCGTAAATTATTGTTATAAACAATTTATAGCAATCCGTTGCTACTGTTGTGGAATTGTGGTTATGCTATACTTGAATAATGTCCTCCAGACCGAATTTCGGTTACGGCGGCCAATCTCAACTACGTGTCTCGTCTACCTTCATCATTTTCTTCATACATGCACGCCGATTCCTAAGACTTTTGACCCCACCATCACACAGAACTCGACCTATTTGGTCATAGTAGGTCAGTCTTGGTCTTCCTGGGCCTCTGCAACCATCCACATTCGCATTGTATATCTGTTTAGTCATTCGCTCATTCGACATTCTTTCTATATGCCCGAACCATCGGAGCATGCCTTTTTTCATTTTTACACCGATACTATCATTCACACAAAGTCTCTTTCTTACATCTTCATTACGAACGCGATCGGTGAGTGATACACCGCAGATCTTGCGCAAAGATCTCATCTCGACCGCGTTCAACTTACTTAGTATAATGTGCCACACATTTAGTGCCTTAACTTCATAGATTACTCGGTCCTGACCTGGGTAGTGGCAGTGACTCACCTGTCTCTTACGTGAGTGGGTTTCCGTTTATAGGTTTTGTTATAATTGTGTGTTGACAAAAGTTAGTCAAAAATGTTATGCAACATTCTCTAACGTTACATAACTGCTGTGTATGAGCGCTGAAGAGCAATGTCTTAACAACGCCTCTACCCCAAAAGTGTATCAAACTTTACCTGCCAAGCACGTCAAATCCATGGAGTCATCGGTTAAATTGTAAACTGTGCAGTTTGACGGCGGGTCGGGTCGAGTCGCTGGTACCAATGTGTACACGCACGGTGAAACTTGTTGTCCAGCCAAGTTCGTGGCTCGACATGCCAGCATCCCGTAGTCTGTATCCGACACGGGCGTGTACGTTATAATGGATTTCCCTTGTTTCGCGTCCACTGTAAAACGGTCCTGTGGAATGGAAAGTTTTAGTGTTGCGTTAACAACGTTGTAAATTACGGACTTGGACTGTGGGTACATGAAGTCTTTTTTTAATGTAATGGAAGTAGCAAGCAAGCATGCAGTTCACATTGGTGTTAAGTGATGACTGCAGCCTATAGACACTTACACAAAGACCAAGGTAAGCTTAGGTAAAGCCTAAGGTATTATGCCTCTGTGCCGAAAACAATTCCGTCACAGAGGCATAACACCTTGAGCCTCAGGAGTGGTAACGCATCTGCATTTTGACCTTAGTCTTTGTGTGGGTGTCTATAGGTTGCAGTCATCACTTAACATCAATGTGAACTGAATGCTTGCCACTTCCATAACATAAAAAAAATAAAAAAATGCAGATGCTTTGCCACCCCTGATACCTTAGTTGTTATATCTCTGTGATAGCTAATACGGGTCCATACTTTACACTCTAACCGGAACACGATAGTGCTGAATACTTGCATGTAGCGGCAGATTGATTAGATAATACGGAGTAGAGTTTGGCCTACTCCCTCGAGCACCTACACCTGGAACTCTACCACCAGTGAAAGTGTATCTAGTGTTTCCGCAAGGACTCTTTATTAATCTGCGTCTTTAAGATTAGTTCCAAATTCTAGCCTCACGTTATGTGCAGTCATGTGGACTAGCTGTCCCCATTCCATTACAAATGTAGCCAAAGCTAACTGGATTACGGAATAGGCAGGGATCAATATATTCTCGAAGCCAGCTTGAAGCTGGATCGCTAGTATTACAGTCGTATATCTCATTCAACAAATAATCGCTATTTTGACTTTATTACTAAACGCATACAAGTAGTATTATACATGTGTTACTGCAACTATCTTGCTGTGTAAAAGTAAAAGTAATGTATTTTTTTTAATTTCACGGAATAAAGAGCATCCCTAAAATCCTAAAATGAAAACATTTTTTGAACTTATTTACAAATTCTTCTTCATTTATATTTATATAGGTGACTCCGTGTATCATATAAAGTAGAAAATAAATTTTGGATCGCGTATTAAGACCTCACGTCAAGTGCCTACGTAGAGAATAATAAGGGATTATGAAAATAAACAAAAAGTTAGTGATTTGGCACTAAACGTAGAAATATAATAACATTTTCATAAGAAAATTAATCGATAAAAAGTAACTTAACGGTAACTCCACACCTGTAATCCCTGAAGGGGTAGGCAGAGGTAAATGCATGCATTCAAGCATACATGCAAACACCCACGATTCGCCGGTTACATTTTTGCCTGTTGCCATCTCCAGGCACATTACCAAACTCCGAGGTACTGAGAAACTTCCAAAAAATAGAAAAATCCCAATAGAACCAGAGATAAAGGATTTTAAACCGTTATCTCTGAAAGCCTCCGACCCGGGAATCGAATCCAGGACCTCCAGCGTAGTATTAGTGGCTTGCTACCACTAGGCAACTGAGGCAGTTAAATTCGTTAGTTATAAAAGCATTGCAAAAGCATTCATACCTATAAAAAGCGTTAATACAAATAAAAGTACCCGGATAACCATCTCTTTGGTCTTTTAAACACGGTACTCTAGAGATAGAAGCTATTCAGCAGATAAAGTTTATGTCCAGCATTTCTACACGTTTTTATTTCCATCAGTTTAATCTCCATGTTTCTATTTCACGGTACACGTAATCCATTTTATGAAAGTGGAAACGTGCATTTTCCAGGTGAGCAAAAGTTTAAATTTTTTACTTTATCGGGCTTGCGCTGTACCTATTTCGGTCGGTCTATTTCGTAAGTGGCTTAAAATACATTCTCAAAGAATTTTTAAAACATAATATAATGCTTGTTTTTCTCAGACAAGCGTAAATTTCGGGTATTTTATATTTTACTAGCTGACTCGGCAAACTTCCTATTGCCTGAGAATGAAATGTGTCAAAGGTTTGATAGATACGGATTATTTGTATGGGAAAATTAAATTGTGGTTTTTACTATTTCCCTTCAATTTCTTCATATTTTCTTACCTTTTAAACCTTTCCTGGACTTCCAAAAATCATTCAAAACCAAAATTAGCCAAATCGGTCCTGCCGTTCTCGAGTTTTAGCGAGACTAACGAATAGCAATTGTATGTATGTATCTTCACGCCAGGTCCCTAACGGGGTAGGCAGAGAGTGTAGAGCGCCAGACATCCCGGTTCTGACAAACCTCTCGTGCCTCGTCTACCTTCATCATTCTCTTCATACATGCACGCCGATTCCTAAGACTTTTGACACCACCATCAGACAGAACTCGACCTATTTGGTCATGGTAGGTCAGCCTTGGTCTTCCTGGGCCTCTGCAACCATCCACATTCGCATTGTATATCTGTTTAGTCATTCGCTCATTCGACATTCTTTCTATATGCCCGAATAGCAATTGATTTTTTTATATTTAAGATCATGCAATTATTTTTTAGTTAACTACGGGGCTATACCTAATATGGCGTCGTAATGCACTATCATTGTAACAGTGGTTTCTGTTTTTTAATCAACTTCAAAAAAGAAGGAAGTTTTATGTTCCACTGTACAGTACAGGTACACAATACCTTTAACCCAACAAGAATTGATTATGGATTGTTCAGCAAGTAAATACATTGTTTATTTTATCAAAACTCCCGTCCTGAAACTTTGTTGAAGATTTATATAAAGTTCTAAGAATGCACAATAGAATTCTTACCGGGTCGACCTTTGTTGATCCGGCGGAATTGTTGAGGGTCCATTCAAAAGTATCTGGTGGTGGAAAGGCATCGATTTCGCAAACCACCTGCGAAGGTTCTTGTAGTGCTGCGCCGATCATTTTGATCTCTCTTTTCCGGCACAATGGCCTATCTGGAAAGAACATCTGTGATTAATTTACGACGTAACTTAACGCCTCTAATCCCCAAAGGGGTGTGGCAGTGGTAAATGGGCACGATTCACCGGTCATACTATCCAGATCCATTACTAACCACTTCAACCAGACTACTGGACTGTTTTACAATTCGGTTTTTTTTTATGTAACGAAGGTGGTAACAAAAACACGAAAGTGCTGAACACTACCATTCGGCGGCAGATAGATTAGGTGTTGCTTACGCCCTCGAATCTCCGTCTTTAGAATCATAAAAATATTGAATAATCCTAAAACTACCATCTAAAAATCTAAAGAGCTACTTACAAACAATCTGCATCTGCAATGGCGCTGATTTGCCGTCTCCCTCTACGTTGGAGGCGGTGCAGCTGTATCTGCCAGCTTGGTGCCGCGACACGTTCCGCAGCGCCAGGTTAGTGTTGCCAGTGAGTATGACACCGTTCAATGGATTGTGCTGAAGTATCATATCCTGGGGACAACAGTTTATGATCATCGTCATCTTTTACGCTGAAAGACATCTACTGACCTCCCCCAAGGATTGCTACAACGAATAGTCCTGGGACGCTCTCATCCAGTGATTGCCCAGGTTTACCATATCGACGGGCCACCTCGTGTAACAAACTGTGAAACAGGCTATGAGGTAGCAATACATATACCTATGCCACAGCATGATTCTTTGAATCAGGTTATGTAAAGTCTGTGTTGTTTATTTTCAAATATTTGTCGTCGGAGTGTATTAAAGTATTTTTAAAGCAACCCACAGATACTAACGATATTTTTAAACCACAGAAATACTCTCAATGCTCTCTCTCTCTGTGTGTGTCTCTCTCTCTCCGTCTCTCTCTCTCTCTCTCTCTCTCTCTCTCTCTCTCTTTCTATTTATCTCTCTCTCTCTCCCACATACACACAAACACACACAAACCCACACACCCACACATACATACACACGCGTACACACGCGACACGCTCGTTTGTGGCAACGTGCGAAGTGCACGTCCGAGTTACGCACGTATACACGCAACTCGCAAGCCTACATGCGTACACACATAAACGAAAACACAGAATTATCTTTTTTAAATGGGTTTAAAAGTAAAAAAAATGTACTCATACTTACATTGTGCTCCCAAACGACTTTATAAGCGGGTGGGTTAGCGTCGACGTCGCACTCGAAGTATACGTCATCACCTTCTTCGATGTCATTCGGATTCATTTTTGCCCCAAGGTGTATCGTTGCTACGGGTACATCTGGTGCGAATTCCAAATGACAATATATTAAAATATTAGATAAATAAAAAGTATGTTATTGAAATTAGGTTATATTTTTCAAACTTTTTTAATCACTTCACGGATTGTATTTTTATACACTACTCAAGACACTATCAAGTATACTACAAAGTGAATAGAAAAGTTAAGATTTGGAAGAAATAAAATAGTTTTGGCATTATTCGAACCTGGCCTATAACTTCGAGAAAGCTACTGATATTTCTTCTTCATTAGGGAAGAATATGAAGAAAATTCTCCCCAACGATGGAGGTCATACTGTCCTGCGTCCATACCATAACCTTTTATTCGTAATCTAAACCGAATCACTTTTAGCTTTATCTCGTTTCTTCATATGCGCTGTCATATAAGACAAATGGAACAAAATTTTGTCTGCGCCTAAATTGAATCGCAATAAAACGTCTTGGTACGGTCCCAGGTGCCAAAACCTCAGGGAAATATAGTAAAATGAAACACAGTGTTGAACTTTAACGATAATATCGAACACTGCGATTCCTCTAAGCTCTTCAACCACTTTACATTACAACTACCAATCACAAACCTCAGAACCATCCATTGACAATTCACTTCACAGCACAATCCTTCCACAAAACTAAGCTAGTTTGATATACTTCGTGCCAAACGTTCGAAGGTAATAATGTTCAATACTTACAATAAATGTTGAGTGACAATTTGCTTTCTATTGTAGACTTGTTGAATTTCGAATGCTCCGCCTTGCACGTGAGCAATTTTCCGTTGTGTTCCTTTAATGGCGTCCACTGCAGAAGGGAGAGGGTCTCGTTACGGTCTTCTAAGTCCTGTCAGAAAATGTGATTTATTTCAATGATGATGAATTTATCGGTTTGTTTATTTTTACTTAATTTATCAACAATTTTTATTGGTTATAAAGTTTCAATGTTGGAGCTTAAGAAAAGAATAAAATAGTGATTAGCAGGCGTATATTAAAAACAATTTCACATCACTAAAAATAAAATTTTGAAAGATTGTTTTATATTAATGAAAATTCAAATAAAAAAAAATACTCAAAATTGTAATTGTATATATTATGTATAATTACTTTTTATAAGATACAGATATATACACTTACGAAATCTAGCACATTTGATTTGATGTCTAAAAAGGTCATCAAACTCAAATATTTGCCAATCCCAATATTATAATATCACATACGTAGGTGTGAAACTGATAACCTCCTTTATTTTGAAGTCAGTTAAAAATGAACAAGACTCTTGTATAAATCCCGTTCTCGCAGGAACTCCTCTCTTAGTGCTCTACTTCACTCTTCGAAAAACAAATTTACTGCATTGCAAAGTCAGAGTAGGACCCGTACCATGACGTCTTATTGCGATTCAGTTCGGCGCTGCCAAATTCTTGTCTCATGTGTCTTATATGATAGTGCATACGAAGAAACGAGACAAAGCTAATATGTTTCAGTTTAGGTTGACAATAAAAGGTCATAGTACGGCCACAGGATGCTAAGTACATAGTTATTTAACTTCTTCTGTAGATCTACGAAGTCACGGAAAACCACAACTTTAGAATTCTTTCTACGACGTTTTAATATTTAAGTATATACGATGCTTACATTGTAAAGATAAAATATAAGGGTACTGAGCCAATTCCGCTAAAACCAGAAGCCTGAGTAAGATGATAAGGTATAAACTGAGAAAACACGACGAAATTGCAGTGGCGCAAATGGCGGATTAACAATAACAATGTACAGCTTAGCACGCGATAATCGTATTGGCGTTTTATTATTTTAGTGCTCCGTATATCAAAAGGGATAAACGAAACCTTTATAATATCACTCGTGACTCTCTGCTTGCTGCTCTGTCACATCTTATTTCCTCAGAAAGTACTTCCTCCATCGAATTTAATTTTGCTACATACGTACAGGCTGAAGTTTTAGTGGCTCTTTTATTCTAGCACCAGAACGGTTTGCCTTCAATCATTATCATCATCATATCAGCGCATAGAGCAATACAGGCCACTGGCCGCGGCGGACTGGAAGGGCCATAGCGCTTATTACCGATGCAAAACAGTCTGACATTTTTTGCGGGATACATACACACGCTAAAAAAATCTACTATTACTACGAAACTCACACCTTGACTTTAACAAAATGCATAAACAATTCACGCACACATTGAAATATCTAGGCGACAGGCACAGGCCCATTTGGGCTTGTACTTTGACAGAGGGGAAAGCCTGCATATGGCTACTCTCCCCCGGTGTTGCTCTATGTACCTATCAGCCGAAAGATGTCTGGTTCAAAGCCTGCACATAAGGAGGATATGCCATAATCGCCAAACTTGGCCTGCAGATCGGCGATCGCAGTGGCGGTGGTTTTGTCGCCGTACGCTGTTATCTTGCACCATTGCACTTACTACCGCATTGGTTTGATTTGGTAGCCAAAGTTTGGTTAACGTACTGCATTAGTGGAAAAATTCTCTTCCAGTAGCAAAAAGTATTCCGATAGTGGGCGGTGGGGTCGTGATCGAATCGATGTTGGTCGAGGCTCTTTGCTATAAGTCCGTTAATCGTTACGACTATCGGCACAATGATGGCCGAACCCACGTCACACTCACTCCCGTGAGTTAGATCGAGATGTTTAGGTTCCTTGTCTTTCTCGCCCTTTACGAGATTCTCATCACGAGGGACGGTGATATCGGTTATCACTGCGCGGTGCTCCGAGCGATCTATTACCACTATGTCAGGCTTATTGGCCACAATAGTCCTGTTAGTTATGATAAACCGTTTCCAATATATTGCTGCAATTTTAGTGATGGTAGAGCTCCAGTGACGGAGCTAACGGGCGTAGGCACCACCGCATTACCTTATTTACTTGCCGCTAAATGGTAGTGTTCAACACTATCGTGTTCCGGTCAAGTGATAATGTACGGCTCTTAAATTTCCGGCACAGAAGCATAGCACCTTAGACCTCAGGAGTGGTAACGCATCTGCATTTTGACCTTGGTATTCATGTGGGTGTCTATAGGCTGCAGTCATCACTTAACATCAATGTGAACTGCATGCTTGTTTGCCACTTCCATTGCATAAAAAAAATCAGCATGGTTATTTTCCAGAACTGGGTTGTACAAACCTATAGTTTACCTATTGAGACAATGATGAACAATAACACATGGAAAGATATTAATTAGACTGTAACAACTTGCGAAGAGACATTGTAAAAAATGCAAGGCAACGTAATAAAAAGATTATTATCAAGTTTTTGTACAACGATTTACGCTTTCATACCTTCGTTCGTTGAAATTTCGAGGTCATAAAATATTTTTCGTTGGCTCACCGTCTACAAACTTAGTCTTCTACTATAAGCCAAAGTGAAATATAGTTATAATTCTGTCAATTCATTATGTATTATTCAACACATTCATGGTACCTGTTTCATTATAATATTAATCCAGCTTATAAAAATCTTACTGACGTAATTTCTTTGATATATCATTCTAAAATGAACTGTAACGTTTTTTCTGAGACATTGGGAGTCTGTGCGTGTGGTACCGTCTCTACAATAATGAGGGTTCTGGTCCACTGTTCAACATGGTGCCACCGTCTCTTTTCCTATACCGTACTACTCGCCAAAAAGAGAAGTTCCACCCTCACCGACTGGATACCTGGCAGTGCTCAACGGTGCAGTTCTCACGTTTGTTCCTGCCCAGACCGTGTAAATTGTGGAACGAACTTCCCTCTGAAGTGTTCCCTAGGTGCTACAATATGGGATTCTTCAAATATGGCGTCAAAAGAGTCCTTCAGAGCTGGCAGCGTGTTAGCAACTCCCCTGGTGTAACACAGAACAGAAAACCTTCGCCCGCGAGCTCCGTCATTGGAGTTCACAAGTAAAATTATAAATGAAAATAATTTTGTTCGTAATCTCTTATTCAAACACTTACTGGATGTTTTGTGATTGAATCCAGTGGCCTCCCGTTCAACCACCAGGTAACAACTGCTGGAGGTCTTGCGCCTGTAGATCTGCACCACAGCTCTGCTGTATTCCCCACAGATAGAGGCTGCTCTCTGGACAGTATTTCTACTGTTAACGGCCTCACTGTTAAGGAATTTATGTTATTTTTAATTAAAATAAAAGATTTTTTTTTATATTTCATATAGATCTTTACAGATACTTTGAAACAAAAATAAAACTTAAATAACACTCAAAACCAATGATTACCTAAGTAAAAACAAATATTAATATTAAATGAAAATTAGAATAAAAATCTTATGGGGTTCTTCAAAAATAGCTCCCCTGGTGATGCAAATATTCATAGGCGACGGTGACCACTTTCCATCAGGTGGCCCGTCTACTTGTCTGTCATCCTCATGCCATAAAAAAAACTTGTTTAAATTATCATCAACATTTTCAATTCCTTCCATACATAAACCTCATATGAATAACCTCCGATTTATAATGGCAACTAAAGAGAGTTAGATAAACAATTTTTTTATTTGCTTATTGGTTAGGATCCCGCTGTAGAATTATTTAGTTCATCGAGATAATTATATACTGCAAACCTTATTTTTACGCATATTTATGACAAGCTGTGCCCACGACTTCGTTCGCGTGGAAAAGTGACTTGAGGCAGCTTTTTTGGATAAAACTTTTGATTGATTTTGGATCATAAACACTTTTAATTAGTTAAAAAAATCTGGTTAACATTATTGCTTCTCTGTGCACGATATTAGACGCATTGTTGGCCGTCGGAGATGAAAGCATATAGGCTGCTAGTATTGCGAACACGTGATAGAGTCAAGTGTAACTGACCGTGCGAAAATATTATATAAACGCGCAGTCTTGTACAACCTGCAAAAATTCATCGTATACTGAACCACCAACGCCACAAACGCCACCAACACTACTAACGCCAACAACATCATCAACGCCACCAACATCATCAACGCCACCAACGCCATCAGCGCTACCAACGCCACTAATACCAATAACGCCACCACCACCACCACCATCACCACCACCGCCGCTACCTATGCCACCAACGCCAGAAACGCCACCAACGCCATAAACGCCACCAACGCCATTAACGCCACCACCACCACCAATACTATCAATGCCAGCCACTAACGCAACCAACACCACCAACGATTTTTGTGTAACTTTCACCATTTACGCAAGAAAAGCTCGAAATTTTGCCGTTTTCGCAATATTTTTTATTACTGCTACTCTCCTATTCATCTTAGCGTGATGTTATAGCCTTCCTCGATAAATGGAATATCTTACACTAAAAGAATTTTACAAAGACGGTCCAGTATTTCTACTGATGGTAGAGCACCAGTGACGGAGCTCAAGAGCGTAGGCACCACCGCATTACCTAATATACTAGCCGCTAAATGTTCAGCACTATCGTCTTCCGGTCAGGTGGTAATGTACGGCCCTATAATTTCCGGCACAGCACCTTAGGCCTCGGGAACGGTAACGCATTTGCATTTTGACCTTGGTCTTTGTGTGGGTGTCTATAGGCTGCAGTTATCACTTAACATCAACGTAAACTGCATGCTTGTTTGCCACTTCCATGACATAAAAAAATAAAAAAATATCCGACAGCATAAACCGCATTATCAAATTGCATGTTTTTTTACAAAACGGGAACAACTATAAACGTGCATTGGACAAATGGAACGAAGCATGAATAGCTCTTAGTTCAATTCAAAATTGCTTCATAATATTTTCCACTACCGCTGCAGCTGTGTTTGCTGAACAGGTTTTATTTCACTTGAATACTGAGTTTGCTAGTGACAGTAATGTGTTTCTCATTTCAGTACAGGTTATTGAATATTCGAGTATTTAGAAATGTATGTTCAAATGAACAAAAGTTATATTCAAAGAGCATTTTGTTGTATTTCGATATGAAACATTAAAAAACATGGTTCTTATACTTTGATATGAACTTACACATCTAGTCTATTTCATTTTTGTGGCCCCATCTGGACTGATTCAGGTTCGCTTCATGAAGAAAGAGTTAATCATATAAGCTCTTTCTTTCTCTTCTCTTTACGTGAAATCTGCTAGTATCAGGCCCCTGGTCTTCCGTTGCCCATATCCAAATTGTACCACTTTCAGCTGATTATCGTCTCGAATGCCCGATTTCAGGTTGAAACCCGACAATGACAACGTTGTAGAGGGTTTCAGAACTATGTACGGCCATGTAGATATCCTCACACATAGTTTATACCTCATCATCAGAGTGTGCGGAGGTCGCGGTGTAGACCTGTATAACCTTCAACGAATATCGTTAAGTTATTCTGAGGTAAAGTATGCCACACTCGTCGACACACTCGCGATCTTGACAATGTTGTGCGCGAGGGACTTGTGGACGATGAAGCGACACCATTTCTGACCATTGTTCAGCAGATTACCAGACTTGAGAGTTCTTTCCGATTGTCCGAAATAGTACGGGAAATACGAAGGGAATTGAAAAAACTCAATACGATTGAGATATCCTTTATACACATTTTTAGTTTGGCTTGACACACTTTGATCTCAACAACAATGTGAGGATTTTTCACGTGTAGTTTTTTACAAAAAGAGTACTTTAGGTACAAGTCCAGCACAGGATCATAACACCTTAGGCCTCAGGAGTGGTAACGCATCTGCATTTTGATCTTGGTCTTTGTGTGGGTGGCTTGCTGCAGTTATCACTTAACATCAATGTGAGCTGCATGCTTGTTTGACACTTTCAAAACATAAAAAAACAACTTCAGTTCACTGAACGATTTGGCAAAGGTGCTCTAATATTTTTTATTCCTACGCAACAAGGGGCGAGCTTATTAACGACGGGCTCGTTTCCAAACTCTTTTCATTAAAAAATAATATAAATCTATACAATGCAACCCTCATTTTACTTAATGAGTTGAAATATGTGTAATTGTTTCACTGGTGGTAGAGCTCCAGTGACGGAGCTCGCGGGCGTAGGCACCACCCAGCGACAACAAAATGGCACCACCGCATTACCTAACATACTTGCCACTAAATGGTAGTGTTCAGCACTATCGTGTTCCGGTCAGGTGGTAATGTACAGCTCTGTAAGTTCCGGCACAGAGACATAATACCTTAGGCCTCAGTAGTGGTAACGCATCTGGTTTTTGACCTCTGGTCTTTGTGTAAGTGTCTATAGGCTGCAGTCATCACTTAACATCATTGTGAACTGCGTGTTTGCTTGCCACTCTCATTACATTAAAAAAATCCGTAGAATTTAAAGAAGTAGGATAAAACAAGTTATGTATGAGGCGAAGAAAGCATTCGGTGTTTTACTATCGTTTAAATACTTTAGAGGAAGAATTTAACAGATATATATTTCGTTCCATATGAAAAAATAAAATATCAAGATCAATATATCCATTGTGAGTATATCAAACGCTTTTTACTAAACGCATTTTCAATGGTTTCACCCCAAATTTCCTTTCCCGTGTCAATGTTTGCCTTTCAAATGCCTGTCAACACTCGAAGCGTGGGGGTAAGAGGGAAAACAAAAATTACTTATATAATTTAGCAAAATAAACATTTTCGTTCACTCGGCTGGGCTTTAGGAACTCGATGTGACAAATGGGTGTTGCGATTTCATAGCCACTTCGCAGGCTATCACGGTAACGGTTTATTATTTCAGTTTAAGTAAGTTGTTTTATTAAGTTTAAGATTTGCACGAAGCACACCGCGGACACTCCGCCTAAATTACCGTCCAAACGCTTAATTTGGTCCCCATTACACAGCATCAATCAGTGACGTGTATTTACACGTGCAACTGTGTACGTAGCACGTAGAGAATACCAAACATCGCCCATAAGAGAGGAGGGGGTCGGGTGAGGCGGGGAAATCGGGCGGGACGTCGAAGTGTCCAATTTATACGTTTTATTATTACATGTTCTCTACCCGTAGTATAAGCTGTGAGGATGACGTAATATATTTAGTGATATTTTATATAAACTTTAAGATATATTATTATACAAAAAAATCTATACATGCAATCTCTGTATATAAGAATGAAATTATGTTTGTTGGTCTCACTAAAATTCGTGAATGACTGGACTGCTTTGGCTGGTTTTAGATTTGAAATATTGGTAGAAGTTCAAGGTAGGGTTGAAACGCGAGTATAGAAGATATTCTCATGAAAGTAATAAACCGACCATTTCATTTCGCCTTTCGCAGCTTCTTCTCATGTCACATGACATCACATATTTTTCAAGCAAGTCAAAAACAACATCCACGCGAGTGAAGCTGCGCGCAACAGCTAGTTTATAGATGTAAGAAAAAATTACGTTACGATAGAGAATCACTTAGAAAAAGAGAATAAGGAAATATTCTTTAATATATAGGCATGATAAGAAATAAGATTTCTAGACAAAATAATTTTGCTCACATTACCGTCATTTTTGGAACGATGGAAATAATTTATCTTGCAATCTGGATAAATCGGGGAAACCCAACTAATGTTTCTGCTAATTCGTACAATATACAGACACGCAAAACTCACATTTTCATTATATATAATTGATTTAATGACTCCTACACTCTAGGCTGTTATGTTCCCTCATACTTTGTGTAATGTCTTGCATGTAGTAGGAGGCATACGGTTATTATGAAACGGAATGAGGTCAAACGAAATAATGGAGGTCCGTAATGAACGTGATAATTTATTTTTTTAATGATTGAAATTGTATACGCGTAAGTCAATATTGCTTGCATTAATTCAAAGCTAATAAGATTGGATTTTTTAAATACTAATGACGATTGCAATAAATGATTTTGGTATTATAATATACAGCCGCCCGACCCTGACAAGTAAACTGTATGTTTATACCGAGAGTCCGACAAGATTTTTACCTAAAATTTTAATTTTTCTTATAGGTTAGGATCCCAATGCAGAATCATTTCGTTCATCCAGATATGTTGCAAACCTAATTTTTATGCATATTTATAATCTAGAGAATATATATCCACTAGGTTGCCAATCAAAATTTGGCCGCAAGTATTTTAAATTATTATTTTTTATCTTTAATAGCCAGCAACTTTTATTTGCGGCCGATATTATTTAGCTCGCGTAAATCATGATAATAACAAATAGCTTTAATTTGATTATAAATAATACATGTACGCTATAAACGTAAAAAGTTATCGGGGCGGAAAGATAAAAGGTGGAGCGGCCAAGTGCGCAACGGCGGCCTTGATTTTTCAGTCTTTATACGTGAAATAGACGATATTTTATTGCAAAAAATTATATCCCAAAATAAAAATATAAAAAATTACTTGCGGCCAAATTTTGATTGGCAACCCAGTGGATATACATTCTCTATTAAAAAATAAAATTATAATAATAATCTGCCACTCCAAATGCTCCCCTTTATATTTGAATCACATGAATTATGTTCAACGCAATCATGATACTGTTCAATAAACACATATTAATCCTGTATCTAGGGCACTCCATATCTGTTGCATACTGAATACCAACTATTTAATGATGTTTACCAGAGAGATCGAGCGTGTTTGCCGAACCTAATTCTATGTAGTTGTCTAACTACCATCGTTATTCGAGGTTTAGCTATTGTTAATATTTTGATTGAAAAATTCTTAATCTATGACACTTGCAAAAATATGGCACCAAGACTTCTTATTTCATGAAATTAATAAAAATAAATGTATTTTAACATAAAAACCTAAAGGGCGATGCAATGAAATCGAAACAGGAATGGACAGTCAGGTGTGGACTTCAGTAGCTTAACCGGTAGAGCGACTGGACTAGTGATCCCAGGTCGCGGTTTCAAGTACCACCTGAAGTCAAATTTTACTACCTATTTTCTTTTTAAAATAAATTTTACTTGCATGTGTTATTGCGAATTACAATGAACGATATACAATTGCCTGCTAGCTAAAAACTAGTACTCACAATATAAGTCCACTCGAATCGCAACGCGCTGTGGTGGCGCTAGCAGCGTGTTGTCCGCTGTGCAAGTATAAACTGAAGAGTGGTGTTCCCGTGACGCGTTTGTGATTGCCAGCGTCAACGTTCTGGGACTGGAATGGACTTCGCCGGCTCCTAGACTAGCCATCACGACATCTCCTTGGAGCCACTGTAGTCTCGGCGTCGGATTACCTGCGATACGAAATATTGTGTAAAGATTGGAAATTATGCAAAAAATAATGTAGTGTTGTAGGAATAAAATGCAAGTGCTTAAAACAACAAGTAAACAATCATATATATGTATCTTCACGCCAGGTCCCTAACGGGGTAGGCAGAGAGTGTAGAGCGCCAGACATCCCGGTTCTGACAAACCTCTCGTGCCTCGTCTACCTTCATCATTCTCTTCATACATGCACGCCGATTCCTAAGACTTTTGACACCACCATCAGACAGAACTCGATCGATTTGGTCATGGTAGGTCAGCCTTGGTCTTCCTGGGCCTCTGCAACCATCCACATTCGCATTGTATATCTGTTTAGTCATTCGCTCATTCGACATTCTTTCTATTAAACATTCGCGTATATTAAACAATCATTTTAGTTTAATATACGCGAGATAAATCCGAAAACTAGTTTTTTTATGTAATGGTAGTGGCAAACAAGCATGAAGTTCACATTGATGTTAACTGATGACTGCAGCCTATAGACACCCACACAAATACCAGGGTCAAAATGCAGATGCGTTACCACTCCTAAGGCCTGAGGTGCTATGCCTCTGTGCCGGAAATTACAGGGCCGTGCAATACTACCTGACCGGAACACGATAGTGCTTAACACTACCATTTAGCGGCAAGTATATTAGGTAATACGGTGGTGCCTACGCCCGCAATCTCCGTCACTGGAGCTCTACCACCAGTAAAAAGTTTTATTTCAATCACTCATTGAGCTCGCGAAAACCTAAGAACATACGATGCTTAAGTAAGTAAAGTATAGCAGATAGATTAGGTAATGCGGTGGTGCCTACGCCCTCGAGCTTTTACACTGGATCCCTCATCAGCATCATCGCTCCAGCCAAAAGACGTTTACTGCTGAATAAAGCTTTCCCCAAAGACGCCACACTAGTGTTGTGGGTCATTAAGGGAATAATTATGCCATAATCGCCACGCTTGGCAGGCGGATTGGCGATCGCAGTGGCGGTAATTTTATCGCGGGGACGCTGCTGCCCATCCCGCGTTATTATATTTACTACTGCCATATAAAATGGTTTGAGTGCCATTTTTCGATTGACTGACTACGCTAATGGAGTCGACATGTCCCGATGCCAGATGCCCGGCGACCCCTGGATGAAGTTTTACTGGTGATAGAGCACCAGTAAAACTTCAGCCCGGCGACCCCTGGATCTCTATCACCAGTAAAACTTCACCACAGCAAACAACGCATTTACCAAATCCCAAATCCACCACAAAACTACACCGACTATTATACAAATACTGCTTTAACTACACAAACTACTTAGATATCAACAAAAACAAAAGCGTTTCATTTTAAGCCAAGCATAACATTGTCTCTAAGATAATTCAGGCAAAAGATATACTCACCTCCATTTACGGAGCAAATAAGCTTGAAATCACTCCCCTCGTTGTAAGGGCCGGCGACCCCGGTAATCTCTTTGCCGTATTCATCGAAAATCACCGGCTTTCCAGGTAATTCTGTTGAAAAGAAAAATGTTAGCTTTGACATAGTAATAATGGCAACCCATTATACGTCCCACTGCTGGGCACGAGTCTCTCCGCTTTTTGGGGGGAGGCCTGGAGCTTATTCCACCACGCTGCTCCAATGCGGATCGGTGGAGGTGGGTGGGTTAGTGGCCAACCCGCTGTCGGATGTTTTTCAAACCGCCCATTAGGCCTCCGACAAGGTTTAACGACTGCTATCCATCGATAGCAACCGGGACCAACGGCTTAATGTGCCTTCCGAAGCACGGAAACGCTCATTCATTTAATTTGCCACTAGCGGTCACCCATCACACTACCCGACCGCGCCCGTAGTGCTTAACCGAGTAGATTGCTTACGATCTACACCAGCCGCTAGGCCATGCGCGCTTCTTTGACATAGTAATCTTGTTATCTTAGACAAGGCATATCTATTTCTTTTTATAATGAAGATCGCAAACAAACATGCAGTTCACATTGATGTTAAGTGATGACTGCAGCCGATAGACGGTCATGCAAAGATCAGAGGTCAAAATATAAATACGTCGCCACCCCTGAGACCTAAGCTGTTTTTTTTTGTGATTATTATTACGGGATCTATATTATTATGTTACCAGCCAACTGATTGTAAGAGGAGTACGATAGTGCTGAACACGACCATTCGGCGGCAGATATATTATGCTGGCAGATAGATTAGGCAATGCGGTAGTGCCTGCGCCCTCGAGTGTATACCTACTGGATATTTATAAATAATTTGATTGAGGAATTAAAAAATACATTATGACTAGCGGCCCGCACCGGCTTCGAACGGGTGCTCTTTACGTATCATAACATTAAGCCACTGAAAATTGAACTATACTATCATTCAAGTTGGATCAAATTGCAGACGGTGTGCAAAGTTTGATTAAAGTTGGTTAAATAGTTCAGAAGTCCATCGCGGACAAACAACGTGACGAGTAATTTATAAAATTTTGAATGTTCACCATCAAGACATTTTCATCTTTTTCTTAATTATGTTTTTAGCCAAAGGGCCAAGGTTATCATTCAGTAAGGATCTCATTGAATTTTACAGATCATGAACAGCATATACAATAAGGTCAAAATATGATTAACTTATAGCAACTCGGGCCACCGGCCGCGGCAGACCGGAGGGGAGTAGGCTTTCCCCTCTGTCAAAGTAGAAGCCCAAATGGTCCTTCGCCTGTCGCCCAGATGTGTGGGTTTAAATGTGTGCGTGAAACTGTTTATGTATTTTGTTAAAGTCAAGGTGTAAGTTTCGTAGTAAAAGACGATTTTTGTAGTGTGTGTGTGTATCACACGTAGCTCTCCCCGCAAAAAATGGCAGACTGTTTTGCATCGGTAATAAGCGATATGGCTACTCCCCTCCGGTCCGCCGCGGTGGCCGGTGGCCCGTGTTGCTCTATGGCTAGTAATAAACAACTCTCCGTATCCCACCGTAGCCTTCGTAACTCTCGTAGCTCCGAAGCCCTCTACACCGTATCATATCATGACCGAACTATCAAGTGCGGAAAATAACACGATACCAGTCTACTATGCCTACTGGAACGTATTCTCAGCGTATCATACCGACATGCGTTACGGTTTGTGACCGAAGCGTGTATCGGCACCGGCAAAATATTCTCGACGACAATATAATTCTTGACGCTCCATACATGGCACGTGACGTTGTCGGTCGGTGATGGAATGGTCTTATGGGCATGGTCTTATACTTTTCAATATAAAGAATTTTTTTTTGCCTGACACGCTCATAGCACGGTCATGGTATTATACGGTGTAATGGTTAGATCCTTAAAAATAATAGATTTTAGTCGCTGCGTTAAGTGGCGGGACTCTATGGAAAAGTGTAATCGTGTGGAGTAGAACATTACCTACCAACCGGACAGAATCACGTAATTTGTTTTTTGAAGAACAGGAAAGAAAAAAATGATATCAGACGGGGCTTGAAAACGCGACTACTGGGATCTCTAGTCTAGCCGCTGTCCCAACTCAGCTACCGAAGTCTACCTGACTGTTGATTTTTTTCTTCACATCTACTCGTATTACATTGCTTTGGGATGGCAGTAGCGACATCTATTGCTAGCAATGCGAGTTAGGCAACCGATAACCCAAACTTTTCATTTTATAAATATCGTGAAATCTTTTTCACCCAGTGGTCGCGGGTTCAAGCCCTGCCTGAAGTCAAAATTTAGTTTCCATTTTTCTAAAATATTTTATCTTCACACGCATGGGTTATTGCGAAAAAAAAATGTAATAAAAACCGACGTAATTGCTATTAGGCGTCACGGCCAGGTTCTAAAAATCAGCGAAATAAGTCTATGAATATTTAGAAAGTCGATGTAAAAGACTAATAATAATCACAGTGTTATTATTTGGACAATTCATAATAATATAAGAAAATATTTACAAACATGTGACAGTTGCCGATATTGTTTGTAGAATTGTATCAATGGATAGTAGTTTGCAGAACTAATGGCTGTTTGGGTGAGTATCCTAGAGTGAAAGCCGCATTTCGTAAGATAAGTAGGTCCTTGAGACAAGTAGGTACGTCTCTTTTATCATATAGCATTGTTGTTCCAACGCTATCCCGTGACCTCGTTTTGAACAACTTGAATAGGGTCGCATAATATCGTTTGATGCGTGAGGATAAGAATGTATAGTTTGATAACAAGATATATGACCTATTTCTATCAGTGACATCAACGTATATGTAAAGGATATTGAAACGATAATGATACTACGGATTTATGATGAAAAGTTGATACAATGTACTAGTACGTGATACGGTGTAAGAAACAGATACCTTCATCCTGTAATTCCCGAAGGGGTAGGCAGAGGTAAATGCATGCATTCAAGCATACATGCAAACACCCACGATTCGCCGGTTACGTTTTTGGCCCATGTAACAGGTGGCGAGCCTGTTGACATCTCCGAGCACATTACCAAACTTCGAGGTACTAGAAAATAGCCAGAAAATTGAAAAATCCCAATAGAACCAGAGATAAAGGACTTTACACCGTTATCTCTGATAACCCCCTACCCGGTAATCGAACCCAGGACCCCAGCGTAGTAGTAACGTGCTACCACTAAGCTACCGAGGCAGTTAAAAAATTTTGTTTTTACTATATAACAGTTCACTGTCTGCCTACCCGTAAGGGACCTGTCGTGAATAAACATAATAATATGTACATAGGTACATCTAACAGTATTAGGTTGCATTTTTAAAATTGCGTCACAATCATGGTTATCTCCATTTTAAATCTTAATTAAAAAAAAAAAACAGTTTTAAAAATGATTTGTGAAACTGATGCTTTTAGAAGATTCTGTTATTGATTTTGATAATGGAACACTTAAGAAATGTATTTTTTACAGTTTAAGTATATAAAAACATTAAAGATTGGGGAAAAACTCTTTTCGCATTATAGTATGTATGAACTTGTAATAAAATCTCTTTGGCTGTAGTATTTGTATCTGGCTAGTTTTGGTATCATTGAAAGTTAAAATTTTAAAGAACATAATTCCAAATTCAAATTAGGCAAATGCGTTATTTTCATTTGTTTTTCGTACTGTCAAGATGAGTGAATCTAATGAAGAAATTTGATACATTTTAAAATTTTACTACAAAAAAGTTAAAAATGCAACGCAGGCCGCGAAAAAAATTTGCGATGTTTATGGACCTAGTGCAGTGTCTGTGAGAGTAGCACAAATTTGGTTTAAGCGTTTTCAATCCGGAAATTTTGATGTCAAAGATGCACCTCGCTCTGGTCGCCCTATTACGGATAAAATGGAAGCCATTTTTTAAAAAGTGGAGCAAGATCCACATATCGGTAATTACGACGTAGCTGAAAAACTGAGAATTGATCACAAAACAGTTTTGGCGCATTTGAAAAAAGCTGGGTACAAAAAAAAGCTCGATATTTGGGTACCTCACGAGCTCACTATAAGAAACCTAATGAACCGTGTACTCATTTGTGATTCTTTATTACGACGTAATGAAACCGAATCATTTTTGAAGAAGCTGTTAACTGGTGATGAAAAGTGGATCACGTACGACAAGAATGTGCGAAAAAGGTCGTGGTCAAAGGCCAGTCAGGCTTCACAGACTGTGGCGAAACCCGGGTTAACTCGCAATAAGGTGAAGTTGTGTGTGTGTGGTGGGATTGGAAGGGCGTTATTCATTATGAGCTATTACCACCAGGCAGGACTATCGATTCTGAACTCTACTGCGAACAACTGAAGAGATTAAAGCAAGAAGTTGAGAGAAAGCGGCCGGAATTGATCAACAGAAGGGGTGTGGTGTTTCATCATGATAACGCTAGACCTCACACATCTATAGCCACACAGCAAAAATTAAGAGAGTTTGGCTGGGAGGTGTTAATGCATCCGCCGTATAGTCCTGACCTTGCACCTTCAGATTTCCACCTGTTTCGGTCTCTTCAGAATTCTTTATGCAATGTTAGGTTAACATCACGAGAGGACTGCCAAATCTACTTGTCGCGGTATTTTGATGAGAAGTCCCAAATTTTTTATAGCAATGAGATCATGTCCCTACTTACAAGATGGCAAAAGGTTATCGAACAAAATGGTACATACATAATTTAGTTAAATTAAATAAACTATATTAAAAAATGTTTTGAATTATCTTAAAAAATGCGAAGAAACTTTTTCCCCAACCTAAAGTGCTAGAGCGCTAAAATGCTATTATGAATAACGTTTTTCTTAAAGCATACTATAAATAATAAATAAATAAAAAACGTATTTATTCTCTCCACAATAACATTAACAGTACAACATTATGTTAATTGCAATACAAAACATTCTGTCGTGTCATTTAATTTATTGTGGAGACTGGAGCCTGAACTAAAGTTATAAAACCTGTTTTACAGGTCTCCAGGTCCACACCCTTCGGATAATTTAGATGATTGTACATGTAGCAATATTTTTATGAGTGTTATACATTATGTTTGAGGAGATTTTAATCTTATTACTATTATAATATAAAGATTTCTTGTAGTAAAATCTAAAGTTCACTAATACTAAAATCTAGAATTAATAATTTGCCAGTACCTATTTGTTATAAAAGTCAGTAAAAGAGTGAAATTATAATTGAAATTTTAGTTATCCACTTATTAAGCATTAGGGTTAATGTGTGTTTGTTTGTGTGAGTTATTTTATTATAACATAGTCTAAACACCTTTTACCTTTTCTTAGCATTTATATCAGCAGATTAGGATTATTTCAACAATCATTATGTTTTAAGTGTATTAATTTTTAGAAGAAGTGTGGAGCAGGGACGATGTTACAAGTGTAGTGTCAGCACCCCTACTAATATTATAAATGCGGAAGTAACTCTGTCTGTCTGTCTGTGACCCCTTCACATCCAAACGACTGAACCTATTTTGATGAAATATGGTACAGAGATAGAGTTTAATTATACAATACTTAATATCAGCATCAATCTGGTATCGTCAGCAGGGCTTCTGTAGAGTCATAGTCTAATGTCTGGAGCCATTTTCCTAATACTTCTTTTAATTTATGTCGTGTCAGAGGATATATTGTAAGGTTCTTATTGATATTATTGTATAGATAATTACCGAGGAAGCAATAAAACTTTTGTGTGAATTTAGAGTTACACTGTAGAGATGGGCAAACAATATATTTCCGTCTGACATTTTCAAAAAGATATGGATTAAATTCTATTTCTGAATGTTTCCTTAAAACAGTGTGTAGAATAAAAAGCTGACGTACTGTTAAAACTTGACATTTTTCGTAGAGAGTTTTGGTGGGAAATAAAAAAGGAAGACGTCGACTAACCTTAAGTACAGCTCTCTGAGCTCTTTCTAGTTTAATAATAGTTGATTTGAAGGCTCCGCCCCATGAAGAAATGCAATAGGTCAAGAGAGATTGGACCAAAGCAAAATAAACTGTGTTTAATATATTTGGTGGTGCCATGTCACGTAAATTTTTAAAAAGGTATATGATTTTTCGTATTCTAGAGGAAAGTAGAGCTATGTGTGGCTGAAAACTAAGCGTACTATCAATTTGTATACCTAAGTATTTAATATTGTTGGTTTTTTCTAATAATGGGCATGCGCATATAGTACCTCTACATGTATATTTGTGTGCTACTATCGTCGAGTTATCATATAATTTGTAATTCTTTTTTGTGAATGTCATGTATTTGGTTTTATCGGTATTTAAGGTTAATTTGTTGATTTGTAGCCATTTTGTAGCCATTTGCTATAGCGAGCTCTTAGAGGTGTTATAACTTTATATGAATAAGACCGTAAATATAATATGAGTAAACTGTTCGGTCCTTCCAATTCAACGAAAATCAATTTTAATCTATACATCTATACAAATAAATTAAATTGGAGTGTCTGTTTGTAATATTAAAATAACCGCTTTTTACGAAATGCATATGTATGTATACACGATACATATACCAAAATATCATTTTTTACAATTTTTGTCTGTCTGTCTGCTGTCTGTTTGGCGGGGCTAATCTTGGGAACGGCTGGACCGATTTTGACGGGACTTTCACTGGCAGATAGCTGATGGGACAAGGAGTAATTTAGGCTACTTTTATCTCCATACATACATACATACCTACATACAAATAAGTAGAATTGGAGTGTATCCGACTTTGACGCGACTTCCACGGGTAGGTAGCTGATGTAATATGGAGTAACTTAGGCTACTTTTATCTCCATAAATCCGTACATACATACATACCTACATACAAATAAGTAGAAATGGAGTGTATCCGACTTTGACGGGACTTCCACGGGTAGGTAGCTGATGTGATAAGGAGTAACTTATACTACTTTTATCTCCATACAACCATACATCCAAATGAATAGAATTGTAGTGTCCCCGATTTTGACGGGACTGTGACTATGACTTCGTCCGGGTAGATACTGAACAATAATATTTTTTCTCACGTGGACGAAGTCGCGGGCACAGCTAGTTTATAATAAAACTTCATTTTTAATCATAATTATAATTTAGATTTGAAATGTTCACTTGCAAAAGAATAAAGTCGAGTCGGCTCAAATCTAGAGCGTGACTGGCGAACTGAAAATTTCGTTGATTGAAAACAAAAGCCGGGATATGAGTATTCAGTGGGGTTTTGAGCAATCACCGCCATTCACAACGATAGCTATCGTCGAGATGAACGCCACCTCATTGTTTCGTGCGTTCTGTACAAATGCTGATGTTTGAATGAGGACCTCGCTTCGTCGCCCGCGATAACAATTTTCCGCGTTCTATTTCCATCGAGTTTCTGTTACCTACTTTATATTAAAAATGGCAATCATTTATTTCATGCTTTTAGATGACATGAAGGATATTTTTTTGAAATGTAGGATGGAAATAAATTGACGGTGGGGCTGTGTCAATTGAATGAGAGATAAACTTGAGGTGATGATTGAATGAACCGAGAACGCATTTTGCAACATATCTGTAGCTGCGCTGTCTCTCAGTAGTGAAACAACTCATTGCGAACCGATACTTATTCAATAGGCTTTCAAAAACAGCTGTTATCATTAGGGTTAACGAAATTTTTTCTCTCTCTATACATATATTTTTTAATTTTTTGCTTTTATTTATTAACGCAGCGCGCATGGCCCCGCGGCTTGTGTAGATCATAGGCGATCTACTCGGTTAAGCATTTCGGGCGCGGGCGAATGTGTGATGGGTGACCGCTAGTGGCAAATTAAATAGCGCAAACCTTGTCGGAGGCCTTTTGGGTGGTTTGAAAACATCCGACAGCGGATTGGCCACCAAACCGTATCTCCACCAATCCGCATTGGAGCAGCGTGGTGGAGTAAGCTCCAGGCCTCCCCCCAAAAAGGGGAAAGACTCGAGCCGAGCAGTGGGACGTACAATGGGTTGCCATTATTGTTATTATTCTTATTTATTTTGCTTACACTCATTTCAGTGATTAAGTTTTATTTGTAACATCGATATGAAATTAACTGTGTCTGTTGCGCTTCCACAGTCAAATCAATGAGCTGATTGTGATAAATTAACATGAAGTTAGTTGTTACCAAACAACGTAAACGAAGTCACGGGAGACAAAAAGGAAGTAATATTGATAACATACTTCATACAATATTCCGTAGCAGATATAGTCTGTTGGTGACTTGAAACTCCCAACTCGTATACCGTGGAATGTAATGTTACTTTTCTATTTCCAGCGCCCGATCGACTTGAAGATACTTGGACCCGATTGCATTCATGGAAAATTCATGAACAATATTTTATGAACATAACACAGCGATGCGACACCCACATTCGTTTGTTCGCTGCAAAATGTTTCTTTTTTACTCTTCCAGTTTGCTTAAATAAATTGTATACTTGTAGTATTAAACTTGGGTTCATGCTTTAGTTTAAATGTATCGAGGCCTTCTAACGGATTTTTTTTTTCAGTCAGTGCAGTGCATACAACAACGGAGCTCGCGGGCGTAGGCATTACCGCATTACCTAATATACTTGCCGCTAAATGGTAGTGTTCAGCACTATCGTGTTCCGGTCAGGTAGTAATGTACGGCCCTGTAATTTCCGGCACAGAGGCATAACACCTTAGGCCTCAGGAGTAGCAACGCATCTGCATTTTGACCTTGGTTTTTTTGTGGGTGGTTCTATATGCTACAGTCATCACTTAACATCACGTAAAATCGTGTCACTAAGGGCGAGATTCACAGACCGCACTACGACCTTACTTTGAGCAAAGTATGCTTAAAACTGTCAGAAATGTATGGGTTTTGACAGTTCGAAGCGTACTTTGCTCGAAAGTAAAGTCGTAGTGCGGTCTGTGAATCTCGCCCTAAGTCTCGAATCCTTTTCAATTAACTAATTCTGCGTCGTCGCATTTTACACTTACCTTCTTTATTAGCATTTTTTTTTGTTTTACATCGAAACCACTTTAGTTATTTCAATCAAATATTATTCTCATGTAAGTGAATGTAATTCTTATGACTAATAAAGATTCTTTTAACCGAACATCAATGTGAACTGCATGCTTGTTTGCTATTTCCATTACATAAAAAAGTGTTTTAAATAACACATAGGGTGTAACTTTTGCTCAACTTCAACCAGGTACGTTACTATTAGTATTACCGTTAGCGACTCCATTTAAGTTCCAACATTTTAGCGTTGGTTCTCATTGAACCTAGCTAAAACTCCTAATGGCCTTTTATTTGCTACCACTGCTGCTAGCAATGATTATTGCATTTACCGTCGACCCATAAGCAGGATTCTATTAGGCGGACAAAGAAACGCAATTATCGAGGCTAAGTTGATAATCTCCTGTAATTACATTGTTCCCTCTTTTGTACGGAATACTTTTGCGTACTTAATTCCTTTATGACCTTTTGATCAGTTGAAAGAAGCTGTTAGTTGATGTCATGGAAAATTGAATTACTTCTACAATATGTGACATGTACTTGGTAAAGCAAATCCAGCTAGCTAACACATAGCTAGCGTATATTAAACTAAAATGATTACTTAAAATCGAACCCGACGTTTCGTTCGCTTTTCAGCTTCCGTGGACAGACTGAGGTGGCATTTGTCTGACAGCAGTTTGAAAAATTATTATGCAGCTACCTCTATCTATTTCGCAAACGTCGATGAGGAGGAGAAGAAAAAATGGCCACAAGAACTTTTTTTTTCTGAGAATATTTTTTTTACTTGTTTTTTCAATATAATGTTATCTACTTCACGTTAATATGTAAAAATACTGAAAAATCACGGCTGCCGTTGCGCACTTAGCCGCTCCTACATATTTTCGTTCCACCCCGATAACTTTTTACGTCCATTACGTACATGTATTATTTATATATCAAACTAGCTGTTGCTTGCGGCTTCGCCCGCGTGGATATCGTTTTATAATCCTGAATTTTCTTTGCTATACATTGGCATCTCCAGGCCTCTGTCAATACATTCCAATGGGTGGTAGTAAGTGTAGTAACGCAGGATGAGGAGCAGAGTATCGTGATAAAAAAAATCGCCACTGCGGTCACCAAGCCAAGCTTGTCGTTTATGTATATGCCCAGATATTGTACAATTACTGACATCTTTATAGAAGGCTCATGTACAGCAATCTTTCGCTGAAATGATGAATATGTCATGGAAGCAGATTCTTTATTAAATATTCGATTAATTTCTACTAAATAGGTACATCACATATTACAGATACACTGTTGTCCGCGGCTTCGCTCGCGTGGATGTCGTTTTATAAATACCTAAGTAGCCTATGTCTTTCTCAAAGCCAGCTGTATCTCTGTACCAAATTTCATTTAAATTGGTTCAGTCGTTTGGACTTGCAAAGATAAAGACAGAGTTACTTTCGCATTTATAATATTAGTAGGGATTGTATTCATTGCTAAAATAACACGATGAAAAAGAAATGTAGCATATTTTTTTTTATGTAATGGGCGTGGCAAACAAGCATGCAGTTCACATCGACGCCAAGTGACGACTGCAGCCTATAGACACTTACATGAAGACCAAGGTCAAAATGCAGATGCGTTACCACTCCTGAGGCCTAAGGTGTTATACCTCTGTGCCGGAAATTACAGGGCCGTACATTACCACCTGACCGGAACACGATAGTTCTGAACACTACCATTTAGCGGCAAGTATATTAGGTAATGCGGTGGTGCCTACGCCCGCGAGCTCCGTCACTGAAGCTCTACCACCAGTAAAAATAGTATATTTGCAATAAGATGATATTAGATACATAAAATCGACAAATAACTTTATTATTTACTATACACCGTATTTGTTACCTCCAAGAATTTGTGATCGGCATTCCGATAATCCACGACTTTGTGGAATGACGACGGAACAGTTCCGTTCACAACCCGGTTTAAAGTTCTTGGAAATTCAGCGGGGTGTTATCATGAAATACATGAGAGTTATTCACAGTTGCCACGAAATGTGTAGTGAAAATAATATTAACGCTTAATTTAGTCAATAGAATGTTCATGCCCAAAGAAATTCTACTACAATAAAAAAATGCTAGTGGTAGGTAGTGATGGCTCGAAGGCGTAGGTACCTCCGCATAACCTTATCTATCTGCCGCCAAATGGTAGTGTTCAGCACTATCGTGTTCCGGTTAGATGGTAATGTATGGCCCCGTAATAACTGGCACATAGGCAAAAGATCTTAGTCCTTATAGGTGGCAACGCATCTGCATTTTGTGCAGACTTATGATTATGGGCTGCAGTCGTCTCTTAACTGCATGCTTGTTTGCCAGCACTATCACATAAAAAAAAGGTTTTTGAGAGAACAGTAAGTTAATAATCATATTTTGATGTCCACTTAAACTCCGCTTTTAAGAAAAGGTAATGTTAGGTAAAGAGGTTGCCCAGTCTTGAATATTTAAATAAGCGAAATACACATTAAAAATGACGAAGGAAACTCCAATGCATTCAATTTTGATGAAACGATTCTGAGCAATAAGTCGAAAAAGCTTTTGAAATATTATAAAACAAATCTTATAACGAATTAGTACACAGGATCAAGCCAAACAAAGCAATTTATTAAAGAAAACCCCTTTAACAAGAACAGAATAAAAAGGTGTCAAACCAATTTGTATTCAAGACTTCATCTATACAAATAAATAAAATTGGAGTATCTGTTTGTATTATAAAAATAACCGCTTTTTACCAAATGCACATGTATGTATACACTGTACGTACGAGTATACCAAAACAATTTTATTAAAAAATTTTGTCTGCCTGTCTGTATGTCTATTTGTTCCCGCTAATCTCGATGTCGACCGATTTTGACGCGCCTTTCACTGGCAGATAGCTTTTGTAATAAGGAATATCTTAGGCTACTTTTATACTAGCTTCGACCGGGTAGATACTGAACAATGATCAATTCTCACGCGGTCGAAATCGCAGGCACAGCTAGTTTATTTATAAATCCGAACAGTGATGTTAGACGAAACTGAACAATTATTTAAATTGCCGTGTAAGGGTGTTGCTCCAATAACTTGATGAATTCGCGGCATTCAGATATTCCATAAAGTTGTTGCGGTATGAGGACGAAGTTATTCGTTGTTAGTTACTGTTATAGTTTCGTGTCGATCCGGGGATAAAGATGTCGGAAGTTAAGCGATGCGTTATCGTGATACTATGTCAGGAATTTTCCGTTGCCAGTACAATGTTTTGTATTATAGGTTAGGATCCCACTGCACAATCATTTCGTTCATCGAGATATGCTGCATAGCAAATTTTTACGCATTATAATCTAGAGAATATATATTCACTAGGCTGCCTATACAAAATTGGCCGCAAGTATCTTTCTTTAAATTATTTTATCTCTAACAGCCAGCAACTATTATTTGCGGGCAATTTAATTTGGCTCTCGTATATCATAATACTGAGAGCAAAGTTCGCTTAAATTTAATATATAAATTATACATGTACGATATGTACGTCAAAAGTTATCGGAGCGGAACGAAAACAGGGGCAGGGGCGGCCAAATGCGCAACGGCAGCCGTGATTTTTCAGAGTTTTTCTTTGTACATATTGCCGTGAAGTGGACGATATTTTATTAAAAAGAACAAGTGAAAAATATTTCTTGTAAAAAATAAAAACTTGCGGCCATTTTTTGATAGGTGACTTTGTGGATATATATTTTCAGATTATAAATATGCGTAAAAATTAGATTTGCAGCATATCTGGATGAACGAAATTATTCTGCAGTGGGATCCTAACCTATTATATCTATATTTGATATATTCTGTAGAATGTTCTTTGGGATAAAAAAATACCATCTTCAGTACTCAATGTAGTTAAATTAAGGACTTGGTTGGTACTCATGGATTCAAATTTAGGTGTGAATATCTCAATAGACAAATACTTGTTATTCATGCTATTAGCTATATATCTTACATTATGCGGAAGATATTATGCTGGTGTACAGATAACTGCATTATATGTCATTTTTATGTTCAAGACAATATTGGTAATATAATGATCTAATACGAATTGTATATTTTTATTACGCATATAAAAGTGTCAACGTGAAGAATTTATGGTACTTAGATATTCCATGACGCTGTAGCGGAATTAGGACACGGTTTTTTTTATGTAATGGAAGTGGCAAACAAGCGTGCAGTTCACATTGATGCTATGTGATGACTGCAGCCTTTTAACACCCTCACAAAGACCAAGGTCAAAATGCAGATGCGTTACCACTCCTGAGGCCTAAGGTGTTATGCCTCTGTGCCGGGCCGTACATAACCACCTGACCGGAACACGTTAGTGCTGAACAATACCATTTAGCGGCAAGTTTATTAGGTAATGCGGTGGTGCCTACGCCCGCGAGCTCCGTCACTGGAGCTCTACCACCATTAAAATAACCAATAACCAGTAAGGTTATTGGTTCAGTTTCGTGTCAATCCCGGGATAAAGTCGGAAGTCAAGCGACGCGTTGTCGTGATATTTATGTCAAGAATTTTCTTCTCTTACTAAAAAGTTATGTATGGAAATACTATCAAATTTGATAAATTTATCAAAAAGTTTGTAGCAGTTTAACAGTTAGGACCGTAGAATATTTATTGGAATAGAACAAAGTACCGTACAGTATACTAGGTAACGGGATTAGTTGGTTGGGTACTTATGTTCGTATATAGGGGTGGTTTTCTTATTATGAAGCATCAGTTTTTGTTTTTGTCTCACAAAAACATCTTGTATGTAATTGGCGTCAAGCTAACACATTAATTATTATGAAATGAAATGAAATAATGTTTATTTGATTCTCCACAAATAAAAAATAAAAATTAAGGTTACAAACACATGAGTTATAATATATGGTTTTAAAATTATTTGTGGAGACTGATATCTGAACTAGGATTCCCTGTGCTACAAGTACCAGGACTCCACCATGGGAGAACGGAGTTAAATTTGAGATTGACAAACAAGGGAAAGAATTATTACTTACAACTCAAAAAATAAATAAATAAGTGGTGGTTACATTTGAATGACTTGGTGTATGAATGTGGTGTGTGTGTGTGTTTGTGTCTGTCCGTGTGTTTGGCCGTGTGCGTGCATGTTTGTATTGTGTGGCGTATTATCATTGTTGTGTTGATTTGTTTCTAAGTATATTTTTAAGTCTAATTTAATTATTAAATATAGATATAAGAAGGGCTTCTGTCTTCTCACAATTATTATTCTCTATTAACCACTCTGATACCATGCGTTTGCACCTGTAATATATTTGTGGGTAAATATTAAGTTTTATATTAATTGTATTATACAGATGTGGACCCTGGTAGCATGTTAATCTTTTAACGAACTCAGTTTTAGTAGCATCGTTATCGTTATTATACCATCGGACAAATACGATATTACCTATTATCGGTAATCTAGTGATGTAATAAGAATTCGATTAGCATTTGTATTCCGTGAGTACAGGTAGTAACTTGAAGAATTCGCGGCATTCAGATATTCCATGACGTTGTTGCGGAATGAGGACGAGGTACAGTTTCGTGTCGATCCCGGGATAAAGATGTCGGATGTTAAGCGACGCGTTATCGTGACATACGGAATTTTCCGTTGGCACTAAAATGTTTTGTATGTTATCCGAAGTGGATAATTATTGGGATTGGTATGAAAAAGTAGATACCTCTGTAAGAGAGTCACTGAATCAGCAGTGACAGCTTCGATTATCGGCATGTATTTTTTTTATGTAATGGATGTGGCAAACAAGCATGCAGTTCACATTGATGTTAAGTGATGACTGCAGCGTATAGACACCCACACAAAGACCAAGGTCAAAATACAGATGCGTTACCACTCCTAAGGCCTAAGGTGTTATGCCTCTGTGCCGGAAAATACAGGGCCGTACATTACCACCTGACCGGAACACGATAGTGCTGAACACTACTATTTAGTGGCAAGTATATTAGGTAATGCGGTGGTGCCTAAGCCCGCGAGCTCCGTCACTGAAACTCTACCACCAGTAAATTATTATTTACCAGTGTATATTTTCTCTACAACAGTTGCTTGACTACATGGCTAATCTCAAGAGAGCCTCATATAAAGTCTAGAACACATGATGGGATGCGCGATAAAAAGTACTTTACGCATAAATAAGGTACCTAACTTCAGTAAAATTATTTTTTTAATACTATTTTACTATTTCTTCTGAACCGGTTGTATAAAAAAAAGCACGAGTCTCTCCCCTTTTTAGGGGGAGGCCTGGAGCTTACTCCACCACGCTGCTCCAATGCGGATAGGTGGAGGTAGGTACGGGTTAGTGGCCACATCCGACAGAGGGGTCGGATGTTTTCAAACCGCCCCATAAGGCCTCCGACAAGGTTAAACCACTGCCATCGATAGCAACCGGGACCGACGGCTTAACGTGCCCTCCGAAGCCCGGAAACGCGCATTTCAATTTGCCACTAGCGGTCACCCATCACACACACATTACACTTTTCTACCACGGCAAGCCTTTCTAAGAAACTCAAAAATTTCATTCTTCAACCCAACTTGCGAGAAAAATATGAAAATTGATTTCAATGTTCACATCAATGTTACTGGGGTTACTAACAATGTCAGAGAGCTAGAGCTAGTTCCAGTCAGGTGGTTATGTACGGCCCTGTAATTTCCGGCACCGAAGTATAACACCTAAGGCCTCAGGAGTGGTAACGCATCTGAATTTAACCTTGGTCTTTGTGTGGGTGTCTATAGGCTGCAGTCATCACTTAACATCAATGTGAACTGCATGCTTGTTTGCTACTTCAAATACATAAAAAAAACAAAATTGGATTGAACAGTTACATAGCAATGTCTATTACTTAAACTAATAGTGTTGCCACTCTAGAACACATAACGACTGTAGGTTGATTAATGTCCACGGTCACTCCATCAGACGATACCATCAAAGAGATAGCGTAATGAATTACTTTATTTTATTATCACGAAGAAAACCTAGACGTTAACATATTGAGGTCTGTCAGCGAATACTATCTTGATAACTGACTCATTTCCTAGTTACTTTCTTTTATTGTAATGTTAAGTTCATCGGTGGTAGAGTTCCTGTGTAGGAGCTCGATGGCGTAGGCGTAGACACGACCGGTTTCGCTAAGTGGTAGTGTTCAGCACTATCGTGTTCCGGTTAGATGGTAATGTATGGCCCCGTAATAACTATCACAAAGACAATAATTAAGGTCTAAGGGGTGGCAATGCATCTGCATTGTGACCTCTGGACTTTGTGTACTAAGTGTTTTTTTTTTTATGTTACTAAGCTGACAGATAAGCAGACGGTCCACCTGATGGAAAGTGGTCACCGTCGCCTATGATCATTTGCAACACCTGGGGAGTTGCCAACGCGCTGCCAGCCCTAAAAGCCTGTCTATATTCTGCAGTCATCGTATCATCATCACTTAACATCGATGTGAACTGCATGCTTGTCTCTATGGCAAAGTGGTAGCAGAGCATTTGTTGATACGTTTGAGCCCTGGGTGCTCCTTGGTTCGATATACGCATCAGAAGATAAGTACTGTTGAGTTTAATCCATTTCTGAAAAATCTCATTGCTGAAGCCAGCAATGAGCTTCGTTATGTGATCAGTGTATGTCAATAAACTCACCAAAACATATAAATATGTATGTATGTATGCATGTATCTTCACGCCAGGTCCGAAACGGGGTAGGCAGAGAGTGTGAAGCGCCAGACATCCCGGTACTGACACACCTCCCGTGCCTCATCTACATTCATCATTCTCTTCATACATGCACGCCGATTCTTAAGACTTTTGACCTCACCATCAGACAGTACCTACTCGACCTGTTAAGTCATGGTAGGTCAGTCATATAAATATATTTCATAAATTATGCCTGATAGAGAATATCCGCGAAATGGCGGAGTCTTCTTACCACGTCATAAATAAGAAATATTATTCTCTTTGCTATGCCATTTACTTACCAATTACATCAAGCGCAATCTTATAGTTCCTTGTGGGTGATATTTGGAAATCGACGCGGCATCTGTATGTGGCTCGATCGCGGGCCTGCACGTTGCGCACGCGCAGCGCCGAGTTGGGGAATGTGGTCCAGCGTGCGCGGTTGTGGAAGGACTCGTCTGTCCAGTGACCCGTTGACTCAGGCTCTCTGGTGTCAAAACTGGTGGCAAGGAAAACGATAACGAATGAACACTATGTTATAACTATCCCATATAGTGGTATTGTCTTGTCAAGGCACATCATGATGTAGCCAATCGACAGTGAACCATTTCACGAAATTTTCGATCATTTCATGATATGTAATATTTTACGATATGGCTTCGACATTCGTAATAATGTCAATTAATTAGACCGTTACACAAGGTCAACTAAATGAGGAAAATTATAAAACCTTAACGTAATAAAGTAGCAGAAGTTTTAATTATTTCGGGTTTGAGTTGAATGCTAGAGATGTCTCATTCGCATTCAGCAACTTATCTCGGAAGCTATTAAAACTTAAAAAGACAAGAAAACGATGCTTAAATATAAACACCGGCTTTTCAGTCCATTATATTGAAACATAACATGAAAGATGAAAGTATGTATAGTAATAAAACGTGAAAAAGTAACGACGAAGTTTTAAAAAAAATGTATTTTCATCACAAGATTCAATGTCACTCATTGGGTACATTAAAAAAAATGTACATATTAATCTTGGCTGGTAGATAGATAGCAGTCGTTAAGCCTTGTCGCAGGCCTTTGGGCGGTTTAAAAACATCCGTCAGCGGGTTGGCTACTAACACGTATCTCCACCAACCCTCATTGGAGCAGCGTGGTGGAGTAAGCTCCAGCCCCTCCCCCCCAAGAGAGAGACTCGTTCCCAGCAGTGGGACGTCTCAAGGTTTGCCATTATTAAGCTAACGCTCGCGGGCGTAGGCACCACCGTATTACCTAATATACTTGCCGCTAAATGGTAGTGTTCAGCACTATCGTGTTCCGGTCAGGTGGTAATGTACGACCCTGTAATTTCCGGAACAGAGGCATAACACCTTAGGTCTCAGGAGTGGCAACGCATCTGCATTTTGACCTCTGGTCATTGTGTGGGTGTCTATAGGCTACACTCATCATCTAACATCAATGTGAACTGCATGCTTGTTTGCCACTTTTATTACATAAAAAAAAATCCCTAGTAAAGTCGCGGGCAATTGCTACATGAGCACAATTATCAATCAATCCCTTCGGAAAAATTATTTCCTAGAAAATATCTTGAAAAGCAAAACAAAGGCAATATATTCCAATTATAAAATATCATAAAACCTACACACAGAACAATAAAAACCACTGAAACAACCGACTTCAAGGTTGCCATTTCAATCATAAATAACTGGAACCCCAGGAACTTGGAAATCTTGCGATACGAGCATTAGATAAAGGTACGAACTTCAAACACGAGTGTAAAAGTTTTACAAATAAATTTACTTACCTACTTAGGAATCGCTTTTTTTGGAGTTCTATAATAGAAGGAATATAATTTTTATGCAACTTAAATGTCTCTGTTTGTATTTTATATTCGAAAAAACATGAATCTCGTGCATTTTTGCTATATTCAAAACTTCCTCGGTAGCCTAGTGGTAGCAGGCCACTACTACTACGCTGAGGTCCTGGGTTCGATTCCCGGGTAGGGGGTTATCAGAGATAATGGTGAAAAAGCCTTTATCTCTGTTTCTATTGGGATTTTTCCATTTTCTGGCAATTTCTCAGTACCTCAAAGTTTGGTAATATGCCCGGAGATGTCAACAGGCTCGCCACCTGTTACATGGGCCAAAACGTAACCGGCGAATCGTGGGTGTTTGCATGTATGCTTGAATGCATCCATTTACCTCTGCCTACCCCTTCGGGGATTACAGGCGTGAAGTTACGTTTTTTTTTTTTCAAAACTTCAACGAACATGGCCATAAAAAAGGGTGGGTTATCACACCTAAGTCCAAGAGTCGTGAGATCTGCGTGCATGCATGAAGATAATTATGAATGTAGAACACATATATGTTCTATGTATAATGTTATTGCTGGAAGGAAATAATATCAAAAAATAGTTTGAAAATGCGGCGTTCATTAAATAAATCCGTAATATACGGGTAACAAGGAAAATAATTATTAGGTAGCAACAAGACAATGGTGCAAAAAAATTATATGCGGCTTAATGTTCAAGTGTAAGTTATTGTAAAAGGGTCACCTTGGTCGGGCTGAACAGAGTGACAGCTCGGATACTGTTCTGCGATACAGGCGCCACATCAGAGCCAGTAGGACTATTTCACTGAACTCTCTTACATCTTTTTTCATAAGCGTTGTAAACGTGATGTCATTTATTGGTTCTTCAGGGCTAGCTAGCATCATAGACGCAGATCAGGGTGCGTCGGGACGGGCGACGAATCGACACTCAGTAAGGAGCGTCCATAATCCCTCTTGGTGGTGTAATAGAGAAGCAAGCGGTGGTACAAGCGATCAGAATCTCGGCTACGATCATACCGCTGTACCGCTTACCAAAACCTACCGCCTGCTGAACCAGTAGGTGGTTCGGTCTAGGCCGTCGATTTCGGTACTTGCCCTCTGAGTATCACCACCGATAGGGAACCCGTCCACGTATCATTATATCACACTTACACTAACACACCTATGAATAGGATAAACTATTAATTAAATCATTAAGCATTGCATTGCGTAGTAATATTGTTGAAATGACTGAAAGGTAGGAAATTAGTACAAAGACTAACCCCCTTATTCATAAACGTATATTAGATACGTTTTAGCTATATACTGCTTTGTCTTTGTCAGTTGCATTGTCAAATGTGCAGGATAGAAAAAGACAGAGGAGAGATTAGCAACAGTTCAGCTAAGATACGTTTTTGAAAACGGGGGTTAGCCTTTAACATTGTTTTGGCATGCAATTTTTCAATGACGGTTTTGTTGATCTTTTCAGATCAAACCGTCATTGAAAAATTGTTCACACTGCTTACTGTTTCTAAGCATTGAAAGCATTTTACCTCAATTAAAGCAAAACCTGTCTTGAACTTTTATTATAAAATAAAACGTACATTAAAAAGTATTAAAATCCAACATGTTGTACCAAACTTTGTAAAAACAACAAAAACTGTAATTAAATACAACTGCGTAAATCTTACGATGTTTCTATTTACGCTTAGTATTTTAATTATTAATGGCTTTTATGTATGAAAGTCTCCTTGGCAATTGTATTGCTGGTAAAGCTTCAAGGAACAGAGTTCACGGGCGTAGGCACCACCGCATTACTTAATCTACTTGCCGCTAAATGGTAGTGTTCAGCTCTATCGTAACAGATTGATTGATAACGCTTCTACATTGAAAACTCTGGTTAACATGCAAATGTTTATAGGCTGCAGCCTAGATACACCCACACAAAGACCAGAGGCGAAAATGCATATACGTTGCCACCCATGAGATCGTAGTTGTTTTGTCTCAGTTATAGTGATTACGGGCCCATACATTACTATATAACCGGAGCACGATAAAAAAAATACGCTTACACTCACAGCTCCACATTTCTCCAGGTATTATATAAATGTGTGTCGTGGATGCCGTTGTACACATACAACTCATACACAAACACCCAGACCCGAAACAGATATCTGTAGGCCATACAAATATTTGTTCTGGTGCGGGGATCGAACCCGCGACCCTTCGAATCAAACGGTGGTTTCGCACCGCTGGACTAATCGCATCGTCAAAATAATACGATAATGCTGAAGAATACCATTCGGCAGATAATAAGGTAATACGGAGGTGTCCCTCAAGCTCTTAAACAGGAACTCTACCAACAGTGTCTACCCTACGCCTACATACATCGATTTAATAGGTACACACAGCTTTCAAATCTATCATATCTATCATTATCACTTTTACCAACGACGTTTCTGATTCCACAAATACATACTAGAAATTAATGGAGATAGATGGATATCTACAATTTTTTTATGTCACGTAGTTAAGTGATGATCAAGCATAGAATTCAAGTTGATGGTACCTATAGTGGTCCAAGAGACACAATTATAGGCAAATAATTCAAGCTTACACAGACAAAAAAAAGTAAAAAAAAAAACGTAACTTCACGCCTGTCCCCGAAGGGGTAGGCAGAGGTAAATGCATGCATTGAAGCATACATGCAAACACCCACGATTCGCCGGTTACGTTTTGACCCATGTAACAGGTGGCGAGCCTGTTGCCATCTCCGGGCACATTACCAAACTCCGAGGTACTGGGAAACTTCCAGAAAATGGAAAAATCCCAATAAAACCAGAGATAAAGGATCTTAAACCGTTATCTCTGATAGTCTCCGACCCGGGAATCGAACCCAGGAGTAGTAGTAGTAGTGGCCTGCTACCACTAGGCTACTGGGGCAGTTACATAGACAAGTTTATTATTTTTTTTGCATTTTCAAAAATGTGGGGTTGGTGATGTAACTGGTTGATTCTTGCCAGGCGATGGTTTTTGTACTTAGCATGTTATGATTTATCCCTACAAAAAAATCTAGCCTTACAGGGCCAACGGTGCTCAGTTTGTGGTGCGGTGGGTTCAGTATCTCTCAGTCTATATGTTAGTATCCCACTGCAGAATCATTTCGTTCATCCAGATATGCTGCAAACCTAATTTTTACGCATATTTATAATCTAAGGAATATGTATCCACCAGGTTGCCTATCATAAAATGGCCGCAAGTATTTTTTAAATTTGTTTCGGGGGAAAAAAAATCTTGTTTTTTCTATAAAATAGCGTGCACTTCGCGGCAAAATGTATAAAGACTCTGAAAAATCGCGGCTGCCGATGCGCACTTGGCCGCCTCTACATATTTTCGTTCCGCCCCGATTACTTTTTACGTCAATAACGTACACGTACGAGTATAATTTATATATCACATTAAAGATTATTTTTTATTATTATATACGGCCGCAAATGAGAGTAGCTGGTTGTTAAAGATTAAATAATTTAATTAAAAATACTTGCGGCCAAATTTGGTAGGCAACGCAGTGGATATATTTATATTCTCTAGATATTTATAATCTATGCGTAAAATTAACCCCTTTATTCATAAACGTACATTAGATACGTTTTAGCTATAGAATGCTTTGTCTTTGTCAGTTGCATTGTCAAATGTGCAGGAAAGAAAAAGACAAAGGTGAGATTAGCAACACTTTAGCTAAAATACGTTTATGAATAAGGGGGTTAGTCTGCAGCATATCTGGATGAACGAAATGATTCTGCAGTGGGATCTTAACCTACTACATGTTTGTAGCCTATAAATACCAAAGTACATAAAAACGCGAGATTTCAATGTAGATGCGTTACTAATTTCGAGGTTGAATACCTCTGTGCTCCTTGAACTCTTTGATTGACCGGTGAAGTACGTTCACTTACGTCCAACTAAAAAAAAAACATAGTACTCAATAAACTTAATTAACGAACCGCAGATATTTTATGTTAATTTACATTTTTTTTTATGTTATGGAATTTGTAAACAAGCACGCAGTTCACATTGATGTTAAGTGATGACTGCAGCCTATAGACACCCACAGAAAGACCAAGGTCAAAATGCAGATGCGTTACCACTCCTGAGGCGTAAGGTGTTATGCCTCTGTGCCGGAAATTACAGGGCCGTACATTACCACCTGACCGGAACACGATAGTGCTGAACACTACCATTTAGCGGCAAGTATATTAGGTAATGCGTTGGTGCCTTCGCCCGCGAGCTCCGTCACTGGAGCTCTACCACCAGTCAAAACATATTTTCGATATCGCCATATGAATATAAATGAGAATACTATACAAAAAACTTTAATTCTAATTAGTATTCGATTTAATTAAATATCATTGTCATACCTCAAATTATAATTGTATTAACGATAAACGTATGTGATAAGTGAATTCAATAACGCAAAACGTGCCAAATGGAGCATCGTAAAATTGTAATTCTCTTTTATTCACTAATTGAGTGCCTGCGTATCATTATTTTATTATCCAAAGTCATTCAATATGTGAAATGACTACACATTAGTTCGAGTTTATTCCGATATTACATACACAATTAAATAGAATGATGAGAATTTATATGAATATCACACACTGCAGTGGTGCTTTTCACAATCACGCAAATTATGTATCTTCACGCCAAATTCCTTACGGGGTAGACAGAGGGTGTGCAGCGCCAGATATCTCGGTCCTGACACACCTCTAGCCCAATCAAAAATAGATCGATTGTCGAATCGATTTTTTCAATGTCGATTTATTCGTGAATGGATTTTGGGCACTTCGATTTGAACATTGATTTATTTCATCCCTACTACGAAGTCTATGAAAAGGTGCTGCTACGAACTTATTTATTAAAAAAAAACAAGTTTTAATCAATGACTTAGCCCTCAGGCTGTTGATATATTATCGATATTTTTTTCCATATGTCAATATTAAAAACTAATTTAAAAGTAGATATAAACATGCGATTTTTTTTTTATACTTTGAGAAGCTACGATGTTTTTTTTGCTAGATCGTACTTTCATAATTTTGTAGTTGGATCAAGGAACAGATTAATCGACGACACACAAGGTCAAAGATTTTTTTTTTATTATAAAATATTGATATATCGATATTTTTTTCGATATATCAATAAAATATTTAAAAAGATCAACAGCCCTACATCGACTTTGACAAGCTGACAACGACAAGACAGTGACATCTACCATTTTTTTAAAGGGTCACGGCACAAGGCAATGGTTCTATCGCCATTCCACCGTATGTGTGACGTCATATAACGCATACGTCTTTTTAGAATACACCAACTATCAAAGTAAAAATTATGAATGAAAAGTACAAAATTTCAAAAAATGGTTAACACGGGTGCCCTAGTCTTGGGTTCACTTTTATATAATGTAATAAAACACGTAGGTTAAAAAAATATAATGGTGTCAATTCTCTTTATACACGCATGCTGATTCCTAAGACATTCGATCCGACTCTCAGACAGTACTCGACCTATTTGGTCATGGTAGATCAGTTTTGATTTTCCTGGGTCTATTTTTTATTAAATAAATATTTGTATGATCTACAGATATTTTGTTTCGGGTCTGGGTGTTTTTCTGTGTTGTATGTGTACAACGGCAGCCACGACACAGGTTTATACCTAATGTGGGGCTATTATTGTAAGCGTATTTATTTATTTATTATTTTATTAAAGTCTACTACTGCTACGATGAGGTCCTGGGTTCGATTTCCGGGTAGGGAGCTATAAGATATATAGATAATTTCTGCATTAGTTAATGATATAAATTTCTTTATCTCTGGTTCTATTGCGATTTTACCATTTTCTAGGAATTTCCCAGCCCAGTACAAGTTAACATCTCCGGTCACATTACCAATGTGCCCGGGGATGTCAACAAGCTCGCCACCTGTTACATGGCCCAAAACGTAACCGGCGAATCGTGGGTGCTTGCACGTTTATTTGAATGCATGCATTTACCTCTGCCTACCCCTTCAAGGATTACAGGCGTGAAGTTTCGTAATTAAAGTACTACTATAAGATAAAATAGAAAACGACCTCAGCTGTAGTTGACAAATCTACAAAACCTATATATCTTAGCAAACATTTTACGATACGCTTCCAGCTCCATGTTCATGAATTTCAGATGACCTCCTTTATACAAATATGATAAATGTGCTCGCATTCGAACGCTTATGTACCTCCGTTAGCCGTCACGGATTTCTAAAGGCTGACCGCAGTCTTTTTCTAGATTTATCGTCACTATTACAAAATCTTGAGGGTAGCGACAGGAAAGCTTTCCCAGATTGCTGCTATTGGGCACCTTTTTTTGTGGAACCAATGAATTTTTTAGGGATACGTCTTCCAATACGGATTTATTGTAATTGTCTCTCATACGTTTGTCTTCTTTGTTATTACTTTAACTCACCTGACTTTGTTTATCAGGAGAATATTTTCGAATGTACCTTTCTTGCTTAAACTATACTAGATTTTAATGTGTATATACTGTACTAGCGCCATCTCTCGAGAATTTAGTTTTACTGTAGATTGTTTAATAGAGAATTCTAGATGGCGCCGCGGTAGGCTTAGAGGGGATAGTCACTTACCGACAAATATTTGTATGGCCTACAGATATTTGTTTCGGGTCTGGGTGTTTGTGTTGTGTGCGTACAACGGCACCCACGACACAAGTTTATATCTATTGTGGGGCTGTGAGTGTAAGCGTATTTTTGGTAAAACATCTTTGTCTTGAGCCCCTACAGTAGATTGGATTGGGAGATACGAGTATATCGTACTTTCCCGAAAATCCCAGTTGAGTGAGATTCGGTGATTGACCTCTTTCTCGAAGTTGGACGAATTTATATCCTTTAGATAAACTTCAGTGTTGGATACTTTTCACATCTATAAACTATAATCTACTTAGCTTAAAACATGTTTTAGAACTCCAATCATTAGTATTTAGTGAGAATTATAATTATTTCTTTGTCGGCGTCGGGATGTGACGAGCTCGCCGCTTACTAGCGGAAGAATTACATTCTACCGGAAGAAAATTCTTTCAATAGTGCAGTCAGTCAACCGAATAATGGCGATCAAACCATTCTAAAAGGGCGGTAGTAAAAATAACAACGCGGGATGGGCAGCAGCGTCTCGCGATAAAACTACCGCCACTGCGATCGCCAATCCGCCTGCCAAGCGTTGCGATTATGGCATATTCTCCTCTAATTCTACACAAAACTGTTGTGGGCATCTTAAGGGAAGGCTTTGTCCAGCAGTTGATGCCTTCAGCTGGAGTGATGATGATATCACATCTGATAGAACAGTCTTTTCAAGTTTTTTAACTTATTTACTGGTGTTACAGCTCCAGTGATGGAGCTCGAGAGCGAAGGCACCACCACATTACCTAATATAATAAGTATGTACTTGCCGCTAAACGGTAGTGTTTATCACTATGGTGTTCCGGTTAGGTGGTAATGTACGGCCCTGTAATTCCCGGCACAGAGGCATAACACCTTAAGCCTCAGGAGTGGTAAAGCATCCGCATTTTGACCTCTGGTTTATCTGTGGGTGTCTAAAGGCTGCAGTCATCACTTAACATCAATGTGAGCTACATGCTTGTTTGCCACTTTCATAACATATAAAACTAAAATTAAAAAAATGAAAAATGGAAAGAAAAATTTGATTTCAGGCGAGATTTCAACTTGCGACCACTGGGAATCTAGTCTAGACGCTCTTCCAATTGAGCTACCGAAGTCCACGTCTGATCTATCAAATTTTCCCTAAACATTTTATTGCATTGCCTTATGGTGGCAGTAGCGACATCTATTGCCAACAATGCTAGTAGGCAACCAACATAATAAACCTTACAGTTTATTAAATATCGTAAAGAAGTCGCTTTTACCCTTAACAATTTTTTTTCGCAATAACACATGCTACTGAAATATATTTTTTAAAGAAAAATAGAATGTGTGTTATTACGAAAAATAATACAAAAATCTTTTCCAGTTGTGAGTGAGATACTATCTTACTAGAATATTAATGCTAACGTTTCGTACATTTCGCATAACTTAATTTGGAATTTGTCTTGCAAACAAATACGCAGTCGTTTATAAAAGTAAACATCATACGATACACGGAGCTGAGTAGTTAAAATAAACAACTCGCTAGAGAACACAAACCCATTCCACGAATGGTACGCGAGGCTATCGAAATTAAAAAACACCCAAATTTCAATAGAGAAGATGGATGGCGATTATCAACATCATGGGATCCCATACTTAGCAAAATTAAATCCCAGCCGCAGCAGTCTGCAAGACCTCAAGATACCATAGGTAATTTTTGCGTATATCCTGAACGCTACGCAAGGCGTTTACGAAATCGATGGAGGTAGCTATATATAATTTTTCAAACTTCTGTCAGACCAATGTCACCTCAGTCTGCCCGGGACCACGGAAGCTGAAGAGCGACCGAAACGTCGGGTTGATTTAAGTTTAATATACGCAAGATAAATCCGTAAAAATAGTTTAATTTCAATAAAATAAACAAGCTCACTCTTCAGTTTCCACTATACCCAATTAGTCTGCCGATGGTAGAAGTTTAGTTGACTGAAACTATTATCATATTACTGAGTAACCGTTGATAGCAATCTATAAAAATAAATAAAATTGGAGTGCCTGTTTGTAATATAAAAATAACAGCTTTTTACAAAGAAGACAGCCTTCAATGGCTTAAATGCGAGCAAAGTCGCGGGTAAAGGCTAGTTTTTAATAAAAGAAATACTTATGTAAAAATATTAAAGTGTAAGTTTAAAGTCACTCACAGCCCCACAATAGTATAAACCTGTATCATGGATGCTGTTGTAAATGAACTGAATACAAAAGTGATGAACACTACCATTTAGTGGCAAGAGGTAACTATAGGTACTATAGAAATTAAAGAAAAAATGGAAAGAAAAATTTGACTTCGGGCAGGAATCAAGTAAATTTTTTTTTTCCATTTTTTTTTCTTTAATTTCTTAAGTTCACTCGCATGTGTTATTGCGAAAAATAAATAGTACAATTATAGGTACTGTGTTCTCCCGTTTGTGAGATCCGTCACTCGATTTTTCATCCGCAAGTTTTTATTTTTCCATTATCTCTGGTCCAGTACAAAATACAGACCTCATTACGCTTAGTTAACTATTTGGAGCAAACTCTGAAAGTAATATAATATCATGGAAAGTATTTTCATTGAGGAGCTGAACATTGTAATCTCAAGTCTAACTATAATAATTTATGAGGTCAAGAGACTTAGGGTGAGACCCAAAAGTTTTGGTCATTCCAAAGATGTAGGAGCGAGGCTAACATAAATGAAATCGACGTTTACCGTTTATGATAATAGTTCTCGAAGGATTTCCTTTGAATACAAAATTACTTCAAGTGACGTCTTTATTGAAATTGTGACATATAACTGTCTCAGATTTGTTGATAGTACTTACAGTTTGTTATGATTTGTGGATGAACAATGTTATATAGCTTATAGTAGGATCCCACTGCAGAATCATTTCGTTCTGCCAGATATGCTGCAAACCTAATTTTTACGCGCATCTAGGGAATATATTTTATATCTACTACTACTACTAGATTACTAGGTTGCCTTTCAAAAAAGTTGCCGTATCTTCACCAATCGGCATTGGAGCAGCGTGGTGGAGTAAGTTCCAGGCCTCCCAAAAAGGGGAGAGACTCGTGCCCAGCAGTGGGACGTATAATGGGTTGCCATTATTAACGCTTCACCGCCTACCGCGGCGGCGCGCGGTCCCGTGTGTAAATCGCCTTAGAGGAAGGCTTTGTTTAGCAGTAGACCTCTTTTGGCTGGTGTGATGGTTGTTACTGCCAATATTTTAGAAATTTCGGCAACCAAAAACTTTTCCAGGGGTGACTCTCATTGACGTTAAAAGCTTAGAAACACCAATATTGATATTGTTGAAATCTTGATATCCGAATAATTATCGGATGATATCCCGGTTGTATTGGCTACGTGTCAATAGTTTTCTATTGTAAAAACCATTTGGTGTAAAATAAAGGATATTTTGTTCTATTATTTCGCAATTGATTTAGCAGTAGCTCGAATGACTCAATGTGCGTTCCGAAATGTAAAATATTAAAGAAACTCTAAACGCCGAACCATCGAGATTAATGCAGCCGTTGGCGCATAACCTGAACGTTCTTATGGATAGGAATATTTCACTGGACTATGGACATAGGAGTAGACATGTATAGTAAGAAATTATAAACAAAATGTGCAATAAACATCTTTGTATGATGCAACTTTATAAGCACAAAAATATGTAAACACATACCGGAAATTTAATCCTGAATAATATTCTTGTTTTTATATAAATGTAACTAACCTGTCAGTGAAATAAAGCTTATGACCATAATTTTAAAATGAAATTACATCGTTTTAACTTAATTACTCAGTCGTGTATACACTAAAGATAAGCAATGCCGATTATATTTTTAAAACATCATTGTCACGACATAAACAAAAATATTTTAATATCACAAACAAAATAATTTGAAGCTATATTATTTGAAGAATGGCCCGCAGTCTAAAACAGGGACGCCTTTAGAATACAGAAATTTCACTTGCAAATTGTCTTAAATTCAATTAAAGTCTTCTCTAATACTGACAATGGTGTTGGAAGCATCTGTCATGTATACAATTTTGTGAGAAGCAAAATTAGATGAAGTACCTGTGACTCGGGTTTTATTAAGCTGAATTTGTCTGACGTACACTGTGTTGAACTTAAAATTTAATGGAGTGAAGGATTGAGTTTCAAAAGGAAAATCTAATTTTGCCAAAATACAACGTTTTCTACCGAATTAAAACGTTGCTATGGAAATATTTCAGTTTGAAATTGCTGTTATTTTTCCTTTATTTTCCTCCTTATTCTTTCTTTTTAATTATGCTCGTATATTTGTAACCTTGAGTTTGAGTTGAAAGGATCCACGCATAGCCCAGCGGCTGATGTAGATCGGAAGCTATCTAATCGGTTAAGCGATACGGGCACGGTTGGGTGTGTAATGGGTGACCGCTAGTGGCAAATTAATATGCGCGTTTCCGTGCTTTGCAGGGCGACTTTACGATTGCTATCGATAGATAGCAGTCGTTAAACCTTGTCGGAGGCGGTTTGAAAAACATCCGACAACGGGTTGGCCACTAACCAGTATCTCCACCAACGCGCATTGGAGCAGCGTGGTGGAGTAAGCTCCAGGCCTCCTGCCAAAAAGGGGAGAGACTCGTGCCCAGCAGTGGGACGTACAAGGGTTGCCGTTGTTTACCTTGAGTTTGCTTACCATGTTAGATGGTGTTACTAAACATATAATGTCGCCGTAATATCCGTCACAGAGACATAACGACAAAGGCCTCAGGCGTGGCAACGAATTTGAATTTTGACTTTTATTTTTTGTGAAGATGTCTACAGGTTGCAGTTTTCACTGACTTAAAAACTAACTACACTGCTCATCAAGAAATAATGCGCATGAAAAAGACATCGGCTAGTTTTGGCTTTATAGAGCGTTATCTCTGCTGCACACTGCCTACGTTAGCATCTGTAGTCCGGTCTGGTATTGGTCAAAACTAGATCAAAATGGTCGACAAATGTCAAATAGGTAGAAAACGAAAGAGATAATGCTCTACAAATCTGAAATAAGCCGACGTCTCTTCCTGAGGTCGATGCGCATTATTTCTTGTTGGATACTGTAATTGAAACGCAGTTTCTTCCACTCCCATCTACTATCCATCATTATGCAACGAATTTCGTATGAACTGAATCTTACTGTGTCGCAACTTCCACAGCGGCGCATTGCGGCATCTCAGCAAATATTGTGACAGGCATTCCAAGGCATTCCAAACTCATATTAGGTAGGTAATATTATTATTAGTATGAATTTATTTTTCTACGGAGATGTGTGGTTTTTTATTATATTCGTAGTTATTTATATTTCTCAAGTCTTAAACTATCTTTGTAAACAAAAAAAAACATATGGTGGAAGTAACGTGATTTTTTGTCTATTAAACGTGTATGCCTGTAATGGTAGTGTTTAGGGCTATTAAGATTCAGTTATATTATAATGTAAGATTATAAAGTAAAAAAAGATGGAATGCCTCACGAGTGTAAACGTACCGGACGACTTTCGAAGAATTCGTACGTCCGAATCTTTGTCACGAGAAACTTCCACAGCGGCGCATTGCGGCATCTCGGCAAATATTGTGACAGACATCCCAAAACATTCCAATCGCGTATTACATTTACTATGAAAATGAACTTTTCTTTGGGTGTGAATATTCTGATCATACGTGTATCCATATTTATTTGTTTTTTAATCGACTTCGAAAAAGGAGGAGGTTCTCAATTCGTCGGGATCTTTCACCGATAATTTGAAAACGCCTGTACCGATTTGGATTTTTTTTTGTTTGAATGGGTGTGCCTCACAGTTGGTCCCATTGTAAGCATGTCAATATGTGATGATGGGATCCTGGAGAAATCGAGAGAACTGTTCAAATTTCATAGCATACTTAAAAGATTTTTCTTAAGCCTTAAACTACATTAGTAACTCAAAATATAAATTACGAATAAGTTTTTCTTTTTCTTCATTTATCATCATTGAAGGAATTGAAAAATTTTATGATTATTACTCGTATGTTATAACCAAGTAGTTTAAATTCTAATTTTTAATTTACTATTAATACGATATATGATTTTGCTTTTACTATATGTAATGGTAATTTACTCTAGGAAGTTTATGATTTATTGACGTTTTGAAAGTATCTGTAAAGATCTATTCGAAATAAAAATATTTTCTATTTCTATTTCTATTTCAATAACGCGCATTATTGTATTATGTGGTAAAAGTGATGTGAAGTTCTTTTTTTATACAAATGATAGTGTTTAGTGCTATTTTGTTTCAATCACATGATAATGAATGTCCCAATAGTTTCTGGCACAGAGACAAAATATCGTATGCTGTACGAGTGTCATCGTATTTGCTGGTTTTATGTAGATGTCTATACGCTGCAGTATACATTAATTTAATTTTGATTTAACTCTGTCATTACATAGAATTCGTACGTGCCGAATCTTACTTCGTCACGAGAAACTTTCACAGCGGCGCACTGCGGCACCGCGACAAATATTGGGACTGGCATCCCAAAGAATCCCGTATTATATATGAAAATTAACTTTTCTTCGGCGATGTGTGTCAATATTTTATTTCTTTGTTTCTTGTTTTATACATTTATTTTTCTTCATTTTACTGGTTATTATATATCAGTCTATATTATATAAGTCTGACACGGCAATAGAGAAAGCTTTTAATTTGTAATTGTCTCTGAATCTGATTCGCGGAAGGTTCACAGAGCAAAAATTGATTATGTTTGAAATTTAGAATGGTGTTTATGTTATTCTTTAATGCGGCTTCTACGTCGCCATTTGTTACAATCATCTTAAATTGAGAATAGACTGATAATGTAAGATTTACATTTATGTTATTGCTAGCGGTTCGCCTCGGCTCTGCACGGGTATAATAATACCTACATTACTATTACAGTTACCTATAGAGTATTTATATACTATCAACCCCAATTTCTGTTAAATTGTAGATTTTTTTCGGGTTATTTATCAAAATTTAGAAAAGGCGCAGATAGAACAAATGTTGGTGGGATTATTGGAGAGAAGCTGCCGGCAAGAGGCGATGCGCTAATTACTATTAATCCCATACAATCTATACTTATACTTATATAATATTAAGCAGAAGAGTTTGTTTGTTTGTTTGCTTGAACGCGCTAATCTCAGGAACTACTGGTCCGATTTGAAAAGTTTTTTAGTGTTAGATAGCCCATTTATCCATTTATCCATTCAAATAAAAACCAGTACGGCTTCAGGCCTAAAAATAGTACTCTGGGAGCAACGATTGATCTAGTTACCAAGATAAAATCAAATCTAGATAACAAAAAGATAGCAATAGGTGTTTATATTGACCTTAAGAAGGCTTTCGACACCGTAAGCCATGACCTACTTCTGAAAAAACTAAAAGCTATAGGTATCGAAGGTGATGCTCTAAAAATATTGAACTCGTACCTTACAAATAGATCTCAAGTAGTAAAAATTAATAATATTCAAAGTAAAGAAATGCCTATAACGTGCGGTGTTCCTCAAGGTTCAATCTTAGGCCCTTTGCTTTTTTTAATATACATAAATAACATCAATGACCTTGGGTTGAACGGACACCTAACACTGTACGCCGACGATACTTGTTTATTTTATTTTGGAAACAATCTACATGATATTTTACCACAGGCTCAATTTGATTTAAACACACTTTTCTCTTGGTTTCAACATAACCTATTAACTATTAATACCTCAAAAACTTGTTACGTTTTATTTAAAACAAAAAACAAACCTATCCAAACACACTTACCTCTTACAGTTAATGGAGTACAGTTACAAGAAAAAACTAACGAAAAATATCTAGGATTAAGAATGGATAGCAAACTGACGTGGAAAATACATATTGAACATGTGAAAAACAAACTATCATCGTGTTTAGGCCCCATTAGAAACATTTCTCGTTGCATTCCACGTCAAGTGCGCTACACCGTCTATAATGCACTGGTCAAACCTCATCTTCTATATTTAATAGAAGTTTGGGGCTGTGCAGCCAAAACAAACTTAGCAGAACTACAGATATTACAAAATAAAATAATTAAATTGCTTTTCAAATATCCTTACCGTACATCTACTACTAAAATATACAGAGATACCAACCTTATGAACATAAAACAATTATACGTACACCACACCTCCATATTAATACGCAAACTGTTGAAAAGCTCTCTCCATACTAATCTAACTTTTAAATTTAATCATCAGATAACAAATCGAAGCAGTCGTCGAGCTAGTTGGTTGGTACTTCCAAAGACACGAACTAATTACGGGAAAAAAATGGTAACTTACGAAGGTGCACAGTTCTATAATAAACTACCTCAAACTATAAAAAATTGTAATACAATAAAATCTTTTGAAACTAAATTATCAGAATATGTTGTGAATACCTATTTTTGATATGAAATTTGCTCTGCCGGCTTTTACACTAGTAAATCTACTTATATTACTCAGCAGGTGCTTGATTGCATTTAGCTTTATTGTTGAACGGGAGTAGGTATTATCGAGGAAGATTACCGTCATCCAAATATTTTGTCAAATCATCCCATAAACGTACATGACCTACCGATCTTCCTTCGATGGTACATTCATTTTTACTGTTACTTTAATTTAATAAGCAATACTTATAATGTAACTATAACTACTTACCTAATCTAAGAACGGCGACTACCTACATTTTGTATTATAACATTGTTGCATGTTTCTCGATAAGTGACGTGTTTGTCTTTCTGAGAAATAAATGTCTTTAAACTGATATAGACTATATATTATCACGCTATAGGAACGGGTCAGCGCGGGCCGCTAGAATTAAGATAAAACGCACTCTTTTAGACAGTTTATAACGCAATAGTAATGCTTCCCACTCAGTGCCATTATTAACCTAGGGTTGTACGAGATACGACAGTAAAAAAGGAAAGAAACATAAAAACTAATTTCAATCGTGGTGACGAATTTAAATTGCCTCCGATGTGGAGCGCTGAAGATCCGGTCGTAAATAAAGACCGTGCGACACAATATCGTAATTATCTTTGGGTTTTTTTTACTGGAAGCTCCTGCTATTGAGTCAAGCCTCGACATTATTCCATTATTCTGAACTTCCCCAATATCACTGGTAGTAGAGCTTCAGTGACGGAGCTCGCGGGCGTAGGCACCAACGCATTACCTAATATACTTGCCGCTAAATGGTAGTGTTCAACACTATCGCGTTCCGGTTAGGTGGTAGTGTACGGCCCTGTATGGGTATGTAGAAAGCTGTGAGGTGTGTGGTGGTAATAGGTAAATGGTACGTTACCAAAAGATAAGTCCTCACACATTCTTTTCACATATAAACTATAATTGTATCAACGTCACAAACACAGAGGGTACAGCACGAGAAGAATAAAGTCAATTGTCACAATAATGCAATAATAATAATCTGTACAACAAAAATCTGTAAAATAATTGTACAGAATCAAAATAGAATAACAATAAAATTAAAAAAAAAACCGCCTTTAAAAAAAAATTACAAACTGAATAGCTGAATGGCTCTAATTTTTTTTATTTAACTTGGCACCGACTTCAAACCTATGAGTAGGTAGGTACGTAGCCATATTAAAGTAATTGTCTTATTGTAATTAATAGGTTACGTGTTTATTCCCTTAAAATGAAATGATCTAATTGAGTTTATTTTTCGCTTTTTAGTGTTTTTTGTCTATTCAGTTTGTTTTTTTTTTGAAGGCGGTTTTTTTTTAATCTTAAAATAATTAATTTTTTGCTTTTTAGTGGTGTAACTATTATTAGTATTAAGTATAACAGTAAAAGTAGGTAGGTATTTTAACTACTACTACTACTATCTATAGTCTTTATCATCAGTTCTAGAGGTGTGTACGAGTAATGGCGGCTTTTCTGGAATGGCAAAGAAACGAAACTAGCTATTGAATTCTACTAGCGATTTCGAAAACTATCTGTTCCAGTAGCTGGATTTTAGGCAGTCAAGTACAAGGCTAATTCAAAGTGTAGTGATAAAACCCGCTATTAAGATAGATAGTTTTGAAATGTTTAAAAAACTCGCTAACCGCTACTGTAGTGATACATTGTTTCAATAGGAACTATGGCTCTTCCTTTATGACGCACAACACTGTTGAGGACATCTTCTGGTAAGGCTTTATCCAGCTGTGGACATCTTTCGGCTGGAGTGATGTTGATGATGGTGATGGCGGTGGTGGTGATGATGTTGATAGAGGTGGTGATGAAGATGATGGGGTTGATGATAGACATGGTGATGATGGTGATGTTGATGGAGGTGATGATGAAGATGATGATGATGATGATGATGACCGTGATGATGATCATGACACGCATAATAATATGAACATCTTTATCATCATCACTTTCATCATCTTCACCTCCATCATCATCATTATCTTTATCATAATCACCTCCATCATCATCACCACCTCTATCATCATCATATACATCATCATCCCCTCCATCACCATCACTTCCATCATCACCCCTCCATCACCATCACTTCCATCATCACCCATCCATCATCATCATCACCTCCATCATCGTCATCTTGATCATCATCTCCTCCATCATCATCACTTCCATCGTCATCACCACCATCACCACCACCATCATCACCACCACCATCACAACCATCATCACCACCATCATCACCACGGTCATCACCACGGTCATCACCACGGTCATCATCACCTCCATCATCATTACCACCTCCATCAACTTCATCACCTCCACTATCACCTCCATAACAATCACCTCTATCTACACTTCCATCACCATCACCTCAATCATCATCTCCTTTCAAGTGTGCTATGAAATTTGAGTATTTCCCTCGATTTCTCTAGGATCCCATCATCACATCTTGACATGGTTACAATGGGACCACCTTTGAGGTATACGGCCACAAGACACGGAACATTATAATTATAAAAACATCAAAAATGTTTCAAGTGTGCTATGAAATTTGAAGAGTTCCCTCGATTTCTCCAGGATTTCATCATCACACATTGACATGGTTACAATGGGACCAATTGTGAGGCACACCCTTTCAAACAAAACCAAAATTATCCAAATCGGTAAAGGCGTTTTCAAATATCGGTGAAAATACATTAAAAAAAACCGGACGAATTGAGAACCTCCTCCTTTTTTTGGAAGTCGGTTAAAAATAGCGAGAGATACAAAAGCGCGTCGAGTAGGCAAGCATGACTGGCGTTGCAACCGCGGCGGTCGGGCGGCGCGAGAAGTCGCAGGTAGATCTCACGCCCGCGAAGCGCGCGGACCCGCAACCGTTGTGATATTTTATAGCGATAATAAGGTCGCGGCATACTACGGGTTTCACCCGAGTATGCTCGCGACAAATAAATAATTACATACGAATATTTGTGTAACTGTATTTGTGTGATATGTAATGTATGGATGTTGTACAGTGTAAGTGCGTGTATTATATTGATAAATACATATGAAATAAATATTGTATGTGTAATATATACATAAACATAATGTTCCCTACAGGTATAACACCTTACTCCTCATCAGTGGCAACGCATCTTCATTTTGACCTTGGTCTTAGTGTGGGTGTCTATAGGCTGCGTGCCCGAGCAGTAAAATAAAAAGCTTTTCTACGTTATCAATGAGTATCGATAGTGTTTGATATATTTCTGATTTCGTCATTTATTAACACATTATTTAGCATTATAATTTTGAAGCGCGCATGGCCCCGCGACTAGTGTGGATCGAAAGCGATCTACTAGGTACGTTAAGCGATACGGGCGCGATTGGGTGTGTGATGGGTGACCGCTAGTGGAAAATTAAAATGCGCGGTTCAGTGCTTCGGACAGCACGTTAAGCCATCGGTCCCGGTTGCTATCGATAGATAGCCGTCGTTAAACCTCGACGGAGGCCTTATGGGTGGTTTAAAAACAATATTTATTATTTAAGTGATGACTGCAGCCTATTGACATCTAGACAAAAACTAGAGGTAAAATGCAGGTGCGTTACCCTAAGACCTAAGTTGTTAGGTCTGTGATAGTTATTACGGGACCATACGTTACCATCTAACTGGAACACGATAATGCTGAACACTTATATTTGGCGGCAAATAAATTCTATTAGTATTGCGATGGTGCCTTGATTAAAAGTACCTGAGATCGCAGACCTTGCTTATATGTTGTTCTTTCTAATTTTAAGCAAATAATGAAGAATTCGCTGCCATTGTGGCCTTAAAATTTTACGATATCCATATCAGCGAGCTGTTTCACTGAAAGGGAGAATCTACATGAATACACAAACATAACATTTGAGAGAGCAAAATATTATCGTAGCATAAATATAAAAATTATACATGTATCAGTCCGAACAACGTTTATATTAAGCTGTGCCCGCGACTCCGTTCTCGTGTGAATTTATGATTGTTCAGTATCTACCCGGACGAAGTCGCGGGCGCAGTTTGTATAAACGTCTAAGTTACTCCTTATTACATCAGCTATCTGGCAGTGAAAGTCTCGTCAAAATCGGTCCAGCCGTTCCCAAGATTATCCGGAACAAACAGACAGACAAAAATTGTTAAAAAAATTGTTTTGGTATATGTACCGTGTATAGACACATATGCATTTAGTAAAAAGCGGTTATTTTAATATTACAAACAGACACTCCAATTTTATTTATTTGTATAGATATCCAAACTTGTTCATATTAAGTATTCAAGCATGTTCTGAATAATGTTTTGTTATAACAGCAGCTGGCTCCGTAACTTAATGGTTGTCAATTATGCCAAGCCAGGCGAATATTTCTATTTCTTCTTATACTTTTAGAAAATTAAAAAATTGGTTTTATTACTATAATTTGCTTAGGTATACTTGTTTTAATTTATGATTTATTTTATTTTATGCATTAGTTATTTTCTGTAGGTAGTTTTTTATGACTTTTAGCCAGTATCTGAAAAAAATATTTGAATTAAAAATATTCTGTTTCTTTCTTTTGAGAGATCTTAAATGTGATAAGTGTTTCCATATTTAAAACGTGAATTACACGGACAATTTAGGAATAAGAAAAAAAAACAACGGGTTGATTGCAAATACTATTATCAAAAACTAAAGAGTAGAAGAGGTAAATAGAAAAGCATAATAAAAAACAGTACACCCTAACGCGACGTTCAAAGACAATAACAACAACAGATACAAAGGTAGAAACACAGAAATGAAAGTACAGAGATAGACACAAGGCAGAGACAGAGAGGAAGAGAGAAATACAGAGGAAGATAGAGAGTAAGAGAAAGAAAAGCGGGAGAGTTATTTAATATTTAGACAGAAAACCGTTACAGACAGGAGTCCTGTAAAGATCGCGTGTAATGATTTAATCCCAATTTTACAACGCTAAACATAAGCGCGCATGGCCCCGCGGCTGGTGTAGACCGGAAGCGATCTACTCGGTTAAGCGATACGGGCGCGGTCAGGTTTGTGATGGGTGACCGCTAGTGGCAAATTATAATGCGCGTTTCCGTGCTTCGGAGGGCACGTTAAGGCGTTGGTCCCGGTTGCTATCGATAGAAAGCAGTCGTTAAGCCTTATCGGAGGCCTGATGGGCGGTTTGAAAGCATCCGACAGCGAGTTGGCTACTAACCCTTATCTCCACTAACCCGCATTGGAGCAGCGTGGTGGAGTAAGGCTCCAGGCCTCCTCCCAAGTAGGGAAGAGACTCGTGCCCAACAGTGGGACGTATCAAGGGTTGCCATTATTATTATATATTTTATTAAATATAGGTAAGTAAATATTTAGCTACAATTTATGTACTTAAGCATCCACACGGTTTGCCTAACTGTGAATTATATTAAACTTAAATGCACCTGGTACACTACGCGGACTTAATGCCGTGATGCATTTTCTTCCAGTCGACGTTGGGGTAGTGAGTCCATATTCTAGGGGGGACAATATAAAATACCATTAAGAATCATTAGCATGTGACGATTTTTCTACTTCTAAAGTTGGTATCATTAATAATGGCAACCCATTATACGTCCCACTGCTGGGCACGAGTCTCTCCCCTTTTTGGCGGGAGGCCTGGAGCTTACTCCACCACGCTACTCCAATGCGGATTGGTGGAGGTGGGTGGGTTAGTGGCCAACCCACTGTCGGATGTTTTCAAACCGCCCCATAAGGCCTCCGACAAGGTTTAACGACTGCTATCCATCGATAGCAACCGACCGACATCGATAGATAGGACCGACGGCTTAACGTGCCCTCCGAAGCACGGAAACGCGCATTTAATTTGCCACTAGCGGTCACCTATCACACTACCCGACCGCGCCCGTAGTGCTTAACCGAGGAGGTCGCTTACGATCTACACCAGCCGCTGGGCCATGCGCGCTTCTATAATCATTAGGTATCATTATGATCATCCAACTAGTTAAATTGATCTCTTTCTCTTTTTTTATTTATTTATTGCCTTTGGTACGCAAAGCAGATTACAATCATTATACACATACAATAACATAATTATTACTAAGAACTAGATTGTAATCCAAAATAAGCGTACACATCGTGGTAAACAGATAGGTATGTCATCTGATTTACGTTTTTTTTTTTTTTTGTGTGTGTGTCACAAATGTGGCAAACAAGCGTGCAGTTCATATTGATGTTAAGTGATGACTGCAGCCTATAGACTATAGACACCCACACAATGACCAGAGGTCAAAATGTAAATGCGCTGCCACTCCGGAGGCATTAGGTGTTATGCCTCTGTGCCGGAAATTATAGAGCCGTACATTACAACCTGACCGGAACACGATAGTGCTGAACACTACCATTTAGCGGCAAGTATATTAACCGGTGGTGCCTACGCCAGCCAGCGAGCTCCGACACTGGAGCTCTACCACCAGTAGAAACATGATAACTTTCGGCCATAACCCAATCTGTAAGATAATATCCTTACAAATCTCTTTTGCACTGCTCTTACAATCTCTTTTACTATCAATCCTTGATTTTGAAAACCTCATAGGTATTCACACCACATCACACAGAATGAGTTCGTCTCCACAATGATAATAAGTTCTAGAGGAAAATGACACAAAACATTTCACACCGGTTGACTTTATAACATTCTTGTTTGCACCCCGTGTTTAAATAAATCGTCTGTGAACAACTGATAGGGCGTAAAAAATACGCGCGCCAAATGTACAATGTATCATGAATTTACAAAAATTGTCAACTTTTCATAAGTCATCAAATAAGAGCATAGCTTCATCTATCGGTCTATAATTATATAAAAATCAATTGCTGTTCGTTAGTCTCGCTTAAACTCGAGAACAGTTGGACCGATTTTGCTAATTTTTGGAATTCCAGGGAAGGTTTAAAAGGTAAGAAAACATGAAGAAATTTAAGGGAAATAGAAAAAACCACAATTTTATTTTCCCATACAAATAGTTCGTATCTATCAAACCTTTGACACATTATTTCATTCTGAGGCAATACGAAGTTTGCCGGGTCAGCTAGTCTATACTTATAATAAAACTGTACAAGTTCAAATTCTGTACATTGAAAATGTTGAAAAAACTAATACCAGGGGATGTTACTAGATCGATACCGAACACAAATATGTGATTAGAAATTTTTTTGTCTGTCTGTCTGTTTGTTCAAGCATCACACAAAATCTACTAGTCCGATTAAAATGAAACTTGGTATATTTATATTTTAACCTTTGGCGCACAACACTGGGTACTTTTTATCCCGGAAAAATGTATGTTTATCTATGTGTTTGTGCACGCTAATTTCAGAAATGGCTTATCCGATTTTTAGTTTTTACTTATATATTGTGGTAAGTTCACTTAACATTTACTGTTTGTTTCATGTCAATCGGTTCAGAAATAAAAAAGTTACGACAATTTAAAGAATCATATCGAATATTTTTAAACTATTCTGAATCAATCTTTTTTAGGGATTACTCATCCTCCGTTGTCTGCCTGTCTGTTCGTCCATCCGTCTGTCTGTCCCTATACTGTATCTCATAAACAGTGATAGCTAGAAAGCTAAAATATTCAAAAATTATGTATTTCTGTTACCGTTATAGAGACAGAATTGAATACTAAAAATAAGAAAATGAAAATATTAAGGGGTCCAAGGGGGCATACAAAAAACGTGTTTTTTTTCGTATATTTCTCCCGCTCTCGATATCATTAACGGTATCAAGCATACACTTAAAATTTTCACAGAATTTTTGGTCTTATGTTGTATATTACCTACCTTCCAACAAACGCATACCGCATAGCAGCGTCCCGGCATAAAACAATCTCCGCTATGATCACCATTCAGCATGCCAAGCGTGGCAATTACGGCGTATTCTTTCTTTATGACGCACAACTCTTTTGGGAGCATCTTCGGGAAAGGCTTTGTCCAGCGGAGACGGATGGACGTCTTTCGGATGTGATTATGATGATGGCGATGGTAGTGGTGGTGGTGGCGTTAGTGGTGTTGGTGGCATTGGTGGTGGTGGTAGTGGCGTTGGTGTCGTTGGTGGGATAAGTGTTGTTGGTGACTCTGGTGGTGGTGTTGGTGGCGTTAGTGGTGCTGGCGGTGGTTTTACTGGCGGTGGAGGCATTGGTTGCGTTGGTGATGTTGGTGGTGTTGTTGGTAGTTTTGGGGGCGTTGGTGGCATTGGTTGTGGTGGTGGTGGTGGTTATGGTGGCGTTTGTATCAGTGTTGGCATTGGTGGCGTAGGTGTTTGGTGATGGTGATAACGTTGATGGCGTTAGTGGCGATTGTAGTGGTGGCGGTGGTGGTGGTGGTATTAGTGGGTAAAAATGCACAACGTTGCCGGCTCTTACGGAGTGCTTAAATTATGCATAGATCTATCTTTTATGTTTAAATATTGACTGAAAATTTACAAAAGTGTATAATAATTTTCTATAAAAAAACATTATGCATAGAAGTTTGAAATGGCAAATTCGAAAATACGGTTCAGCATAGGATGGATGCGCGTTTACACACATAATTAGCAATCTTTCGCAATCCTATCTGCCTGTTTGCTTTTATCCACGATGGTCATACGTCTAATATCGTGTACAGAGAAGCATTACTGCAAAATAGATTTTTTTAGTTACCCAAAAGTGTTTATGATCCAAAATTAACCAAAATGTATATCCAAAAGCGCTGCCTAATGTACCAAAGCCACTATCCCACGCAAACAAAGTTGCGGGCACAGCTAGTTTGAAATAAAATCCAATTTTAATGTTACCCTTCTTTATATACCCTGAGAATTTTTTTCGGTAGGTGCATGCAGCCGCAGCTGGCCGTTCTGCCGTTTGACTCTTAAAAAGTCTTATTTTTTTTATGTAATAAAAGTGGCAAACAAACATGCAGTTCACATTGATGTTGAGTAATGACTGCAGTCTAAAGACACTTACACAAAGACCAGAGGTCAAAATGCAGATGCGTTACCACTTCTGAGGCCTCAGGTGTTATGCCTCCGTGCCAAAAATTACATTACCATACATTACCACCTGACCGGCACACGATAGTGCTGAACACTACCAATTAGCGACAAGTATATTAGGTAATGCGAGTCTATGCCTGCGAGCTCCTTCACTGGAGCTCTACCACCCGTAAAAAATAATTAATTCAAATGTGTCGCTACTTCTCATGTCTTCTTTAGGATCCTTTGGAATCAGCGTCAATGTAGGAAGAGAGCGATGAAGGTAGAACGGAAGTTTTGTAAGAGCCGAGATTCCTTCTGCCTACTCTGTGAGATGCTTGCCGTGTAGATACATAAAAAGATACATACGGATCTAAAAATGCGGTTTTGTGTGCTCTCCAAGCTAACAAGCTGAATCACTGGAGATTTTGCATAAATAGAATAATTAATATGTTTCTAATATACCTACTGGGTGAAGTTTGAGTACTTATCTACTAGCATCTAGCACTATATTGTTTCAGTCAGGTGGTGATGTATGGCCCTGTTATTCCCGGCACAGAGACATAACACCTTAGGCCTCAGGAGTGGTAACGCATCTGCAATTTGACCTTGGAGTGGGTGTCTATAGGCTGAAGTCATCACTTAACATCAATGAGACGTGCAAGCTTGTTTACCACTTAAAAAAACACTGTTAAAATGAATATAACTGTTATTATTGCATTTGACAATAACATATTTTAATAAATATTTTATTGCAGCTGAACCTAATCCTTCGCCACACAGTTAGAATTAAAGGAATAAGGCTCACAGTGACTATCAAATTAGTAATCTGCAAAGACAACAGTACCTATCCAAGCGACTTATAATCGAAAGGCCCTGGAAACACATAAGCTAGCAGCTCAGCGTCTGCTACTTACAAACATTTGGAACCACGCCAACAAACTAAAAGCCGCTTCAGTTCGAATAGCTAATAAGGCATAAAATATAAACGCACAAATCAGAGTCTAGTCAAATGAGCGGTTGATAATGGTGAGCTTGGAATTTTAGGGTCCTAACTTTAGGTTTTATTACAAGCTTTTCTACCTTGGTACGATCTTATATACTGTGGTGCAAAATTTTAATATTTGATAAGAATATCTTTCAAAGTTGCGTCTATATTCTGTAGAGTCAGAAAACTGAAGATACCGAAATCGAGGGACACACTTATAGCTTCATCTCATAGAGCAATTCGGCCCACCGGTCGCGGCGGACCGGCGGAGAGTAGCCATAGCGTTTATTACCGATGCAAAACAGTCTGTCATTTTTTCGGGGGGAAATACGTATGACATACACTCACACTACAAAAATCGTCTATTACTACGAAATTCACACCTTGACTTTAACAAAATACATAGACAGTTTCACGCACACATTTAAATCTGGGCGACAGACAAAATACCATTTGGTCTTGTACATTAACAGAGGGGAATCATCATCATATCAGCCATAGGACGTCCACTGCTGAACATAGGCCTCCCCTAATGACCTCCATGCTGACCGATCGCAAGCGACGTGCAACCAGCGGGTACCTGCAGCCTTGATTAGGTCGGTCCATCTTGCAGGTGGACGTCTTACGCTGCGCTTGCCGATACGTGATCTCCACTCGAGAACCTTTCTACCCCAGCGGCTATCGGTTTGCCACTTCAGCTAGGAGATCTGCTTGGCTATATCAGCGACTTTTGTTCGCCTACGGATTTCTTCATTTCTGATTCGATCCAGTAGGGAAACGCCGCATAGCATAGCCCTTTCCATTGACCGCTGAGTGACTTGGAGCTTTCTTACGAGACCCATAGTGAAAGAACACGTCTCGGCACCGTAGGTCATCACCGGTAAAACGCACTGGTTAAAGGCTTTCATCTTCAAGAACTGCGGGATGTTTGACGAGAAAACGCTCCTTAACTTCCCGAACGCTGCCCAGCCGAGTTGGATTTGGCGAATGACCTCTTTCTCGAAGTTCAACCTGCCTCGTTGTATGGTGTGTCCTAAATAGACATATTCGTCGACAACTTCGAGGATCGAGTTCCCAACGGACACTGGAGTGGGCGATACAAGGTTATTGAACTACGTATGACCTCGGTCTTATCCATGTTCATTTTAAGGCCCACTCTTTGGGACACTCGATTGAGGTCTTCGAACATTGTGCTGAGATCATCCAGCGACTCTGCCATGACTATTATATCATGGGCAAACAAAAGGTGAGTGCTGGTGTGCTCTATGCTTCATCTATATATAAACTAAAAAAGCAATCGGATATTAATTACGTAGAATGAGGACTGTGGCACAGTTTTTTTTATGTAACAAAGGTGTCAAGCAAAACGTAGATGTTAAGTGATGACTGCAGCCTATACATCTACACAAAAACCAGACGTCAAATTCAGATACGTTGCCACTCCTGACATCTCAGCTGTTATGTCTCTATGACAGTTATTATGAGGCTTACCATCTAACCGAAACACGACAATGCTGAACAATACCATTTGGTGGCAGATAGATTAGGTAATGCGGTGGTGCCTACACCCTCGACACCTGGTCTCTAGCACCAGTAAAATAATGATTTAATTTAAAATACTACTTAACTGAGTAGCCTTGTGGTAGCAGGCCACTACTACTACGCTGGGGTCTTGGGTTCGAGGGGATATTGGAGATAACGGTGTAAAATCCTTTATCTCTGGTTCTATTGGAATTTTTCCATTTTCTGGAAGTTGCCCAGTAGGTCGAAGTTTGGTAATGTGCCCGGACATGTCAATAGACTCGCCACCTGTTACACGAGCCAAAACGTAACCGGCGAATCGTGGGTGTTTGCATGTATGACAGGCGGAGGGGATTAAAGCCATTTTAAAATACTATTAAAGAACGTATGATAACGATTCTTACATTGTTAACACGGACCGTATTATTACATATACGCCATTAATAGAATGAAATGTTCATTGTGTTTGAATAATTCACATCTAACTCAAATTACTAGTCATAACACTAATTAATTGATTAAAGGGTATGTCACACAATCGCAGAACGTATTCATCGATGAAACAACTAAATTGTTATTATTATTGTCTTTACAATAGAGTTTGTTTGTTTGTTTGCACGCGCTAATCTCAAGAACTTTAAAAGAGATTTGAGTGAGATCTTTCAGAAGTTCTTTTCGTGTAAGATAGTCCGTTTATCGAGGAAGGCTAAGCTTTATATCATCACGCTTCACGGACGAAGTAGTGGGCACAGCTAGTTTATTATAGTTGTAAAACTGATGGTAGAGCTCTAGTGACGGAGATCAAGGGCGTAGGCATCACCGTATTACAGTAGTACAGGAACAGTTACATAGGGTAGTAGGTGTTACATAGGTTACATGTTTTTAAACCCTTTTTTTTTTGAACGACTGTTGGTATATTTTGTTGGAAAAGTTTGAGAATTTCAAGGCTGACCAAGCGAGTGGAATAGTCACGGGAGACGTGTGAAATCCAATATTTGGCTATCCATGTTCTCTGGCGACCTTGGTAGGGTCTCGGCGTGATGATGTGTGAAAAATTTATTTTACAAAATAAATACTTTTTATTTAAAAAAAAATGGAACGAAAAATTTGACTTCAGGCGAGACTCGAACTCGCGGCCTACTGGGAATCTAGTCAAGTCCTTTAGGACTTCAGTTGCTCAATTGGAAGAGCCTAAGTCCTAAAGGACTTCAGTAGCTCAATTGGAAGAGCGGCTGGACTAGATTCCCAGTAGGCCGCGAGTTCGAGTCTCGCCTGAAGTCAAATTTTTCTTTCCATTTTTCTTTAAATAAAATATGTTTCACAAGCATGTGTTAATGTGAAATAATATAAAACAATTGAAATAAATATTTTCATGATTTTAAGTATTTGTTGAACGGTTTTGAATATTACTTTCCTGTCATGAAGTATACGAGAACTATAACAATAAATATGCTCACGTGATTTGCGAGACATATAAACTCAAATAATTCCTTTATTTGCCTAACTAGCATGGTTGGCAAAAGATGGCGCTACTGCTACCATAAAGCAAGGCAATAAATGTGAAGGAAAGGTTTGACAAATCGGGCAGGACTTCAGTAGCTGAATTGGAAGAGCGGCTGGACTAGATTCCCAGTAGGCCGCGAGTTCGAGTCTCGCCTGAAGTCAAATTTTTCTTTCCGTTTTTCTTTAAATAAAATATATTCCTTTATTTGAGTTCCCGTTTGAAGTGATTAATTATTCCTAAATTGCTTTTCCCTTTGTCTTTGAGAACATACCTTTACGTGAAACAAAAACAATAATTACGAATATGATTGTTGAACCAACCACAAAGTTACGTACGTTATGAACATCCATTAACAGGATTTATTGCTTCTGTGTTAAATTATTGCACGCACAACATAATATTGTGAAAGCTTTATGGTACAAATATTATTTGATTTTGCTTTAAATGGCGAATATTGATGAACAGAACTAAAAGGCTTAGATCCCACTGCAGAATCATCTAAATATGCTGCAAACCTATTTTTTTTACGCAACTTTATAATCTAGAGAATATATATCCACTAGGTTGCCTATCAAAATTTAATTTGGTACATAAATAATACATCTCCGTTATGGACGTAAAAAGTTATCGGGGCGGAACAAAAATATGTTGGGACGGCCAGCTGTGATTTTTCAATCTTTATAAATATTGCCGTGAAATGGTTATTTAGTTTAAAAAAACAAGCAAAAAAAAATATTTTACAAAAAAAAGATCTTTGGCCATTTTTATATAGGTTAACCTAGTGAATATATTTTCTTTAGTTAGATTATAAATATGCGTATAAAATCGGTTGTCAGCATATCTGGATGAACGAAATGATTCTTTAGTGGCATTCTAATCTATAATGTTTTATAGAAAGCGATCAAACGTCACCACCTTTGAATTGGTTGGCCTTTTACCACTAGGCTACTGAGGCAGTTTATTATATTTGGTTACCTTTTTTTATGCAATTAAATTGGTAGACGAGCATGCAGTTCACATTGATGTGAAGTGATGACTGCAGCCTATAGACACGCACACAATGACCAGAGCTCAAAATGCAGATGCGTTGCCACTCCTTAGGCCTAAAGTGTTATGCTGCTGTGCCAGAAATTACATGGCCGTATATTACCACCTGACCGGAACACGAGAAGGTAGACGAGGCACGAGAGGTTTGTCAGGACCGGGATTTCTGGCGCTCTTCACTCTCTGCCTACCCCGTTAAGGACCTGGCGTGAAGATACATACATACATACATACCGGAACACGATAGTGCTGAACACTACCATTTAGCGGCAAGTATATTAGGTAATGCGGTGGTGCCTACGCCCACGAGTTCCGTCACTGGAGTTCTACCAACAGTAAAAAAAACAAAAATGAAGTACACTATAAAGAAATATTTTCTCAAAATAACATTTCTCGCCACATCTCACTTCATCCACATGGTCGTAAATCTTCGTATAGCTTGGATTTGTGTCAGAACTGGCATTAATACGTGTAAATTTTCAACATTTCACTGCTCTCACGGTTTAAAGTGGTTTCAGCTGTACAAGATATAACAGGTGCGGGTTTAATGACGTACTCGGAACATAATATGTCAGAGAGTTAACTCGGAAAATTTATATATTTACTGTTTTCGTAGGATTAACCTTCGATTTACTGACAAAGTTAAGAATGCTCGTGTATGTGGTTAAATTTCAACACTGGCTTTTGTTACAGTTTTATTTGTGTTTGTTTTTTATAACGTGACAACCAAGCATGCAATTCACAGGGATGTTAAGTGATGACTGCATCCTATAGATATCTCAGTTTTTATGATTTTTTTTCCTATTACAGAACTACGAGTATATGTGGGTTTTTTTTAAACAAAAGTAGCAAACAGACATGCGCTTCACGTGGCTAGCGCGTGAAGTTTTTAAAGGCATTTATATTTATTTAATGCGAATATGGATGGTTGCCAAGACCCAGGAAGACCAAGACTGACCTACCATGATCAAATACGTCGAGTACTGTCTGATGGTGGGGTCAAAAGTGTTAGGAATCGGCGTGCATGTTTATGGTATGATGAAAGTAGAAGAAGCACGGGAGGTGTGTCGGGACCAGAATATCTGGCGCTTTACACTCTCTGCCTATCCCATTAGGGACCTGGCGTGAAGATACATACATTAATTTATAACATTTGAATAATATATTTCTTAGATAAATATATACTAAATATATCCTACTAATATTATAAATGCGAAAGTTTGTGAATATGGAAGTTTCATACTCCTAAATATTATAAGTTAGCGGCAGATAATTTAGGTTACGCGATGGTAGGTCTTCTATCTTTAGTATTGATTCAAGGAGCTAGATTGTATTGATTAATTTCACCTCGATCAAGACAAGTGTTTTGAGGTTAATGGTCGAGACCCTTCGCAATTGGTACGTAGGCCGTAATGATTATCGACACAATAACAGCCACATCTACTTTCTATTAATGCAACAATCTTGTGGTTCAAGGTATGATGTTTATTTCTTTATTCCTTTAATATTGTATGTAAGTGAACATACAGTTTACATTGACGATAATTCAATATTTTATGTATCTTCACAACAGGTCCCTAACGGGATAGGCTGAGAGTGTGGAGCGCCAGATATCCCGATCCTGACATATCTCTCGTTCCTCATCTACCTTCATTATTCTCTTCATACCTGCACGCCGATTCCTAAAACTTTTGACCCCCATCAGACAGAACTCGACCTATTTATGGTAGGTCAGTCTTGGTCTTCCTAGCCTCTGCAACCATCCACATTCGCATTGTATATCTGTTTAGTCATTCGCTCATTCGACATTATTTCTATATGCCTGAACCATCGGAGTATGCCTTTTTTCATTTCAATATTGTAACTTATAATACACATCTAGGTACATAATAACTCCAGATTTTTAAATAAACATACGTTGCCACTTCTTATAACTACGCTGTTATGTCTCCGTCTGGAAGTTACGGAGCTGTGCAATACCACCTGAGAACTCGATAGTCTTGAATACTAAAATTGAGATATAATTTATGTAACTCTCGCAAATTAGAAGATTGAGTGGAAGTCATTGGAATCTTTGTCACAGGACAGGCTGTTGCAAAATAACTTTAGATATATAACCATTACTGACGATAACTTCTCGTGACCTGCTTGCTTGTTTGCCACCTTCATTAGATACACGAAAAATACTATTTCGCATTCTCACAATAGATGATTCATGGTTATTATCTTCTGTATATATAAAAATCAATAGCTGTTCGTTAGTTTCGCTTAAACTCGAGAACGGCTGGACCAATTTGGGTAATTTTGGTATTGAATGATTTTTGGAAGTCCAGGGAAGGTTCAAAAGGTAAAAAATATGAAGAAACTGGAGGGTAATAGTAAAAACCACAATTTAATTTTTCCATACAAATAGTCCGTATCTATCAAACCTTTGACACATTATGTCATTGTGAGGCAATACGAAGTTTGCCGGGTCACCTAGCTTCTAATATATTTCTTTATGTACCCAAACCCCATACTAAACATAATCGCTCAAAGACATGAGCCGGCTAAACAGGAATTTTCATTACTATCAAACGTCCCTCTTTCCATATCAGGGACGCCGTTCAATAAATCTATGGGTGATGTACAGAACGTGGACATTCGCTGTACACCGCAGGCCTGATGTGCCGTTAATATTATCTTATAAATTGTATGTAAAAATTGAAAATAGAAATAGTATTTACTGAGCGATGAAGAAAGTTGGTAGTCTGGACCACACGGTTTTACCGTGTAGTTTCTATGACAGAGGCAAAAACATGTATCCTTCAAGGAATTCGTTTAATTTTAAAATACGTGTACTCTCACAAACCCACACTAGGTATAAACCTGTGTCGTGGGTGCTGTTTTTCACCCAACACATACACCCAGCCCCTAAACAAATATCTGTAGGCCATTCAAATATTAGCTCCGCGAATTGAAAGCGTAATCTTTGGTTCAAGCGGTCATCACATACCTCTGGACTATCTCGACGCATTTGCATTACCAGCAACGTAAAGAACATGTTTGTTTGCCATTTAATAAAAAAATAAGTATAGACATTTCGCATTTTTTGTGAAAAAAGAATCAGTTCATTATATATTATCATTTAACTTACAATCTCGCCAACCCATCCCTTATTCGTATCAATTACAGCATTCATTGAAGCTATAGGAAGTAATTCAATACGTGGTTACTGTCTATATACAGCAGTTCCAAGGTGCGACTTACCACAGATCGATAAAACACATTCCAATTTGGCTTCTATTGCCACCGTACAAATCGCAGATGTAAAGCTTTTACTCACAATTAGCGTTAAATATCAAAGGATTACCCTTCGTAAATTTATGTGAATATGGCTATCGCGAAATTAGAATACCGCGCAGTACTATATACGCAGGTTTGTTTTTTGTGTAAAGAAGGTGGCAAACAAGTATGCAGCTCACATTGATGCTAAGTGATGACTAAAGCCTATAGACATCTTCATGAAAACCAGAGGCAGAGAATATGTAACAATACTACGTATAGTATGGACACTTCGACGTCCCGCCCGATTTCCCCGCATCACCCAACCTCCTCCCCTCTTATAGGCGATGGTTGGTATTTTCTACGTGCTACGCACACAGGTGCACGTGTAAATACACGTCACTGATTGAGGTCATAATAAAGAAGCGTTGCCACCTCTGAGACCTAATTGTCATGTATGTGTGATAGTTATTATACACAACACACAAAAATCGACAAAGCATATATCTTGGAATCTCTCTTATTATCTAGATGTTTAATAGGCTACAGTATACATGCAATCAGTGTCAACTTTACTGTATACTTTGCCACTTCACAAAAACCATGATTCACTGATTATCTTATACATCTATAAAATAAATAAAATTGGTGTCTGTTTATAATATTTAAACAACCACTTTTTACTAAATGCATATGTATGTACACACGGTACATATATCAAAACAATAATTTTTGTCTGTCTCTCTGTCTGTCTGTTTGGCGGGGCTAATCTTGGGAACGGCTGGACCGATTTTGACGGGACTTTCACTGGCAGATAGCTGATGTAATAAGGAGTAACTTAGGCTACTTTTATACTAGCTGCGCCCACGACTTCTTCCGGGTAGATACTGAACAATCATAAAATTTTAACGCGGGCGAAGTCGCAGGCACATCTAGTTCGTAAATATAATTTTTGGTCAAGCTAATTGACATTTATTTGCTGGGCACATCGCCAAGCTGAAGGTGCGCCACTTCGAATTTTCTCATTTCATGTGTTATTTTCTCATTGCAAGTGGCAAATAAGTAGCTAATGAACCTATGTAAAGACTTGAAGACGTAATATGAATGTATTATGTCAATGACAAAAAGTATGAAGAATTTTTACATAATCTAAAATCTAACCAGGACATGATGCTGTATTTGTATTGGGTATCTCGATTGAAATAATTTCAATGGCCACCTTTTTTAAAGTGGCTTAATTTAAAGTATATAATTCAGATCATTTTAAGAATATAGCAATGTAGGTACCGCATAGTGGACAGAAATACTAGAAATACTGCAAAATATACGCTTGATGATAGCGTTGACTCCAGCGATAATATAGTGAAAGGCAGACTTTGCAATTTTTATACTGGTGGTAGAGCTCCAGTGACGGAGCTCGCGGGCGTAGGCACCACCGCATTACCTAATATACTTGCCGCTAAATGGTAGTGTTCAACACTATCGTGTTCCGGTCAGGTGGTAATGTACGGCCCTGTAATTTCCGGCACAGAGGCATAAGACCTTAGGCCTCAGGAGTGGTAACGCATCTGCATTTTGACCTTGGTCTTTGTGTGGGTGTCTATAGGCTGCAGTCATCACTTAACATCAATGTGAACTGCATGCTTGTTTACCACTTCCATTACATTAAAAAAAAAAAAAAAAAAAAAAAGTTAATCAAGTCAAGATTAGGCCCACTAATTCGGAGCAAATAGACTTTGGCACATAGACAGATGCACTAGGAATCTTATAAGGGTTCTATTTCGTCCGCTTGAGGTACGGAAGCCTAAAAATGTGGTTGTCTACCCCGATGTCCTTATCTATCTATGTTCTATCTCTCTATAATATAAAAGCGTAAAAGCTAGTCATGATGAGCATGAAATATCAGAAAATACTAGTGCAATGAGTTTCAATTTTGTTCATGGGGTACTTTTAAAACACGGATGCTCACTAAGACGGAACTTTGCGAAATTCAACCCCTAGGGGTTGATAGTTTGTATGAAGCTTTATTTCTTCAAATGCTAGGAGTTTAAAATTTAGCATAAGGATTCTTTTTAGGACGTAGGTGCTACTGGTGGTAGAGCTCCATTGATGGAGCTCGCGGGAGTAGGCAACACCGGATGACCTAGTATACTTGCCGCTAAATGGTAGTGTTCAGCACTATCGTGTTCCGGTCAGGTGGTAATGTACGGCTCTGTAATTTCCGGCACAGAAGCATAACACCTTGGGCCTCAGGAGTGGTAACGTATCTGCATTTTGACCTCGGTCTTTGTATGGGTGTCTATAGGCTGCAGTCATCACTTAACATCAATGTGAACTGCATGATTGTTTGCCACTTACATGACATAAAAATATATATATATATATATATGTATATGCCTATAACATTGCACCCGGACGAAGCCGAGGTGGGCCGCTAGTACCTACCCCGCAATTGAAAGAAGAAACCTCCTGAAAAATGTATCTTATTAAATATTTTCTAGTACATCAGGCCAACGGTGTAAAAAACAGAGCAAAACAAAGGCCCATAAGCGACAGGCTTCATATGTTCGCACTGACAGATAACGAAAACAAGAAAAAAGGATACGCCAGATATTATGAACCTCGACAAAAAGGTTTTTTATAAAAGACCCTTTTATATTCGCCGTCCGAAACTCTCATAGCATAAAATTTGGCCCCGAAATCCTTGCAATAGTATATAGTATTATTTCTTGTTTTATTTATAAAACAAGCTGGTTAAATGTTGAATTCTAAATTTCAAAGGTACATTTTATTTGTTTTTCAGCAATTGTGTTTTTTAACAATGATAAGCCTTTTTTAATCTGACGGTCCAGTTTGAGAGTGGCATATTATATTAATAATAATGTTTGCAAGCAAATTTCCTGGAAAAGGGCTCCATACACTTGTAGAAAATGAATATATTATGAACTTAAGTAACATTTACCCCTTATTCATAAACGTACATTAGATACGTTTTAGCAATAGAATACTTTGCCTTTGTCAGTTGCATTCTCAAATGTGCAGGATAGAAAAAAACAAAGGAGAGATTAGCAACACTTTAGCTAAAACACGTTTGTGAATAAGGGGGATAATATATAGCGAAACGAATTTTTCTTTTCAATTCCAGATCACAAATTTAAATTGTCTCACTATCACCTGTGCCGTAATTTCCAGCAACTACATACTTACGACAGCGCTGAATACTAATTATCTTAGCAGCAAATACGAGTAGGTTTAGGTAATGACATGTGATAGCGCATACCCCCGTGCGTTCCGTCACTGGAGATCTACCACCAGTGAAACCTCGTAAAGAACTTACTTAGAAAAATACATTTTTTAAATACATTATTTGGATTACCGTCCCTCATAGAGCAACACGGGCCACCGGCCGCGGCGGACCAGAGGGGAGTAGTCATAGCGTTTATTACCGATGCAAAACAGTCTGTCATTTCTTGCAGGGGGAAATACATGTGACACACACAACAAAACTCGTCTATTACTACGAAACTCACACCTTGATTTTAATAAAATACGTTAACAATTTCACGCACAAATTTAAACATCTAGGCGACAAGCATAGGGACACTTGTCTTTGCACTTTGACAGAGGGAAAGCCTACACATGGCTACTCACCTCCGGTCCACCGCGGCCGGTGGCCCGTGTTGCTCTATGACCTTCCCTAAATACCAAAAGTCTCATTAATTCTCCTCTCACAGAACTACTTAGTGCCCAGTTAGCAATTAGTTTACTGACTGTAACATAAATCAAGATTCAGCAAGCACAAATGAAAAAACTGAATGAAATAAAGTGCCTTTTGAAGGTTCAACTTATTACATTTTTAATATTTTCTGGCAACAATTTCATAAACTTGTACACCAGCGGTCAAAGGATCATTATTCCGTGAACTTCGCTACATTAATTTCCCATTTAATTAAAGTTTCCATAAGAAAAGATTTTCAGGTATTCCTGTTATAAATGAACGCAATATTTTTATTAAATTCCACGAAACAATAGGTATTACGGGGCAGGTTTTCAAAACAATTTCCTGTATTTGATTTGGTTCTCGGTTTTCAATGAAACGCTAAATTAATGCTGAAGTTGAAAAAGGTGGTCAGGTGCGAGTGGAATGAGTTGAATTCGCGTAAAAGGTTCCGCACAACAAATTGTTGAATGTTACTTTATATGTGGAGGAAACTATTCTTTAAATACTTTTATATAACAGCCGTAATCCAAGAAAAGGAAAACGCAGACTTACATAATTATAGTTAGTGATAAAATATCGAAATTGTATTATCAAAATATAGGTATGGGATAGGCGTTTGATAATAAACGCACTAGTAGTAGTAGAAGATTTTGTAGACCTCATGTAAAAGCTTGAATCGTACAGGGTAAAACACTGAACATTTCCCAGAGGAACAAAGTTCTTAATAAGGAAATCCGAAGCCGAAAAGTTACCGACATAGTTCTGTTTGCAGCATACTGAAAATCAGTTTGTATTTTTTGCTATGGCTCGTGTAGTTTACTATTTTTTTTTAATTCTTTTAATTTTGATGTATAAAGTACTGATTATGTAGACTTAAGTATCGGAAATCACTGGTGATAGAGCTACAGTGACGGCGGTGCTCATTGTTACTTGTTTACGAAGGGTTAAGTATTTTTTTTTAATTCTATATTTTTAAAGGGCTTTTGTCACACGACATTTGTTATGTACCCCTGTCGTGCCCAATACTAACTTCAGGGATATCAGGCGCCTTAAAGGTAATGTTCAGTGGAAGTGTTTCAGGTAGATGATATTGGTCGGCGCCGTAATTTAAAGTACTAGGATTAATCGTAAATACAAAAACCGGTCAAGTGCATGTCGGGCCACGCACAGTGTAGGGTTCCGTAGTTACAGAGTAAGAGATGTAATGAAAAAAAATAAATTCTATGGAGTTATTCGAAATTTTCGAGTAAAATATATTTCGTCGACTATTACTCACAAACTTGTAAAGCCAACTTAAGTATGATAGTTTTCGTTTAATTTTATTATGTAAAGCTATTATTGCCATGACGTTTGAATTTCTTACCACAACCGTTTAGTTGGTACGGACTTGACACTAACGAAAATTGGCACTTCAAAGCTTAATAAGTCACAAACTGTTTACTAAATCGCAAAATGTTCCTTATCAACATTTTTACTTTTATTAAATAAAGTACCTGCATTATAAACAACATAGTTACAGCTGGTTAAGACATATTATTATTTCCTATTTCTATTATTAACTTCGTATTGCCTCAGATTGAAATAGTGTGTCAAAGATTTGATAGATTACTATTTCCCTTCAATTTATTCATATTATCTTACCTTTTAAACCTTCCCTGGACTTTCAAAATACATTCAAAACCAAACATACCCAAATCGGTCCAGCCGTTCTCGAGTTTTAGCGAGACTAACGAACAGCAATTGATTTATATATATAGATACATATAGATGCAGTATCCTAATACCAGGTATCGGATACAAGTTCGGTAATAGACATGAGATTTTGTAGACCCTGTTTCAAAGCACGAGTCATGTCGAGTAAAGGACTGAATATTTCCCAGTGAGATAAAGTTCGTCATATGGAAATCCGTCGATGAAAACTTGCCGACATAGTTTTCAGCATGCAGTTTCAGGCATCAGGTTACACTGTGAAATACTGATTTTGTTGTCATTGAACAATAAATTTAACCTGTATGTTGTGCTGTATTACTGGTGGTAGATCTCCAGTGACGGAGTACGCGGTCGTAGGCACCACCGCATTACCTAATATACGTGCCGCAAACTGAACTGCATGCTTGTTTGCCGCTTCCATTACATAAAAAAAAGTTTATAAATAATAACCATTAGTGTAATGTAGATGCCACCGTGCCATTGTACATTATTGGATCACGAAATCACAGTACAAATACGAACAGCATGGCAATTACGTACAAAACGTTCGAAACGGCATACTCATACAAACATGCCCATCGCCGCTCGGGTAGCGAGTGACTTGCTACAGGAGCACCGCGAGAACCGATTAGGGGCCTCGTCGCGCATTATGTCTTGCGAGTGTGCCGTTTTAACGTTTTGTACGTAGTTTCCATACTGTTCATATTTGTACTGTGACGAAATGTGCAACTGTTCAACTCACCTATAGACGGGGTTATCGTCTCTATACCAGACGAGCAGTAGCAGACTATCGTTGCGGTGCGGTGGGCGCGTGTCGCATGGCAGCTCCGCATCGCCACCCATCACCGCTGGCACGCGCGTCACTGTGCCAATGTATAACATTGGATCACCTGGGGAAAAAAATACGATCAGTTTGCATCATACTCGTGAACCGGTGTCGATTGTAGGGACTGGTCTGTTGAGGTTTGCGGGTGTAATGTCTATCACGATATTAAGCCGTTGATGAATATTTATATGCCATGGACGCTCACATTATCTTTATTTTATTTTAATTCTAATTCTTTTATTTTACATGTATGTATCTTCACGCCAGGGTAGGCAGAGAGTGTAGAGCGCCAGATATCCCTGTCCTGATATACCTCTCGTGCCTCGTCTACCTTCATCATTCTCTTCATACATGCACGCCGATTCCTAAGACTTTTGACCTCACCATCAGGCATTTAATTTTGTGGTTTTTAATTAACATTTAATTAACATTTTATCTTGTAATTGTAATTATTTTGTATTAAATCTAAGGCTATGGCAAAAGAGCAAGACTTGTTCGGTTGCGGAGTTCTTCTCAGTAGTGCCTTCACTTGGTACACTGCTTCTGACTTGTATTGTAAAAAGAAAATATACTTATAAGATATTACTGGTACTTTGTTATTACTGGTGGTAGAGCTTCAGTGACGGAGCTCGCGGGCGTAGGTACCACCGCATTACCTAATATACGTACTTGCCGCTAACTGGTAGTGTTCAGCACTATCGTGGTCCGGTCAGGTGGTAATGTACGGCCCTGTAATTTCCGGCACAGAGGCATAACACCTTAGGCCTCAGGAGTGGTAACGCATCTGCATTTTGACCTTGGTCTTCATGTGGGTGTCTATAGGCTGCAGTCATCACTTAACATCAATGTGAACTGCATGCTTGTTTGCCACGCGCATTACATAAAAAAAAAAGATTGCGAAATCATGTAAACCAGCCTACATCGATGGGACTTAGCGTGAATATACATAATATGTAATAGGTAAGACAAGTTCTACAAACATTTTTTTCCAAATTACTAATCAGCTTATCCTTCATTGTACCGACATCTCCCTAGCCTTGTTTAGTATCCATAAACGTTAATCGACCCGAAGCTTGACGGTATAAACGTATTTTAGACTTATTTCTTGTTCGACGTTTATTTATGTTTGGAGAATATTGAGAATATTCAGTAAATTACAGGTATTATAAAATAATAGGGCGTTGTCCACTTTACTTAATTTTTTAATTTCACCTGGCGGATTACTGCCGTATAATATTTTCAGTGGCTTCAAGCAGATGTGAGATATACTAATACTATATTATTTAGTAGTATGCTCGTCTAAATGTACGTTTTTACTTCCACAAGCCAAGTAGGCACTACAAACATTTTATATCCATTTTTTTAATGTAATGGATGTTGGAAACAAGCATGCTGTTCACATTGATGTTAAGTGATAACTACAGCCTATAGACACCAACACAATGACCAGAGGTCAAAATACAAATGCGTTGCCACTCCTGAGGCCTAACAACTCTTTTCCGGAAATTACAGGACCGTACAAAATTTTTTAATTACTAATTAACTCACTCTACTATTGTACCAATATCCCTCTAACCTTGTTCGGTGTCAATAAACGTTATTTGACCCGAAATTGACGGTATGACAAAATTATTTAAATTTTTTTTTTCACTCAACGATTATTTCGATTTGGATAAATATGTTGAATATTCAGTAAATCATCGGTGTTATAAAATGATAATGGCGTATAATTTTATTATAATTATAGTTTTACCGCGTGGAGTACAGATGTTATAAAATAATAGAGGCGTTATTAGAGGCATATATAAGGGGTATACTCCCCTCTTATATTACTAATAACATCAAGTAAATGTGAGACATATCAAAACGATACTATTTAGTAAACAGAAATGCACGTCATCACACATATTTTCAGGCTCCGAAGAATGTACAGAAAAACTTTATTATTAGGGAAAAATCTATAATTTTCTAACCTGGACTTTAACCCGACAACTTGAACTAAATAAAAGCAGTTTAATATCATTAATTTACCCAGGCTATACATACTATAACAGTAAATTAAATTTTACTAATCTATACAAATAAATAAAATTGGAATGTCTGTTTGTAATATAAAAATATCCGCTTTTTACTAAATGCAGATGTATGTATACACGGTACATATACCAAAACAACAATTTTTACAATTTTTGTCTGTCAGTCTGTTTGTTCCCGCTAATCTCGGGAATGGTTAGACCGATTTTGATGGGACTTTCACTGGCAGATAGCTTATGTAATTAGGAGTAACTTAGGCTACTTTTATACTAGCTGCGCCCACGACTTCGTCCGGGTAGATACTGAACAATCATAAATTCTCATGTATAAGAAGTCGCGGGCACAGTTAGTATAAGTAAATAAAATAAGCTTACACTCACAGCCCCCCTACAGAAGGTAAAATCTGTGTCGTGGGTGCCGTTGTACAAATACAACACATACAAGTATATTACATGCACATATACTGATAAGTACATTATTATCACATATTTTAACTTAGCTAAAATATGACGAAATAACTTCAATAATTTTATTTTTAAAGAAAAATGGAAATAAAAATTTGATTTCAGGTGAGACTCAAACTCGCGACCTACTGGGAATCTAGTCCAGCCGCCCTTCCAATTGAGCTACTGAAGCCCTGCCCGATTTGTCAAATATTTCTTTCACATCTATTCTAACTAAACATCATCCCTCCCTCCGCGCGTGAAGTGCGACAGAGGGGGGGGGGGGGGATGGTTCGGGGGTCGAGGTGTGCCTCGTTCCCCGGGCCTATCTGCCCCCGATGCGTCGGGGGCGTGATCGAATGAAGGGGATGTTGGCATGCAGAGAAACTCGCTGAGGGAGGCCATTTCGTTTTTTTTATTTTTTTTTTTCCTTTTTTTTTCTTTTTTTTCTTTCTGTTTTTTTTTCTTTTTCACATCTATTGCATTGTTTTATGGTAGCAACAGCGCCATCTATTACCAACTATGCTAGTTAGGCAAATAAAACATATTTCACAAGCATGTGTAAATGCGAAATAATATAAAAACAATTAACTTCAATAAGCCAAGTTCTACGAACATTTTCCTTCCAAATTACTAATCAACTTACTCTGCCATTGTACCAACATCTCCCTAACCATGTTTGGTGTCAATAAACGTTCCTCGTAATCGACCCGAAACTCGACAGTATGACAACTGTATTTTCATTTCTTTCTTACTCGACGGTTATTTTTGTGTGGTATATATAAATTATACGTAACTTCACGCCTGTAATCCCCGAGGGGGTAGGCAGAGGTAAATGCATGCATTCAATCATACATGCAAACACCCACGAATCGCCGGTTACGTTTTGGCCCATGTAACAGGTGGCGAACCTGTTGCCATCTCCGGGCACATTACCAAACTCCGGGGTACTGGGAAACTTCCAGAAAATGGAAAAATCCCAATAGAAGCAGAGATAAAGGATTTTAAACCGTTATCTCTGATAGTCCCCGACCCGGGAATCGAACCCAGGACCTCCAGCGTAATAGTAGTGGCCTGCTACCACTACGCTACTGAGGCAGCTGATAAATTATGTTTAGTAAATTAAAGGTATATGTAACAGGTGAGTGCCATGTGAAGTTGATAAAATAATTTAATACTTACGTTACCTTACGTTATTAAGTTAACATATATTCACGTCTTTCTTCTGAAGGGATAACAAAAAATATCCATTTAATATCTTTTACTGGTGGTAGAGCTCCAGTGACGGAGCTCGCGGGCGTAGGCACCACCACCTAGGCAAACAATATACTTGCCGCTAAATGGTAGTGTTCAGCACTATCGTGTTCCGGTCAGGTGGTAATGTACGACCCTGTAATTTCCGGCACAGAGGCATAACACCTTAGGCCTCAGGAGTGGTAACGCATCTGCATTTTGTCCTTGGTCTTTTTGTGGGTGTCTATAGGCTGCAGTCATCAATTAACATCCATGTGAACTGCATGCTTGTTTGCCAAATCTATGACAGTAAAAAAAAATACTTATCACCTGTAATTCTTGAAGGGGTCGGCAGAAATAAATAAAGTAAATACAAACCTAGTAGTATACTTGCAAGCAAGCAGACACCAACAATTCTCCGATTCATATTATCAAACTTTAAGGGTGGCACTGAAATACCAGGAGTATTTCAGTGCCCACACAGATCAAAAATCTCAGTAGTATACAAACATCCAGACCCGTAAAATATATGTGTAGACTCTACGGTGAATGAAAAAGAATGACTCTTTCTCTTTTTTCTTTACTCTTTGTTATCAGTTCGTAAAAGGGGAAATGAGACATTCTACTGATATACTTAGGTATTTACATTAGTATATTATATTTAGTTTTATCTTAGTGATATTCTTGATTATCATATATTTTTTATCTTGTTTAACATGTATATCAATTGTTATTCACTTTAATTTATTTTGTTTGTTTTTGACGTGTCATAAGAGGTGCCTGTCACCCTAAATAAATAAATTAGTGTCTGATTCAGATTCTACAAATATTTGCCCCGGGATCGAACTCGTGATCCTTGGTTTTAACGGTCGTCAAATACCGCTGGACAAACAAGCTCGTAAAATTCATGAATGCATTTACCTCTGCCTACTCCTTCAAATAATACAGATGAGAAGTAACGTTTTCTGTTTAATCTTATATTTAAAAATCAATTGCTGTTCGTTAGTGTCGCTAAAACTCAAGAACGGCTTTACCGATTTGGTTAATTTTAGTTTTGAATGATTTTTCGCAGTCCAGAAAAAGTTTAAAAGGTAAAAAATATGATGAAATTGAAGGGAAATTGTAAAAATAACTTTTTCATTTTACCATACAAATAGTCTGTATCTATCAAACCTTTGACACATTATTTCGTTCTGAGGCAATACGAAGTTTGCCGACTTAAGTGACAATGGCGGGTCAGCCAGTTAATCAGGTAGTTAATATATTTTTTAAACTGTACTGTGTAATTTTATACTTAAATAGAAATACATTTAAAAAACTGGTTGCCTGTAAAGTCGGTTTTACGGGCGAAGATTTTACGTGACAACGTCTTTTTCTCGGTAGAAAGGCATTCGCCGGTCCGGCTGGCCTCTCTCTCGTTCGGTGACTCATCGTTACGTTACCGGGCGTTACACTTTTTCATGAGTGACTCCGAGCCGCAACCTAAGTTAAGACGTTGTCACGTCAAAAGTCACAAAACTAAAAATTAACTATGCTAATTCAAGTCCGGGGCCTCCACTTATTGTTGCCAGTTTATTACAATTGTAAGTCATGCGACATCAAACAGACGTGATATTTAATACATCTTGTATTATATAATAAACATATTTTTATGTTAAGCTGTTTTTCAAGTAAGTCAGTAAATTCAATTATAACATGAATAAAATACACTGAATGTGAAAGTGATATCTCAGCTACGTTTTTTCTTTTGATTACTATTTCAGTGAAATACAGGCAAAACTTCGAGAACCTAATCTATTTCAATTACCGTGGGTAATGTAAATCACGAGAGCCTTTTATCACAAAGAAATATCAAATAGAAAAGTAAATTATTTTTCTTCAGAAAATCACAGCCAAATAAAGCTTACGGTTCTGAATAGCTCAAGTGCCAACAAAAGTGTTGTCTGTGATTTCGTATCGATAGCGGATTGATCGGAAGATTAATATGTCGATAGTTTCAATAGAATAACACAATTGACGAATTTAAATACCATCCATTGAATTCATAACGTTGCACTAAGTAATAGTAAGTTGGTGGAGTCCCAGTGTAGGAGCTCGTGGGCGTAGGCACCACCGCATTACTTAATATATCTGCCGCTTAGCGGTAGTATTCAGCACTGTCGTGTACCGGTTAGATGGTAATGTATAGCCCCGTAATGACTACTGCGGAGACATAACAACTAAAGTCTCAGGGGTGGCACCGCTTCTGCATTTGGGTCTCTGGTTTTGTGTGGGTGTCTATAGGCTGCAGTCATCACATAACATCAATGTGTTCTGTACTACATACTTGTTTTCCATCTCATCATATAAAAAAATATTACAATAGTTGGTACATTTTACGGTTTAAGTTACGAACCATAGCTATTATTCATAATAATTTGACTTCAGGCGAGACTCGAACTCGCGGCCTACTGGGAGAGCGGCTGGACTAGATTCCCAGTAGGCCGCGAGTTCGAGTCTCGCCTGAAGTCAAATTTTTCTTTCCATTTTTCTTAAAATAAAATATATTTCACAAGCATGTTTTAATGCGAAATAATATAAAACAATTATTAAGGGTAAGAGCGACTTCTTTACGATATTCAATAAACTGCAAAGTCTATTATATCGATTGCCTAACTAGCATAGTTGGCAATAGATGGCGCTGCTGCTTCCATAAAGCAATGCAATAAATGTGAAGGAAAGATTTGACAAATCGGACAGGACTTCAGTAGCTCAATTGGAAGAGCGGCTGGACTAGATTCCCAGTAGGCCGCGAGTTCGAGTCTCGCCTGAAGTCAGATTTTTCTTCCTATTTTTCTTTAAATAAAATATATTATTCATAATGTTCTAAACGAAAATTCAATATCATTCAATATTATTGACAATATCGCGCGGCTTGAAATATCGTAAATTTAAAAGGTGTGGCGTTACAGGAATTATAACTGAAATTTAAATACGTATTTGTCACTTAGGATATCAATCAAACAGGAGATGTCCTGATGACCGATGATTTTTCGACGGATAAAAACTATGAAAAGGAAAATTAAAAATTGTTAAATAATTACGTCGATACTATCGACTAGCCTTTCAATGTAATATCATTGTTCAGATTAAAATTATCGATAGATAAAAAGTGGGTTATTCGGCAAACCTCTAGTTTGGATATAAGAAGACACGAAAATAATTCCAGATATGCCTTAGATAAAAAACTAGATAGAGCTCGCTCTGTAACGGAATCCGGTCGGGGGCGGTCAATCGAAAAAGGTAGCACCTGACAGACCCCATTTTGTGGAGGCAATGAAAAAATATTAATTCGCGATGGAAGTTTTACGTCAGTAAATTTACTAGCCGTTGCCCGCGAATTCGTCCGCGAGAACATTTATGACTTTTCAATATCTATCGGACGAAGTCGTGGGCGCAGCTAATATAAAAGCCTAAGTTACTCCTTATTACATAAACTATCTGCCAGTGAAAGTCATGTCAAAATCGGTCGAGCCGTTCCCGAGATTAGCCCTTACAAATACAGACAAACAGACAAAAGTTGAAAAATAATAATATAAGTTTTTGCATATTATGTACCGTGTATATATACATATGCATTTAGTAAAAAGCGGTTATTTTCATATTTCAAACAGACACTCCAATTATATTTATTTGTATAGATGTATAGATAAACGGCTCTAACTTCAGGCGAATGAGATACAATAATCACATTATTGTATGTGATGTGATATAATTTTATTGGATATATTCTCTGTTTAAGTAAATTACCGGCAATTTAAAACACTCTGGTGATTGAACACGTCGCTACTGAAACTCAGGTTCAGGATTTGATTCTCGGGTCAGGGAGGGTGTTCAGGGTGTAATGATGGGATTTATGAATGGAAATCATTCGCATTAGTTTGCTCAGATTCTAGAATGCCTGTGTAAAATTAAATTAATAAAATTATGTCTGTAATTGTAATATTTATTTTCGCAATAACACATGCGAGTAAACTTTAGAAATTAAAGAAAAAACCGGAAAGAAAAATTTTTCTTCCGGCAGGAATCGAACCTGCGACCTCAGGATAACCAGTCCAGCCGCTTTGTTTATGTTTGAACCAACGTATCTGATAAGCGTATGCGACGACAGTCGTATGAATATGTTTGAAAATTTCAGTCGTATCAATTACAAAAAGAAAACTGAAGTCTTTATAAACTTATCAATAAGACCTGGCGAGTTTTTTTTGATGTTATGGAAATGGCAAACAAGCATGAAGTTCACGTTGATGTTAAGTGATGACTGCAGCCTATAGACATCCACACAAAGACCAAGGTCAAAATGCAGATGTGTTACCACTCCTGAGGCCTAAGGTGTTATTGCTCTATGCCGGAAATTACAGAGCCGTACAAGTAAGATACTCTTAGTATTATTCAAATAAAAGGTATGTAACGATAGAAAATCTATCAATAACTAGCTGTTGCCCGCGGCTTCGCCCGCGTGGATTTCGTTTTATAAATAATTTTAATTTTACAATCCCATGGAAATGTCCTAATCAAGTTTCCAGTCCCGAACCTATATGTGGAGTACTTATTCACGTCTATAACTTGAAAGTTTAGGGGTGATTTTGACAAAATACTAAAACACGTACCTATTTTTTTATTCCTAACAGAAAGACTGGAACATCACTTTTCGAGTCTCTAACTTAGACACTACCAAAAATCCCACACAAATTTTAACCTCAATTCCATATAAACTTTTAGTCCATTTCACTTAAACAGATCATTATTACTATTCCTAATCATGAGCCTGTATACCAATTTTTATACTGTTTAGTTCAGGATTGAGAAACTTTCCATAAAAAAATTACCACTTCATTTTCCGCCTAGGACAGGATTTGTCCATTTCGTCTACACATATCAATTTTTATTGTAATCCAAAATATTTATACCTGTTGTCATATAGTCCTTTATAATAGGTTGGGGAAAAAGTCTTTTCGCATTATAGTATGTATGATCTTGTAATAAAATCTCTTTGGCTGTAGTATTTTTATCTGGCTGGTTTTGGTATCATTGAAAGTTAAAATTTTAAAGAACATAATTCCAAATTCAAATTAGGTAAATGTGTGATTTTAATTTGTTTTTCGTACTGTCAAGATGAGTGAATGTAATGAAGAAATTCGATACATTTTAAAATTTTACTACAAAAAAGGTAAAAATGCAACGCAAGCCGCGAAAAAAATTTGCGATGATTATGGACCTAGTGCAGTGTCTGTGAGAGTAGCACAAATTTGGTTTAAGCGTTTTCAATCCGGAAATTTTGATGTCAAAGATGCACCTCGCTCTGGTCGCCCTATGACGGATAAAATGGATGCCATTTTTGAAAAAGTGGAGCAAGATCGACATATCCGTAGTTACGACGTAGCTGAAGAACTGAGAATTGATCACAAAACAGTTTTGGTGCATTTGAAAAAAGCTGGGTACAAAAAAAAGCTCGATATTTGGGTACCTCACAAGCTCACTGAAAGAAACCTAATGAACCGTGTACTCATTTGTGATTCTTTATTACGACGTAATGAAACCGAATCATTTTTGAAGAAGCTGATAACTGGTGATGAAAAGTGGATCACGTACGACAAGAACGTGCGAAAAAGGTCGTGGTCAAAGGCCGGTCAGGCTTCACAGACTGTGGCGAAACCCGGGTTAACTCGCAATAAGGTGATGTTGTGTGTGTGGTGGGATTGGAAGGGCATTATTCATTATGAGCTATTACCACCAGGCAGGACTATCGATTCTGAACTCTACTGCAAACAACTTATGAGATTAAAGTGGTGTTTCATCATGATAACGCTAGACCTCACACATCTATAGCCACTCAGCAAAAATTAAAAAAGTTTGGCTGGGAGGTGTTAATGCATCCGCCGTATAGTCCTGACCTTGCACCTTCAGATTTCCACCTGTTTCGGTCTCTTCAGAATTCTTTATGCAATGTTAGGTTAACATCACGAGAGGACTGCCAAATCCACTTGTCGCGGTATTTTAATGAGAAGTCCCAAAATTTTTATAGCAATGGGATCATGTCCCTACCTACAAGATGGCAAAAGGTTATCGAACAAAATGGTCTATACATACTTTAGTTAAATTTAAATAAACTATATTAAAAAATGTTTTGAATTATCTTAAAAAATGCGAAGAAACTTTTTCCCCAACCAAATTTATCTCTAAAAATTCTTTCTTATACATCATGAAAGTTAACAAATTTTAAGTCTCTAGGAACAGTAGTTTCTAGTAACATTTTCGTATACAATTATAAAATCAAAAGCAAATAAATAATCAATGTAGAATCAACCGTCTAATTCAGAGCATAGGTAGCGCGGCCGCTGCCCCGACGACTTAAGTGCAGACCAAAAAGACAGCGTTAGCGCATTTTAAAAAACTTGTGACTCCATCCATCAAAGGTCATAGGTAACACAGCTTCTTGTCTTTTGCCAAGAGTATTGATAGTATCTGTTTTATTTATAGGTAATGCTTTATCTTTTTTTTTGTACCAAAGAGCCTGTTCACTAATATTCCACCTTGAAAATTGCGGTAAGTCCCATACAAATTTCTATTACCCATTTTCAGGGGTTTGAGGAAAGATTTCAAAAAAAAAATTGAAGTACGTAACATACGTACATAACATAAAGAGCCTGTAAACAAGTTTTGAAGCAAATTTAAAAAAAAACATTTTTTCTGGTGGTTGAGCTCCAGTGAAGGAGCTCGCGGGCGTAGGTACCACCGAATTACCTTATATACTTGCCGCTAAATGGTAGTGTTCGGCACTATCGTGTTCCGGTCAGGTGGTAATGTACGGCCCTGTAATTTCCGGCACAGAGGCATAACATCTTAGGCCTCAGAAGTGGTAACGAAGTTTAAGGGGGTGGGGCAGATTTCTAAAAAAAATAATTCACTAATAAGCAATTGTTGTTTTTTTAGTAACAAAGAATCCGCATACCTATTTTTGGCTTTCCAGCTTGAGCACTGCCGTAAGCCCAATACCTTCAAATCCACCCCCCATTGTAAAGGGATGGGGTAGATTTCTAAAAAAAAATGATGTACGTATTGTTTGTTAAACTCAAAGAGTTCACATACCGAGTTTTAACTTTCTATCTTGAAAATTGTGGAATGCTCCATACAAATTTCCACCCCCTATTTTAGGGGGATGGGGATAATATAAGGAGACAAAAAGTAGCCTATGTTCTTTCTCAAAGTCAGCTCTACCTCTGTACCAAATTTCATCAAAATCGCTTCACTCGTTTGGACATGAAAAGGTAACAGACAGAAAGACAGACAGAGTTACTTTCACATTTATAATATTATATATAGTAAGGATTTTACCACTCTAGAATAAATATAAGTATGAAAATTATTTCAGTTATGCCTAAGATAATAACTAGATAAAGCTCGCTTCAAAACGAAAATCGGTCGGGGGCGGTCAATCGGAAAGGGTAGCACCTGAGAGACCCCATTTTATGGAGGCAATGAAAAAATATTTATTCGTGATTACACGGTTTTATGTGTGTATTTTATTTGTTAGTTGTAACTCCGACTTTGAATGAATTAGATCTTATAATGTGACATCACTTAGACTGGGTTAAGTAAAGTTAAGGTTTTATCACATTTTTTCGCATTAACACATGCTTGTGAAATATATTTTAAAAGAAAAATGGAAAGAAAATACCACACCATACTGCCACCATAAGGCAATGCAATAAATGTGAAGGAAAGATTTGACAAATCGGGCAGGACTTCGGTAGCTCAGTTGGAAGAGCTGCTGGACTAGATTCCCAGTGGCCGCGAGTTCGAGTCTCGCCTGAAGTCAATTTTTTTTTTCCATTTTTCTTTAAAAGTTAAAGTTATTGTATTATTGTAACATTTCACATCCTTTTCTCACTTAAAAAAATCTGTCAAAGTTAGAGAAGGATGTGAAATGTTACAATAACTTTCACAAATATCTTATTGCATCTCAGGTTTAGCTTTAATAGATGTATGCTTTCTCTGTTAAGGTTAATTACTGTCAAATCATGCTGCTACTGCGGGTCAATATTTAGGATTTGATTCCTGGGTCAGGAAGGAAGTAATAGCTTGTAGTACGGTTGAATTGAGATATATTGGATAAAAGTCACATGAATATCTTTTTTTTGTAATGGAAGTGGCAAACAAACATACAGATGTTAAGTGATGACTGCAGCCGGAAATCATAGGGCCGTACATTACCATCTGACCGTAACACGATAGTACTGAACACTATCACTTAGCGGCCTAATTTCTGATGCTGATATTTACAGGCTAAAGTATTAACTTACCAACAAAAAAAATATATATTAGTTTTATATTTATAAACAATATTCTTCTTTCATGGGAATATAGAGATCAGAATCATCTCTGTTAATGAAACGGCCTTCGTCGGGGATGTCCATTGTTGACATCATAATAATCTGATCCGTTATCCTCATATCATGTTACATTGAAGACCAATATTTTCTTAGCACAACTGTGTACCAATTACATTGTGTACCAATATTGTCTCGGTATAAAAAATTGTGGAATCGAGTAATCTTTATTTATATGGGGCCAATGCGAACCCCGAACCTTTGTTGACCCCGGAAATTCGTCTAACACGTAGAGGTCCTTTCTAGAATTTAGATCTAATTAGTTTGTTGTATTATAAACCGTTATCACTGATAGCCCCGACCCGATAATCTAACCCAGGACCTCCAGCGTAGTAGTAGTGGCCTGCTACCACTAGGCTACTGAGGCAGTTACCACCAGTGATTAATGCGGTAATATTCACTACCGCTCTCGCTCTATACCACTGGATCTATTGTGAAGCTGATACTGGAACTGGCTAATCGATACTTTAACTAATGATTACTAAACCAACTCTAACTTAATTACTGAGTTAAATAACGCACAGAATCAAAATATTGTAACGTTAATGTTATTTCAATTAAATGATGGCTGGACATTCATTCACAGCCTGTTATTTTAGGAAACAGACTCTTTGCACATGAAAAGATGCAATTAGGATCAACGAATGTTAGTTTAATTAAAATGGAATCCCCACAAATGTTGAGAGAGCTAATATATAACTTTTTTAGGTGCTTATTGAAGCAAAAACATTACATTTCCGCCAAATAATAAAATTATGTGCGATCGCCAATCCGCCTGCCAAGCATAGCGATTATGGCATAATAATAATAACAATAGCATTATACGTCCCACTGCTGGGCACGAGTCTCTCCCCTTTTTGGGAGAAGGCTTGGAGCTTACTCCACCACGCTGCTCCATTGCAGATTGGTGGAGGTGGGAGGGTTAGTGGCCAACCCGCTGTCGGATATTTTCAAACCGTCCATAAGGCCTCCGACAAGGTTTATCGACTGCTATCTATCGATATCAACCGGTAGTAAAGTAACTGGGACCGACGGCTTAACGTGCCCTCCGAAGCACGGAAACGCGCATTTCATTTCCCACTAGCGGTCACCCATCACACTACCCGGCCGCGCCGGTAGTGCTTAACGCAGTAGACCGCTTAAGACCTTCGATTATGCAGATTATATATATTAAGCAAATTCAAATCTTTCATTAATTTTGGGACATCCACTACAATGAACAATACATTATCATATTATTATTGATTTCAAGAACACCGCCCACTTCAATTTTTTTTTTTTTTTTTTTTTTTTTATGTAACAAAAGTGGCAAACAAGCATGCAGTTCACATTGATGTTAAGTGATGACTGCAGCCTATAGACACCCACACAATGATCATAGGTCAAAATGCAGATGCGCTGCCACTCCTGAGGCATTAGGTGTTATGCCTCTGTGCCGGAAATTACAGAGCCGTACATTACCACCTGACCGGAATACGATAGTGCTGAACACTACCATTTAGCGGCAAGTATATTAGGTAATGCGGTGGTGCCTACGCCCGCGAGCTCCGTCACTGGAGCTCTACCACCAGTAAAAGTACAGTCAATCAAATTTCATCAAAGTATATTCAACATCACCTGTCCTTTATATTGGCTTCTCACATAGAGCAACGCGGGCCACCGGCCGCCGCGGCCGACCGGAGGGGAGTACCCATAGCGTTTATTACCGATGCAAAACAGTCTTGTCATTTTTTGCGGGGGGAAATGCGTATGACACACACACACTACAAAAATCATCTATCACAGTGATTCCCAAAGTGATCCCCTGGGGTCTATTAGAGACTCGATGGGGTCTACGTATATATAAATAAAAATGGAATATATGGGAAAGTGATATAAATGTCAACAGGGGGGTCCACCGAAACCAGAAAAAAATTGAAAGGGGTCTACAAGAAAAATAGTTTAGGAACCTCTGGTCTGTCACTACGAATCTCACACCTTGACTTTCACAAAATACATAAAAAATTTCACGCACACATTTAAACTTCTAGGCGACAGGGATAGGCCCATTTGGGCTTGTATTTTGATAGAGGGGAAAGCCAGCATTTGGCTACTCCCCTCCGGTCCGTCGCAACCGGTGGCCCGTGTTGCTCTATGGCTTCTCATAAATACTAATATCAGGATAGTTATTAATGTATCAAAATTATAATGGGTTTACTGTAATTACAGAGTACTTGTAGCGGCTTCTTTTTTGTGATTGATTTTAGGTTTTAATTTCTTTTTGGGATGTTCTAGGTAGTAATTATGGTAATAGTATAGGTTTGAGTATAATTTATAGGTTAAAATTATTTGTAACATGTAACATTTTACAAATAAATTTACTAAAGCAAAAATTTGTTTCTTTTCAATGTTATAATAAAGCAAATGTCAGGTAATTAGTCGATAACTTTTTGGTATAAACAGGTATGACAAATACATACTTTACATCCATTTTTCAGATGCGTCAATGATTTGCTACTCCTGAAGTTGTTTAAGCCTCAGATAACAAAACTCCCCAATACCAACAAAACCTTACTATAATATATCGTTACTGAATATACCCGTTTTGTGGTAGGTAGATTCGGTAACCCTGTAATTTCAACCGTGCTCATCTTTACCACCATAAATAAATACTTGATACAGAGCTCTTGCTGAAGCAAGTGCTTTTGAAAGCCAACTGAAAGAATATTTTATTTGGATATAAAGTGGAATATTTCCTTCGTACATAAAATTTTTACGCGAACATTTCGATGTCTCCAATATTTTATGAAGCATATATTTTTATAATAAAGAACATCCGATTACATTGCTGTATATATTTTGAGAGATTTTTATGTCGTCTAGTTTATAACTTCGTGTTGTTTTATGGCAATGTCACACTGAATTTTGATGAACATTCGAGTTACAACTTCTTTAAATCATAAATAAAAAGCTAAATTACTGTGGTAAACAAAGGCCAAATCAGTTCCTGCTATATATTTTTAGAAGGCCATAATATTTCACGATCGAATGGAACGTATCCTTATCATACAGAATACGTACCATTTATGACCCCAAAATTCACTCGGTATTAAATCCCATATTTCAGTTCAAACTTCTTGAGATCCTTCAGGAACATTTCCAAAATATTATACCTACGGAAGTGCCACTGTGAGTCTTCTTCTTAAAAAAAACTTTAAGAGTTTACTCTCCAATCAAACAGTTAAAGCGGGGTATTAATTTTCAAATACAGTACTCAACAATTAATATTGCACATCGAGCCTGCAAAGAAACGATTGACTCTTTTCTTCGTAGAGCGTTATCTCTGTTACACACTACCTACGTAAGCACCGACAGTCCGGTATTGGTCAAAACTTAATTCGAATGGTCGACAAACGTCAAATAGGTACGGTGCGAAAGAGATAACGCTCTATAGGCCCAAAATAAGCCGAAGTCTCCTTCCTAAGCTCGATGTGTAATATTTATTATTGAGCACTGTATATACATATGACGGTAGACTTTGGACAACACAAGTGAAAAATGTGGATTAACAATGTTACTCACACTTAAAGCAATTCTTGCACAATTCCAAGTAATTTTGTTGAACTCAAAGAATGTGTGTTTCCTACACCTACCCCGATTTTTTACACGTATTTACAATTCACCCATCTTTACTATTTTAACATTTTAACTAGCCTGACAAAATTTAGGCATAAATAAAATTTTTCGTAATTTGAACATCTACTTGACTTTTGGTCCTATGTCCCCTGGATGGGACAGAGGGCGTCCACAGTGGTTCTCCATCTCGATCGGTCTTGCGCCTCCCACTTAATTTCGCTCCAACACTTTCCGATTGGACTGGACTGGAACTCCCAAGGAAAGCGAAAGCGTGGTCGTTCGAAACAGATTTGGCGCCGATCGTTTACTGACGACGTGAAGAAGATCGGGCAATTTGAACATCTACACTAGTAGTGGTGCTGACATCCTCGAGTTCTGACACTGGAATTCTACCACTAGCGTTGAATCTCTACCACTTATTGAAATATTTTGCCTCCGGATTTTGCTACTGAAACATGAAATACGAGTAGTACCTTCTGAAATATCATTTAGCAAGCAGCTTTTTCGTGATCAGTTAATCAAAGTGAAAATGCACCTGGGTTCTCTATTCAACACACCACCACCCTAAACAACGCCCAAGTTCTTTGTTAAACAGTAAAACCAATGGGTTCGATTAGGTACACGTAACACCAATTCAATTTATTGTTCGGTCCACCCCTATGCTGTTTTGACGGCGCCGGTGAAAATTTTATTTCACAATTGAAATGGGGAAGTTCTTTTTTATTTTCAATCGGCGGGAAGTTTTATTCCCTTTAATTTTTTTCAACAAACGCTCAAATTTCATCCACCTTTAACAATAACGGGAATCATGAGAATTGTTAAGAAAAAAACATATATTTTTTAATAATAACATTTTGGTTTCAAACATTTTTAGGGTTTCATAATTCCGTTTAAAATTCGTATCGTGTAATGAAAAACAAGGATTGTTTTTGGGTTTTTAGACTAATGATTTTTGTTTTATTATAATTTGTTTGTTTTCGCAACACCATTTGTTGTTATGAGTTAAATATTTAACAGAAAAAGAGGAAAGACAAATTTCAGGTCAGTTCTTCAATGGACTAGTAATTCCAGTGTTTGTAGTAATTTCGGGTTTGAACCCGGACTTGAGTCCCGCCTGAAGTCATTTTTTTCTTTAAATATCAATCAATAATTTCGATTCTGAGTCAATAAGGATCCATGACCATGGTAGCTGGAAAGCGACAATGGGTAAGTAAGGAAGTGTTTGTGGACACGTATTGACACGCGAAATATAATTTTCACAATGAATCCTGCTAGGTCTTCGTATCAAATAAGGGATAAACAAACAGGAAAAAAAATATTATAACTGTTTAGCTGCTTACGGGGCTTTTTTAATCTGAGTTAAAAAAGCCCCAGAAAGCTTCAGAAAAAAAAGATTTTTTTAGAGACGATCAAAGAAACAGGTTATTCAAAGAAGCTTAAAAATAACAAAGTAAAAATTAATTGATGCTTCACCTACATAACAACTGTTATTTAATCGTGTTATTAATGACCTACCTATTCTCGAGGGATACAACTGGCGACAAAGCTTATATTCTGCGCTAAACAGAACCAGGCTAACTAAATGTCACACTTATACGAGCAGTGTACAATCGAGCTGTGAACGAGGTCGGCACCGACACGCGACTTCCGAATGACATGGCGTTTATGGATTTTAAACCCTTAATTTATAAAAGTTGAGATAGTTCAATAAATATACCCTCTCCTATTCACTTGACTACGTAAAATTTCTAAAAATAATCTTTCTACTTCCTATAATTTATTAATTAAATAGTCAATTTTTCTTTTAACCGACTTCAAAAAAAAAGGAGGATGTTCTCAATTCGTCCGGATCTTTTACTCGTACTTAATTTGCAAGCAGATATGAAGACTTTTTATCCAAATAATAAAAAAATGGCCTAAAAAGTTTTATTTTATTGATTGGACGTATGTACGCTCATCCCAAGACAACCGTCTACATCGCGGGGAATCGGCGAAGGTGGTAATGTACGGCCCTGTAATTTCCGGCACAGAGGCATAATACCTTAGGCCTCAGAAGTGGTAACGCATCTGTATTTTGACCTCTGGTCTTTGTGTGGGTGTCTATAAGCTGCAGTCATCCACTTAACATCAATGTAAAGTGCGTGCTTATTTGCCACTTTCATTACATAGATAAAATTACGATAGGGCAATTTAGAAAAGGTTACAAGTGCAATGGATTTTTTTTTTTTAATTTATGGCATCGCTTTTAATGCATATTACCAGTGTCAAGTAAAACGATATTTCGTATTCGTAATAAGCAGCGTAAAAGTCAGAGTCAGTCAGTCAATTTATCAGTCCGTCAGTCAGAGTCACAGTCAATAATTCGAGTAAAGCGATGGCTACCTTACCAGAACATTTACAATGAAGTTTTGGAGTCAACCTGAAAAAACATGTTTTGCGCACTGTTATTCAACTTCACTATACACGAGCACTGTAATAAACCTATATTAAACAAAATGCCACCAACTTTATTTAATATAACTCAAAAATACACCAAGATAATGAAATAAAATAAATGCACCACACGCATCTTTCAAGCTTCCCGCCAAAACTCGTGCAATGGGTTAAATAGTAGAGTTCTACGATAAAACTATCGCTATTGTAATCGCCAACCTGCATGCGAAGCGTGGCGATTATAGCATATCTCTCCTAAAGATGCAATAGGTTATTTTTAGGGGACAGTCTAAGTAATGGACGTCATCCCCCTAAAATCATGACAGTAGAACAAATAAAATAATACACGCTTACACTCACACATATAAACCTGTGTCGTGGATGCCGTTGTACACACACAACACATACACAAACATCCAGACCCGAAACAAATATCTGTAGCCCATACAAATATTTGTCCCGGTGCGGGGATCGAACTCGCGACCCTTCGAATCAAACGGTCTTCTCACAACGCTGGACTAACCGGTTCGTCGATGATAAAGTTCAGTGCTCAACAATAAATATTGCACATCGAGCCTAGGAAGGAGACTTCGGCTTATTTCGGGTCTGTAGAGCGTTATCTCTTTCGCACCGTACCTATTTGACTCTTGTCGACCATTTTGATCAAGTTTTGACCAATACCGGACTGGCAGTGCTTACGTAGGCAGTGTGCAATAGAGATAACGCTCTACGAAGTCAAAACGAACCGATCGTCTCTGTCGCAGGCTCGATGTGCAATATCAATGGTTGGGTACTGTATCGCTGTAGACGTTATCAGTTAAAAATGATTTTATAAATAACTAGCTGTTGCCCGCGGCTTCGCCCGCGTGGATGTCGTTTTATAAATAGCTAAGTAGCCTATATTCTTTCTCAAAATAAGCTCTATCTCTGTACCAAATTTCATTAAAATCGGTTCAGTCGTTTGAACGTAAAAAGATAACAGACAGACAGACAGACAGACATAGTTACTTTCGCATTTATAATATTAGTAGGGATTTACTGAGATAGAGACAGTGTTTATCTCTCTAGCTATAATTCTTCGACGCTTTCGCACTATAATCTATTCTGAATGTATCATAGTAAGTTAACTGGAAGAAGATATACGAGTACATACGTGAGTAATATATGACCAAACTAAAGAACCAAACTAGTTGTTTGTTCAAAGACCTTTGTCGCGGTTGTCTAGGATTAAACGGAATACGGCGTCAGTGAGTGCGTGGAATTTTTTTTTTTTTTTTTTATGTAATAAAAGTGGCAAACAAGCATGCAGTTCACATTCATGTTAAGTGAAGACTGCAGCCTATAGACACCCACACAATGACCAGAGGTCAAAATGCAGATGCGCTGCCACTCCTGAGGCATTAGGTGTTATGCCTCTATACCGGAAATTACGTACATTACCACCTGACCGGAACACGATAGTGCTGAACACTACCATTTAGCGGCAAGTATATTAGGTAATGCGGTGGTGCCTACGCCCGCGAGCTCCGTCACTGGAGCTCTACCACCAGTAAAGTATGTAAAATATGTAAATGGCAAAGGTCTTTGTAATACATACTTAATCTTGTAATATGTGGCCATAGAACATAGAGCAACACGGCCCATCGGTCGCGGCGGACCGGAGGGGAGTAGCCATAGCGTGTATTAGCGATGCAAAACAGTCTGTCATTTTTTGCGGGGGAAATGCGTGCGACACACACTCACACAACAAAAGTCGTCTATTACTACGGAACTCACACCTTGACTTTACCAAAATACAGAAACAATTTCACCCACACATTTAAACATCTAGGCGACAGGTATAGGCCCATTTGGGCTTCTACGTTGACAGAGGGGAAAGCCTGCATATGGTTACTCCCCTCCGGTGTTTCTCTATGCCATTGAGTTACTCGGCACACCGGTCGCCGCGGACCGGAGGGGAGTAGCCATGCCGATTTTACGACGTTTATTACCGATGCAAAACAGTCTGTCATTTTTTGCGGGGGGAAATACGTGTGACACACACTCACACTACAAAAGTCGTCTATTACTACGAAACTCACACCTTGACTTTAACAAAATACATAAACAATTTCACGCACACATTTAAAATTCTGGGCGATAGGCACAGAACCATTTGGGCTTGTATTTTGACAGAGATGAAAGCCTGCTATATATATAGCTACTCCCGACCGGTCCGCCTCGGCCGGTGGCCCGTGTTGCTCTATGTATGTGACTTGCGGTGTGCCGTGTAGCTCGTGTCAAATTTTTGAAGACTGACACAATATAGCGTTCGAGTGTAGGAGCTTATAGGCGTAGGCACCACCGCATCACCTAATCTATCTGCCGCCAAATAGTAGTGTTCAGCACTATCGTGTTCCGGTTAGATGGTAATGTGGCCCCGTAATAACTATCAAAGAGATATAGTAACTAAGGTCTCAGAGTTGGTAAAGCATTTGCATTTTGACTTCTAGTCTTCGTATGTGCCAGCAGTCATCATTTAACATATTTTTTTTATGTATTGGAAGTGGTACACAAGCATACAGTTCACATTGATGTTAAGTGATGACTGCAGCCTATAGACACCCACACAAAGACTAAGGTCAAAACGCAGATGCGTTACCACTCCTGAGGCCTAAGGTGTTATGCCTCTGTGCCGGAAATTACAGGGCCGTACATTACCACCTAACCGGAACACGATAGTGCTGAACACTAGCATTTAGCGGCAAGTAAATTAGGTAATGCGGTGGTGCCTACGCCCGGGAGCTCCGTCACTGGAGCTCTACCACCGGTAAAAATCAATGTGAACTGAATGCTTTTTCACCACTTTTTGTCTCACAAATCTGGTCTTAACTTCAGAATACGAAGGTCACCAAGGTCACTTTGGTGAAATCTATTTAAGAAAGTCACCTCGATTTTAGTTTTTGAGAGCTTTATTCAATATAAATGTGTTGTTTTCCGATACTGTCTTACTAATGCTGACATTGTAATTTTTATTCTAGGTCAATATCTTACGATTCATTGTTGGGTGGATTTCGTTTGATACTGTGACGAAAATAAGAGACTTAAGTGTTGTGTAGGTAGATATGTGGGTATTGTGGACTATAACGAATGTATGTTCATTATATCGTAAGTGGAAAAGAAATACAAGTGTTTACGAGGGACGAGAATAAATATTTTGCAGAAATTGTTCCCTTTATTCCATGAACAATGATAAAACTGACCAAGTGCGAGTCGGATTCGCATTTACGGAGTGCCGTACTATTGAGAGAATTCTTATACTTCCTTAAGTACTACACACTTTTCATAAGTTTTCCTGTAATTTAATAGGTAAAGGATTATTTTCCATACATTTTCCAATTTTTCAAAATTTTAGTTTTAGTAATGTCAGATCAAGCGGGGAGAAGGGTAATTTCTCGCCAATTTTCTTTGATAACTTCAAAAAAGTATTAAAAATTTAAGAGATTTTTCCAATAACACGCGACATGTTTTGAAATACTTTTTTTTCTTGCGTAATTTATTCTACAATAGTTACCATCGTGTTTAGATTTTTTTTTGTCCCTGATAATGGGTGTGCCAAATTTCAAACCAATCGGCCCAGTATTTTCAAAGGAAACCGGCTGTGACAGACAGACTTCTTAGAAGGATTCGGTTTTTTTATTTTTTAGGCACGAAATCCTAAACAAAAACAACGGGTTGCACTCCGGGAGTCCGGCATTAATAATAACTTGAACATTAACGTTGTGCATTTTTGACAACGACAACTAACTAACTAACTAATATTGTACATCGGGCCTGCGAAAGAGACGATCGGCTCGTTTCGACTTCGTAGAGCGTTATCTCTGTTGCACACTGCCTTTATAAGCACTGAGAGTCTGGTATTGAATAATAAGATAAGGGTTTGTGGTCAAACCATTGTCGGATGTTTTTTAAACAGCCTATAAGGTCTCCAACAAGGTTTAATGACTGCTATCTATCGATAGCAACCGGGACCGACGGCTTAACGTGCCCTCCAAGCTTGTGCTCCAAGGCACGGAGACGTGCATTTTAATTAGCCACTAGCTGTCAGTAGAATCTACTACAAAATATAAATTACACGCTACATTTTACACTTATTAGGTGAAGTTAAGTGCAGGTTTGAAAGTTATGTTTGATGAGAAGCGGTCGGTGGATTATTATTTTTTATATGCCTCCAACACTTTTGCTTCAAAGTTCCCGATATTTCGGCTAGTCATGGAATCAAATTGACTTTGTAATATTGAAATTATTTTCTCTCGAATATTGTGTTTGTGTCAAAAAAGTGGCTCTACGTTGATATTATAGTGATTGACAGATCTATCAATTTAACCAGAAAAGAAATAAAGAAAAAATGTTTTATTTCGAGTAAGATTTTACAACCATTTATGAAAAGTCAAAAAGTCAATAAGAATCAATAATTACCTAGAGTGAATAACTATTACATAAGTAAAACAAATATTATGTTCATTTAAATAGTGATTAAAAACTTACAGTTAAAATATCATTAAAAAAACTCCTTCCTTCCAAAAATAAATTAGAAGAATAAGGAAAAAAATATCGTCAAAACAAAATCCAAGTTATTAATTTAGAAGAGTTCTAAGTGCATTCACTACTGAGAAGAACTCCGCTACCCTTGTTGGGTAGCGGAGTAGAAGCTCTTTAGGTATCAGGGGTGCGACCGCCTATCGACATTGCTATTGTCATTGTCATTGCTGTCAAATGTTCATGTCAATTTTTGCTTTAACTAAATAACAATAATCAAAATAATCTACCATTCTCGCTTGTTTCTCACCTACGAAACCATGAAAAACGATCAAATTGTCACTACTTCTTTTAAAGAAGCTACAAATCGACATTAAAATTTGACAGCAATGACAACGACAATAGCAATGTCGTTAGGCGGTCGCACCTTTGGACATAGTATTTCAGTACTTATGATGCATAATTGCTGATCAAAATAAGGTGTGATATGGGATAGGTGCAAGGGTACAAAAGCATTGAGAAACATGAACAGGTCGATCAAATAGGCAGATTTAGCCTTAATACTAAGTAAGTCGGCCCATACTGTCCTTAGGGCTGTTTGCCGCAGAACGACATCTAATAGAATGGACGCCCAGGGACAGATGCATTCTAGAAGGTTCTTAGGGGTCGACACGACTTTCTACTAGAACATCCTGTGCATAATGGAGAAATTTTTAAACTTTTTCTTTTTTATGCAAGAAAGCGAACAAGCATGCACCTCACATTGATGTTAAGTGATGACTGCAGCCTATTTAAAAAAGCTTGGATATTATTAGCTGGAAATAATGTGCGTGATATTATGTTTTAAAATAGACACGCTGGTAATTTACCCTAACCGCATTATTTACGGTCTGTATGACAAAATTATCCATTCAGCTAACTGAAAATTATTGATGATTAACCCGTAAACAGGTGCTAGTTATGAGTGTTGCTTTTAAACATCCCAAAACTAAAGTGAGAGTTATGCGGACAGCTAGATTTGAATTATTCAAAAAGAATTCATCGCGTTCTTGGTGAAGTTCAAAAGAAGATTGTCACATTTCAAGGAATAATAATGATTTTGAATAATTATGAGTATAAGCTCATTATCAATACTATACTCAATTATGAGTATAGTATTGATAATAATAACGTAACTTCACGTTTGTAATTCCCGAAGGGGTAGGCAGAGGTAAATGCATGCATTCGAGCATACATGCAAACACCCACGATTCGCCGGTTACGTTTTGGCCCATGTAACAGGTGGCGAGTCTGTGGACATCTCCGGCAAGATTACCAACCTTCGAGGTACTTGGAAATTTCCAGCAAAATGGAAAAATCCCGATAGAATCAGAGATAAAAGACTTTAAACCATTATCTCTGATAACCCCCTACCCGGGAAATTTAACCCAGGACCTCAGCGTAGTAGTAATGGCCTGCTACCACTAGGCTATCGAGGCAGTTGATAATAATAGTTTGATTATTAGCATATTAAGGCAGTCACACTAAGGGCGAGATTCACAGACCGCACTTCGGCTTTACTTTAAGCCAAAATTTCAACGCTTGTTTTGTTTCACACGTGTGAAAATCCTTGTTTTACCTTTGAAAGCACAACTAAGTTAAGAATAAGTAGAGTAAAATAAATCAGAATTTGACGCGTTTATGAAACAATATAAACAACGAAAGATCGACTCGAAGTCAAAGTAAAGTCTTAGTACGGTCTGTGAATCTTGCAATAAGTATAATATATCACCAAAGACTATTGAACAGGCTTTTTGAAAAAGTACGGGAGGTGTGTTCCGCCCCTGACCGGGATATCTGGCGATCAACACTCTCTGTGGACCCCGTAAATCAAATTTTGGAACAGAGGGTTAGAGATGAATATCAGCGTCATGTTCAGAGTCTAGTATAGAGGTACAACAACTTAAACCTCAGGAGTGGCATCTACATTGAAACATCTGGATTTTATGTATGTTGATAGGCTACAATATTTATTGTATTTACATCGCCACTTTAAGACATAAAACATGTCAATTCAAGTTGACATACAATACTGTGAGGAAGCGTGCATGGCCCCGCGGCTGGTGTAGATCGTAAGCGATCGACTCGGTTAAGCGATGCGGGCGCGGTCGAGTGTGTGATGGGTGACCGCTAGTGACAAATTAAAATGCGCGTTTCCGTGCTTCGGAGGGCACGTTAAGCCGTCGGTCTCGGTTTCTATCGATAGATAGCAGTCGTTAAACCTTGTCGGAGGCCTTATGGGCGGTTGAAAACATCCGACAGCGGGTTGGCCACTAGCCCATGTCTCCACCGACCCGCATTGGAGCAGCGCGGTGGAGTAAGCTCCAGGCTTCCCCCAAAAAGGGGATATACTCGTGCCCAGCAGTGGGACGTATAATGGGTTGCCATTATGATTATTTTACTGTGAGCAATATCATATAAATATTTAACTTTAAAATTAACTATTAACGATACCCATACATACATTATATATCAACATCATGAGATAACTAATTATGAATGATAACACTTTTTAGTCATCGTGAACCTGTTTACTTAACTGTCAAACAAATTTCGTAATTCTAACGGATCACTAAACGTTCTACTTTTTGTCATTATCCGCCATCTTGCCACAACTCAAATAGTTTCAGCCAATGCGATCTCGTTACCTTCCCAATATAGTTCGACCAACGAGTTGGCTTTGTGCCAAGCACTGTGACGCGTAAAATATGGGATATAGAGAGGATCGCTCATTACTTAAAACGTTAATTTATTCAGGTTAATATATTTATGTAGATTTCTATCATTCATCATCATCACCTAATATACTTGCCGCTAAATGGTAGTGTTCAGCACTATCGTGTTCCGGTCAGGTGGTAATAGCCCTGTAATTTCCGGCACAGTGGCATAAACCTTAAGCCTTAGGAGTGGTAACGCATCTACATTTTGACCTTAGTCTTTGTGTGGTCGTCTATAGGCTGCAGTCATCACTTAACATCAATGTAAACTACATGCTTGTTTGTCACTTCGAATAAATAAAAAAAAATGCCCTAATCGTCACGCTTGGCAGGCGGATTGACCATCGTTCAGCGAGTGTTCAGCACAAGCGGGTTCCAGTTTAATGTATGAAGTACTATTACTATCACGGGTGGATAACAGACGACCTTACGCGCTCCGAGGCACGCGTACTACTGGGCATTTACTTACAGAAAGTACCCGATAGCAGCTGTGGATCGAAGCCGGACTTCAGGCTTCAGCTTCGCTATTGCAACCACTGAACCAGCATGGTAGTCAGACAACTTTTTCCCTTCTACTGCGGCTTTTTCTGGCCTACCATGCAGGCCGGCGTTGGGTGCCCTTAGGTTGGTTAAGCAAGGGCTTCGGTGGAGAAGGCACACATCGCCAATCTTTAAATAAAAATGTATTCCCTAAATATGATTTCTGTGTTCAAAATTAATTTATACCTCGATACCGTTCATATTTGGGTCACTAATTTATATTTGTGTACAAAATTTGTATCAGTTTGGTCAAATAGCAGGATAGATAAATAGACAGATACACAGACCGATAAATGATCTCTTCCGGGTTCCTTTTTTCTTTGCAGCATCCTCAATTAGTACCTGTGATGACGTCAGTAGGATGTGACACTTTACTTTTTGTAGGGTTTCGCAGTAAACAAGGAGCCCTTATAGTTTCGCCATGTCCCTCAACCAACTAAATGCTTGTTGTTAGAAATTATTCTATTCTAATTCAAACGTTACGGCAATAGTAGCTACATATAACGAAATTAAAAGAAAAACTATCACACTTTAGTTGGCTTTACAAGTTTGCGAGTAATAGTCGACCAAATGTATTTTACTAGAAATTTTGAACAATTCCATAGAAAACATTATTTTTCGTCATTACATTAATCCAACCTAAAAACTACGAAACCCTACACTGCACGTGGTCCGACACGCACTTGATCGTTTTTTTTCTAAAAATGTTTTACATATACAAAATATTGTTAGTAAAGAAAATAAAAATTGCCTATCCCGCGTATTTACTGTTACGTTAAAAGCTCAGCTGCGTGACGTAATTTACCATCCGTCGCTCTCAGAAATTCAGTACAACGTTTTTGAAATATTGTCAGTTCCATTAAGAATTTAAACTGTGACAAACTTTTAACAAAATCTAACCTATAACTAGGATTGCTCAAATTTGTTTTATTCAATTGTGAAAATTCTAATGTAATAAATGTCAATCCAATAGGATTTGAAGTATTATGAGTGAGTAATTTGTATAAGAAAAATGTCGTTTTTTTTTCTAGTAAAATCCCTGTCCACGTAATTGGTCTTTATTGATGTTTATTATCACTGATTTATGTGCGAATTAGGTCGAGCAGTTTTTTATATCATGAAGTGGCGAACAAACATACAGTTTACACTGATGGTAAGTAATACTGTAGTGTCCACCAACGCGCATTGGAGCAGCGTGGTGGCGTAAGATCCAGGCCTTCCCTCCCAAACAGGGGAGAGACTCGAGCCCAGTAGTAGGCGTGATTTTTCAGTCTTTATACACATTACCGTAAGATGGACAACATTTTAATGAAAAAAAAAAAATCCTTCCCAAAAAAAAAAAAACTTGCGGCCAAAATTTGATAGGTCAGTGGATATATATTCTCTAGATTATAAATATGCGTAAAAATAAGGTTTGCAGTATATCTGGATAAACGAAATGATTCTGCAGTGGCATCCTAACTTAATACACTCTAAAGGAAGTAAGGAACCTTTCAGTATTTAAGTTTTGCGAAATATTTTTATTACAAGCAACACATAGAGAGGAGACAGAAACTTTTTTTTAACATTGTTTAAAAACACGAAACAAAATAAACATAACAAGATGTTTCAAATACAAAATCATTTCATTAATCTTATACCGTCTAAAATAATTAAAAAATGAAGTCAGCCAAACCGTTGCTTTCACCTCAAAATGTTAACATCGAAAAGTCCGTAAAAGGTTTTCCGTGTTTAGACAAAAGTTGAATGACAACTCGCACTATCATACGTACGTGAATCCACTTTTCATTCCCATCCCGCACCTTTGCTCGCTAAAAGCCTAGCGTGATAGCGATACAGGTACTACCGATATTTCAAAAATGCTGGTTTAAAAATCCATCTGTGACGGATGACACATTACGCCATCCGTCACAGACGGAATTTCAATACAGCATTTTTGAAATATCGGTAGTTGCGTTCAGAGTTTTAACTGTGACAAACTTGCAACGAAATCCCGTCCTGCAATTGACAGTCGGAACGACACGAAAAAAGGTTGATCTCATCTGATAGGTGGAATAGTGCGTTCCCGTTTTTTTAGGAATCCGTATACAGTGAGAGTGTTGATGGTGCTATTATAATTGACTAGCGGCCCGCCCCGGCTTCGCCCGCGCTGCTCCGTTCCTATTAGTCATAGCGTAATGATATATATATATATGTAAAGAAATACTATTTCTTTCTTCGCAGTCTGTGTGTTTACTTACCATGAAGTTTGGTTATAGTTTTTAACTTTTTAATTGTCTGATTTTAAAGAAGAAACGAATTCAGAATGTCAGATGACAGATTTAAATACGAGTTGATTGACAATTGGATAATCAATGAAAATTTTAATATTATATTATTTTATGTTTTAAAAGTGAAAGAATAAACTTTCATTGTCGTTTCTTCTTTACAGGTTTGAGTTCATATTGTTTTATATTACCTAAATAAAATAGTCTCTGTATAAAAAAAACTAACAATAAATCTTCTTTACAGCAACACAAGGTTTATTTCTTTCATGTAGTAAAACAGACTTATAAAACGACAATTTTGTTTATAAAAAGATGCAAATGGAGCAGTTACGTTTTGAATTCACGATTTTACCGGCGAATGATGGAAAATCTAATATTTGTTGTGTAACCTCAATCACAACTAAAGATGAAAAAAAATTTGCTATACCAGAGGAATTACAGTCTGTTGGATTTCACGAAGAATTAATTGAGACAGCCGTGTACAACAAAGTAAAAAAATGGAGAAAAAGATAGACGAAGGTGAAAATGAAGGTAATAAATATGAAAACGAAAACAAAATTAATTTTAATGAACATATCAAAGAAGAGGAATTTGAAATAAAGGTTGGTCATTTAGATGATGATAAAAGGGAAGAAATAAATAAGCTAATACAACAATATCAATCAGTTTTTGCCAAAAACAAGTATGACGTGGGAATGGTTAAAGGATATGAAGCAAGAATAGATTTATTAATGGATAAATACTGCAGCAAGAGGCCATACAGATGCACTATAGAAGACAAAAAAGAGATAGCAGAACAAATAGCCGAATTATTGGATAATGCGCTTATAGAAGAATCTTATAGTCCATTCGCAGCACCAGTAACTTTGACATTTAAAAAGGAAGAAAATAAAAAATCAAGGCTCTGTATAGACTTCAGGGATTTAAATAAAATTGTAGTTCCGCAGGCTCAACCTTTCCCATTAATTGACGATTTAATGACAAAAACAAGAAATTGCAAATTTTTTACAAGCTTAGACGTTAATTCAGCTTTTTGGTCTATACCTCTACGAGTAGAGGACAGGAAGAAGACAGGGTTTGTAACTCAAGAGGGACACTTTCAATGGACTTGCCTATCATTTGGTTTGAAGACTGCTCCAGCAATATTTCAAAGAATATTGTGTAACATACTTAGAAAATATAAACTAACCGATTTTGCTGTCAATTATATAGATGACATCCTGATATTTTCAAACTCATTTGATGAACACATAAGTCACTTGAAACAGTTACTAGAAGCAATTCAAACGGAAGGATTTCGACTAAAATTTATAAAATGTACATTTGCATCAGATTCGGTAAAATACCTGGGACATATCATTCAATATAATTCTATCCAACCATTGAAGGACAATCTCATTTCGATAAAAGAATTTCCAGTACCAAAAACCCAGAAGAATATTCGACAATTTTTGGGAAAAGTAAACTTTTACCATAAATATATACCAAGGAGCGCAATAATTCTTGACCCATTACATAATTTGCTAAGAAAAAATCAAAAGTTTGTTTGGTCTGAAGAATGTCAAAATGCGTTTGAAAAAATAAAGAGTCTCTTGTGTTCACAGCCAATACTAGAAATTTATGATCAAAATCTACCAATAAATATTTATACTGATGGTTCTCTGCTGGGTGTTGGAGCAATTTTAAAACAAGTACAACTAGATGGTAAAGAAAAACCAGTAGCCTATTTTTCCAAAAAACTGAATGGAGCGCAAAAGAAGAAAAAGGCAATATATTTAGAATGCTTAGCTATTAAAGAAGCACTAAGATATTGGCAGTACTGGCTGATAGGTAAATCGTTTACAGTCTACACAGACCATAAACCATTAGAAAACATGAACTTAAAAGCTAGAACAGACGAAGAACTAGGTGATTTGACTTATTACCTTTCACAATATGATTTTAAAATCAAATATTCCCCTGGAAAAGATAATTTAGAAGCGGACTGTTTAAGTCGGAATCCTGTATTAGAACCAGAGGATAATCTAGAAGAACAACTGAAAGTTGTGAACTTAATTACATTAGAAGATATTGTATTAGATCAGAATCAAAATAAAGAAATACAGAGAAACAATAATAAAATAATCAAAAAACACAATTTATACTTCAAAAGAATTAGGAACAAAGAGAAAATAATAATAACAGAAGAATTCAGTATTAAATTTATAAAGCGAATACATGAAGATCTATGTCACATTGGAGTGGGACAAATGCTAACGACTATTAGTTCACTGTACGCAACAAAAAATTTAACGAAAAATATTAAAAATGTTTGTAGGAATTGTGAAATTTGCATAAAAAACAAAACAAGAGGACAACACAAATACGGATTAATGTCATATTTAGGCCCAGCGACAAGACCCTTTGAAATAGTATCAATAGACACAATTGGAGGTTTTGGTGGTTCTAGATCAACCAAGAAATACATACATCTTTTAGTGGACCACTTCACTAGATATGCATTTATTATAACATCAAAAACCCAGGGTGCACATGACTTTATAAAGCTAATAAATAAGGTCGCTGAAACCGAAGAGATTGGGATGCTCCTTACCGACCAGTATCCTGGAATAAACTCTAAAGAATTCAAGAAATTCCTTACTGACAAACAAATAACAATAATTTTTACAGCAGTGAATGCACCGTTTTCTAATGGCCTAAATGAAAGGTTGAATCAAACGATAGTTAACAAAATTAGATGCAAAATCAATGAAGATGGAGAAAACAGAGCGTGGACTACAATAGCACATGAATGTGTAGAAAAATACAATCAGACTAACCACTCAGTAACTGGCTATGCACCATGTTATTTGCTATACGGAACAGATGTTAAGGTTTTACCAAAAGAACTACAACAAGGAGGTATAAATAGTGACTGGATCGGAGATAAGAAAACAGCGCTTAATAATACCTTGAAATCACATTACTATAACAAAATGAGGTATGATAGGAATAGAAAACAAAGAGAATTCAGTGTGGGAGATCTAGTATATATAGAAAATGGGAATAAACTAAATAGGAAAAAGCTAGATGAATTGAGAATTGGACCATATAAAATAATTAAAAAGAAATCTAATACAATTTACGAGATAGATACAGGACATAGAAAAACAGAGTCAAATCTTTTTCATATCACAAAACTAATTCCAGTACAGATAACAGAGGATGAGAATGTGCAAGTATCAAATGGAGAACTGGAGTGAAAATTCACGGGTGAATTTTCTTCCCCATGGGGGGAGATGTAAAGAAATACTATTTCTTTCTTCGCAGTCTGTGTGTCTACTTACCATGAAGTTTGGTTATAGTTTTTAACTTTTTAATTGTCTGATTTTAAAGAAGAAACGAATTCAGAATGTCAGATGACAGATTTAAATACGAGTTGATTGACAATTGGATAATCAATGAAAATTTTAATATTATATTATTTTATGTTTTAAAAGTGAAAGAATAAACTTTCATTGTCGTTTCTTCTTTACAGGTTTGAGTTCATATTGTTTTATATTACCTAAATAAAATAGTCTCTGTATAAAAAAAAACTAACAATAAATCTTCTTTACAGCAACACAAGGTTTATTTCTTTCATGTAGTAAAACAGACTTATATATATATATATATATATATTATAGCCTTTCTCAATAAATGGGCTATCTAACAGTGAAAAATATTTTCAAATCGGATCAGTAGTTCTTGATATTAGCGCATTCAAACAAACAAACAAACAAACAAACTCTTCAGCTTTATAATATTAGTTTAAATGTGTATTTTTTTTGTGTAATAAGAGTGGCAAACAATCATGCAGCTCACATTGATGTTAAGTAATGACTGCAGCCTATACACCCATACAATGACCAGCGGTCAAAATGCAGATGCGTTGCCACTCCTGAGGCCTAAGGGGGTTGAGGAAATTATAGAGCCGTATATTACCACCTGACCGGAACACGAAATTGCTGAAGACTACCATTTAGCGGCAGTATATTAGGTAATGCGGTGGTGTCTATGCCCGCGAGCTCCGTCACTGGTACCCTACCATCAGTTAAAATTATCTGAAATTAATTTTTAATTTACTTAAAACGAACGTGCTTTTGTATTAATGTTCCCTTGCAGAAGTAAGTAGAAGCGAGGTAGAACTGGTAAATTAAATTACATTTTGACTGAACATTGAACACCTCGGGTTCAATGTTTGCACTCGTAAACTACAACTCTACCACCAGTAAGTATACATCGAAGATAAATATTGGGACACACTGAAGAGGCTCAAGTTTATTAAATTGCTCTTGGGATAAATATATGATATCGCATACGTCAGCATAATCAAAGATCGTGAAGAGCAAAGAATGTGCTAGTAAAATTTTGGTGGGTATTGCGAGAAAATTGCGTAACCTTTACAGAGAGTTGAACGTGGCAAATATCTTCCTGCTGACTCTACTTAAATATTAACACGGCGGTTATTTGGATGCCTGTAATCCACATCTATACATACAAATAAATGAAATTGGAGTGTATGCTTGTAATATTAAAATAACCGCTTTTTACTAAATGCATATGTATGTATACAGGGTACATATACCAAAACAACATTTTTTACAATTTTAATCTGTCTGTCTGTTTGGCGGGGCTAATCTTGGGAATGGCTGGACCGATTTTGACGGGACTTTCACTGGCAGATAGCTGATGTGATAAGGAGTAATTTAGGCTACTTTTATCTCCATACAACCATACATACATACATACCTACATACAAATAAATAGACTTTGAGTATCTCCGATTTTGACGGGACTTTCACTGGCAGATAGCTGATGTAATAAGGAGTAACTTAGGCTACTTTTATACTAGCTGCACCCACGACTTCGTCCGGGTAGATACTGAACAATCATATTTTTTCTCACGTGGACAAAGTGGCGGGCACAGCTAGTCTATCGATATACATAAGAACCAATTTCTTTTAGTTAGTCTTGCTGAAACTCGAGAACGGCAGGACCGATTTGGCAAATTTTGGTTTTGAAAGCCCAGGGAAGGTTTAAAAGGAAAAATAGTAAAAATGAAAAAATTGTAAGGGAAACCAGTAAAAAAAGGACTTTAATTTACTCATACAAATGGTAAGTACCTATCAAACCTTTGACACATTATTTAATTCTGAGGCAATACGAAGTTACTGGTGGTAGAGTTCCAGCTTAGGAAATCGGGGGGGCAGGCACCACCACGTTACCTAATTTATCTGCCGCTAAATGGTAGTGTTCAGCCCTATCGTGTTCCGATTAGATGGTAATGTACGACCCTGTAATAACTATCTCAGAGACATAATAACAAAGATCTTATGGGTGGCAACGTATCTGAATTTTGTACCTCTGGTGTGGCTGTCTATAGGTTGCAGCCATCACTTAACATCAATGTGGACTGCATGGTTGCTTGCCATGCCACCTTCATTAGATAAAAAAAGTTTGTAAGGTCAGCTAGGCATGCAATAGAGATGATGTTTTAACGCCTGACTCTGTTCAAACTAGAAGTAGGTTGTTTTAAAATTTGCGCATGTATACGGGGAAGAAAAATTAAATACGCTTTATTACGGCATGAGTACTGCTGCTTCTGTTTTAATAAAAAAGAGCAGTTATTTTTCGTAACACCATGTGAACAAAACGTTTTAAATTCTCTCTTTTAAATATATTTATGTTAATTCACTGAATTTATTAAATGGAATGGAATTTGTTATTTGGATCGCACCAGACAGCGGTATGTTGCTTATCCGACTATAGCTAAATTTAAAATGACGTTGATGTGTTTTCATAGAGCAGCACCGGAGGGGAGTAGCCATATGCAGGCTTTCCCCTCTGTCAAAGTAAAAGCCCAAATGGGCCTATACCTGTCGCCTAGATGTTTAAATGTGAGCGTGAAATTGTTTCTGTATTTTGTTAAAGTCAAGGTGTGAGTTTCGTAGTAATAGACGATTTTTGTAGTGTGCTTGTGTATCGCACGCATTTCCCGCCGCAAAAAATGACAGACTGTTTTGCATCGGTACTAAACGGCTACTCCTCTCCAGTCCGCCGCGGCCGGTGGTCCGTGTTGCTCTATGTGTATTTTATTTGATACTAGATGTGCCCGCGTCTTCGTCTTCGTAGAATTTATGATTGTTCAGTATCTATTCGGATGAAGTCGTGGGCGCAGCAAGTATAATATAATTCATAAATAAAAGGAGCCTTAGTTATTCTTTATTACATAAGCTATCTGCCAGTGAGAGTCCCGTCAAAATTGGACCAGCTGTTCCCGAGATAAGCCGGGACAAACAGACAGACAGACACAGCAGTTGTTTTTATATTACAGACACTCCAATTTCATTAATTTATAGATGAATAGATTTTTTATTTCAATTTATATTTTGCCTTGACTTCATCCACGTGGAATTTGGAAAAGTATACCTAGGCGTCTTTCATACCTACTTTCAATCTCCCTATTTGTTTACGGGTTTATTTTTAATCGACTTCGAAAAAAGGAGGAGGTTCTTCATTAAGTATCTTAGGTAATGCGCTGTTACTTACGCCCGCAAGCTCCGTCACTGGAGCTTTGAAGCAAAGTGTTAAGCTAAACTGAAACATCCGAGTCCAAATATCTACGTTAAGCGTTCATAAAACTCCTAAATGGATATTAATTTAGCTTTTAAATATTTGTAGCGTCCACTATATTAAGACGCCAACTAGTGGAATACAATGAAACCTCACAGTACTTGTCTAGTACGATAGATGGCGTGCAGTCGAATTACATCGCACATACGAAGTATTCTCAAGAGTTGGCATATATACAACTTCCCAACGTCAACCGTTGGGGCGCGGCCCGCCAGGCGCTACCACCTCGCCCGGTCGGAGGATCCTCCCTTTTCGCCGGAGGAACACTTCCACCCGTTCCTCCACATATTAATACATATTCTCTACTTCTACTCCCACTTGTATTTACATTCAACGTTTAGATGAATATTATGTTACAGGTATTTTTATGTAACACTAGTTACTCGCCCCGGGTTCGCACGGGTGCAATGACTGTATCTTCACTGAGTAACACAGTTCACATCGATGTTACGTGATGTCTGCAGCCTACAAATACTTACACAAAGACCAGAGGTTGATAATAATGCGTTGCCTCCCCTGAGACTTTAGTTGTTGTCTTTTTTATGTCATGAAGGTGGCAAACAAGCAGCACATTGATGTTAAGTGATGACTGCAGCCTATAGACACCCACACGAAGACCAAGGTCAAAATGCGTTACCACTCCTGAGGCCTAAAAGGAGATTACCACCTGACCGGAACACGATAGTGCTGAACACTACCATTTAGCGGCAATTACATTAGTTAATGCGGTGGTGCCTACGCTCGCGAGCTCCGTCACTCTATCACCAGTAGAATAGGAAAGTTATTACGGGGCTATACATTACCATCTAACCGGAACACGGTTGTGCTTAACACTACCTTTGACGGCAAATAGTCATAGTAATTTATTTGCTTATGAAGGTCTTAAAATTGGGTTGTAGTAATATTTAATTACCATTTTCTGGCACTGCAAAATTTCATATATATTTTTTTAAATGAAGTTATATAAATATAGATTAGGTAATGCGGTCATATCTACACCCTGCAGCTTCGTCACCAGAGCTCTACTCCCAGTATACACCGATGTTTACACCGATTAATATAATACAATAACAATGCTGTTAACAACATTGTTTCTCGGTATTTTATTAAATAAAACAGTGTATACTGCGGGCCATGCAGCGAATACTAGTGAGGATTACAGTTAAAACCGATTCTGCGGTTGTTTTTGGGTTTTTGTGGATTACGATACGTTAGATATCCATCCAGTTAACAAGTACTGAAAACCTGGGTAATGGTTCTCGTGTGCCCGAGTGAAGTAAAATATCAATGTTTTAGATTCGAATATTTTTTGCGTATTTTTAAAATGAAAAACGTAAAAATGCTTTTAATTTTAGATTTTTTAATAAAGGAGTAGGTAGTTATGAACATGATATTCATATTAAATTGGTAACATCAACATCGAGTTTCAAACACAAATTGAAAGTACTCCAATCACTTTTACCAAGAAGACATCTTATTTAACACAATTTAAAATTATTCAATTTCTGCATGTCTTTCCGGATGATGACATAAAATTTTTAATAAGAGCCATTTAGATGGAGAGAGTTTCTGGTACGTTTGGTTCGAGAAGATCGTACGCTACTGTCACGAGCAATAATCGCCATAACATAAACGTGTCAAAATGTTTACACACAGGCAAGAACTAAAATCTCGCGTACGATTATGTCATACGAGATTTGCCAGGACATATCGCCAGGCGGTTATTGCCTATGTTTGTTTACACGACGAAAATATCGTAAGCAGATTCTTGCTTAAGAGAATCTTGGCTTGTCTAAACACGATCTCGTATGACATATTTTCAAGTTCATACGAGTCTCGTACAAATCAGTTTGAACCGATTTCAGTGCGAGATATGTCATCTTTGAAATTCTGTTTACACGGATACAATAATGTTCCGTTGCGAGGCGATTATCGCCCATGGCAACGAGCGAGAAGAGCGAGTGTTTAGACGAAGAAGAATGTTTTATATTCCTTCGATAATCGTATCTTCGAGACGAGAAACTATCTCCGTCTAAATGGCTCTTAACATCTAACTTTTGTATACTAGGGCTTACTATTATTTTTTTGCTGAAAATAGAGTTAGAGGTAGCATAGTAGATAGTAGCTCGAGGGTATAGGTACCTAAATAATAATAAAAAAGGTACCTTTGCATTACCGAATCTATCTGCCGGCAATGGTAGTGTTCAGCACTATCGTGCTCCGGACGTATATTAATTTACAGTCCCGTTATTACTGTCACAAAGGAAAAAGAGACTAAGGGTCGTAGCTCACTACAGCTACCCGGCACCCGACCGGCACATCACCGCCTCGGTTTATGGCGTCCACTCGTTGTCGACGGGTGGTTCACGGGTGAGCGACGCAATGTTACTTGTGAACCACTCGTGGACGGAGCGGAGTCCACTTGTAAACAGCACGTTGGCAGTGCAAAGTCAACGCAAGACAAGCTAGTGGTATCGTAGTCCACTCGATGTCCACGCGAGACCGCGCGCCGCCCGCGCTTTGCCGGCTTGTGGTCGAGGCGATAGGGAGCGAAGTTTATGTAATGACCGCAGACCGCTCGAGGTGGTCAGTCGGCGCTGGTCGGGTGCCGGGTGGCTCTAGTGAGCTATGACCCTTGGCCTGAGGGATGATAACGTACTTGTACCTATGTTTTTGTGTAGATGGCTACAGTTTTCATTCACTAACCATATTAGTGAACTGCATTCTTGTTTGCCACAAGCATAATTTAAAAATAATATATTATTGACGACCCTGTTAGTCCAGCGGTGTGAGATGACCGTTTGATTCAAAGGGTTACGGGTTCGGTCCCCGCCTCAGGACAAATATTTGTATGGCCTACAGGTATTTGTTTCGGGTCTAGGTGTTTGTGTATATGTTGTGTGTGTACAACGGCACCCACAACACAGCTTTATACCTAGTGTGGGTCTGTGAGTGTATTACATTAAACATTAGAAGCGTGGAAAAAAAAGGTTTTGTGAAAAGAAAGATTTCAGACCCGCTATACGAGGGTCTCAGTAAAAAAAAAAAATTGTAGGAAACACAATTTGCGTGTAATTGAATTTGAGATAAAGCTCAAGGCTATTTTAAATCTAATATGTTGAAAGGATACATTTAGTAACTGAAAAAAAAGGAAACAAAAGAAACATACGCTCTGTGGAACATGTAATAGAATTCTTGGTTACTTATTTGTCCCTTGGGACTAAAGGAAAACAGAAACTTGAAAGTGACACGAACACTGCCTACAGATATTTGCCTTGGAGATTTTGTATTTTAAGCATTGATTTAGTGTAACACCCAGAATTAAGGAGTGTTTTTGCTTGCCGGATTACGATCCGATCAGTTCAGCGGTGTGAGATGACCGTTTGATCCGGCACCGGGAGAAATATTTGTATGGCCTACAGATATTTGTTTCGGGTCTGGGTGTTTTTGTATGTGTTGTGTGAGTACAACGGCACTCACGACACGGGTTTATACCAACTGTGGGACAGTGAGTGTACACCTATTGGCAATAATTTACTATATCATTACTTTTATTTTAGTGACATTCATTATTAATTAATTACTTGTAAAAGTAGTGATTATTGAAACATTTTTATAAGCTACTAGCTGACTCGACAAACTTCGTATTGCCTCACAATGAAATAATGGTCAAAGGTTCGATAGATATGGACTATTTGTATGGGAAAATAAAATTGTGATTTTTACTATTTTCCTTCAATTTCTTTATATTTTCTTACCTTCTAAACCTTCCCTGGACTTCCAAAAAATATTCAAAACCAAAATTCGTTCGCCGTTCTCGAGTTTTAGCGAGATTAACGAACAGCAATTGATTTTTATATATACGGATTACATTTAATTTTTTTTTGTAAGATTTAATCTCTATACAGATGATAAATAGATCGATAGATCGACTGATAGATGTCGTGTCGCTCGCCCGTCGCAGATTCCCACGATACGACGTCGTACCGTGAAACGATGTCGCGTTGTAGTATTTACAACTCGTAGGTAGTTCAAACACAAATATTTTATTTCAAATTGGTCTACAAGGACACTTTTCCATTGTCAGTTTTCAAGCTACCTATAGCGAATGACTTATCATAATAATAATTATTCAATAGGTAATCAAATCAAATAAAATTTTAATTTAGCCGATTTATGCATCAAATCTTTCAATTCCTTCATAGAAGAAAAAGAAAAATCAATTCGTCATAAATCATCATTCACTTAGCAGAGTTCCAAGTGTGACCATCCAACTACTGAGTAGAACTCTGCTATCCAACAAACTCAGAGTGTTGCTCTTTTAGTCAAAATCCTTAGATGTAATACAAATGGGAATTAAAGTAGAATATAATAATATACAGATAATGTGAACGTCCATGGCATATGCATATATTATTATTAATACACACATGCAAATACTTATCAACAGCTTAATATCATGATGGAAAATAACACCCGCAAACCACAACAGATCAGTGCTTACAATCAGCACCCGTTCACGAGTATGACGCATGTGCCAACCATTGCTCTCCTCGACCATTTTGAAGGGAAGTGAGCAACCTGTCACACGACGCCGCCGAAATGCGATGTCGTATCGTGTTTATGTGTACGATCCCTAAGTGACTGCGTAGACTCAACATATTTGAATCGTTTCTATTTATACGATAAAAATATCTCAATAATATCAATAACGAATCTACTTGCGAAATTATTGTATGTATTAGATTACCCATGCTAGGTTTGATTCTAGTTCATTGTGTATCTAATATCCGGAAAAGAAATTCATATAGGCTAAAAGGTAGCCAAATAACGGAACAAAGTAAATATACGCTGAGTCTTACATAATAAATTTAGTATTCTTACTTATTTATTTGTCCTTTGGGCCCACGCGGAAAGAGAAACTTGGAAGTGACACGTATATCGCCTTTATATGCCTTAGAAATTTTGTATGATTAGCATTGATTGTGTGAACATTCATTATTATATTCATTGTTTTCTTAACTACCACAATTAGGCGCGTCCACACAGAGTGAGCAGCCTTGCGAGGCACTTGCCGCGCCTTGATGAATATTTTGCCTTGGAGTGTTTGCTGACTAAGTAATTTCAATTGTTATATTCTCTTGAAGAGTCATTATAATGTAGCTTAATAAATTATAGTCTTGACAATAAAATATGACTACAGTATACGTCATTAATTCAACCGTCTGTCTGATTCCATTTTCCAACTTAATCACATTTCGTCGGATGAGCGCATCCCATCACAATGTAAAATTCACAGACGCGTGCTTCAGTTATTATGGAAAAATTAAATGCCTGCATGTAAATTGGACTACTTCGTTCCCTTTGTTAGTGGCGCGTAATTTAAAATTATCTTTTTATTTATTATGATCTCAATCCGCGTAAATTTAAATCCAACTGCAATTTCGTTTTGCTTGTGTTTCAAAATGTATATGATAGATTAGTTTTGTACCAGTACCTACTATTACCTTTATATAGTTAGTACCAGTGTACGTTTGGATGTATAGATACATTGGAATGAAACTGGTTTTCGGATTTATCTCGCGTATATTAAACTAAAATGATTATTTAAAATCGAACCCAACGTTTCGGTCGCTTGCTGCATAACAACAAGCTCCGGGCACCACCTGTTCATCACAGAATCCGTGTGAAGCCATCTACAGTTGAACGACAACCGGCCATACTACCATGTGGTAAGGGGGTTACAGACAAAATAGCAAACATATTAAGAAAATCATCTTTAAAAACGGTTTCTAAACCTCACAAGAAAATACACCAGTTTTAAGACCCGTTAAAAGTAGCATTCCCTTACAAAATTCCGGTATTTACAAACTCGATTGTGATTGTGGACTCTCTTATATAGGCCATACAAAGAGAGCGGTTTCCACCAGAATTAAAGAACATATTGCTGATGTCGTCTGCAGTCTGTGATCACATAGCGGACAAACCAACTCATTATATTCGGTTTGTCCAAACTCGAATACTCGCCACAGAACACAGACCAATTCCAAGAATGGTTCGCGAGGCTATTGAGATTAAAAAACATCCAAATTTCAATAGAGAAGATGGTTGGCGATTGTCACCAACATGGGATCCAATACTCAGTAGAATAAAACCCAACCGCAACAGTCTGTAAGACCTCAAGATACAATTAGTAACTTTTGTGTAAATCCTGAACGCTACGCAAGACGTTTGCGAAATAAATGGAGGTAGCTGGACATAATAATTTGCTGCTGTCAGACGATTACCACCTCAGTCTGCCCGAGACTAAATAATCATTTTAGTTTAATAAACGCGAGATAAATCCGAAAACTAGTTTTATTTCAATGAGTGCAGCTCGCGAAAACCTAAGAATATACTATGTATAGATACATTTTAAAAAAATATTTTTAATGTTATGATTGGACAAAAAGGCCACACATTGATAGTAAGTGCATATTATACACATCAACACAAAACCAGAGATTTCAATGCAGATCCATTGCCTTTGTGACGGAAATTACAAATCCGTACCTATTACCTATCAAAATGCCCATCTATTCCATCGTCGCAACGGAATAGAATTTAAATGTATATGACGACATCAGGAAGCGTTGCGAATTTCGTCGGCAGCCAAGTTATTCAAGCGTAGCGACAGTAAAATATAACTACAGTATTCATCATCACTGGTCTTCGCGCGCACTATTCGCGCGACGCGGATGCAGCACCGGGGCATCCCCCTCTGCTGCAGCTTCTTCTGCCCTGCGGCTGCAGGACGGCGTTTGGCACCCCCTTGGGGGCTGTGGTGGAGGAGGTGGGCACCATGGACTCATGCCACCATGGTATTGGCGTCCAGGTCCTGCTGTGCTCTCATCCTCTTCTCTTTTCTTGGTGCGATCTCGAGCGGGCTTAATCCTTCGGCAACACAGTATTATAAATGATTATCTCTACCGTCTGTCTGATTCCATTTTCACTATGAGTGCATCCTAGCACAATGTAAAATTCACAGACGCGTGCTTCAGTTAATATGGAAAAATTAAATGCTTGCAGGAAAATTGGACTAGTCCATTCCCTGTTAATAGCACGCAGTTTTGAATTATCTTCTTATTTATGATCTGAATTTAAAATCGAATACAATTTCGTTTCACTTGTATTTCATTAATGATGGATTCTAAATTGACCTAACGATATAATTTTTTGAAATATATTTTCACATATGTAGGTTTTGTTGGTTCCATGCGAAAAGGATATGTGTAGTTACTGAAGTACATATTTATTATAAGTAATCATTCATAATAGTTCAGCGTTATTTAATAGGGTATGATACCCTATTAAATAACGCTGAACTATTGATTATATATGAGAATAAATAAAACGTTACGCAGAATAAACATTTAAAGAAATATTGAGTTAACAGTTTTATTTACTTCTTTGAACCGTTACTGGCCCTACTTTAAACTCTAGTTGTTTTGACGTGAGATTTAAAATGGTCCTCCTTTAAAGTTTCTCATTTGTTCGTAGGATACGACGATATATACTATGAAATCTGAGAAAAAACTATCACGTCTAAGTAGGCTTTAAGAGTTAACGATTAACACTCGACCAATTAATAAAACATGAGATTTTAAATGGAATTTCGTGTAGACCAACATGTCCCTGACCAGGTTTTATGTATTTTTAGGGTTCCGTAGTAAATAAGGAACCCTTATAGTTTCGCCATGTCGGTCTGTTTGTCTGTCTGTCCGTCCGCGGTTTAGCGCAAAAACCATTGGTACAAGAGACTTGAAATTTGGCACAAGTATACACCTTAATCACGCCAACAATGTGGTATAACAAAAACATGAAAAATAATATTATTTAGGGTAGCTCCCCTACATGGAACGTGCGGATAACATTTTTATTTTTCGTTTTCTTTATAGTAAAAGACTTATCTGTCGATATTCCACTATCGTTAGATAGATCTTGTAAAAATATTATTGATACCCGAACAGCATTTTTCGATTTATTTAACTGTTCGTGACTTATTAAGCTTCAAAGTGCCAATTTTCGTTAGAGTTAAGTGTGTCCCCTCTACCAACTAAACGGTTATTGTTAGAAATTCAAATTACAGCAATAGTAGCTACATATAGGAAAACTATCACACTTAAGTTGGCTTTACAAGTTTGCGAGTAATAGTCGACCAAATGTATTTTACTCGAAAATTTTGAACAACTCCTTAGAAAATATATTTTTTTTTCATAATATTATTCAAAATTCGCTCTTGACCGATTTTATATTATAGTATTAGATTCAGCTTGCAAGAGATATAAAACGACATTTAAAGTGAACCAAAGCAGTCCAATAGTGCTCGACCAAACAAAGTTTCAAAGCCCACGCTTCAATAAACTACAGGTAAACTGTATAACTGATATAACTAACTTATATAACTGATATAACACAGAGTTCAAATATTAGTTATTTATAGTGTTAACTTTACTAAAGATGTGTGGTTAATATCGTATATCACACTTAGTTTTAAGCAACATACAAACTTTTGCGGTGAAAGGAAAGAGTTACTGAAGCAGAATATTTTTGGTTATGTTGTTATGTTAATATTTGTCTATGCCTTCTCAAAACTGGTCAGTATTTTGATCATACCACTATGAAACTTGGTGCGAATGAAAGAAACTAGAAAGCGAAATTGATAAAAATTTAACAGGCCAGATGGATAGCAAGAGACGCAGTAGTCAGAGTCCAAACAGCAGGCTGATCATCTGGCCAGCCTACATCTTACCTTTTTTTACTGAGGTGGAAATGTATTAGCATTCATCCGGCTCTCTAGGGGGGAGAGGTGGGATAAGAGCGACTGGAACCCTCTAAGACCACCTCGGTGCAGACTTCAGTGCACGAAAGGTACACTAAAAACACTGCTCCGGTTCCTCCCACGCACTTCGCCTCCATAAAGCTCGTGCACGGGGACTATGACAGACCTATTCAGCGCATACTACAACGACCTGCGGCGATCACGGTCGCCATCTTCACGGAACCGCTTTACTGGTGGTAGAGCTCCAGTGACGGAGTTCGTGGGCGTGGGCACCACCGCATTACTTAATATAATTGCCATTTAGCGGCAAGTATGCGTAAAGCCTACGACCGCGAGCTCCATCACTGGAACTACAGTAAAAAGTGTTGTGTTGTTCGATTAGGCAAAAATGTGCCACAGCCATGCTTGACATGCGGACTTGTTTCCAAAATATTCATAAAATTGTTCACGCTGCGTTTATTTACTTTCCGTGCGCTAGATTTATTGCAAGAATGGGGTGAAGGCAGCATGGCTGTCAACTGTTTCTTGCGCCAAGAATTAATTTGATACCGACAAGACAACCCGTTCATTTAATCTTCCATTCTTTGTGCATTGAACAAAACGTTTGAACTTTTTTCCAATTTCACACTTTATTGTGTCTAAAGACATTGCCATTTAAGGGGAAAGAAATAAGACCCCATACTAGATTTAAGAATGTTTGTTTTATATTTTTTTTGTTAATAGCCCACAATAGTGTTATGCGATTAGGAGAAAATGTGCCATAATCTTCCATGTTTGACATGTGGAATTATTTCCAAAATATTCAGAAAATTGTTCACGCTGAGTTTCTTTCCTTTCTATGCGCTAGATTTTTTGCAATAATGGGGTGAAGGCAGCATGGCTGTCAACTGTTTCTTGCGCCAAGAATTAATTTGATACCGACAAGACAACCCGTTTATTTAATCTTCCGTTCCTTTGTGCATTGAACAAAACGTTTTAACTTTTATTCCCATTCATGGTTTATTGTGTCTAAAGACATTGCCATTTTTAACCGAGTTGGAAAAAAGGAAAATGTTATCCATTCGTCGGAATCATTTTTTTATGTTTGTTCACCGATAATTTGAAAATGTCTGTGCCGATTTGGATTTTTTTTTTGTTTGATACTTCACAGGTAGCCCCATTGTAACCGTGTCAATATGTGATGATGGTATCCGAAAGAAATCGAGGGAACTCTTCAAATTTCATAGCACACATGAAACATTCTCGATATTTTTTATAATCATAACGTTCCGTGCCTTGTGAACGTATACCTCACAGGTAGTAGCAATAAATGTGAAGAAAAGATTTGACAAATCGGGCAGGACTTCAGTAGCTCAGGTGGAAGAGCGGTTGGACTAGATTCCCAGTGGCCGCGATTTCGAGTCTCGCCTGCAGTCAAATTTTTCTTTCAAAATATATTTCACAAGCATGTGTTTGTTTTTTTTTTTTTTTTAATTAACACAAGGTCCTTTTTTGAATCTTATTAAAATTACAATCTAGCCTAAAAGACTAATAAGCAATTTTATGCTAACTTAAACTTCTAATAAAATTATTTCTAAGTAAATGTCCACTGGCACTTTCTTAGTATGTCTTAAGGGGAAGTCACTTTGTTCGTGTGATTATGCAAAATAAGTCACTAACACTATTTTTTTTTTTTAACACTACACTAACTCAAAAGGTTTAATTCTCTTAAGTCTTCTCACTAGGTTTGTGTTGTCGAGGAGCTGGATAGCCTCAATATTCACATGATGATGAAGCCTTTTTTCATGGGCTTCGGCGTATTTTCTTATAACGTTATATACGAAATCCATTTTCAGGTCCCGATGGAGATCGTTATTGCGTACATACCAAGGTGCATTTACAATGTCTCTGAGCACTTTATTCTGGAAACGTTGTATTATTTGTACATTGCTCTTTTTGGCACAACCCCACAGCTGAATACCATAAGTCCATACTGGCATGAGGACTTGCTTATACAATAATATTTTATTGTGTATCGACAGCGGAGAGTATCTTCCAAGAAGCCAATACATCTTATTATAGCGAATACATAGCTCTTCTCGCTTCTTCTTGACGTGAGCTTTCCAGCGCAACATAGCGTCAAGCGTCATACCTAGGTATTTAGCTGTGTTCGCATATGGTATTTGTTGTCCATTTATATATAACGGGAGATAATGTGGTCTTTTGTTAGTAAAGTCGATATGGACCGACTTCGTTTCATTTAGCTTAATGCGCCATTTTGTAGTCCAGTTATTTAAAACATTAAGAGCCTCTTGAACTTTTTCTCCTGCTTCTTCATGACTTTGACCTGTAGCCATTATAGCAGTGTCATCAGCGAAGGTAGCAATTATATTATTCTCTAAATTTGGGATATCGCATGTGTATAATAGGTACAGGACCGGACCTAAGACACTACCTTGTGGTACCCCAGCTTTTATTTCTTTGAGTTCAGAATAATCACTTTCTTGTCTCACTCTAAATGCTCTATTGGTTATATAAGATTCTAATATATCAGAGAATTGTTTCGGCAACATAGTTCTGATTTTATAAATAAGACCTTCATGCCAGACTTTGTCAAAAGCTTGTGCCACATCTAAAAATACTGTTGTACAAACTTTCTTGTCTTCTAGTGTTTTTTCAATGACATTTGTTATTCTATGTACTTGGTCTATAGTAGAGTGTTTTTCTCTGAATCCAAACTGGTGCTCAGGAATAAGGTTTTTAGCGTCCAAAAGTGGTTTCAAGCGTCTTAGAAGAAGTTTCTCGAACAGTTTTGAAAGAACCGGCAGTAGAGAAATTGGTCTGTACGACGTTGCTTCATGAGGTGGCTTTCCAGGTTTTGCTATCATTATTACTTCTGCCACTTTCCACAAATCAGGGACATATGTTAGTCTGAATGCAGCATTTATTAGAGTTGTTAATTTCACAATAGCTTTTCGAGGTAGATTATGCAAGATTTCTCCTGTAATTAAATCATATCCTGGAGATTTTTTTGGGCTGATATTTGTTTTGATTGCTTTGATTACCTCGTTTGGTGTCACAAGTTTTATAATCAGCTCTTCTTGGATAAAGTTTTCCTCAAGAAGATCGTTTGATAGGTTCTCATTCGGCTTAAAGATATTTTCAAGATGTTCTGAGAATCTTTTGGCTTTTTGTTGGTTGTTAATAGCCCATGTTCCATTTTCACCCCTAATTGGTGGAATATGTATTATTGGTCTGTTTAAATTTTTAGAGGCTTTCCAAAGTGAGTAATCGGTACTTCGGTCACTGGTTAGCTTTGTAATAAAATAACTCATATTGTTATTGTTGTATTCATTGATTTTTCTGGTTAACTTTTTGGTAAGATTATTAAGCAACCTTTTATCTCCTGGGAACCTTGTCAATTGCCATTTGCTTCTTTGTAATCTTTTCTTGTGTAAGAGATCTAAAATGTCTCTAGGATATGTTCTTGCCCTTGGTTTGTACTCTGTTGTTGGTGTACTGTTCCACGCTGATTGTTGGATGTTAGTTATAAAAATTTCCACCTCTATATTTAATTGTTCTGGAGTTTTTAATGGGACGTTCAATTTTATAGACTCATCCAAATCTGTTTTAAAACTGGCCCAGTCTGTTTTCTTATTTACGAGCCTTATGTTATAATCTTTATATGTAATGTTTTCACTTAGTGTTAGAATTATGGGTGAGTGATCGGAGTTCATATCATTCATTTCGTTTACTTGTAGGTAGTTGACTGATATATTTTTATGAACAAAAAAGTCTATTAGGTCAGGTATTTTTTGTGGATCGGTGGGCCAGTAGGTCGGCTTACCCGTAGATGAAAAACTGCACTTCGCTTCTTTTATGGCACTAAGCAATTCTTTGCCTTTGGTATTGGTGAGTCTAGAGCCCCAATGGGTATTTTTAGCGTTAAAGTCGCCACCAATGATAAATCGCTCGCCAAGGCTTTTAAGAAGACTTATGTATTCATCTTTTTTCAAGGAATGTTTTGGTGGGAAATATATAGATGCTACAGAAAAAGAGTAACGCTTAGTTTTTATATTTATGACTACAGCCTGATATTCTGGGTATTCAAATTTTCTCTCCTCATGATGTTCTATATTTTCCTTAACTATAACAGCACTACCACCTCTTGCAGTGTTGTTTGGGTGTAGTGCATGATAAACTTTGTACCCTTTAAATCTGATGTACGACTGTTTAGTGAAATGTGTCTCAGACACTAAGCATAAGTCAATATTTTGTATATCTAGGACTACCTGTAACTCATTTTGATGTTGTAGTAGTCCATTGGCATTCCATTCCATAATATTTAATGAGTTAGTCATTTTCGAAACGTAGAAGTTTTAACTTGACTTGTTTGTTCAAGTTTTTGGAGTCGTTCATCAAAAGCGGTGATGACGCTTAAGATCCGGTCAAGTTTTTCTTCTAGGGCGTTACCTTTTTGTGTGTTATTGTGGCCGGTCTTTGTAGTGCCTTTTACGATTCCTGCGTAAGTTAAACTCTTGCTAACTTCCTTGGTTTTCTTGGCCATGGTTGACGACATTTTGTTTTGCACTGGTTGACTACTTGGTTTCTTTAATGTTTTATTTTTAATGCTTTGCATTTCTCTTGCGACCATACACCCTCTATAATTTGCAGGGTGAGGTGCGCCACAATGCACACACTTTGGTTTCTCTTCTGCTGATTTAGTGCAGTCTCTGGTTAGGTGTTTGCCTGTACATTTCACACACCTAGGCTCTTTGGAACAGTACCTCTGAGTATGTCCAAAAGCTTGACACCTCTTGCACTGTGGAACTAATTTAGACGTTTTTATTGGATGCACCTCAACCTTGCATCCTAGGATAGACTTTATGTCATATATTTTGTTAATGTCCTCTTCATTCTTGAAAGTGAGCATGAACATGTTGAGTGCTGTTTTGTCACTCCATCTCAGTTTGTTGACTGCTTCCTCAATTTTGTAGCCTTTGTCTTGCAACTCCTCAACAATTCTTTCTGGACTGCAAGTAAAGTGCAATTTTTTTACCATCACTCTTATTGGTCGAACTTGCTTGTTTTCGTAAGAATGCCAAAGGCATTTATTATGGGTTAAGAGCTGCGTGATGGCTCTGTATGACTCATCATTAGCAGCATTTATTTTTACAGCTTCTCCATTCATCATTTTAACGGAGAACAAGACTTCTTTGTGGTTCTCCGAAAGAAGATCATAAAAGGACTGATAGTCCTTAACACCATCTACAATTATGGGTGGTGGAAGTGGTACTTTTCGAACCTTTTCTTTCTCATTTCTTGAAGCGTTGAGGCTTTTTTCTTTGTCTTCTTCAACTTGAGCGGGGGATGTGGTCAGTTTCCTTTTCTTCCGTTGTTTCGCTCTTACCCACTCTGTTTCCTTAGCGAGCTCCTCTTCATCTGTATTGTATTCAGCAGGTGAAGTGGTCTTTTCTTTGGTAATTGCATTACGTGCGTCTTTTTGCTCTGTTAAAAACTTCAGTTGTTGTTGAAGGTTTTCAATTTGATTTTGCAATTGCGTCACAATACCTTCAAGATTTTCTCGTTCTGCTTTTTCCTCAGAGTAACATTTGTATAGAAACTGCTCAGTTTCAGTTTTTATTTTAATATTAGTACTTTTTGGGGAAGCCATTATTATAATAATTAATAATAAAAAGTAGCTTCGCCTTAACGAATGTTTATGTTGTCGGACGTGAGGCCTTACGCAATGATAACTGGGTCATCGCGGCAGGCCGTAGTGGCAACGTTGTTATGGTAAGTCAGCACTTTTCACTCGCGCTAGCGCAACGACTGCTCTCAGCGAAAATTCAAAGATCACTGAGATGTGCTCACAAGCATGTGTTGATGCAAAATAATTCAAAACAATTATTAAGGGAAAAAGCGACTTCTTTACGAGTTCGGGTCTCGCCTGAAGTCAAAATTTTCTTTCCATTTTTCTTTAAAAATATATTCCTAAGAACATTATTAAAATATACCGGAAACTAATGGAAATACATTTTGGACAAGACAAACTGATACCTATGTTTTAATTAATCAGATTTGAGTAACTTTCAGTGTGACCCACGTATCACTGCAGAGGACTGATCCTACGAGGATGGGACAGCGATGATAAGGGTTAACGATACTCATATTGTGTAACATGTTCTGGAATCATAATATCCCGTAATTCACCAAAATCTGACTATGTTGTACTTTGTTGACATAAGTAATGATATGAAATATATAACATCAAAAGAGTAATATTTTATACGATAGATAAAATACAGTTCTTTTTATGTTATGGAAGTGGCAAACAAGCTTGCAGTTCACATTGATGTTAAGTGATGACTGCAGCCTAAAGACACCCACACAAAGACCAAGGTCAAAATGCAGATGCGTTACCACTCCTGAGGCCTAAGGTGTTAAGCCTCTGTGTTAAATTACAGTGCCGTACATTACCACCTGACCGGAACACGATAGTGTTTAACACTACCATTTAGCGGCAAGTTTATAGGTAATTCGGTGGTGCCTATGCCCGCGAGTTCCATCACTGGAGCTCTACCACCAGTAAAACACTCTATACAGTTTATGTATTTATCTTGTGTTTTTTAATACTCAGAAAAATATTAGCACCGAAATAATGTTATTTTTGGTTCAAATCCATGTAATGATAAAAACAACGGAATAATGTTACATTGACATTGACCGCAATTCCTATATCTAAATCTCCATATTTGTCCAATTGATACCTTTTGTTATTGCAAAAGAGAAGCTTTAATTAATACCGATTATACAAAAAAGGTACAAACCTTTATGGCATATATAACTTAATAGGGTTTCAAAGAAATGCCGCCTTAAGTTACCTTGTGCGACACACACAAAGTTTGGAAAGTTCCTTGCAAGAAATCGTACAAGTACTCTTTCAGAAAAAAGTGTTCTTTTTTAGCAGAATTGTCCATGTTTTCAATAAGACGCAAACTGTAGTGTATTTTAGAGAAGTCTCAAAACTATGCTACACTTTGTGTCTACCTAAGATACCAAAACGAATACAGACTTTCCCTTCAGTATTGTAAGTGTACAGAGGACGCCCGGGCAGTTTCCAAGAACAGAAATGATTGGGCACTAAGCCCCGTGTTCAGCTCATACTTTGTATCTAAAATAATAATCTAACCAGTCTAAATGCTGAAATTATGAGTGGTAAAAGTTAATTATGATCGTATAAATATACAAAATAATACAATGACAACATACAAATACATAGAAATACATAAACATATAAATATTACATATATACAGCAACAATATATATATATATATGTAGTGTTGTTTGCGTGGCTTAAGGTAAGACTCGCAGACAACACTACTTAGATGTCCTGAGATGGAGAGAAGCTTCATGCCGACATATATATATATATATATATATATACTAGCTTTTGCCCGCGACTTCGTTCGCGTGGACTTCAGGTTCGTCCCGTCTAGTCTAGTAATAAGTAAGAAATACGGTAACTAAGCACTGCAGAGCCCTAATTTGTACGTGTAACTCCTAACCAAAAAGAAACCTGGCAATAACTAACCTTAGGCCTATATTACTTAAAGTAGGCGACCATACGTTTTTATCAAATCGCTAGTGCCTTGAAAATTCGCAAAACGGACACAACCGTCAACGACGTCTGCCCTCACGCGTCTGCCCGCGTTCGGGTCGCGCACTCAGCGATGAGCCACTTCTTCCCCACCGCACCTACCCCGCTCCCCCCACGCCCCGTTCGCCTGGCGCCGCTGCCGGTATTTATCACCGAAACGGTATTTATCGCCGAAATTGCTATGACTCTGCATTTTAAATCTGTGATATCTTCGAAAATATTTATTTAATTTACATGCTGTAAAAAACCATATTGATCTTTATTAAATGCACAATGTATTTAAGATACTTAATTGGATAAGGATTAATACTGTATTGCTTAAAATCGCTTCGTAAATAAGCCATTATTTCTCGTACAAAGTAAAGGATAAAAAATGGTTATTGTGGGTTATTCCTAAGAGATAAACATATACCATCACGGACTTTTTTGTAGACCTTTTTAAGTTGTACAATACTGTAGTAAATTGTTTTGATCTATCTTGTAGGATTCAGTCAGCGTTTGCAATGTAAGCGCAAAAAATGTGTTTTTTCTACGACCTCACATTAAAAACCTCAAAAATTGTAGCCTATGTGTTATTCTGATGTATAAGCTATAGCCTATGTGTTATTCTGATGTATAAGCTATATTGTGGTAAAGTTTCATTCAAATCCATTCAGTAGTTTTTACGTGAAAGAGTAACAAACATCCATACATCCATACTTACAAACTTTCGCCTTTATAATAGTAGTAGGATATATATATATATATATATATATATATATATATATTGTAGCTATGTATTGAAACTAACATAATAATTATAATAATACACATAACGGCTTTCATAACCAATATTACCTACACTAATATTATAAAGAGAAAAACTTTGTTTGGTTGTATTGAATAGGCTCAAAAACTACTGGACCGATTATAAAAATTCTTTCACCATTTATTTTAAAAGCTACATTTTCCACGCGTAACAAAGGCTAAATTCATAAGTATTTGGGTTTTTCGGACACAAGGTGTGAGAAATCAACCAGAAAAGTTACTTATTTTGCGTACGCTGCCTTAACTATAAAAGATAGAACCATAAAACGGTATAACTTATTGTAGATCCTATAAATATCTACAAAAAAATCCGCGACACGCTATACCTATGTATGTCAAGTGAGGAACAACAATTATTTTTTTATTTAAAAATATTATTTTTTTTTTGGATTACATTTAATTGCGTTTATTTTACTCATACTATTAATTCTTATCAAAATAGATTATTTCATCACTAAGAACAAGTTTATGTAGATAATATTCGGTCTGTGAATGATTAAAATTGGACGTTTGGTTGTGAAGTAATGGTAAAATTAAAATATTACGATTTCTGCTGCACGTTGCGAAGTGGGCGTCTTTTTAAATTACATTTAAACGCGTTTATTCGGTTCCCTACGCAGCGGTCGTGCGCGAAGTCTTATAATTTTACGTAACTTCACGCCTGTAATCCACGAAGGGGTAGGCCGAGGTAAATGCATACATTCAAGCATGCATGCAAACACCCACGACTCGCCGGTTACGTTTTGGCCCATGTAACAGGTGGCAAACCTGTTGCCATCTCCGGGCACATTACCAAACTCCGGGCCACTGGGAAACTTCCAGAAAATGAAAAAATCCCAATAGGACCAGAGATAAAGGATTTTAAACCGTTATCTCTGATAGTCCCCGACCCGGGAATCGAACCCAGGACCCCCAGCGTAGTAGTAGTGGCCAGCTACCACTACACTACTGAGGCAGTTATAATATAATTTTAGTGCATTTTTTTTTTAGATTTCGTTCTTGAAACTACACCTACGCAAAAGTTCTTCTCAGAGCTCAACAACAGTTCTTTTCAGGGCTAAAAATATTGCAAAGCTGAAGAGTTTGTTTGTTTGCTGGAACGTGCTAATCTCAGGAAGTACTGGTCCGAATTGAAAAAATATTTCAGTGTTACATAGTCCATTCATCGAGGAAGGCTTTAGGCTATATAACATCACGTTAAGACGAATAGGAGAGGGTAGGTAACATAGCACCCGCGCGAAGCCGGGACCGGCCGCTAGTTTTATCAATAAAATGGATGCAGCTATGACTAGTTTCGAGCTCTACCTACTACTTAGCATCGTTGATTTACACAAGTATCACGATTTTTAAGACTGAAAAAGTTGTGTATTTAATTCTGGTTACCAAAGAAATCACTATCATTTTAAATAAAATACAAAGTATATTCAATTTGTCGGTTCAAGTCTTCTATGTCCCTTGTAAGTAACAAAACTTGATACATTTTTAAGCACTTACAACAGTGACACGCCCAAAGTTTGAAATTTGCTTAGAATCCACATAATCCGTATAACTTAAAAATTCAAGCGTATGCGTTCAAAAATCTAATTTTCGCGAAACTAATCCAGGGATTGAGGTATCAACGAAATTATTTTGACCCCGAAAAAAATCCTCAACCAATTATGGGTCAGGCTTATATTTTACGCAGCCGCCGCATTACAAGGATTTTGAAGGCAACGAAATAAACTGTGGGAATAAGTATTGGAGGTCACGATTCCGAAGCTTGGTCCTTTTGGGAGTAATATCCCGACCGGGCCCGATATTGGTATTTTATGTACAGTCAGCCGCGTAAATATGTGTCGGTGGAGGATTAATAAAGATAAGTCCTGGTTGGTTTGGCTGAGCGAATATTGCACTTATGTTGCGTCATCACTATCGAAGTACGGTGAAAGTTATCTTTGCGATAACAGACTGCTGAGTCCGTATAATGTGTGCTGTGTTACAGGAAATTGGGTAGCTTTACGAAAATAGAGCCAATATTTATAGAGAGTTTTTTTAAGATATCGGGAAGTTTATTAAAAAGAAAAATAACAATCTTTTGGAAATAAACGTGATATTTATATCTCTAACTCAAACAAATGTCGGAATAAACTTAAGAACCCAGAATATTTTTAACTTAACATATTTTTTTAATATAATAATATAACTACGTTATTAACATTTTCTGTCGTGGACGAAATTAATTGAAACTCAATTTCCGGTTGTGATCCCCAGTTTGGGAGCTATCAGAGGTAAAAAGTATCAGAAGAAATAGATTATCGTATCTTTTTATGAGTGCGACCTTCAAAGTTTGATAATGTTTCCAGAGATGTCAATAGGGTCACCCTATTGTTATCTCACCTGTTTTTTGGGCCTAGACGTAACTGGCGAATCATGAGTGTTCGCATGTTTAAATGTTACCTTTGTTTTCATAGTGCTGAACACTACCACATGGCAACAGATATATTAGGTAATGCGGTGGTGCCTATGTACTCGACCTTCTACACTAGAACTCTACCACCGGTGAATATCAATTACAAAGTAGTTCACCAAATGCTCATATGAATGGGCACTTTCCCCACGTTAGGAATGTGTAAATTCATATTATGTATCACATTAATTCTTACTGGTGGTAGAGCTCCAGTGACGGAGCTCGCGGGCGTAGGCACCACCGCATTACCTGATTTACTTGCCGCTAAATGGTAGTGTTCAGCACTATCGTGTTCCGGTCAGGTGGTAATGTACGGCCCTGTAATTTCCGGCACAGAGGCATAACACCTTAGGCCTCAGAAGTGGTAACGCATTTGCATTTTGACTTTGGTCTTTGTGTGGGTGTCTATAGGCTACAGTCATCACTTAACATCAATGTGAACAGCATGCTTGTTTGCCACTTCAATTACATAAAAAAAAAATGAAAAAATTGTATGAAAAAAAAATAATTGTGAGATAATTACTATGAAATCAGAACATACTAGATACTTGTATGCACTTACATACTAGCTACTTGTATGCACTTACATATTAGCTACTTGTATGCACTTACATACTAGCTACTTGTATGCACTTGTTGTGGAACTTAGCAAATAAGACACGAATGCAAACACTGTCAACGCATAACTTTACAAAACTTTTAATTCAAAATAACTTTGGCCCTTATTTATTCACCGGAGAACTTCTGGAGCTAATTTAACCGACAGATGTATACAAGTAGATGATACGAGTACACTAGAAATTCCGTTATAACTAAGCGATCGAGTAATATTCCAGGATGAAAGCAAAATAGCTGCTAAGGACTATTGACTGCTATTTGAAGTGGCAACGTATCTTAAAAACATTTATGTCTCATGTATTTTTAAAGTTAAGAATGAGTAATTTTGTCTCTCTCTCTCTCTGTGTGTGTCTCTCCCTCTCTCTCTCACTCACTCACTCTCTCACTCACTCACTCAAAGCCCCTCACTACGTGTCTCACAATCTACATAATTATTTATAAACAGCTAAAACTTACTGCTCGACGATGAGCTGCAGCATCTTGCAATGAAAATATTCCCATTACGATTGCAAACCCCTTATGCGCAGATTTTGGTGCAGACAGCAGTGGACATTTTCAATTTCTAATACAATCATTTCAAACCATATTCAAATACTGGTCTTTTGAAGTAGCTGTTGCAGAATTACCGCAGAGGCTTAAGACGTATTTGATTATGGTCGAATTAACCTCGGTCCATTCTATTTGGTCCGTTCAGAATAAGTATCCTTAGGAACTGAACGTGTAATTGAATATGAGTACGAGATGAATTAAAAGATATATTTTTTTAATATGAACCATTTCTTTAATGACAGACTGTAATCGCCGTCGACACGCAATATAATAGCTTAATGGGCCTTCACTACGAGTATAATACCTATATATTTTTAGAGAATAAAGTTGAACGTTTTATGGACGTTCTAAGTTGTCATAATATATTATCTGAGTGACAAACCGATGTGGGATGTTTTATTACAAAGAGGTATATAAGTATTTCTTGAATTTCAATTGAGCGCCTTGAAATTTTAACTTTTATAATAGAGTTCCAGTTTCTTCATAAACTTGACATTGTGAAATAAGTTATGGCCTATAATTACGTATGACATTCAAAAGATCAAAAAACGAGTAATTTGAACCTAATATTTAAATGCAAAAGTCTAGTAAATATAGTCTACTAAATCTATAGTCATTTGTTGCCCTTATATTATCATAATAATATCATAATAAATGAGTACAGGACCATGGTATATGGATAGACAACGAGAAACTATTTTATCACATTCACAAATGAAGCTATAACGATGACGCACTGAATTTCACTTACAAGACTTACATAAAGAATTGGCTCTATACAATTTTTTAACATCAATCGATGGAAGGTGATCCGCCAGGTACTAACACTTGTCTTTTCAAAAGAGGCTACGTTTTCGTTGGCAGAATACAAAATAGCGTTCCAAGACGAAAAAGTACAATCAATTGGGTTTTGATTATACTATCTTCCGGAATCCGGATAAGAAAGATATCAGTTACATACATACATAAATGTTTTTTTGCTAGAGGCACTATATTGGCGCAATGGTACTGTTACAGTTTAAAATAATAACAATAGCAACCCATTATACGTTCCACTGCTGAGCACGAGTCTCTCCCTTTTTGGGGTAGGCCTGAAGCTTACTCCACCACGCTGCTGCTGATGGGGATACGGGTTAGTGGCCAAGCCGCTGTCGGATATTTTCAATAAGGCCATAAGGCCTCCGACTAGGTTTAGAGACTGCTATCTATCGTTAGCAACCGGGACAGACGGCTTAACATGCCCTCCGAAGCACGAAAACGCGCATTTTCAATTTGACCACCCGACCGCGCCCATATCGCTTAACCGAGTAGATTGCTTACGATCTACACCAGCCGCTTCAACACATACGCCACTAAACGGTATCCTACATGGAATCGAAACTGTGTGTGGCTGTGTGTGTGTGTGTAGTTGCTGTTACATTGATCAATACGTAGATAGTCAAATAGGGGACACAAAAATGACGACACATAAATCAACATTCAGAACAGTGAGTTATCACCGCACGCACGCATATTTCGGGCTGTGCATTTTTTTTCAAGGGAATACGAAACAACTGACAAGCATATTAATAAAAGTTCGCTACCGCTTTGCGCAACTCAAATATTACCGCATTCGGGATTCAGCGAGTGTTATAGGCCTAAATTTCCCTGATGCAGTAGATGTATAATTATGTATACGCGCGCAATTTGTCTGTATTTTTAACTATCTTGTATAATAGGAAAGATCCTTGTAATGAGGGTTTTGAAATTTATGGAGTCTGATATTTTACTGTGAATTTTAACAATAAAAAATATATTTTCAATAAATTTTCAACATATTTAACAAAAGCCTAAAATTGATACATCCTTCACGCATATTTTAAGCAATAATATTTCTTTGGACCAGATCCCTTACGGGGTAGGCAGGGAGCGTGTGTTTTTAACACGTGCCTACCTAAACGATTTATCAGACTCGATCCGTAAGTGGAGGTAATGTGAAACGGGTAGTTATGTTCTTCCGACGAAAAGGGAGGATCCTCGGACCAGGAGAGGAGATAAGTAGTTGAGAAGTTGCAACGTAGTTGGAAAGAAGCAACTTTTGAGAAAATTTCGTATGTGCGATGCAACTCGGCCATACGCCATCTTCCGTACTAGACAAATATATTGTATTTCTTCAGTGTTTCGCTAGATGGCGCCTTATTTAGTAGATGTAATCCAGCGGAAGTGATTGCAGACATATGGCTGATGTAGTTAAACATTGTTTAATATAAAACTTAATACTTTTCCCTTAACACGGCAACTGAAACCAACATGATATGTTCTTAGGTTTTCGCGAGCTACACTCATTGAAATAAAACTATTTTTACGGATTTATCTCGCGTATATTAAACTAAAATGATTTTTACACGGAAGCTGAAAAGCGACCAAAACGTCGGGTTGATTTTAAAAATCATTTTAGTTTAATATACGCGAGATAAATCCGTAAAAACAGTTTTATTTCAATAACTGAAACCAAGATGGGAAAATAGTACACATTTAATAAAGTCCCAGTTTCTCAAGCTTGTAGTAAGCCGTGACCTTGATTTGATATAGACTTAAGTGACCTCGGCAACTCTCATACTATTCACAATATCTCTGCCCATTAAGGTTTTAGAAGTACTGGTCCGAATCGAAAAATTATTTCAGTGTTAGATAGCCCATTTATCGAGGAAGGCTTTAGGCTATATAACATCACGTTAAGACGAATAGGAGAGGGTAGGTAACATAGCACCCGCGCGAAGCCGGGACCGGCCGCTAGTTTTATCAATAAAATGGATGCAGCTATGACTAGTTTCGAGCTCTACCTACTACTTAGCATCGTTGATTTACACAAGTATCACGATTTTTAAGACTGAGAAAGTTGTGTATTTCATTCTGATTACCAAAGAAATCACTATCATTTTAAATAAAATACAAAATATATTCAATTTGTCGGTTCAAGTGTTCTATGTCCCTTGTAAGTAATAAAACTTGATACATTTTTAAGCAATCACAACAGTGACACGCCCAAAGTTTGAAATTTGCTTAAAATCCACATAATCCGTTTAACTTAAAAGTTCAAGCGTATGCGTTCAAAAATCTAATTTTCGCGAAACTAATCCAGGGATTGAGGTATCAACGAAATTATTTTGACCCCGAAAAAAATCCTCAACCAATTATGGGTCAGGCTTATATTTTACGCAGCCGCCGCATTACAAGGATTTTGAAGGCAACGAAATAAACTGTGGGAATAAGTATTGGAGGTCACGATTCCGAAGCTTGGTCCTTTTGGGAGTAATATCCCGACCGGGCCCGATATTGGTATTTTATGTACAGTCAGCCGCGTAAATATGTGTCGGTGGAGGATTAATAAAGATAAGTCCTGGTTGGTTTGGCTGAGCGAATATTGCACTTATGTTGCGTCATCACTATCGAAGTACGGTGAAAGTTATCTTTGCGATAACAGACTGCTGAGTCCGTATAATGTGTGCTGTGTTACAGGAAATTGGGTAGCTTTACGAAAATAGAGCCAATATTTATAGTGAGTTTTTTTAAGATATCGGGAAGTTTATTAAAAAGAAAAATAACAATCTTTTGGAAATAAACGTGATATTTATATCTCTAACTCAAACAAATGTCGGAATAAACTTAAGAACCCAGAATATTTTTAACTTAACATATTTTTTAAATATAATAATATAACTACGTTATTAACATTTTCTGTCGTGGACGAAATTAATTGAAACTCAATTTCCGGCTGTGATCCCCAGTTTGGGAGCTATCAGAGGTAAAAAGTATCAGAAGAAATAGATTATCGTATCTTTTTATGAGTGCGACCTTCAAAGTTTGATAATGTTTCCAGAGATGTCAATAGGGTCACCCTATTGATGTCTCACCTGTTTTTTGGGCCTAGACGTAACTGTCGAATCATGAGTGTTCGCATGTTTAAATGTTCCCTTTGTTTTCATAGTGCTGAACACTACCACATGGCAACAGATATATTAGGTAATGCGGTGGTGCCTATGTACTCGACCTTCTACACTAGAAATCTACCACCGGTGAATATCAATTACAAAGTGGTTCACCAAATGCTCATATGAATAGGCACTTTCCCCACGTTAGAAATGTGTAAATTCATATTATGTATCATATTAATTTTTACTGGCGGAAGAGCTCCAGTGACGGACCTAACGGGCGTAGGCACCACCGCATTACCTGATTTACTTGCCGCTAAATGGTAGTGTTCAGCACTATCGTGTTCCGGTCAGGTGGTAATGTACGGCCCTGTAATTTCCGGCACAGAGGCATAACACCTTAGGCCTCAGGAGTGGTAACGCATTTGCATTTTGACCTTGGTCTTTGTGTGGGTGTCTATAGGCTGCAGTCATCACTTAACATCAATGTGAACTGCATGCATGTTTGCCACTTCAATTACATAAAAAAAAAATGTAAAAATTGTATGAAAAAAAATTAATTGTGAGATAATTACTATGAAATCAGAACATACTAGCTACTTGTATGCACTTGTTGTGGAACTTAGCAAATAAGACACGAATGCAAACACTGTCAACGCATAACTTTACAAAACTTTTAATTCAAAATAACTTTGGCCCTTATTTATTCACCGGAGAACTTCTGGAGCTAATTTAACCGACAGATGTATACAAGTAGATGATACGAGTACACTAGAAATTTCGTTATAACTAAGCGATCGAGTAATATTCCAGGATGAATGCAAAATAGCTGCTAAGGACCATATATTTGAAGTGGCAACGTATCTTAAAAACATTTATGTCTCATGTATTTTTAAAGTTAAGAATCAGTAATTTTGTCTCTCTCTCTCTCTCTCTGTGTCTCTCCCTCTCTCTCTCACTCACTCTCTCACTCACTCTCTCACTCACTCACTCACCCACCCACCCCCTCACTACGTGTCTCACAATCTTCATTCTCATTTATAAACAGCTAAAACTTATTGCTCGACGATGAGCTGCAGCATCTTGCAATGAAACTATTCCCATTACGATTGCAAACCCCTTATGCGCAGATTTTGGTGCAGACAGCAGTGGACATTTTCAATTTCTAATACAATCATTTCAAACCATATTCAAATACTGGTCCTTTGAAGTAGCAGTTGCAGAATTACCGCAGAGGCTTAAGACGTATTTGATTATGGTCGAATGAACCTCGGTCCATTCTATTTGGTCCGTTCAGAATAAGTATCCTTAGGAACTGAACGTGTAATTGAATATGAGTACGAGATGAATTAAAAGATATATATTTTTAATATGAACCATTTCTTTAATGACAGACTGTAATCGCCGTCGACACGCAATATAATAGCTGAATGGGCCTTGACTACGAGTATAATATATATTTTTAGAGAATAAAGTTGAACGTTTTATGGACGTTCTAAGTTGTCATAATATATTATCTGAGTGACAAATCGATGTGGGATGTTTCATTACAAAGATAAGTATTACTTGAATTTCAATTGAGCGCCTTGAAATTTTAACTTTTATAATATAGTTCCAGTTTCTTCATAAACTTGACATTGGGAAATAAGTTATGGCCTATAATTATGTCATTCAAAAGATCAAAAAACGAGTAATTTGAACCTAATATTTAAATGCAAAAGTAGATTTAGTCATTTGTTTCCATTATATTATCATAATAATATCATTATAAATGAAGACAAGACCATGATACATAGACAACGAGAAAAAGCTATAATGATGACGCACTGAATTTCACTTACAAGACTTACATAAAGAATTGGCTCTATACAATTTTTTAACATCAATCGATGGAAGGTGATCCGCCAGGTACTAACACCTTGTCTATTCAAAAGAGGCTACGTTTTCGTTGGCAGAATACAAAATAGCGTTTTAATACGCAAAAGTACAATCAGTTGGGTTTCGATTATACTATCTTCCGGAATCCGGATAAGAAAGATATCAGTTACATACATACATAAATGGTTTTTTGCTAGAGCCATTATATTGGCGCAATGGTACTGTTACAGTATAAAATAATAACAATAGCAACTCATTATACGTTCCACTGCTGCGCACGAGTCTTTCCCTTTTTGGGGTAGGCCTGGAGCTTACTCCACCACGCTGCTGCTGATGGAGATACGGGTTAGTGGCCAAGCCGCTGTCGGATATTTTCAATAAGGTTAATATATTTTACTGGTGGTAGAGCTCCAGTGACGGAGCTCGCGGGCGTAGGCACCACCGCATTACCTAATATACTTGCCGTTAAATGGTAGTGTTCAGCACTATCGTGTTTCGGTCAGGTGGTAATGTACGGCTCTGTAATTTCCGGCACAGAGGCATAACATCTAATGCCTCAGGAGTGGCAGCGCATTTGCATTTTGACCTCTGGTCATTGTGTGGGTGTCTATAGGCTGCAGTCATCACTTAACATCAATGTGAACTGCACGCTAGTTTGCCACTTTCATAATATAAAAAAAAATTTAAAAAAAATAAGGCCATAAGGCCTCCGACAAGGTTTAGAGACTGCTATCTATCGTTAGCAACCGGGACCGAAGGCTTAACGTGCCCTCCGAAGCACGAAAACGCGCATTTTTAATTTGCCACTAGCGGTCACCCGTCACACACCCGACCGCGCCCATATCGCTTAACCGAGTAGATTGCTTACGATCTACACCAGCCGTTTCAACTCATACGCCACTAAACGGTATCCTACATGGAATCGAAACTGTGTGTGGCTGTGTGAGTGTGAAGTTGCTGTTACATTGACCTATACGTAGACAGTCAAATAGGGGACACAAAAATGACGACATATAAATCAACATTCAGAACAGTGAGTTATCACCGCACACATGGCTGTAGCATATTTCGGGCTGTGCATTTTTTTCAAGGGAATACGAAACAACTGACAAGCATATTAATAAAAGTTCGCTCCCGCTTTGCGCAACTCAAATATTACCGCATTCGGGATTCAGCGAGTGTTATAGGCCTAAATTTCCCTGATGCAGTAGATGTATAATTATGTATACGCGCGCAGTTTGTCTGTATTTTTAACTATCTTGTATAATAAGAAAGATCCTTGTAATGAGGGTTTTGTAATTTATGGAGTCTGATATTTTACTGTGAATTTTAACAATAAAAATTATATTTTCAATAAATTTTCAATATATTTAACAATAGCCTAAAATAGATACATCCTTCACCCATATTTTAAGCAATAATATTTCTTTGGACCAGATCCCTTACGGGGTAGGCAGGGAGCGTGTGTTTTTTACACGTGCCTACCTAAACGATTTATCAGACTCGATCCGTAAGTGGAGGTAATGAGAAACGGGTGGTTATGTTCCTCCGACGAAAAGGGAGGATCCTCAGACCAGGAGAGGAGATAAGTAGTTGAGAAGTTGCAACATAGTTGGAAAGAAGCAACTTTTGAGAAAATTTCGTATGTGCGATGCAACTCGGCCATACGCCATCTTCCGTACTAGACAAATATATTGTATTTCTTCAATGTTTCGCTAGATGGCGCCTTATTTAGTAGATGTAATCCAGCGGTAGTGATTGCAGACATATGGCTGATGTAGTTATACATTGTTTAATATAAAACTTAATACTTTTCCCTTAACACGGCAACTGAAACCAAGATGGGAAAATAGTACACATTTAATAAAGTCCCAGTTTCTCAAGCTTGTAGTAAGCCGTGACCTTGATTTGATATAGACTTAAGTGACCTCGGCAACTCTCATACTATTCATAATATCTCTGTCCATTAAGGTTTTACCTTGACAAAATTAACACACATTGCTGATCCACGGTAGACAACTGACAAGCATAATTAATAAAAGTTTCGTGACCGCTCGACGAAACTCAAATATTATACCGCATTTAGGATTCAGTGAGTGTAATTGTGTTCCATGCTATGTCATATCACGTAATGTTCAGATCTTTCACGATGTTAGGACAACTAATACAATACATATAGTGTTTTAAGATTTAAGCAGATTTTTTGAGCTTCACACATTGTATTAATTATATTTGCAGATCTCTCGTATACACTGGTTACTGGTGGTAGAGTTCCAAGTATAGGAGTTCGAAGGCGTAGGCACCACCGCATTACCTAATATATCTGTCGCTTAATGGTAAAGCACTATCGTATTCTGGTTAGATGGTAATGAATGGCCCCGTAATAACTATCACAGAGACATGGCACCTTAGATATCAGGGGAAGCAACGCATCTGCATTTCGACCTCTAGTTTTTGTGTAGATGTCTATAGGCTACAGTCATCACTTAACATCAATGTGAACTGCATGCTTGTTTGCCACTTTCCTTACATAAAAAAAAAATATTATGGCGTCGTAACGTGACGATCGCCCACTGGAAGATAATTCTTCTACTAATGCAGTCAGTCAACCGAACAATGGCGGTCAAACCATTCCGATGGGGCGGTAGTAAGTACAATAACGTAAGATAGGCAACAGCGTCCTGCGATAGAACTACCGCCACTGCGATCGCCAATCAGCCATCCGTGGCGATTATTATTTTTTGTTTTTCAAATTCAAATTTTTATTTGACGTTAACATTTGTAGAACATTTTTTTGGATTATAGAGTATTCTTCTTATGCTTGGGTCCAGCAGTGGATATTTCAGCTGAAATAATGATGATGATCTCAATGATGACTGCCAACTTCTTCAATTACCCGATATGTTGAACGCTTTTCAGCTACCGTAGGTATGGTATAGTTAGTCTGCCCGTGACTGAAGTAGCTAGAAAACGATCGAAACCGGAGTATTTAGGGTCATATTGGACTTTCAACATTAAAAAAATACAATCTAGAAAGTGTGAGGCGCAGAGTTCAGAGTTTTCCGTAAAGTAAATTTCCTGAGTGCATATAAACACTTAGGCTCCATATAAGCCTATGGTAAGCAGTTTAAGGTGGCAACTGACGAATCATAACAAAAATCACATTTTATTTACATGTGAGTAACAATATTGAACTCAGTCAGTAGAGTAATTTCGGAAAAAATCCACTATGACAGACACACAGACAGACAGACGCACAGACACATGAGGGGTCTTCTAAGAAACGAACTTCTAAAAAATGAACAATCTAAACACTGATATAAAGAAATAAATCACTAACGAAGCATTATGTGCACTCGTAGCAGTGCTACGAAACCCGTAGCACTTGAATGTAGCAATTCGCTACGTTCGTAACGCTACAATATGTTACATTATTAATAATTTATGGAATTAATATTTCATGATAACTTTCTAGTGTTTAGTTATTATCAAGTATCAATAATGTAGCGTAATTATTATGAAAAGACGGGGCCATTAGGTTTATTCGAGTTAATGAGTCCAAGGTTCGTGGAAGTGGCAAATAAGTAGCGCGTAGTGTGCATTTATCTGTTTTTTTATCATACAGATCACATTGATGGTAAGTAACACTGTAGCTTATCAACAGCTTATCAAGCTAGACTCAATAAAGATGTATTAGTACTCCTCAAGCATAACTTGGTAGAGCTCCAGTGACGGAGCTCGCGGGCGTAGGCACCACCGCATTACCTAATATACTTGCCGTTAAATGGTAGTGTTCAGCACTATCGTGTTCCGGTCAGGTGGTAATGTACGGCTCTGTAATTTCCGGCACAGAGGCATAACACCTAATGCCTCAGGAGTGGCAGCGCATTTGCATTTTGACCTCTGGTCATTGTGTGGGTGTCTATAGGCTGCAGTCATCACTTAACATCAATGTGAACTGCACGCTTGTTTAACACTTTTATAACATAAAAAAAAAAAATTACTTGCTTACTCTGTGCCGGTAATTGCACAGCGTACCTTACCACCGGTAACGTAGGGCTTAACCGAGCGTTGATTTTCACTTTCTCTTTTTGAATTAAATCATATCTTAGAGTGGTGGTATTAAACGGGAGTAGTAGACGCAGTAAAATGTATCCCACGTTTTTAACTTTGAAATAAATTATTCTGTTAATAACTTAAATTGAATTATAATTTAATTTAGTGGTGATTAAATATGATTGATTGTTCAATATTCTGCTACTGTAATATATAACTCATTGTCATTAAATTATTTTCTAATTTTTAGTTCGATTAGCAACAAAATCGTGTTTTTTTTTTTAAACTTCTTTTTTTTAATATTCCCTAATTTCGCGCAAGTTATTGCGAAATACAATTTAAACAATTGTAAATGTCCAAATACTGTTTTGCAACCAACTGAAAAATATGATAAGGTTAATTTACGATAGTAAATATAACACTATTTGTCAAGGCACAGTGTAGGTAAGTGTCAGTACCTCCCCGAGGGTTTCCGCCTTGTCGTGGCGGGGGGGCTCAGTACCCGGTGGTCATCCTCACACCGGTGAAGCCAAGAGAAACCCAGAGAGGGGGCGGCGTTTGGCGTGGCTCAGCCCACCACTCGCTGCCGTGGAGAGGAGACGGTTGGGGAGGAGGTGTACGGCGTGTATTTCGTTGGCTCTGCACCCTATCCCCAGCCGCCTAACGGTGGTCCCGCCGTCAGATGGGGACGTGGTGGGAAAGCGGCTGGGGAGGAGCTGTATGGGTATGTCATTGGCCCTACACCCTATCCCCAGCCGCCTAGCGGTGGTCCCGCCGTTCGATAGGGACGTGGTGAGGCCGCGGAGGGGCGGTTGAAGGTCAGTTCATCCCTGTCACTCCCGCTCCCCCGGGGCCGGACAGAGTGGACTCCTCCACCCGGGCGTCTTGGGACGCCTGGCGTTGTGAGTGGTCGGGGCAGGGACCTTTGGCGGGGTCGCGGATGTGTGCGTAAGCGTTCCCGTGACCTCGCCACTGATGGCGGAAGAGACGGAACACCGCGGGGTTTTAGTGAGTACGAGTCTCACACTACCTGCCGTCTATTCCCTTAGACGGCGGGTGCCCACGAGGCTTACCCCGCTTAAAAAAAAAAAGGTAAGTGTCAGTATGTTTATATAATTTGTTAATTACCTGAGATCACCACATTCTGTACTGCTGACGGTGTAGACACAGTGATTAAGAGAGATGCCATGAAAACCCTACATTTGCACACCAAACACATCTCGATTAACTAACTAACATTTGAATTGCGAAATGTTTACACTGTGAACGAACTGATTCGATTTTTGCGATACCGTCCCGTATTCTCTTGTGGAGCAAACCTGGAACAAAAAGAAATGTCTTTTAATTTCAAACATCAATTTTTTTTTCTCCGTATATATCGGCCTTTTGAACCCTATTAACATTACAACCCTAACCGCTTATTTCGTAAATCATTAAAAAAAACGTAACGTCACGCCTGTAATCCCCGAAGGGGTAGGCAAAGGTAAACGCATGCATTCAAGCGTACATGCAAACACCCACGATTTGCCTGTTACTGTTACGTTTTGGCCCATGTAACAGGTGGCGAGCCTGTTGAAATATCCGGGCACATTTGCAGAGGTACTGGGACATTTGCAGAAAATGGAAAAATCCCAATAGAACCAGAGATAAAGCACTTTACACTATTATCTCTGATGACCCCATACCCGGGTATCGAACCCAGGACCTCAGCGTAGTAGTAGTGGCCTGCTACCACTAGGCTACCGAGGCAGTTCGTCGATCATTAGCTTCACGAATCCCCATGTTTAATACTTTTAGAATTCTTCAGCCTAAGACCGTTGCAACAATAAACGAAGATTCCATCGCTGTTATAAGCATTGGAATACTTCTCCATTTTTATCCTTTCTAATCTGTGATAACTTGCATACTATAACATCACTAGGTTGCTCCAATTTATATGCAAGTAAACCCACTGAAGACGATCAGTAATGGCAATTACGTTTAGTGTAGCAAAGTTAGTCATCTCGATGAATTGCCCGCTATATAACGTACAGTCTAGCTTAAGCTTCCTCACAGATTACTGAAAGGACACCCTACATACTGGTTCGAGCGTGATTAACAGTGTTCAATGATAAACCTACTGAATGGTCTTTGTCAAAGTACAGTATACGCACATATATCATTACTGCAGGCTCTGTCTTAATACAAAATGATGTTTCTATTGGCAATCTATTATAAAACTCTGTTAACTCTGTAGCGTCACATTATTAAGCATTATTATATAAAAATCCGGACGGCGGCGCAAGCGTAGCTTAGCGTTGCGTCGTCAGTTGTCCCGACACCTTAGTGCCACGCATACGCACCTCAACCCGCCTAAAGAAACCACAAAAATGAAACTGTGTAAATTCTGCATTATATGGTGATCACCAACATGGATCTATCATTTCAATCCTCACTTGATGAACACGCCTTTCAATATTAGTCACCACACAGAACCGCCAAAACTCTATACCCAAACCCAAGACTGCAATTCAATATCAAGTAACTTCATTCCACTAAGGCCTGTGCCACACTGAATGAAAATTGTGGATTTTGGTGCGTCGCGAGCACCAGCTCCAGACGTTCACAACGCCACAAGAGACCCATGGCTACGAGTCCATGGGTACCACGCGCTCAAGGTCAGAGCAGGAAGGGGACCCCTCAGCCGACGCTCGACACATACCTTGAAATCATAAAAACCACTAAATATCAGTATCGAAAAACTGGCAGCTAAATTTGAAACTCGAATGTGTTCAGAAAGAGCCGTGCCAAAGGCACATTCTTAAGATTGGAGATTGTTCTTCCGGGTCGGTTCTCACTTTTAAACATCGAATTCTTTAGACCATTCCATTGATATAACGACTTGTTGCTTGTATTGAAATATCCACGTCTTCATTAAAAAAATGGAAGTAGTTCAATAAGTCGATAGCTCTAAGCAATCTTGCGAATGAACTTCCCTCTGAGATGTTCCCTAGGTGCTACAATATTTCTTCAAAAATGGCGTCAAAAGAGTCCTTCAGGGCTGGCAGCGCGTTGGCAACTCCCCTGGTGTTGCAAATGTTCATAGGCGACGGTGACCACTTTCCATCAGGTGGCCCGTTTGCTTGTCTGTCAACCTTCAGACATCAAAAAAAGAAAAAAAAATCATTTGTTTTGGAACGCATATACATTTTTCTTTGTATATTGTAATGATTACTTGCATTCTAAGCAACTCAATTGCTCCTTTTCGTATGTAAAAAATACACTGCAGAATGAGAATGACAGAAATTCCTCTGAGTTTGACAAAATACGTAGTTTATTCGCCTGACACTAAGACCGTTGTAACACAGAACAAAAATCGCATCACTGATATCCACAGTGGAACGTTACATTCATACTCATTTGGGATAACTTGCATACTACACCATAACTCAGTTGTTCCAATGTATATGCAAGCATAAATTAGAAGTCCTTTATAGTTTCTATTGGAATTTTCCCATTTTGATTTCTGCAAATTGCCCAGTATTTCGAAGTTTGGTAATGTGACCAGAGATGTCAACAGGCTCGCCACCTGTTACATGGGCCAAAAAACGTAACCGGCGAATCGTGGGTGTTTGCATGTATTCTTGAATGCATGCATTTACCTCTGCCTACAACTTCGGGGATTACAGGCGTGAAGCTACGTTTATATGCAAGTAAACTCGCCTTGGGTAATCTGTAATGGAAATTTCGTTCAGTGTGCCAAAGGCCTTAGTCGTCTCAATGAATCACCCGCTGTATAACATACAGTCCGGCTTAAGCTTCCTCACAAATTACTGAGAGGACATCCTACATACTAGTCCGGTTCGTGATTAAGTGTTCAGTGATAAGCTCACTAAATTGTCTTCGTACAAGTACCTTCTAAAAACAGAACAGAATTTCTTATAACTCAGAGACAGGAATGTTTTCTATACGTACTGTGCTGAGGTACTGGTAGTACCACGTTCCGCATCTTACTCTTGATCCCTTATTATCTATAGAATCCCTTATTTTATAATAGAATAATGAATATTGTTTTTTTTTATTCTAGATAAACTTAAAAACATTTGCCTGTATTTGAACTAATGTACAAGATTTGATCAATGGCTAGATAAAATTTAATTTTGTCAGCATTTTACCTTTAGAAAAAATTCGGAATGCAATAAACGTCAATAGACGTGATATAATAAGGATTAGAAACAAAGCTAGTGAACTATGGATGTTTGCATTAGAGTATTTATTTTCATGCTTTTGCCGATAATATACACGTATGCGTAATAAATGCGATTTTTTTTTGATAATTTTATAACCACTATTATCAGTTTGAATTTAATTGAAGAACGTTTAAGACTACGAATAAAAAGTAAAAAATATAATGACAAATACGTGAGAAAATGTTTTCGTACTCTTTCAGCTTTGTATATTAAATATAATTTTATTAACAGCTTCTTTAGTTAAGAGTCAAGACTACAAACCACTAACTTTCAGACTGGGTCAATATTTTGTTTTTGTAATGAAGGGGGCGAACATTGAAGTGAAATGATGACTGCAGCCACAGACATCCGTACAAAAATCAGAGGTCAAAATGTAGACTACGTTGCCACCCCTCAAGCCTTAATTGTTATGTCTCTGTGATAGTTATTACGAGGTCATACATTACCATCTAACCGAAACACCAGTAAATACTAATAATATTAGAACATAATACTGTCACCAATTTCCAATGCCTCACAATAATTACCATTCATTTTAAGGACGATAGAATAAATAATTAGATCGCTACCAGTTGCATACCGGAATCACGTTGTGTAAATTTGAATAATTTTGCATAAAATTACACCGCTTGCTGAATACGCGGGAGTAATATTGTTCCAGGAATATTTTCCGACGAATTCATTGATCTAGTTTCATCAAACTGTTGTATCAGTAAGCATACGTCTGTTTTACTCGATGTTGTGATTTTCAAAACTTTGCGTTTGTCAAAAATCCTGAATGTTGTGATTTTCAAAACTTTGCGTTTATCAAAAATCCTTTTTTAATAGATAAATTATTGATATCAAAATAATGTAAGGGACTTGGCGTACACATACATGCATACAAAAATTGATTGTTTATAGGGTCAATCTATGCTTCTGAATGTATGATATGTTCTTAGGTTTTCGCGAGCTACACTCATTGAAATAAAACTATTTTTACGGATTTATCTCGCGTATATTAAACTAAAATGATTTTTAAAATCAGCCCGACATTTCGGTCGCTTTTCAGCGACACAAACCCATTCCACGAATGGTACGCGAGGCTATTGAAATTAAAAAACACCCAAATTTCAATAGAGAAGATGGATGGCGATTATCAACATCATGGGATAATAATATAATAATAATAATAATAATAATAATATAAACCCTATAATCGATGTCACCGTCCCTCATGATGGGAATCTCGTGAAGGCCGAGAAAGACAAGGAACTTAAATATCTTGATCTGGCTCACGAGATTGTCGCCATGTGGGACGTAGATTCGGCCATCATTGTGCCGATAGTCGTTACGGTCAACGGACTTATAGCAAAGAGCCTCGACCAACACCTCAAGAGGCTCAAGCTAGGAAGTTGGGTCAAGGGTCTGATGCAGAAGGCGGTACTCCTCGGCACGGCACGTATAGTGAGGAGGTTCCTGTCTCTGTGACCCTAATCATCGACGGCTTGGACCCTGTTCCCGCTGCCGGTGGCACACTATTTTTTATTTTTTTATATATATTTGTGCTTTGTTAATATTATCTTTTATTATATTTAATTAAGTTACTTGTATATGTAAAAAAATAATCAATATGGATAAGTAATAAATGAGTGATATAATAATATTATTATTATATTATTATCTATTATATTATTATTAAATTATTTTTTTATTTTTTTATATATATATTTGTGCTTTGTTAATATTATCTTTTATTATATTTAATTAAGTTACTTATATATGTAAAAAAATAATCAATTTGGATAATTAATAAATGAGTGATATAATAATATATTCTTTATTGTACACCAACTTATGATAAGAGACAGAAAAATAAGAGACACAATATACAAGAGGCGGTCTTATCACTAAGCAGTGATCTCTTCCAGACAACCTTTGGGTTTAGGAAACAGTGTAGATACTAAACAATGGGGGTGTACCCTGCTATATGAAACTTATAAATATAATGTTAAGTTATAATAACAGTAGACAAGAAACTAGTGATCAGGTATCAGCTGGATAAAGAAAGGGACTGGGAAACATAGTAATCATACGTCCCATACTTAGCAAGATTAAATCCCAGCCGCAGCAGTCTGCAAGACCTCAAGATACCATAAGTAATTATTGTGTTAATCCTGAACGCTACGCAAGGCGTTTACGAAATCGATGGAGGTAGCTACATATAATTTTTTCAAACTTCTGTCAGACAAATGTCACCTCAGTCTGCCCGGGACCACGGAAGCTGAAAAGCGACCGAAACGTCGGGTTGATTTTAAAAATCATTTTAGTTTAATATACGCGAGATAAATCCGTAAAACTAGTTTTATTTCAACTTCTGAATGTAATTTGTTTTAAGTTTTAAGTATTTTTGGACCATTATTTATTTTAATTTTGTTTACTTTTACATATTTATTAACGTATCAGTTGTGATTCGCTTTAATTTTATATTTGACCTATCAAAAGCAAATTCTATTCCCAAGTGATTAACTACATTTTTGAGTTTACGTTTAGCGCAAAAGGCACTTTAGCTTCAGCAAAAAACTACCTATAGAACCCGCGGATAAAGCTCCAGTGACGGAGCTCGCGAACGTAGGCCCCATCGCAGTACCTTATAGTGTTCTGGTCAGATGGTTATGTAGGTAATTGTAATGTACCTGTAATTTACAACACAGAGGCATAATTACCTTAGGAGTGGCAAAGGCTCAATATTAAAATCTCTGGTTTCATTTCGATATTAAAATTTACAGTGTTACTTACCATCAATGTAAGCTCTATGCTTGTTTGCCACTTCATGATAAAAAAATATATGATGGTCTAGATCAGTTGATAATAATATTTCAATCAATAATATGACTTTATTCGAGAAATATCTGATAGCTTACAATGATCAAAATCCATTTCATAGGCATATGTAATTTGGTCACCACCAATTCAATACCGGAATCATGTCGTGTAAATTTGAATAATTTTGCATCGCATTACTCTGCCCGCGGAACGCGCGGGTATAACATCGTTCTGGGAATATTTCCCATAGGGTATATTTATTTATTCAAATGATTTATCGATGAGCGTACGTTTTTTTAACGTTACAATTAACTTGGATCTTTGGGGGAGGGCTTTGTTCGGCAGAGGACATTTTTTGGATGAAACGATGATGAATGATGAACTTGGATATTACACCCGAAAAAAATGCAGATCTGCAATGGATGTCCGTACTTCAATGTGATTTAAGTCATTGCAAAAAAACGATATTGCAGAAAGCAATGTTACTTATTTTAACAGATACATTAATTTAACCTTGGAAAAATTGTATATTATATAGTTGAAAGTACACAAACCCAAAGGCACATTACAAATAAAAAACCGATTTACTACAATAGCAATAAAGTTAAAAATAATTTACACAGAAAATATTGCAGTCAAATCCATGAGCAATAACTGATCATAATAATCAAAATACATTTCGAAGGCGATAGAATAGATAATTAGATCGTCACCAATTCGATACCGGAATCACGTCGTATGAATTTGAATAATTTTGCATCCCATTACTGTGCCTGCGGAACACGCGGGAAAAACATCGTATTGGGAATCAAATTGCCTGTATCAAATTGCAATAAACCTGTATGTTAATACGAAAAATATTAAATAAGAAAGTACATACTCAAATAAATTTCAATATTAAATCACCTAGTAAATACTCAAAAAGACGAAAAAATACAAATATACTACTATTACCTACTACCAGGACAAATTACGGTAAAAAAAGTATAAAATATGAAGGAGCTAAGCTGTATAATGATTTACCTGATAGAATAACTACCACAAAATCCCTCTTGAAATTCAAGTTACTACTAAAATATCACATACGAAATGAAATTGGCAACAGGGTATTTGACTAATATATATTATTTTTATTATTGTAATGATTTAAAAGCGTACTTTTTGTATGTATTAACAAATTAGCACACGTACCTTACCAACACACTTACATACAGTTCTGCCGGACACAAATAAATATCTGTTTAGTTCATAAGTTTCTCATTTTAAGTGACCAATGTATGTCTTATGAGAAATAAAGATTCTTTAAACCCAATTTACTCATAAATTGATATGATTTGTTGCTGAGCAGGCGTTTTATTTCAACGTTGTAATAATAATAAAAATAACATTTTTTTATGGTAACACTAAAAACCTTATGATTTCTATAATATACCGAACATATATTATAAAACATATACACACATTATAATTTGAAATGAGATCCCTACACGTTATTTCACGGACCATATAAACCAGAGGTTCTCAAACTATTTTTCTTGTAGACCGCTTTCAATTTCTTTCGGGTTTCGGTGGACCCCCTCACTAACATTTATATCACTTTCCCATATATCCCATTTTTCTTTACGCATTTACGTAGACATCGAGTCTCCCATAGACCCCAAGGGGTCCACCTGGACCACTTTGGGAATCACTGATATAAACTAAACGCAAGTAATATTTGAATTAAGAAACAAATTTGTTAAAAAGACGGTGAAATGAAAAATTATTGACGGAAAAAATATGAAAATCAATTACGAGCAATAACTGACAGATCACAATAATCAAAAGCCATTTCGAAGGCGACAGAATAGTTAAATCGCCAACGATTCGATATTGGAATCACGTCGTGTAAATTTGAATAATGTAGCATCGCATTATTTAGCCCACGGAACACGCGGGAATAATATCTTATTCGTAATATTTTCCGTAGGATTTATTATAACAGTTTGCTGCTGAGCAGATATTTTATTTCATCTTTATAATAATAATGAAAAATACCACCCTTAATGTTCTGTTGAAAAGGTCAATGTTGAAGAAGAATTATATATATATTTTTTAATTAGAGTCACCTTGAAATTTGAAATTCTACCGACGATATAAAATATATACAGTATGCTAGACGGATAGAGTGTCATCAAATCGGTACCGGAATCACACCGTGTAAACTTGAATAATTTTACATTGCATTATTCTGCCCACGGAATACGCGGGTATGTAAAAAATTTCGTATCAGGTATTTTTTCCCGTAGGATTTATTGATTTATCAAGCTGGTATATTATATTTTATTTAGTTCGATGATATAACTATGTATTTTCACGCCCAGTCCCTAGCGAGGTAGGCGTGAAATATTAGTTAACTAATATAATGTTAACAATTTAAGGATGCTTGCTAACTACGGAACGTACAAAATTTGATATTGCCAGAGAGTTCTGTCGTTTTTCTTCTATAAAAGAAAGTAAGAATACTACTGCCACCGGCCACCGGCCGCCGCGCCGAACCGGCCGGTAGCTCGAGCTCCGTCACCAAAGCTCTACTAGTAAATTATTACGATCACCTTTAAACTTTTCCGTTACTGACTTAATGACTGAGTACCAGACAACAGACACCACCTTGTTGTTATCAGCTAGTTTCTACATTTGAGCCACGTAGTTTTATTGCGAGTAATAGTGACACAAAACAAAATACCAATTGTTATAAATCGGTATTACGGAACACTAATCTGTAACCGATATTTACTAGTTGGACCATCGCAGTGACATTACAAATCCAACTAGATAATGGAGATGACGATAATTTGCAGTAAATTTACGACTTTATTGAGTCTGATACGTTGACTCAATTGATAAATATCATTGCTCCAATTGATTTAATCGAATGACCTCTGTTGCAGAATTGTAGTGAGTCAGATGCAACCGACGACTCTGGATGTGTGTCATGGCTACAAAAATTTACAAAAATTTGAGAAATCATTCCCAAGTATCGCAGGATCGGAAGAAGTGCTTATCACATTTTTATGGTCGTTATATTTTTACGCATTGAAGGTGACAAACAAGTATGCATTTCACATTGATGTTAAGAGATGACTGTAGCCTATAGACACCCACACAAAGACCAGAGTTTAAAATTCAGATGCACTGCCGCCTCTGAGACCTTAGTTAACATGTCTCTGTGATTAGCTATTACGGGACCGTACATTACTATCCAACCAGAACATGATAGTGCTGAACACTTTCATTTAGCGGCAGATTGATTAGGTGATGCGGTGGTGCCGACGCCGTCGAGCTCCTACACTGAAACTCTACCACCAGTGTTTTCTCCTGACAGGCATCGGGACGCGAAAGGCGTCGGGCCGTCAACCAACTGGGTAGTCTACCGAACAATGGCAGTCAAATCAGTCCAGAAAATATTATAACACGTAAAGGGCAGTAGCGTTCCACGATAAAACTGCTGCTTTTGCGATTGCCAATCCGCATGCCAATCGTAGAGATTATGGCATAATGATGAACAATACATAACTGCCTCGGTAGCCTAGTGGTAGCAGGCCACTACTACTACGCTGAGGTCCTGGGTTCGATTCCCGGGTAGGGGGTTATCAGAGATAATGGTGAAAAAGCCTTTATCTCTGGTTCTATTGGGATTTTTCCATTTTCTGGAAATTTCCCAGTACCTCAAAGTTTGGTAATGTGCCCGGAGATGTCAACAGGCTCGCCACCTGTTACATGGGCCAAAACGTAACCGGCGAATCGTGGGTGCTTGCATGTATGCTTGAATGCATGCATTTACCTCTGCCTACCCCTTCGGGGATTACAGGCGTGAAGTTACGTTTCGATGCACAATACTGGTGGGGTCTCTGGGGAAGGTTTTATCCGATAGACGACGTATTTCGGCTGGACTGATGATAGTCGACCATAATTGTTAATTGTAAACTGGTTTTTAACTTACAAACCGACGACTAGACTGAAAGTTGCATCCTCTAATCGGATATGTCTTATTAGTCTAGGAGGAATCGGCGCATGAGTACCGAAAACTATTCCACCTCAATTTTTTTATGCGATCCTCTTTAAATTGTCCTACTGATGATATAAATGCATGTTGCCATGGGGCAACCCCGTGCCATATTGTTTAAAGTGAAACTGTTTAAACAATTGCAAGGAATTGTTATTTTTCAACAGGAACATTTTTTTTATATTCTTTATTGAAATACGAATAAAAAAAGTCCTTTGACTTTTCACGATAAAGTTAATATTTTTAGAGATATGAATTCTTAAAGGTTCGAAATATCTCAAATTTGGGTACTTTTGACCCATGAAAAATATATTAAAAAAAATTAAATATGAATAATATATTTTTTTTAATTCTTTATCATTTTTATTTAGGTCCGATTACAATGAAACTTAGTATGATTATACTTTAACCTTTGGCGCACACTGGATACTTTTTATCCCGGAAAAATGTCTGTTTGTCTGTGTGTTTGTGCACGCTAATTTCAGAAACGGCTTATTCGATCTGCGGTTTTCACTAATATATTGTGATAAGTTTCACTTAATATTTAGTGTTTGTTTCATGTGAATCGGTTCAGAAATAAAAATGTCAATTTAAAGAATCGTATCGAATATTTTTAAGCTATTCGTACCTAAAAAGTAAAAACGGACCCTACGGATTACTAATCCACCGCTGTCTGTCTGTCTGTCCGTCCGTCGATCTCTCACCAAGCTGTATCTCATAAATAGTGATAGCTAGAAAGCTAACATATTCACAAATTATATTTTTCTGTTACCGCCTTATAGACAAAATGAATTACTAAAAATAAGAAAATGGTAATGTTAAGAGGTCCAAGGGGGCATACAATAAAGATGTTTTTTTTTCGTCTATTTTTTGCCCGATAATAAGTGCAGCAAGTAGACGCTTAAAATTTTCACAAAATTTTTAGGTCTTATGTTGTATAATACCTTCCATAATAAGTCTATACATCTATACTCTATACAAATAAATAAAATTGGTTACTTTTATCTCCATACATACATACATACCTACATACAAATAAGTAGAATTCGAGTGTCTCCGATTTCGACGGGACTTTCACTGGCAGATAGCTGATGTAATAAAGAGTAACTTAGCCTAAGTTACTCTTTATTACATCAGCTATCTCTATCAGCTTATTATTATATTTATTTTGTATTTATGATGTCCGATGATGACTCGTTCCATTCTGCTTGTGATTTAAGTGTACTAAGTGATGATTCCTTTCAGGATTTGGAAACTTTAGGTGTGTCCCTGAACAGAACTTTGGATAACACATCAAACGCCTTTAATGTCTGTCATATAAATGCACAAAGCGTTCCCGCACACCACAGTGATCTGCTTGATACATTTTCTACCTGCTCTTCCGTTCATGCTCTTTTAGTTTCGGAGAGTTGGTTAAAACCTTCTCTGTCAAGCACCTCTTTCGGTCTTCCCGGTTATGTTCTTGTAAGGAATGATCGCACAGGTAAGGGTGGTGGAGGAGTTGCAATATACTTGCGCAGCAATATCTCTTACTCCATAATAGCTTCTTCTCCCTCTCCTTACTCTGCTTCTGCTGAGTATCTGATTTTGGAAGTGGTGGTCAACCATCTGAAGATCCTTCTTGGGGTGGTTTATTGCCCTCCAGGCATTAACTACTTTTCGGACTTCGAGGAGTTGCTTGACAATCACTGTGCTGATTACACGCATCACATAATCATGGGCGATTTTAACACAAATCTTCTAAAGAATTCACCTCAATCTTCTTCACTTCAATCCATAATCAAATCTGTTAACCTCTCTATTCTGCCCTCGGGCCCAACTCACTATAATATAGACACTTCTGATTCATGGCTTGATCTAATTCTTACTTCCTGTCAAAGTCGCGTAATCAACCACGGGCAGCTATCAGCTCCTGGCTTTTCTCGGCACGATCTCATTTTCATATCATATAAACTCAAATTCCCAAAGATTAAGCCTGAAGTGGTGTGGATGCGAAATTTTGCCAAAATTGATTTTAATTTATTTAATGAAGCCGCACAAAATTTAGATTTCTCTAATGTTTATGCAGCGTCATCGACTGATACTAAAATTACTAATTTCAACTCTATTTTATTAACGTTGTATGATACTCATGCGCCTATTAGGGCCGTCAAACTAAAGCGTCCTCCTGCTCCATGGATCACGAGGGGCATCCGTATTGCTATGTCTCGGCGTGATAGAGCCTTTCGAACCTTCAAACGTGACAGGTGCGACGAAAACTGGTGTCTATATAAAGCCGCCCGCAACCTGTGTAATAAGTTGGTAAGAGCAGCCAAACGCAAACATTTCTTTGAACATGTTGCAAATTCATCAGCAGCTGAAATATGGAAATTTTTAAAATCTTTTGGAATAGGTAAATCTGTACATACACCCGATATTTCGTCGTTTTCCCCTTCTGATTTTAATTCTCATTTTTCTTGTGTATCCCCTCTTAACCCTTCCACAAAAGCGAGCACTCTCCATGAAATCTCTCTTTTATCTCAACCCTCTATTGAACCCTTTTCATTTAAAGTCATTTCTGAGGAAGACACTTGTAAGACGATTAACTCCCTAAAGTCCAATGCAGTTGGCTGTGACAATGTAAGTCGTGCTATGATTTTGCCTATACTCCATTCCATTGTTCCTGTTCTAACTCACTTAATTAACTTCTCAATTCTATGTGGGGAATTTCCTTTAATTTGGCAAAAGGCTTTTGTTATTCCTATTCCTAAAAACAGTAACCCCCGTGAGTTAAATGAGTATAGGCCAATCTCAATACTTCCTTTCCTCTCCAAAAGTCTGGAGGCTGTCGTCCACAGACAGGTCTCTTCTTTTCTAGAACAGCACAAGCTTATTAGTCCCTACCAGTCCGGATTCCGAACGGGTCATAGCACCTCTACTGCACTTCTGAAGGTCACTGATGATATTCGTAACGGCATGGAGGATAAACTGGTCACGGTCCTTGTTCTTATCGATTTTTCAAACGCCTTTAACATGGTTGACCACGATATCCTCCTTGCCTTATTAGAACATCTACGATTCTCGACTAAAGCTTTAGATTGGTTTTCCGCATACCTCAGAAACAGACAACAAGCAGTTTGTCTCAATAAAAAACTGTCTGACTGGAGTGATTTGAACACTGGTGTACCGCAGGGTGGTATATTATCACCTTTGCTGTTCACGATTTTTATCAATACGTTATGTTACCTACTTGACTGCTCCTACCACTTTTATGCTGACGACTTGCAAATATACGTTCAATCTAACATCAACTATATTAGCAACTGTATTTCCAAAATAAACTTAAACTTACAAACTATTAGCATGTGGTCTCATAAGTTCGGCATCAAAGTAAATCCCAAAAAATGTCAGGCCATTGTGGTTGGTAGCCAAAAGCAGCTAGCCAAATTAGACCTCAGTTCCGTGGCACCTGTCACTTTTGAGGGTCAGAAAATTACTTTTTGTCCATCAGTTAAGGACCTAGGACTATATATAGATGCGACTCTCAGCTGGAATGTACAAGTTAGTGAAGTTTGTCGTACTGCCTATGCGTCATTAAGCTCCCTTAACAGACTGAGAAACTTCCTACCCACTCAGTTAAAAATTCGTCTTGTACAGGTACTTATTTTCCCTATATTAGATTATGCTGATGCGTGTTATCTGGACTTAAATGAGGCTGGTCTTGATAAACTAGACCGAGTAATCAATAATGCGATCCGATTCATCTTTCGTCTTCGTAAATTTGACCATGTGTCCGCTTTCCGTACCGACCTTAAATGGCTAACTATCCGCCAACGAAGACAATCCAGAATTCTGTGTCAACTTTTTTCAATTCTTTTTGACGTTTCCTCTCCTACTTATTTAAAAAATAATTTCCATTATCTCTGCTCTTCTCACTCATTACATCTTCGCTCTAATGAATCTCTCACTCTTTCTATACCCCTTCATAGATCCGGTTTCGTTGCTAACTCTTTTACTGTTCAAGCGGCTCGCTTGTGGAATGCGCTGCCAGATGTCATCCAAAGATCGTGTTCGAGGCTGACGTTTAAAAACAATTTAAAGAAACATCTTTTATGATAATTATACGAGTATGTGTGTGATTCCTAAGTGGGAATCCTTATCAGAAATCATCATCCAAATTGCATATTTATTTATTGATGTGTAAGTATATTTTATTATAAAATAATATATATGTTTAGAACTTATATTATTGTATCTGTATTATGTATATGTAGTTTTTATGAATTTCTCTATAAATATGTATGTATAGGTATATATATATATATATATATATCATGTATTTTATTAAGCTTATGTAATACTTTTGTTTTTAAATTTTCTCCCATAACTGTTGTGCCGCTCAGATAGCTCTCTAGACTCCCGATGGTTAACTGGAAAAGAGCGCTTTTAGCGTTAAGTTCGCCATTTGTCATCATGTATTATACTGTGGCAATAAAGTTTAAATAAATAAAATAAATAATAAAGATCATCGAGACATAACTATTAAGGTCTCAAGGATGGCATCTGCATCTTGACCTCTGGTCTTTATGTGAGTGTCTATAGGCTTTAGTCATCACTTAACATCAATGTGAACTGCATGCTTTTTGCCACCTTCATTACACAAAAAACATGGACTATGAGCTTGTTTGCCATAAAATAAAATTGAAGACCGTATAAGCATAGAAACAGGTTATAATTTATTTCGTAATAGTACTACAACTTCCGAGCCCAACTTCGTTCGTGTGGACTTTTACGACCATAAAAAGTTTGCTTATCTAAACCACGATCTACTTACGAAGTTCCTTTCTGATCTAAGTTTTTGAACTAAGCTATAACTTCAGCGACAAAAATTAAAGAGTAATATTTTGGTAACAGAGTTTTCTTTGGTCACTGAACTCAAACTTAAACTCAAAAATTTATTTAATCACTTGGAAATAATAGAACTTGCTTGTGATAGGTCAAATTACAAAATTAAAAATTAGAGCGAATAACAACTGATACATTGATTATTTTTATTTATTTATTTAAACTTTAATGCACCTAGTACATAACGCGGACTTAATGCCATAGGGCATTCTCTACCAGTCAACCTTATGTCAAAATAAAATAAAAAATGGTCCAAAAATACTTTACAGTAAATATAGGTATCAACAAAATGTTCAATACTCTCTTTTACAAACGGCAAGACAAGACTAAAAAAAAAATATATGGGACATTCTTCGTCATTCACTGGCAGAATTCCAAAGCCCATATTACTGAGAAAAACCTGTAAAAACAAAACTCAGTAGGGTCTTTTCAAAATATGTGCAAACAAGTATACTGTTGACATTTTTTTCTGATAGTTTAGATAAATTGACGGAGCTTGAGAGTATAGGCACCAACACATTACCTACCTAAAGGCGAATTAAGTATCTCGGTTGACATCATTTCGATAGCAATTTTGCAGAAAAAATATAATGTTCAGCGCTATCCTGTTCTGTTACACTGGTAATGTATGGCTAAGTTATTTTGGACCACTATGGGTCCTAAATAACAAATATCGAAAATCTTTCAAGTGTGCTATGAAATTTGAAGAGTTCCCTCGATTTCTCGAGCCCATCATCACATATTGACATGGTTACAATGGGACCAACTGGGAGGCACACCCTTTCAAACGACACCAAAATTATCGAAATCGGTACAGGCGTTTTCGAATTATCGGGGAACATACATAAAAAAAAAGATCCGGACGAATTGAGAACCTCCTCCTTTTTTCGAAGTCTGTTGTCCGAATTAGGCCTCAGGAGATTGAAAAACACCTCAGGAGCGAAAAAGTACCTACGTTAAATTTTTTGATTTTTTGTGTTTATAGAATATATTTTTATTTTTTTTTAAACCAGTAGTAACTGCTACACATTTATTGGTATTAAACACACAGATTTTACTTGCAATATACATGAGTTGCGAGCCAGCCATGACAGAATAGAACAACACAAAGAGAGGAAATAGTTCGCGCTGTGGCACTAATAAAGATTATATATTTTTAATAAGTACCACATATTACAACAGTACCACTCAGGCTATAAAGATAAAATACCCGGTAATAAATTGCCAAAAATGTCACGTGACTAGACGAGAAATTAAAACTTTCTTTGTTATTTATAAATATTTATGTAATTCAACTTTTTCATAATAAATATACTCGTATAATCCTGATATCTCATGATTGAACAGTCAACCATCGTATGTAATACAGCGGTAGGTCCAAGAACAATGATCCGCAGGTCGTAGTTTAAGTATTTTCATATTGTTTTTTTCGAAAGAACACATACGTGTGAAAAGTCGAAGGTGGATTTCAGTAGCTCAGCTGGGAAGCGGTTGGGTTATAAATCCCAGTGGTCGCGGGTCAATTCCCGCCAGAAGTTTTTTTTTTCATTTTTATTTTAAAATATTTCATTTACTTAGTTTTAGTAACTGGAAATTCCACCGTTCAGGTGGATCATAAGTAAGTTAAAAGTAGTGAGTTTGAAGTATTTTTATCTTTTCAATTTAAATCTTTACAGTTCAGTTATGCAGGTGTTATTGTTAAAAAATCCACGTTGAAATACTTGGTTTATGTACTAATTGATACAGAATTATTATATTAGTTTAATCTTTTGTAAGAGTTACGACAAGTTAATCGTCTATGAAGATTAAATGCTCAAACAAACTACTGATCAGTTAGGGTTGCCAATCGTTATAATTATTTCAACAATTTTATTATCTAGGTATGTAACATACTACGCAAAGCGCAGTGGATAATTGTAGCAATATATTTGAGCACTATAACCCACGAATCAATGGTGTAGGAAGACCAAGACTGACCTATCTAGACCAAATAAGTGGTGTATTAGGAATATTTGGAATCAGCGTGCATGTAGAAAAGGTACGAGCTTTCTATAAGAACTGGGATATTTGACGCTTCATGTTCTCTGCCTACCCTGAAAGGGACTTGGCGTAATATTGGCGAATTGGGTAATGTATTTTATACATATGTGCTTACAAGAGATGTTAAGAATGTAAGATATTTGGATCGGCATATGGATAAGGATGTATAAATAATATTTTTAAATAATAATATACCAGTTCACAAGTTAAAAAGTGAAAGTTCTGTTAGTGATTATTGTAGCCTATAAACAACTACATTAAAAACCAAAGATTTCAATGTATGGCCTCCTGAGTCCTAAGTTGGAATGCCATTGCCGCCAGAAATAAGAGGGCCGATAAACCGGTATACCTACAAGATGATTAAAACTTTTCAAAAACATGGGGTAGATACATATCAATAAGTATCAATAAATATAAATATTTCTTTAATAAAGACTAAATTCCGAGGAAATGTTAAAAAAGGTAGTTGAAATTTTCTCAAAATGTTATATTTCTATGAGAAAATTATTTCATCCCTATCGACGGTAACCTATAAATTAGCCATCCCGATAACTTTGACTCATTCCGTCTTTGTCTGCCACTTTATCCAAGTTAGAAAGTTAAAACGTTAGTTCCTTGTGTTTGTAACAGAAGTAAGACGAAGTAAAGTTTTGTAACCTTATCTTTCCTTCGGAGAGTTCGCTTGTTCAACATTTCATTATTACAATCGCTTATAAACTTTGTGATGATGAATGTAATACTTAGCAACAGGATTTTTTTATTTAATGTAGGTGGAAAACAAGAATGCAGTTCACGTTGATGTTAAGTGATGACTGCAGCCTATAGACACTCACACGAAGACCAAGGTCAAAATGCAGATGCGTTACCACTCTTAACGCCTAATTTGTTGTTTGTATGATCGTTATTATGGGGAAATATATTACCATACAACCGGAACACGATAGCGCTGAACACTACCATGTAGCGACAGATTACAGGAATACTACCATTTATCTACCGCCAAAAGGTAGTGTTCAGCAATATCGTGTTCCGTTTTGATGGTAATGTATGGCCTTGTTATAACTATCTTTTTTTTATGTAATGGAAGTGGCAAACAAGCTTACAGTTCACATTGATGTTAAGTGATGACTGCAGCCAAAGAAAGACCAAGGTCAAAATGCAGATGCGTTACCACTCCTGAGGCCTAAGGCGTTATGCCTCTGTGGCGGAAATTACAGGGCCATACATTACCACCTGACCGGAACACGATAGTGCTGAACACTATCATTTAACGGCAAGTATATTAGGTAATTCGGTAGTGCTTACGCCTGGAGCTCCGTCACTGGAGCACTACCACCAGTAAATCTCAGTATCTCAGAGAACAAACAAATTAGGCCTCAGGAGTGGCAACGCATCTGCATGTTGCCCTCTGATTATTGTGTAGATCCATGTAGATAACATGACATACGCTTATTTTCCGAACCCCTAACATTAATAAATACGTCTTCAAACTCTTTAGAATTTTTTCGCAGATAGAACCCTGTAAACAGCAGCACCCATATTCAAACGATTGTCTCGAACTTGGCCTCCTTTTACATTTCTATTAGAGTAGGTTAGTGTGTTAGTAATTATGAGTTAAACAGTTTGAACACGTCAGCATTACGTGATGGAAAAAGTGATAAGTTACAGGAAGCAACATTTCAAGGTCTAGGAAAGTTTCCCTTTGAATGGAAAACTTCCTTTATCATGACTAAGCTTGTTCCTTTAATTATTAAACTCGATATTAGATATTATAAATAGCATGCAACGTATTGCTTACTGATTAGTTTAGTTTTTTTTATGTAATGGAAGTGGCAAACAAGCTTACAGTTCACATTGATGTTAAGTGATGACTGCAGCATATAGGCTGCAGTCATCACTTAACACACAAAAACCAAGGTCAAAATGCAGATGCGTTACCACTCCTGAAGCCTAAGGTATTATGCCCCTTTACCGGATATTGCAGGGCCGTACTTTACCACCTGACCGGAACACGATAGTGCTGAACACTACCATTTAGCGGCTAGTATATTAGGTAAAGCGGTGGTGCCTATGCCCACGAGCTCCGTCACTGGAGTTTTACCACCAGTAATACAGATAAGAAAGTGGCTTTGTGTTAGTATCGTAGTAAAGAAACAAAGAATTCTTCCGCTTGAGTAGTCAGTCAATCAAACAAAGGTGGTCAAACCATTCCAATAAGGCCGTACGCCCTCCGTTAAATACATCAAATTTTCAAAATCATCGCACCCATAAACATCCTGACATGTGGTATTAAGGCTTTACGATAAGAGTACAAAAGCACTATATATATATATATATATAAATCAACTGCTGTTCGTTAGTCTCGCTGAAACTCGAGAACGGCTGGACTGATTTGGATAATATTGTTTTTGAGATATTTTTAGAAGTCCAGGAAAGGTTTAAAAGGTAAGAAAATTTTAAGAAATTGAAGAAAAATAGTAAAAACACAATTTCATTTTCCCAAACAAATAGTCCGTATCTATCAAACCTTTGACACATTATTTCATTCTGATGATACGAATACTGGCAATATGAAGTTTGCCGGGTCAGCTAGTCTATACTTATATCAGAATCAGAATCAGAAACTCGTTTATTCATTTAGGGTGACAGGCACCTCTTATGACACGTCAAAAACAAACAAAATAAACCAAAGTGAATAACAATTGATATACACGTCAAACAAGATAAAAAATATATGTAAAGTCAAGAATATTACTAAGATAAAACTAAATGTCATAAACTAATGTAAAAAGTATGTATATCAGTAGAATGTCGCATTTCCCCTTTACAAACTTACTCGTACTTATAATAAAACTGTAGAAGTGTAAATTCTGTACATTGAAAATATTGAAAAAATAAATACCAGGGGATGTTACTAGATCGATACCGAACACAAATATATAAACATAATATATAGTTTGCCTTGAAACATTATTTCATTTGTTTTATTCATCATTCTATATAATTTATGTATTATTTAAGGTTTATGTTTATATATTTAATATTTTTATTTAAGTATGTATTTGTATGTATGTATTTGTATGTATGTATATATTTATTTTTGCTATTCTCGTATGTAAGTTTATTTATAACTTGTATAATAAAATACTTTTATGAATTTATTTGAAAGTTTGATGTTAGTATCTTTTTTATTTTTTGTTTCTCTTTGTTTTTCTTCTTGGTCTCTCTCTGCACCTCAGTAAAATTCTCACCACTACCCAAAGGTTGACTAGTAGAGAATGCTTTTTAGCATTAAGTCCGCCACATGTACTAATTTGTGCAAGAAAGTTTAAATAAATAAATAAATATGTGATTAGAATTTTTTTTGTCTGTCTGTCTGTCTGTTTGTTCAAGCATCACACAAAATTTACTTGTTCGATTACCATGAAACTTGGTATAATTATACTTTAATTTTTGGCGCACAACACTGGGTACTTTTTATCCCAGAAAAATGTATGTTTGTCTGTGTGTTTGTACACGCTTATTTCAGAAATGGCTTATCCGATTTTCAGTTTTCAATAATATATTGCGGTAAGTTTCAATTAACATTTACTGTTTGTTTCATGTGAATCGGTTCAGAAATAAAAAAGTTACGACAATTTAAAGAATCATATCGAATATTTTTAAACTACATATTCTGTATCTATCTTCTATTTTCTTAGGGTTCCCGTACCTAAAAGGTAAAGACGGACCCTATTACTCATCCTCCGCTGTCTGCCTGTCTTCCGTCCGTCCATCTGTCTGTCACCAGTCTGTATCTCATAAATAGTGATAGCTAGAAAGCTAACATTTTCACAAATTATGTATTTCTGTTACCGCTAAAAAGACAAAATTAATTACTAAAAATAAGAAAATGAAAATATAATGGGGGCATACAGTAAACGTATTTTTTCGCACGAGTTCGACTCGCACTTGGTCGGTTTTTTCTCTGTTAGTAACGTTAAGCATACCACATAGCAGCGTCCCGGCATAAAACTATCGCCGCTATGATCACCATTCAGCATGCCAAGCGTGGCAATTATGGCATATTCTTTCCTTATGACGCACAACACTTTTAGGAGCATCTTCGGGAAACGCTTTGTCCAGCGGAGAGGGATGGACGTCTTGCGAATGTATTTATGATGATGGTGATGGTGGTGGTGGTGGTGTAGGTGGCATATGTGGGTAAGAATGCACAACTTTAATATTCAATTTTTCTCTTTGGCCGGCTCTTAGGTAGTGCCTATATTATGCATACTTAGATCTATCTTTTATCTTTAATTCTCTATTAAAAGCACTAATTGAGTAAAACTTTATACTAATTATTATTATACAAAACTTCATAATAATGTTCTATAAAAAAATGCAGAGAAGTTTAAAATGGCCTTTTCGAAAATACGGTTCAGCATAGGATGGATGCGCGTTGAAACGCATAATAAGACATTTTTCGCAATCCTAGCAACCAGCATCCCGACGCCCAGCGTCCCGACGTCGAGCGTCTCGACGCCCAGTGTCCCGACGCCCAGCGTTCCGACGTCGAGCGTCCCGACGCCCAGCGTCTCGACGCCCAGCATCCCGACGTCGAGCTTCTCGACGCCCAGTGTTGTTGTGTTGTTTTTGTATGATCCAAGATTAACCAAAAGTTATATCCAAAAATGCTGCCCAAAGAAAATATTCCACGCGAACGAAGTTGCGGGCACAGCTAGTTGAAAATAAAAATAAAAACGGAATTTCGCGCTTGTAATACCCAAAGGGGTAGGCGGAGGTGAATTCATGCATTCAGGCATACTTATGCAAACACCCACAATTCTCTGGTTACGTTTTGGTCCCTGTAACAGATGGCGAGCCTATTGACATCTCCGGGCACATAACCAAGCTTCGAGGTCATCGACGACACAACGCAGGTCATCGCTATGATTTTGAAATATTATGATTTTCGAAATTAGAACGTAACGTTCCACTTCGTCTGACTTCTGGCAGTTGACAGTAAAATTCTAAACAAAAATTCAAACATTCGCAGTCTATAGGCTCTATCGTTGATGTTTGAGGTGCTAGGAAACTTCTAGAAAATGTAGAAATTCCAAAAGAACCAGAGATAAAAGATTTTACACCGTTATCTCTGATATCCCCCGACCCAAGAATTGAACCCAGGACCCCAGCATAGTAGTGGCCTGCTACCAGTAGGCTTCTGAGACAGTTAAAAATTAAAGACAACATTGTTTACTTCCATTTTTTCTACCAATTGTGACAACCCGGTTAGTTCAGTGATATATCGACCGCTTGATTTGAGTGTCACGGGTTCAATTCTCGGACTGGGACCAATATTTGTAGGGCTTAAAGACATTTATTGAAATAAAACTATTTTTACGGATTTATCTCGCGTATATTAAACTAAAATATAAAAACGTAAAAATAGTTTTATTTCAATGAGTGTAGCTCGCGAAAACCTAAGAACATATCATCTTAAAGACATTTGTTTAGGGTATTTCTAAGAGGACCGTATATACAAAGCACATACAAAAATACCATGTGAAGTGTATTTATTCTCTAGAAAATTCGCATCGGGATAAGTGTTTAAGTCTAATTTTGTTACAACATTCTTAATTTTCCCACCAAATTGATCTCCTATATATATGTATATCCCTGTGCTCGTATTTTTTTAGAAAAGCTACTGCGTGAAACGTTCGCTATTCGCGAATTCAAAATGAAGTGTAAAGTTGCGATATTATAAATTCAACGTGTATATTTTATGCGTTTTCCTTATTAACGGTTCTTTTGTACTTTTTCCTGTAAATTGAAAAGAACGTTACTTTCTTCCGATCTGTAATTTGGGTATTTTGTTAAGGTCGTATTTTTTGTAGAGTTAAAATACTGACCTAGTGTTATATTGGCGAGGGTTCAGTGCAAGTTTGAAATTGTTTATGTTATCTTTAGTACCTACCTAGACATCTAGATCTTTAATACTATATTCAATCAAAATTGTAGAATGTTTGGTGAATTTAAACGTTATAAAATGTACTTACCTTAACTAGATCTAAATGTTGATAGGTATATAACATAATTTTGTTTCCTGATGTAGACCTTAGCAAGTAATACTAATCTTATTTTTTTTTTAGTGCTAACTTATCAAATTTGTTAATTGTAAATTTCAAATACGTTAAATAAATTAAAAAAAAAAATCTAATTTTCGTGTAACCTATCGGTTAAGACCTACTTATTTATATTCAATATCAATGTATGTATCCTCACGCCAAGCCTTACGGGGTAGGTAAAGAATGTAGAGCGCCAGATAACCCGTTCCTGACACACCGCCCGTGTTTCTTCAACATCCATCATTCTCTTTAAACATGCACGCCTATTTTTTTAATATCAACAGGCCTTAAACCTGTAGTTTCAGAGGTCAAAGGATTAATTGTAATTTTATTACCAGGTAGTCCATAAATCTCTTTTTATTCCTTTATATAACTTTTTCTTAAAAATATAATTAATTACCGATTCAAGATACTCAAACATGAGGCTTATTGCATGTTAAGTTACAAGATAATAGCACAGTCTAAAGTAAACGAACGTGTTAACTGTGATAATAGTTTGTACAACTCTTTAAGTTTTAAAATCTCTTTTTATTGTTTAATTTATTATTCAATTTGAATATCAACGCAATCGGCTGAAGAAAATCGGTCATGAGTAACAGATAGGCAGAGAGACAGACACGCAAGTACTCCTACAAGGGATCAGTGTATTCTTTTGAGGTACGTTAACCTAAAAATATTCTGATTTCTTCATAAAATTATCGCCAATCATTTAAAGTGCTCGACTTACAAATTCGATATTTTGACAAGTATTATAATTTATAATTATTAGATGAGTAATATTACAATCATACAAGTTCTTATATTTAAATAATATGAATAATAATATGCTGTAATAAAAATCAAAATAGACACTTATAATTAAAACATTACCATAAAACCATATAACAAGCATACAATTCGATATTTTTAAATTGCCATTTATATCGGACCCCCTGTGCACGAATGCAACTCGCACTTGACTTGTTATAGTCACCCTGTTGCTACCAATACCTAATCGCGTAATTCACCAACAAACAACGATACATAAACTAAGAATACTTCATTAACAAACTTGCACACTCACCGTATAAAGCGGTAAACCTTCGTCCATCATAAAACACATCACTACACAAAATTGACAAATAAGGTAAGTCACTAACACGCGAGATACCGCACCGATCGAGTTCGAGTTTCCACGCAGTCGTCCGCGTGCACCGAATCCAACGGCGTTACTACCTCGAGGCATACAATTTTGCCACTACGCTTGCGTGAAGCCAAGTGACTCCTCGCCCTGACAGACTTACTCACAACTTAATAAATATACGAGTATCAACTTTTCTACCTCAACATCAGGCCCGTGCCTTAATAAAATATTTGCTTTAGTTAAACAAGTTTGACCCATGTTTTCTTCAGTTAAATAAACACTTGACGTTCAAACTACGAACAATGCCCGAAATGTCAATGTGTTCAATTAATTATGGCGTAATAAAGCAATTATAAATTTAATTGTGGATTGGTGTTCTGTTTGTATAATTATGTAAGACTTGAAATTTAAGGCAATTTCGACAACAAATACGGTTGTTTGATCGAATAAACAACTGTATTGGGGGACCTAAGAGGGGATTTCAAAAAATCCCCTCATCGGAGTAAGATGTGGTAGGATAGCTTAAACTTTTTCAGTATGTAATGATGGCCCTGTAATTTCCGGCACAGAGGCATAAGACCTTAGGCCTCAGGAGTGGTAACGCATCTGCATTTTGACCTTGGTCTTTGTGTGGGTGTCTATAGGCTGCAGTCATCACTTAACATCAATGTGAACTGCATGCTTGTTTACCACTTCCATAACATAAAAAAAAAAAAAAAAAAAAAAAAATGTCCACCAAAGGAGATGTTGCACAAATGTATGGACCTCCGGCCATGTATTGTACACAATATCATTAACAGGCAAAATCAATATAAAAACGTTTTTTACTGCATATTTTCACTTATTTAGCTTTGTTTGCAGTTACAAAACATTATTTTCAGTTAGAGTTGCAACTCAAACCAAAATGGCGAATATGGCGGGCGAAGTCATTTTGACATTTTCATTTTTTAATTGTGTTTTGATTATATAGTACTTGGAGAAAAAGTCTTATTTTCTAAGTACTATCGAAATCGATTTCGTGTGTTTATACTAAGAACTTAAACTAATCGATTTCCAATTTAAAGAAGCGTCGGCTGTATCGCCGCCATGTTAAATATGGTTGAAAATGATAAAATCGTTTGAATTAAATGTGGTAGTAACTCTAAACTATATTCTTGAATAAATTAACTGTATTTTTTTTCGGATTCTTCTTTAATTTACCCATTTTTTGAAGACGTAAACGAATTAGGGCCGATCTCGCAACATCTTCTTTGAGCTGCCTATATAAGGACGCGCCCTTAGGGAAATTGGTAACGCATCTACATTTTGACCTTGCTCTTTGTGAGGGTGTCTATAGGATGCAGTTATCACTTAACATCAATGTGTCGAAGCGCGCATGGCCCCGCGGCTGGTGTAGATCGGAAGCGATCTGCTCGGTTAAGCACTACGGGCGCGGGTAGTGTGATGGGTGACCGCTAATGGCAAATTGAATGCGCGTTTCCGTGCTTCGGAGGGCACGTTAAGCCGTCGGTTTCGGTTGCTATCGATAGATAGCAGTCGTTAAACCTTGTCGGAGGCCTTATGGGCGGTTTGATAACATCCGACAGCGGGTTGGTCACTAACCCACCCATCTCCACCAAGCATTGGAGCAGCGTGGTGGAGTAAGCTCTAGGCCTCCCCCCAAAAATGGAGAGACTCGTACCCAGCAGTGGGACGTATAATGGGTTGCCATTATTATTATTATTATATCTATGTGAACTGCATGCTCGTTTGCCACTGCCATTACATAAAAAAAAAACATTTTTCATTTGCCTTACATAAAAAAGTGTACATCACTATCATGTTCCGGTCAGACGGTAATGTATGGCCCCGTAATAACTATCAGAGATATAACAAATAAGTTGTCAACGGTGGCAACGTATCTGCATTTTGCCCTCTGGTCCTTGTGTGGGTGTCTTTAGGCTGTAGTCATCACTTATCATCAGTGGGTTGGCCATTATCCCACCCACCTCCACCAATCCACATTGGAGCAGCGTGGTGGAGTAAGCTTGTAACGACATCCATATGCCGTCACATAGAATTTAATCAAAGCACGATAGATATTTTTTTTTTGCATATAACTATATGAATATATACCTATGTTTTATAGGTATCATAACTAAATAGTTGAGATACACTATTGGTAAGGTATGTTTGAGAACCATAGGACGCTCATGAAACATGCGAGCCTAGCCCACATCCCCACCGTATCCCAAATTCAGAAAAAAGGGTCGATATAAGGGAATGTTGACGGGAGAGGGGACAGTTTTAGTTAAAGAGCCCGGGCGACGTATTATTACGAATTGGTGCGAAATAGGGAGTTTAGGTAGTGGTAGCGGGGGCGTTTGGTGAGTGATTTTTATTTTAAATATAAAATAGGTAACACTAATATCATATAATATTTTAACTTAATTAATTAATAATGTTAACTTAAACTAAATTCACTGAAGGTTACCTATTTTATGTTATTTTACTTTTCTGGTTATTCCTTTAAATTGTGTGATTTTTAGGAGATGCGGCGTAATTTATATTATTTTAGTTGTGATACTATTCAAATAGAACCTTTAATATGAAGTACTTCATATAATCTTACAATATAAATTAGCTTTATTTAGTTTTGGAAACAGAAAGTAGATTCATTTATTTAAATTAAACAAAAACTGATAGAAATTCATAGGTAGTATAAATGCAATAGGGAAACCATAGGTCTGTTACTAGAAAATTATATTTTCAGATTAGAAAAAGGAGAAGTAGGCATTATAATACTTTGTACCGGTTTTAGTCACAATTACACGCAGTATAAAGCACTCTTAATTGAAACGTATCGCAAATTACTATTATTTTAAGTTAGGGATCTTCAGAAATTTAATTATTAGAATAGGCATTTGTGTATAGAAATAAATAGGTATAAATTAGCGATCGAGTTATCTTCACCACGTAATGCGTATGCGCATTATCACCAACCAGCAAAGCGGGGAGCCGTCGACTAACCGTGAGTTAATATTCAATAATTTGTCTGGATTTAGATTATTTTTTATGCTCATTACAGTGTTCCGAATATATTAAATTATAGGTGGATATTAGTGTTTTTATGGTGCTACACTACAGGCAGATAGACGTTAAATTATAGTCATGTATTAGTGTTGTTATAATGTTAGATTACAGGAGAATATATTTTGATAGCATTACACTACAGGCAGATAGCAGAATATTGACACTATTAGGTTGAAGGCACATGATACTGCTCCAACAGCATTATATTATAGGTAAATAATAATATTCTCTGATAAAATTGTATTACAGACAAACTGAATAAACTATAGGTAAATAATAGTGGTTCAATAGTGTTACACTACAGAGAAATAATAATTGTTTAATAACGTTAGTATAAAGGGCAGGTAATTATGTTTCAATAGCATCATACTACAGACAGAAACTAAGAATTGAGATATTTGGCACTTCATACTCTCAGGTTAATAATGTAGGTCATAGAATTTATGTTGATGATGATGTTTTGATATTTGAATTGATAATCTGAAATACCTACATATTATTTCGGTTTTCAATCACTATTTAATTATTTAAAGTAGTTCACATAATTGATGGTTGCCTAATAATTATAATTAGTGAATAGCGTAATTAAGGTGGAGAATTATTTATTTAGAATGTGTCTAACACTGACGTCTCTCAGCTGAAATGATTATGATGATTATTATTATTATTTATCATTTAATGAAAGTGAAATTATTACTTTCATGAAGGTTACAAATCTAGGAGTTCACAGATTGATAAAATATTGTCAGTCAAAATGATCTTTTACTGGTCGTTAAATAATGACAATGTGTGATTTAAGGTATTACTATTTACTATGGGTTCAATTCCCTGGTCAATTAGAGTTTTATTATCTAATCAGTTGTATTTGTAATAATATTAAAAATGACAATTTAATAAAAATATTATATACAATACATCTAAGGAAAATCATACTCTATGTATGTAATTTCAGGAATGCGTAATTAATACTTACTAAGTAAACTGTTCGATTCAGTTACATTAGTAATAATATTGGTAAATTGTCAGATAAATAGGTGTATGTAGATTTTGATAGAGTAGTAGGTAATTTAATAATTATCTAGTAAAAGTCATACTCTATGTATATAATTTCAAGAATGTACAATTATATTCATACTGAAGTTAACTGTTCGATTCAGTTAATATTAGTGTTAATGAGGAGTATTTTATATGTATGTAAAGGGTTACAGCTAAACGAACTTCGATGTTCGTACATAAGTAAATGGTCAGTGGACGTTATTTCATCAGGATAGTTTACCTAATTGTTTGTGAGTAAAGGTATTGATGATGCAGGATTCAATTTCCTGGACCAATTATAAAATTATCAAAGTACTAAACAATGAGAATACATGTTTGGATGTACATGGAACCTGTAATGTAGTAATTAAATAGGGACTAATCAAATTCCTTTCCAGCATCTTCAAATAATGTATATCAAGGTATGTGTTAGGATAATTCTCATTTTCAAATGTATATCGTTAAATGCTAATTACGTGTGCATGTGTGTATTTCTATTGTCGTTATGTATTTAGGTAGACGTTTGTATAAAGATGATCGATACGTACTTTATTAGGTAAAACTTTTAATGCTTCGTATTGCAATAGGCTTAATTAGGCGGTTTAATAATCCAATTAATAAATAAGTTTATATACATACATAACACACTTGGCGTTATCTCTCTCTTTATTTACTATATAAAAGTTAGGATATTACATAAATACAAAAACACATATGGGTCATTATTAGATGTGATTTATCGTAGGGTAAAAGGTTGACAGGTTTGAAATGTTTTTGTTTATCGTTTAACATATTTTGTTAGTTCACAATCTTTAAGAGGTAGAGTGTGAGAAAGGAATTCGAAACTTAGAGAAACATAAAAATATCCTTTCGAGTGTTTAAGGGTATTGCAAGCACAAGTGTTGAACATAAATAAGAAACTTAACACAACGATTCTGAATAAAAACCATAACGAACATTGTTTTCAGTAATATCAAGTGGGTCACTAATGTGAATTTTGTGTAGATAATGGATTTTAACTCGAGAGTTGAACAAATCTCAAGTGTTCCTATTCGTCAAGTTTGACATGTGCATTTTAACGCTACAAAAACAATTTTGGGTTTAGGATTACAAGTGCGTACATTTGGCCACCATTATCTTAAGAATCTTTAGTTTGAAAAGCAATAAATTCCATCTTTATTACTTTAGGGTCCGTACTTACAGATTTTGTTATTCATTTTAGGTAGGTACATACTTAACCGATTGGTTTTTAATTTCTATTTTCCCATAAGCTTGGAGTAATTATATTATTTTAAATAGTTTTGTCTTAATTGACATATTCTTTATGTGTGTCATTATAATCTGATAAATAGCACCGCAAAGCAAGGTGGTTGTTGCATAGCTGGAGTTTTTGATCATATAACAATAAGGAACGTGTAGATTATATTAATACTACACAGTTAGTGCTGTATTGCATTCATATAAGATGAATATTATATTATTTGACAATGAAGCTGAGATTAATTAATACTTTAATGAAATATTACCGCACCAATGTTCATCATACGTTATTTAAATTACTTTGAACATTTTGGTGTTTGTTTATATACGAGTACATACTTTGTTACTGCGAGTAAGTAACTAGAACTCATCTAGCCTATAGACATTGTTAGTTAATTTATACCGATGTTTTATCATTTACTGACTTTACTGACTTTGGTCTATAAACATTTACTAATCATTGACTGCAAGTGACTTTGCCTATGGACATTAATAGTAAATAAATACTATTGCTTGGTTATGTCTATAAACATTTACTAATTATTGGCTGCAAATAACTTTACCTATGAACATTTATTAAGGATTGGATGTAGTCGTTCGCCTATGGACATTTAATGATAATAATAAATAGTTAGTGGACTACTGACATACATTGACAATAAAATCTGTCAACATCTATACTGTACTTTTGTACAAATACATACTTAATACGAAATCGCCTATGGACATTTATCGAATATGGACGTTTTAGTTGTCATTATTGAATTATGATATCTACAACGATATTATCGATTATTGACTCTGGATTATAATGAACTTACCATTATCATTATTAACACAATACACACATTACACACCTGGTTTGTTGGGGCGTTGGACTCGTTCCATCGCTACATACATCACTTCTGACGTCCAGGACTGAAAGACACTCAACGTTGTCCCGCGGCTATGCCAGTGCACTGGAGTTACTTATCACATAAAAAAACAAGTAGGGCCAAGCCTGAAAAACACTGTGGTGATGTATACTCCCTGAGGTGTATCTTGGTCTAGTGCGCTAGCAACTTATGTGGGTCGGCCTACACCATTAACTTGGGTACTATGGGTCGATTCCACACCTACACTCTTCTTTACTATCATCTGGACGTAGTAGTACCTACTTCAGAACAACCAACACTAAACATATTTTATAATAATCTGCTACTTATAGACATCTACAAAACTCATTTGAATCTGGAAACCTAATAAGGTTTTGCCTAAAGGCAGTGTGCAAAATGCATGGTTTATGTATAAATCCATAAACATTATATATACACAATACAGGTAATCACTATAAATATCACACCTGTATTGTTGATACATTATACTGTTCTGTATGTTCTGTACATATACTTTCGACGTTCAGTTTGGAATATTTAAAACATATTTACTGACAGCTGGCCTGTATACTGGAGCTACTCACTACCTGTTCTTGCGATAATGGGCAGAGCCCTAGCAAATATTATTTTTGTAGTCTTGTAGTCTCCGCGGTCTCCGCCTAGTGTACCTTTGGTCTAGTCTGTGGGTATCAGCAGTTGTGGGTCGGCCTATCTTCATCGACGTTGTCTGGTTTGCTAGTACCTGTGCGCTGTGAATTACACACTACCTGTTCTTGCGATAATGGGCAGAGCCCCTAGCAAATGTTATTTTGTGGTGCTGTAATTTCACCTGTGGTGTACCTTGGGTCTGGTTTTGCTTTGACTTATACATTACTTTATAGGTCGATTCCATTAACGTTGGAGATAATATCCATCTGGATGAAGAGGTGTTACTTCAGAACAAACACAACACATATTAATATTATAATATGATCAACAGATCATTATCCGCCTTGTTGCGATGATCGGTCATGGAACCGCTACATTTATTGTGTGTTATGCACCTACCTTATGGAAACAACAATATTGCATTTATTTGCGATGTCAGATACTGACAATATACAATGAGGTAATACTCATATATGGTTAAACCATAATTACAGGACATTGCCTGAAATATTTATTTACTGACTATGTCAGAATGAGTAAACTATGTTTACGGTATAACAACTTAATGGTTATGCCATATTATGATCATGATCTACTACTGCAACAATTACTGCGCCTAACGGTGTCTGTGAAGATTGATAATATACATATCAACTTCATCATTGGAATACTCAAATGAGTATATTTTACCTGATTGCCTGTTAATGGCCTATATTAATATTGAAATATGATCCGCTGACTTTGTCAGTTTATTAAGACTATGTCTTTACACAAAGTACCTGCAATTTGAGGCTTATGCCACTTTATCTGTTGTTTACAACAGTCTACTACCACATACTGACCTGGTCAGCTTATTAAGACTATGTCTTACACGATACCTGCAATTTGAGGCTTATGCCATATAATCTGTTGTTTACAACAGTCTACTACAACTTACTGACTTTGTCAGCTTATTAAGACTTTGTCTTTATACATCATCTACAATTTGAGGCTTTGCCTTATATCTGTTGTTTCACAACAGTTTGATTATAAATGTGACCATCATTGTATGGTAATTATTTAAGCGTTATTTATACGCTCATCTACCAAATATACTCCAAGCTCGTCTGGAGAGTACAGATTCCTGGCTTGGTACTCACACTAAGGGGCGATGGTTTGGGGCTCCTTAACTTTCCCCTCCAATATTATATTGTGTATTCAGTAATTTACTCTTTGGAGTTATATTTAATAATCTTATCGCATTTCTAACTTTATTCTTACCTCTATTAAAGAACTTAAGGTTTCTACCATTTAACAACTTGAGGGTCCCTTTAGACATCACTTGGCCAATATTATATTCTTGTTGATTTAGATTTGACTTCGAAAATATCCTTTATCTGAAGAGTCCCCTTTTTGATAGAGTGGGTTCCGTTACAATTTGGTGCCGTGACCAGGATATAAATTTAAACTTTAGAAATATAAACTAAACAACAAGAACTACACGACTATTATATTATTGTTTTAAATATATACCGTAGGCAGTAACGCCTACAATTTGTTGCCGTGAAATGGAATAGAGGTTAAGAAGGAGTTGAGATTTATAATTACTCATGCAAGGAGTTTGCAATACACTAGTACATTGGGGGGTGTGCAAAACATTAAGACATTGGGGGGTGAGAAGGTGTCTACAAGACGCTAAGACAATGGGGGGTGAGAAGGTGTCTACAAGACGCTAAGACAATGGGGGGTGCATGAGATATAAAAAATGTATTTCTATATATATGGGTACTAATAATATAATAAAATAAAATACATGTAAGGCATGTATTATCATAATCAATTAGTGCTAGTGCTTTTATAATGTGTCTACCTATTTGCCGATCGATTCAACAAATAAATTTTACTTACCTATTTGTGAGAACACATAAATGGTGTAATAATAATTAACAATTACTTGTACTAATCTAGTTTTAAAACTGTTTGTTCTCCTAAGAAAATAAAATACATCTCGTGTAAAACAAACTATCTATAGTTTACAACGATAAGTACTTACACATATACACGATTCACAAATTTAAAAATGTGTATGTAATTAAGAATGCCTATGAGATTGAAACTGACCAATAATCACTTATGTAATAAGTGGAATGTTTTATTTTCTTAATTAGGTACAAACTGATAACTATGAAACCAGGGAAATAAAAGAGGCTTTAAATGTAATTCACTGACAGAAAACGTTGAGAAAATATTAAAAAAAAAAAAAAAGGAGTTCAGTTCTTTCGAAATGAAAATCTTTAAGAGTAATTTTAGAATGAAATACAATTAACGATAAACAATATTTGATATTTAACATTAATAAACATTATCATTGTGATATCTTGATTTTGAAAGACTTTAACAATCACATGGAGCTGGACTGATAAATTGGCCGTACACTCCTGTCTTTGAGAATGGAAATAAATAATAATTGATGTTTTATAAACCGATAACGATGAGAAGAATGAAATAAAAACAAACTTTCATTGTTATTTACTAGCAGAAAAAAAAAAAAACCTCAGATGACTCTTTTCAATTCAAAGGAGAATGATACTTTCCATGCATTCCTGAACCCAGTGTTAGCATTGTGCAGGTCATGTCATTTTCAAATGACTATATTATGTTAAGTTATTTGAAATTACAGCATTTTTGAACTGTCAGTAATTGAAGTATATTAGTTTAGGTAAAAGTTGGGTTAGATTGACTATTGTTTACTACATTACAAAATGTAGGTACTGTGTAATGGGTTAGCCAGAGACGACTTTGTACGCTCAAAATTAACCATCTTCTTTCAAAAATAATTTGAAAGTGATTCAATAATTAGTGCACACTTAGCGTAGACAGTATCTATTCAATTTTGTCAATTTGCAATAAACATTATTATTAGTCTAAAAGTTCAAATGAGAAAAAAAAAACGTTGAAACTATTACAAAACGTTATAGGTATGTAATCTTATAGAATTCAATTCTAGTTCGAATTAGAAATAACTTAAATATGACAATTCTATTGGAATTTTGTCTTTTAGTTATAACTTCACTGTTACCACTTCCAGTTAGAATAGGAATAATTCAAATATAAAACTACTATTCTAATATTTCAGAAACATTTTCAGAATCTTATTGTTATAATTTCTAATTGGATTAAGAATAACTTAAAATAGGACAATTCCTATTGGAATGATGTGGTTCCAGTTTCACTCTTAGTTGGATAGGGAATAGATAATTTAAGTGCGTCACTCCTATTGGCAAATAGCCTATTCGGTTATCGTCGGTATCATTTTCAGTTAGGAAAGGGATAATTTTAATACGACACTCCTATTGGAATATGGTCTTAACAATTATAGTATCATATAATAATATACCAATTCTCGTTAGATTATAGTTTTATACTTTTGAAATTGGAACTCATTGAAATATCTTTCCAATTCAGTTATTATCTCATCGACAACAATTCCAGTTAGATAAAGGAATAATTAAAATTTCAGAGAAATGTTCCTATTTGAATATTTTACGTATAAGTATATTCATACTGGGTCTTTCGACTTGTAAATAGAGAGCGGAAGTATTTTAAGGAATACTAAATTATCTAGGAGGTTTTCGCACCTACATTATGTATTCTATTTTCTGATTATGTCTTAGAACAGTTTTACTACTGATATCGAAGTTGGACATCATAGCATTATGTGAATTATAATAATTATTACTATTTAATGATTAATTGATGTTATTAAGACTTCATTTTACATTATGATTAGGGTAACTTTGTTCATAATCGCGAACGAGGATATGAGTAACATTATCATATTCCAAACAAACATGAAATTGTTGTTTGTGAAAGAGTATATAAGTCTCTTGGTACTCGTATTATGCCTTTAGTAACAAACTCGTTATTTACTAGATAGACACATAGTTGCTGATTCGACTAAACGATGATGAAATTGATTTCTAGATTTGGTAATTTCAGGTTCTTTTAAATTCCAATAAGATGATAAACCGATGATAATAATTTTAAGTTATAGAGAATAAGAAAATACACATTTTTATATTACCTTAAGTATCTAGCATATCACGTTATGGAGACGTTAAGTTACCTTAATAGTATATTCGCATTGGTGTGGTTTCATTTCTATTCCTTATGTGAAAATTTTCTACGTTGAATCTTCGAAAATTTTGGGGGGTGAATTGTAACGACATCCATATGCCGTCACATAGAATTTAATCAAAGCACGATAGATATTTTTTTTTTGCATATAACTATATGAATATATACCTATGTTTTATAGGTATCATAACTAAATAGTTGAGATACACTATTGGTAAGGTATGTTTGAGAACCATAGGACGCTCATGAAACATGCGAGCCTAGCCCACATCCCCACCGTATCCCAAATTCAGAAAAAAGGGTCGATATAAGGGAATGTTGACGGGAGAGGGGACAGTTTTAGTTAAAGAGCCCGGGCGACGTATTATTACGAATTGGTGCGAAATAGGGAGTTTAGGTAGTGGTAGCGGGGGCGTTTGGTGAGTGATTTTTATTTTAAATATAAAATAGGTAACACTAATATCATATAATATTTTAACTTAATTAATTAATAATGTTAACTTAAACTAAATTCACTGAAGGTTACCTATTTTATGTTATTTTACTTTTCTGGTTATTCCTTTAAATTGTGTGATTTTTAGGAGATGCGGCGTAATTTATATTATTTTAGTTGTGATACTATTCAAATAGAACCTTTAATATGAAGTACTTCATATAATCTTACAATATAAATTAGCTTTATTTAGTTTTGGAAACAGAAAGTAGATTCATTTATTTAAATTAAACAAAAACTGATAGAAATTCATAGGTAGTATAAATGCAATAGGGAAACCATAGGTCTGTTACTAGAAAATTATATTTTCAGATTAGAAAAAGGAGAAGTAGGCATTATAATACTTTGTACCGGTTTTAGTCACAATTACACGCAGTATAAAGCACTCTTAATTGAAACGTATCGCAAATTACTATTATTTTAAGTTAGGGATCTTCAGAAATTTAATTATTAGAATAGGCATTTGTGTATAGAAATAAATAGGTATAAATTAGCGATCGAGTTATCTTCACCACGTAATGCGTATGCGCATTATCACCAACCAGCAAAGCGGGGAGCCGTCGACTAACCGTGAGTTAATATTCAATAATTTGTCTGGATTTAGACTATTTTTTATGCTCATTACAGTGTTCCGAATATATTAAATTATAGGTGGATATTAGTGTTTTTATGGTGCTACACTACAGGCAGATAGACGTTAAATTATAGTCATGTATTAGTGTTGTTATAATGTTAGATTACAGGAGAATATATTTTGATAGCATTACACTACAGGCAGATAGCAGAATATTGACACTATTAGGTTGAAGGCACATGATACTGCTCCAACAGCATTATATTATAGGTAAATAATAATATTCTCTGATAAAATTGTATTACAGACAAACTGAATAAACTATAGGTAAATAATAGTGGTTCAATAGTGTTACACTACAGAGAAATAATAATTGTTTAATAACGTTAGTATAAAGGGCAGGTAATTATGTTTCAATAGCATCATACTACAGACAGAAACTAAGAATTGAGATATTTGGCACTTCATACTCTCAGGTTAATAATGTAGGTCATAGAATTTATGTTGATGATGATGTTTTGATATTTGAATTGATAATCTGAAATACCTACATATTATTTCGGTTTTCAATCACTATTTAATTATTTAAAGTAGTTCACATAATTGATGGTTGCCTAATAATTATAATTAGTGAATAGCGTAATTAAGGTGGAGAATTATTTATTTAGAATGTGTCTAACACTGACGTCTCTCAGCTGAAATGATTATGATGATTATTATTATTATTTATCATTTAATGAAAGTGAAATTATTACTTTCATGAAGGTTACAAATCTAGGAGTTCACAGATTGATAAAATATTGTCAGTCAAAATGATCTTTTACTGGTCGTTAAATAATGACAATGTGTGATTTAAGGTATTACTATTTACTATGGGTTCAATTCCCTGGTCAATTAGAGTTTTATTATCTAATCAGTTGTATTTGTAATAATATTAAAAATGACAATTTAATAAAAATATTATATACAATACATCTAAGGAAAATCATACTCTATGTATGTAATTTCAGGAATGCGTAATTAATACTTACTAAGTAAACTGTTCGATTCAGTTACATTAGTAATAATATTGGTAAATTGTCAGATAAATAGGTGTATGTAGATTTTGATAGAGTAGTAGGTAATTTAATAATTATCTAGTAAAAGTCATACTCTATGTATATAATTTCAAGAATGTACAATTATATTCATACTGAAGTTAACTGTTCGATTCAGTTAATATTAGTGTTAATGAGGAGTATTTTATATGTATGTAAAGGGTTACAGCTAAACGAACTTCGATGTTCGTACATAAGTAAATGGTCAGTGGACGTTATTTCATCAGGATAGTTTACCTAATTGTTTGTGAGTAAAGGTATTGATGATGCAGGATTCAATTTCCTGGACCAATTATAAAATTATCAAAGTACTAAACAATGAGAATACATGTTTGGATGTACATGGAACCTGTAATGTAGTAATTAAATAGGGACTAATCAAATTCCTTTCCAGCATCTTCAAATAATGTATATCAAGGTATGTGTTAGGATAATTCTCATTTTCAAATGTATATCGTTAAATGCTAATTACGTGTGCATGTGTGTATTTCTATTGTCGTTATGTATTTAGGTAGACGTTTGTATAAAGATGATCGATACGTACTTTATTAGGTAAAACTTTTAATGCTTCGTATTGCAATAGGCTTAATTAGGCGGTTTAATAATCCAATTAATAAATAAGTTTATATACATACATAACACACTTGGCGTTATCTCTCTCTTTATTTACTATATAAAAGTTAGGATATTACATAAATACAAAAACACATATGGGTCATTATTAGATGTGATTTATCGTAGGGTAAAAGGTTGACAGGTTTGAAATGTTTTTGTTTATCGTTTAACATATTTTGTTAGTTCACAATCTTTAAGAGGTAGAGTGTGAGAAAGGAATTCGAAACTTAGAGAAACATAAAAATATCCTTTCGAGTGTTTAAGGGTATTGCAAGCACAAGTGTTGAACATAAATAAGAAACTTAACACAACGATTCTGAATAAAAACCATAACGAACATTGTTTTCAGTAATATCAAGTGGGTCACTAATGTGAATTTTGTGTAGATAATGGATTTTAACTCGAGAGTTGAACAAATCTCAAGTGTTCCTATTCGTCAAGTTTGACATGTGCATTTTAACGCTACAAAAACAATTTTGGGTTTAGGATTACAAGTGCGTACATTTGGCCACCATTATCTTAAGAATCTTTAGTTTGAAAAGAAATAAATTCCATCTTTATTACTTTAGGGTCCGTACTTACAGATTTTGTTATTCATTTTAGGTAGGTACATACTTAACCGATTGGTTTTTAATTTCTATTTTCCCATAAGCTTGGAGTAATTATATTATTTTAAATAGTTTTGTCTTAATTGACATATTCTTTATGTGTGTCATTATAATCTGATAAATAGCACCGCAAAGCAAGGTGGTTGTTGCATAGCTGGAGTTTTTGATCATATAACAATAAGGAACGTGTAGATTATATTAATACTACACAGTTAGTGCTGTATTGCATTCATATAAGATGAATATTATATTATTTGACAATGAAGCTGAGATTAATTAATACTTTAATGAAATATTACCGCACCAATGTTCATCATACGTTATTTAAATTACTTTGAACATTTTGGTGTTTGTTTATATACGAGTACATACTTTGTTACTGCGAGTAAGTAACTAGAACTCATCTAGCCTATAGACATTGTTAGTTAATTTATACCGATGTTTTATCATTTACTGACTTTACTGACTTTGGTCTATAAACATTTACTAATCATTGACTGCAAGTGACTTTGCCTATGGACATTAATAGTAAATAAATACTATTGCTTGGTTATGTCTATAAACATTTACTAATTATTGGCTGCAAATAACTTTACCTATGAACATTTATTAAGGATTGGATGTAGTCGTTCGCCTATGGACATTTAATGATAATAATAAATAGTTAGTGGACTACTGACATACATTGACAATAAAATCTGTCAACATCTATACTGTACTTTTGTACAAATACATACTTAATACGAAATCGCCTATGGACATTTATCGAATATGGACGTTTTAGTTGTCATTATTGAATTATGATATCTACAACGATATTATCGATTATTGACTCTGGATTATAATGAACTTACCATTATCATTATTAACACAATACACACATTACACACCTGGTTTGTTGGGGCGTTGGACTCGTTCCATCGCTACATACATCACTTCTGACGTCCAGGACTGAAAGACACTCAACGTTGTCCCGCGGCTATGCCAGTGCACTGGAGTTACTTATCACATAAAAAAACAAGTAGGGCCAAGCCTGAAAAACACTGTGGTGATGTATACTCCCTGAGGTGTATCTTGGTCTAGTGCGCTAGCAACTTATGTGGGTCGGCCTACACCATTAACTTGGGTACTATGGGTCGATTCCACACCTACACTCTTCTTTACTATCATCTGGACGTAGTAGTACCTACTTCAGAACAACCAACACTAAACATATTTTATAATAATCTGCTACTTATAGACATCTACAAAACTCATTTGAATCTGGAAACCTAATAAGGTTTTGCCTAAAGGCAGTGTGCAAAATGCATGGTTTATGTATAAATCCATAAACATTATATATACACAATACAGGTAATCACTATAAATATCACACCTGTATTGTTGATACATTATACTGTTCTGTATGTTCTGTACATATACTTTCGACGTTCAGTTTGGAATATTTAAAACATATTTACTGACAGCTGGCCTGTATACTGGAGCTACTCACTACCTGTTCTTGCGATAATGGGCAGAGCCCTAGCAAATATTATTTTTGTAGTCTTGTAGTCTCCGCGGTCTCCGCCTAGTGTACCTTTGGTCTAGTCTGTGGGTATCAGCAGTTGTGGGTCGGCCTATCTTCATCGACGTTGTCTGGTTTGCTAGTACCTGTGCGCTGTGAATTACACACTACCTGTTCTTGCGATAATGGGCAGAGCCCCTAGCAAATGTTATTTTGTGGTGCTGTAATTTCACCTGTGGTGTACCTTGGGTCTGGTTTTGCTTTGACTTATACATTACTTTATAGGTCGATTCCATTAACGTTGGAGATAATATCCATCTGGATGAAGAGGTGTTACTTCAGAACAAACACAACACATATTAATATTATAATATGATCAACAGATCATTATCCGCCTTGTTGCGATGATCGGTCATGGAACCGCTACATTTATTGTGTGTTATGCACCTACCTTATGGAAACAACAATATTGCATTTATTTGCGATGTCAGATACTGACAATATACAATGAGGTAATACTCATATATGGTTAAACCATAATTACAGGACATTGCCTGAAATATTTATTTACTGACTATGTCAGAATGAGTAAACTATGTTTACGGTATAACAACTTAATGGTTATGCCATATTATGATCATGATCTACTACTGCAACAATTACTGCGCCTAACGGTGTCTGTGAAGATTGATAATATACATATCAACTTCATCATTGGAATACTCAAATGAGTATATTTTACCTGATTGCCTGTTAATGGCCTATATTAATATTGAAATATGATCCGCTGACTTTGTCAGTTTATTAAGACTATGTCTTTACACAAAGTACCTGCAATTTGAGGCTTATGCCACTTTATCTGTTGTTTACAACAGTCTACTACCACATACTGACCTGGTCAGCTTATTAAGACTATGTCTTACACGATACCTGCAATTTGAGGCTTATGCCATATAATCTGTTGTTTACAACAGTCTACTACAACTTACTGACTTTGTCAGCTTATTAAGACTTTGTCTTTATACATCATCTACAATTTGAGGCTTTGCCTTATATCTGTTGTTTCACAACAGTTTGATTATAAATGTGACCATCATTGTATGGTAATTATTTAAGCGTTATTTATACGCTCATCTACCAAATATACTCCAAGCTCGTCTGGAGAGTACAGATTCCTGGCTTGGTACTCACACTAAGGGGCGATGGTTTGGGGCTCCTTAACTTTCCCCTCCAATATTATATTGTGTATTCAGTAATTTACTCTTTGGAGTTATATTTAATAATCTTATCGCATTTCTAACTTTATTCTTACCTCTATTAAAGAACTTAAGGTTTCTACCATTTAACAACTTGAGGGTCCCTTTAGACATCACTTGGCCAATATTATATTCTTGTTGATTTAGATTTGACTTCGAAAATATCCTTTATCTGAAGAGTCCCCTTTTTGATAGAGTGGGTTCCGTTACAAGCTCCAGGCCTCCCCCCAAAAATGGGAGAGACTCGTGCCCAGCAGTGGGACGTATAACGGGTTGTCATTATTATTGCCATTGCCATTATTATATCAATGCTTGTTTGCGAGCTCCATTACATAAAAAAAGATCTTATGATAATACAAAAAGACGTACAATATTAATCCCCTTTTATTTATCCAAGGTACAAGTTATGATACCTAGACAGTTAATTTTGTAACTAAAAATAGGTCAACTCTAAAAGCCTTCCCATTTATTATTCCCAGCTAACTCACTGTTTTCCCTTAATTGAATAAATATTAGATGCTAATTTCATTAATGTGGGGTATGATATCTACAAGGAGCGGTATAGGCGTTTTAATTCTATTAAAAATATTTGCCTTCGCCGAGGTAAAACTTCATTAATTTGTTTGGACGTCAATTTTAAATGAGCAATTTTATTACCTGAATTACCCGCGATTATAGTGGTTGTAGTTATGGTCGGAATGGTAGTTTCACAGAAAATCGTTCAGATAGACGGCCAGACACGCAGGCAAATAGATAGATGGACAGAAAGACCCACGAGTGATCTCAGAAGGGTTTCATTTTTGAAAGTTTTATGATAATACCGTAATAAAAATACGGCCTACTTTATTCTTTCGGGTCTGGGTATTTGTGTATGTGTTGTGTGTGTACAACAGCACCCACGACACAGGCTTATGCCTAGTGTGGGGCTGTGAGTGTAAGCGTTCTGCTGGTATTTAAGGGATCTGAGGGTGGTAAGACCTAACCTGACTAAGTTCGGCGCGCCCAAGCAAGGGAATGACGCACAACTTTGACAACTTATCTGACAAAATCTACAGTCAAGATGTCATTCCACGCGTTTTCACATGTATTTTGAATACTGTATTAGAAAACAAGACGTAACTTCACGCCTGTAATCCCCGAAGGGGTAGGCAGAGGTAAATGCATGCATTCAAGCATACATGCAAACACCCACGATTCGCCGGTTACGTTTTGGCCCATGTAACGGGTGGCGAGCCTGTTGACATCTCCGGGCACATCATTAAACTTTGAGGTACTGGGAAATTTCCAGAAAATGGAAAAATCCCAATAGAACCAGAGATAAAGGCTTTTTCACCATTATCTCTGATAACCCCCTACCCGGGAATCGAACCCAGGACCTCAGCGTAGTAGTAGTGGCCTGCTACCACTAGGCTACCGAGGCAGTAGAAAACAAGACAAAAGCAAAAAAATAATATTCCATTTGCAAAAGTTTTTTTAAATCTTTTAAACGCGACTCCATCAGCTAAATCAAGGGGATTTGAAGTGAACTTCTTTAAGCCCTGCACACCTCTAACATCCTCGAATTCAGGCGACTGATTTCAAAAGCCAGTTAATATCCCTATCCGGGTCCGAATCTACACCTTTATTTTTTTTACAATCCGGCACATCACTACTGTAAATTCACTTCCACTATTCAGAAATAGTAATTGAACTTAGGTAAATATATTTCCTTACATCCAAGTGAAAAGTTGCGTGCCATCACGTGATGCATTCGTTAATCAATATATCGACCGTATTCGCTGGAAGCGATAGTACTTTAATGGTTGAGCACTAATAGGCGTGATCTCCGCTTTGATGAGTGGGGCCATTTAACAGCAATTTTGCCGAATGAATGAAACGTTTATTTGGTACTTAATAAAAATAGGGTAGCTGAGGAAAATATACGAGAGAGCATAGCGTCCGTATCGAAAATGTATTTACGTAGTAAGTTCACGGGTCTTAGCTATTTTTTTTGTGGTAAGAATTGGCCCTGTAATTTCCGGCCCAGAGGCATACCTAACACCTTACGCCTCAGGACTGATAACGCATCTGCATTTTGACCTTGGTCTTTGTGTGGGTGTCTATAGGCTACAGTCATCACTTAACATCAATGTAAACTGCATGCTTGTTTGCGACTTCCATTACATAAAGAAAAACCTATAGACGTCTACACAAAAACTAGAGGCCAAAATGAAGATGCGTTGCCACTCTTGCGATCTTAGGTATTATAGTTATTAGTAGGTATTATGACGATATTATTGTTTTTTAACTGAAAGCGATGATTAAATCGTTGATAAAGATGTGTTAAGAGAATATAACTTAATATGTTAGGATCCCACTGCAGAATCATTTCGTTCATCCAGATATGCTGCAAATCTAATTTTCATGCATATTTATAATCTAGATTTTGATTATAATTATATACTCTATAATTTAGAGTTAAACACACATAATTTATGGCTTAGTTAGTATAAACCTAAATTTTATTTACCACTAGGCAGTGTACGTCTACATTTATTGAAATGAAATCAATATCTACGGGGTAGAAAAGAATTATTATTCATTATTATTATTTAGGTCATCCGAGGACAAGATTAATAATATGTTGTAGATAGTAAAATAAAAATAATATAATATTATAATAAATGAAGTCTCAGCCAAGAAGTTAGCTGCCGACTTAGTGTCAAAATATTCTAGTTCATAATTCACTTGTTGGCCTTAATGATCATCATAATTAATAACTTGACAAGTTTTCTGAAACACGAAGACGCTGGAAATAAATTACTATGTTCCTTGAATTATGTAACAGCTAGAAGTGCTATAGCGCCATGTAATTCATTAGTCAAAACTTGGTATTAATGACGTACATTTACGGCTGTGTTTCACTGAAGTGGTGGGTGGTATATATATTTATTTATTGGCCACCGAGGCAGTTATATAGGTGGAAAATATAACTGCCTCGGTAGCCTAGTGGTAGCAGGCCACTACTATTACGCTGAGGTCCTGGGTTCGATTCTCGGGTAGGAGGTTATCAGATATAATGGTGTAAGGTCCTTTATCTCTAGTTCTATTAGGATTTTTCCATTTTCTGGAATATTCCCAGTACCTCGAAGTTTGGTAATGTACCCGGGGACGTCAACAGGCTCGCCACCTGTTACGTGGGCCAAAACGTAACCGGCGAATCGTGGGTGTTTGCATGTATGATTGAATGCATGCATTTACCTCTGCCTACCTCTTCGGGATTACAGGCGTGAAGTTAGGTTTTTTTTATTTGGAAATTAAATTTAAGGTTATTGACATTGTTAGTGAAAGTTGGGTGTACAGGAAGTACTTCTAATGGTAGAGCTCCAGTGACGGAGCTCGCTGGCGTAGGCACCACCGCATTACCTAATTAATATACTTGCCGCTAAATGATAGTGCTCAGCACTATCGTGTTCCGGTCGTACACAGTACATTTTTTCGCAATTGCTATAATTTTTTATTTATTTATGAAACTAAACCTTACAAATTAGGCATTTTAATATGATCATTTATTAATATAATAGTTTTAAGATGACTGGAAGACAAATGAAAAGTACCTATCAGTACTGTTGTAGGACTATAAAGCAAGACAAAATAAATGAATGATGTACTTAAAACCGATAAAACGTTGTTGCCACAATTGAAGTGGCACAAATTATAAATTTAATACATACTCGCCCCCATCCCAAGGGCATAAGCGGTCACGCCGCATGTTTGATAAATGAAGTACAATTAATCCATATTTTGGTGTGTCCCATTAAATGAGCCGCTCAGTTTTCGCCCGCTGTCTTTTTGTTTGTTCCTGCCATAGAGCAACACGGAAGAGAGTAGCCATATGCAGGCTTTCCCCTCTGTCAAGGTACAAGACTAAATGGTCCTGTGCCTGTCGCCCAGATATTTAAATGTGTGCGTGAAATTGTTTATGTATTTTGTTAAGGTTAAGGTGTGAGTTTCGTAATAATAACCGATTTTTGTAGTGTGAGTGTGTATCACACGTAGTTCCCCCCGCAAAAAATGACAGACTATTTTGCATCGGTAACAAACGCTATGGCTACTCCCCTCCGGTCCGCCGCGGCCGGTGGGCCGATTTGCTCTATGGTTCCTGCTATGGAGTATAGATGTGACGGTGCAATGGAGCATCGTTTAAAGTTTCCATAGAATTAACGGTTCTTTTTCATTATCCATTCACCCATCCATCCATCATCCATTTTAAATGTATATTTTTTGAGGGTTCTGGTGGACACGAGTCTCTCCCCTTCTTGGGAGGCAGCCTGAAGCTTACTCCACCACGCTGCTCCGATGCAGGTTGGTGGAGATAAGGGTTAGTGGCCAACCCGCTGTCGGATGTTTCCAAACCGCCCATAAGGCCTCCAACAGGGTTTAACGACTGCTATCTATCGATAACAACCGGGACCAACGGCTTAACGTGCCCTACTAAGCACGGAAACGCGCATTTTAATTTGCCACTAGCGGTCACACATCATACACCCGACCGCGCCCGTATCGCTTTACCGAGTAGATCACTTCCGATCTACACCAGCCGCGGGACCATACGCGCTTCATTCTTCATTGTATTTTTTTAACATTTTACAACCTCACTCCATCTTCAACTTTATTGTCATACCTAACTTCATATTATTTAGCGCCATTCCACTGCCTCCATTTCGCAATGTTTTCTGCTAGGGACGAAATTGACGGCGCTCCTTTTAATTCTACCCTCCATTGTTGCTAGTATCGCGTGTCCACGAAAAAAGGGTCGGTTTCCCTGCAATGACTCATTCCGTTTGTGGTTTTACTGTTGCCATTATTTATCGATTGATGACGAGTTGTAGTCATGTGGTTCCTTAATAGCATCACCCTATTTATCCCTGCAGGTGACTAAAAAAATACCGTAAGAGTGTGACAACAAGGTCGAAGTTAATTTGACTATTCATTTATCAATTGCAGACCTACTGCACAGTGTCCATAGCCTCTTGAGAGGACAACTTACGTGATGTTTTTTTTAAATTTAATTTCTTTTGAATGGAATGGATTGTGATAACAAATTTAATATATTTTTGTGACTATAATCCTGTAAAATCCTGTTTCAAATGTATAATTTTCCAGTGACGAATGTATTTTCAAGTGGGTCATGAACATGGACAAGATGAAGACCATGTCAAATGTCCATGTTGCACTAACTAAGTTTTGCAATATGGCGCCTTCACCCATAAAAACGCAAATTCATTAAGGTTGTCACGTTTTTTGTTTTTATTTACGTTGTTTGTAACGCGTCAGTATACGTTGAACATATATAAAAATCCTAAAAACATGACGCCTGTAATCCCCTAAGGGGTAGGGAGAGGTAAATCGGATTCATACATACATCCTCGACTCGCCGGTCACGTTTTGGCCCATGCAACAGGCGGCGAGCCTGTTGACATCTCCGGGCACTTTACCAAACTATGAGGTACTGGGAAGCCTTCAGAAAATAGAAAAATCTATCATGCTATAAATATTTCAACCTATCAACTATTTACCTGTCTATCATCAATCTACCAGTATTCCAGTTGGGCGGTCTATCAGTACGCCAGAATTCTAACAATTATAATGTACTGATCCTAATATTCATCCATACCTTATTAACTCTGTCCAATATAATCCGAATATCAAATACATACAAACAAAAAAAATATTTAGAGTTTTCTTTATAGATTTTTTCGTTTTGTGAAGTAAGTATGTACATAAAGTGTAAAATATAACAGACATTATTATTAAATGAAAATTAGAATAAAATATAAACAGTAAAGTTGACATCAAATTTTTCAATATCATCTTTCCAAAGACTTAGTTTAAGAAATTTTAAATCACGCACCCCTTAACGCTAAGTCCCAAGTAGATGACAGTTTTTGTAAGGGCTACTTGGTACCGCCCCCTCCGTCCCTCGCGTCGCACGCCCCGCACGATTGCTCTGACATTACACGTTCGTTGGATGACTGTAGGTAATTAACACTTTCGTTTTCTTTAGACTGTGGCACTACGCTTACAGTTATCGACGATTATGGGATAAATTAAGAAGGTTCAATTTCGAGAAAACAGGCCAATCGTCGAGTCCAACTGGATTGAGCAGACTCTTCTTCTCGTCCAACTTACAGCAGTGTTTTAAGTGTTCTACTTATGTTCCGCTCACTAACACAAATGCACATACTCACACCCAGACCCACACCCAGATAGAACCCAGAACCTTAGGTAAAGCAGTAACGTTCGACCACTAAGCCACCAAAGCGATATCGCTGATTCTATTAGATACTTCCTGGGTATTAATGGATTCACCAGCAAAACATTAATAGATTTTATTATAGCATTGAATGCTTGTGGGCTGAAATTATCAAAAAGCTTAAATATTAACAGTAATTGTCGCTCGCCAAAATTACATCTAATTGTTGAAATGGAAATTAAGCATGGTTAAATTAAAATATAAAATCTTTGCAAAACTCCAGAGAGCCGTTGTATAATAATTAAAACAAAGGTATTTAAAACGTTTAATGTTTATTACTAGGAAGTTTTACTCGAGGACGAAACTCGTGGTTATGTTAAGAGGGGTCTTTGTGAATAACCGAAAAATGTTAACGTTGCTCTGTTAATGGGCCTTATCACCTAAAAGCCAAATTGCTTAAGGCCTGGTCTTTTGAAACGCTTGCTCGCTGAATCCGACGTGATGTCGAAAACAAAGGAAATACTTGCAATTAATTTGAATTTGCATTTTTGATGAATGGAATGTTGGTAGGCATTTTTTTGTTGATACTACCTTTATTTTTCCTACGTGGAACAAAAATGACGAATTGTGTTTGTCGCTTAATTCAGCTTAATGTATACGATTACAAACTATAAAAATATAGAAAAACAAACAATACTAAGAAGTGCTCGAAGTATTTTCCAAAAGATTTAAGAAACTAGGGTAGAAAAATATAAATAATAACTTACCGTATTATTTCACACTTCACATACCCATATCACTAAATTATTGGAACCCTCTGCTAGGCCTGATATCTCGGTACTCAAAATAGAAACCATTTGAAGATCTATTGATACTCTGATTAGAACACTATCAATTATTACCGACGCAACTCAGATCAAGCCAGAAATTTCAGGTTTAGCAGCAATAACCTACGAAATCACCGAAACAGTAACACATTATTCGAATTACTCACACACACACTAACACACAAATAGTATAAACGAATCTTTAGACACAAGCAAAATTCGCGAATTTCACAATACACTACGCATAATAATAATTACGCATACGAATAACTCACTCGGAAGAAATGAATCGGAACAAACAGTCTTAAAAAGTATCCCCAAAAAGAATAGTGCAAAGATTTGTACAAAAAAAGCGGCTAAGTGCAAATCGGACTTCCGTTTAGAGGGTTCCGTACAATCAATGAAATTCCTGTCTCAAAAAAACTTTTATTTAGAACATTGCCTGATGTTTAAAATGTTTTTGCCCCACCGGAATAAAACAGTTAAATTGAAATTGAATACGGAGGGCTTCCACTGTTGGCATTTTAAATTATGAAATAAATCTTAATATATATAAATCTCGTGTCACAATGTTTGTCCTCAATGGACTCCTAAACCACATAACCGATTATAATAAAATTCGCATACCATGTGCAGTTCGATCCAACTTGAGAGATAGGATAGCTTACATCACGCTATGACTAATAGGAGCAAAGCAGCGCGGGCGAAGCCAGGGCGGGCCGCTAGTATTTAATGTAGATTTTTTCTCGATATAAAAAGCGGTAATAGGGTGAAATTTTCACAGAATATATAGTAAAGTTATATTTCCCTTAAGTCAATAAGAAAAAAAAAATACATTCCGTAAAATAAATTACAAAATTCTAATATTTCTTTTTTCATTTCTTTCTTTTTTTCTTTCAAATTAATAATTTTTCAAGGGCTCCTTATCAACAAACATGTTTTTTCCCCGTATTATAGATTAATAGTACGGAATCCTTCGCGCAAGTCCAACTCGCACTTGACCGATTTTGAAACTGGGCTCTATATGAAAGTAAAACTTCTTCCCAATCATTTATTCCTAAAGTTACGCACCAAAGTACACGCACGACCAAAGTACACGCACGATCACACATTAGGATATTACGGGTATGTAAAAACGACTAAAAGTAAGCTCAGTGTCGCCCGGTACCATCAATTAGGGTCTAATTATATTGACCGTATTTAACCCCTTCTAATTCCGTTGGATGATGCAGGCGGGTCTCTGTGATGTATGCTAGACATTGTTTTTAATCTTCGTTTACAGAGGGTGTTTAATTCAATTTTTGTTTGGTTTGTAAATTATTTATACTTACTACTTTATACTTACTTTTTATTCAATTTATTGATATATTTAATACAATTAAAGGCTTTGGAGAATTTTTTTTTGACTATCCATTGGGAAATAGCTACTAATAATTATCAATTAAAAATGATAATTTGGGAATGATCGCAAGAAAATATTTGCCATTTTTAAAGCGGTTAGTACCTCAGCAATAAATAAATATATTCTATGACCACCAAAAACCTTGAACTACAAACTTGTTTGCCCGTTTCATTCCGTAAGTAAATTTACATCTAAGTTAAACAAGACTACTTTGCCGCTAAATGGTAGTGTTCAGCACTATCGTGTTCCGGTCAGGTGGTAATGTACGGCCCTGTAATTTCCGACACAGAGGCATAACACCTTAGGCCTCAGGAGTGGCAACGCATCTGCATTTTGACCTTGGTCTTTCCGTGGGTGTCTATAGGCTGCAGTCATCACTTAACATCAATGTGAACTGCATGCTTGTTTGCCACATCCATAACATATAAAAAAAAAAAAATTGAGAAAAAAATATGTTGTAATAAAAACATCTAAGCCCTCGAAAAGTAGTACATCAAACATGAAAATGAACAGAAAAAGTTGCTGCGAATTACACAAAATCTGGACCATTTACATAACTGAATGTAAACTCGAGTACTCTACGGCTGTTTCGCCAAACTTTCCAAATTCGAGGGCAAGGAATAAAAACTAAATTATGGTCCAAGTATCGTTGTTCATCTGGTTTATCTAAAATAAATGCTACATTTTTGTGTTTCTGTTTTTTACTAGCTGTGCCCGCGACTTTGTCCGCGTGAGAATTTATAATTGTTTAGTATCTACCCGGACAAAGTCGTGGGCGCAGCTAGTATAAAAGAAGCCTAAGTTACTCCTTAGTACATAAGCTAACTGCCATCTGCCAGTGAAAGTCCCGTCAAAATCGGTCCAGCCGTTACCGCGATTAGCGGGGACACACAGACAGACAAAAATAGTTAAAAATGTTGATTGTTGATTTTGTATAATAGGTTGGGGAAAAAGTCTTTTCGCATTATAGTATGTATGAACTTGTAATAAAATCTCTTTGGCTGTAGTGTTTGTATCTGACTGGTTTTGGTATCATCGAAAGTTAAAATTTTAAAGAACATAATTCCAAATTCAAATTAGGCAAATGTGTGATTTTCATTTGTTTTCGTACTGTCAAGATGAGTGAATCTAATGAAGAAATTCGATACATTAAAAATTTTACTCCAAAATAGGTAAAAATGCAACGCAAGCCGCGAACAAACATTTGCGATGTATATGGACCTAGTGCAGTGTCTGTGAGAGTAGCACAAATTTGGTTTAAGCGTTTTCAATCCGGAAATTTTGATGTCAAAGATGCACCTCGCTCTGGTCGCCCTATTACGGATAAAATGGATGCCATTTTTGAAAAAGTGGAGCAAGATCGACATATCCGTAGTTACGACGTAGCTGAAGAACTGAGAATTGATCACAAAACAGTTTTGGCGCATTTGAAAAAAGCTGGGTACAAAAAAAAGCTCGATATTTGGGTACCTCACGAGCTCACTGAAAGAAACCTACTGAACCGTGTACTAATTTGTGATTCTTTATTACGACGTAATGAAACCGAATCATTTTTGAAGAAGCTGATGACTGGTGATGAAAAGTGGATCACGTACGACAAGAACTTGCGAAAAAGGTCGTGGTCAAAGGCCGGTCAGGCTTCACAGTCTGTGGCGAAACCCGGGTTAACTCGCAATAAGGTGATGTTGTGTGTGTGGTGGGATTGGAAGGGCATTATTCATTATGAGCTATTACCACCAGGCAGGACTATCGATTCTGAACTCTACTGCGAACAACTGATGAGATTAAAGCAAGAAGTTGAGAGAAAGCGGCCGGAATTGATCAACAGAAGGGGTGTGGTGTTTCATCATGATAACGCTAGACCTCACACATCTACAGCCACTCAGCAAAAATTAAGAGAGTTTGGCTGGGAGGTGTTAATGCATCCGCCGTATAGTCCTGACCTTGTTCCTTCAGATTTCCACCTGTTTCGGTCTCTTCAGAATTCTTTCTGCAATGTTAGGTTAACATCACGAGAGGACTGCCAAATCCACCTGTCGCGGTATTTTAATGAGAAGTCCCAAAATTTTTATAGCAATGGCATCATGTCCCTACCTACAAGATGGCAAAAGGTTATCGAACAAAATGGTACATACATACTTTAGTTAAATTTAAATACACTATATTAAAAAATGTTTTGAATTATCTTAAAAAATGCGAAGTAACTTTTTCCCCAACCAATATGTACCGTGTATACATACATTTTGGCACTCAGTAAAAAACGGTTATTTTTATATTACAAGCAGACACTCCAACTTTGTTTATTTGTACAGATGTATGGTTGAAATAATCATAATGTACAGTTCTTGTTAATAATGAATACCGCAACCTATAAATATTTATGGTGTACCCTTAGGTTTTGGCGAGCTGTAATATAACTGTTTTATATTATTTCGCATTAACACATGCTTGTGAAATATATTTATTTTTTAAAGAAAAATGAAAAGAAAAATTTGACTTCAGGCGAGACTCGAACTCGCGACCACTAGGAATCTAGACCAGCCGCTCTTCCAACTGAGCTACCGAAGTCCTGCCCGATTTGTCAAATCTTTCCTTCACATTTATTGCATTGCCTTATGGTGGCAGCAGCGCCATCTATTGCCCCACTATGAGAGAGCCGCGAGTTCGAGTCTCGCCTGAAGTCAAATTATTCTTTCCATTTTTCTTTAAAAAATAGATATAACATCATTGATATGAAACTTTTTAACAAATTTATATCGCGTGCATTTTATTTTATTAATTCTTTCTTCTACTTTCTAAACAAAAACAGTTCGATTTAATTGTTTAAGTTTAAATAACTACAGCTTGAATAAACGTATGTCTGTTCGGAGTAAAAGTAAATACATAAGAAGTGAATTAATTTCACAGATAGATGTAATCTTTTTGATAAACGTAAGAGTTAATTAAGGCAACTTAAGGCTTCGCTATTTAAGACTTGCCGCCATAAATTGAAAGCGACATTTGCAAAAAAGTTTGTTCATTAGTTGAAATAAGTTTCTAAAAACTGAAATGAAAATAATTGCCGCTAAATGGTAGTGTTCAGCACTATCGTGTTCCGTTCAGGTGGTAATGTACGGCCCTGTAATTTCCGGCACAGAGGCATAACACCTTAGGCCTCAAGAGTGGCATCGTGGCACGCATCTGCATTTTGACCTCTGGTCTTTGTGTGGGTGTATGTAAACCGCATGCATGTTTGCCACTTTCAATACATTAAAAAAATCCATACGCATACCACAGTCACTTTACTCCGAAACTATTAAGACTTGAAACTGTTGTTTGCGCAAGAGTAGGTTGATGAATTCTGTGACTTAAGTGACAACAAAATATAATAGGTATTATTGACTTACATACGATTTCTTGTTAAAGATATCACAGAAAAGTAAACAGTCTGCATTTATTACTGGTGGTAGAGCTCCAGTGACGGAGCTCGCGGGCGTAGGCACCACCGCATTACCTAATATACTTACCGCTAAATGGTAGTGTTCAACACTATCGTGTTCCGGTCAGGTGGTAATGTACGGCCCTGTAATTTCCGGCACAGAGGCATAAGACCTTAGGCCTCAGGAGTGGTAACGCATCTGCATTTTGACCTTGGTCTTTGTGTGGGTGTCTATAGGCTGCAGTCATCACTTAACATCAATGTGAACTGCATGCTTGTTTACCACTTCCATTACATAAAAAAAAAAAAAAAAAAAAATTAGGCAAAATGACGAATGACTTAAATGTATACGTCAAGATTGTTGGAAAATTTCAATAAAATTGCAGCAAATGAGCAATTAGCATAATGAAACGATAACCGTTGAAAATGTATGCAAATTAGTCGGAATCCCCAGCCATCGCCCCGGGACATCCGGACCGAACTCCAACTGATTGTTTTTAAGTTAAATTATAAATGTAGCAGTGAAAGCATTTAAATATGTTAAAAGTCTTCCACTCTCTGAGTAACCACTCAAAGAAGTTCAGTTTAAGAGTTCCAGGAACTAAATTAAGTAACAGGGTGTCTGTTACTTAATTTAAAGATTTTGAAGAACGGCTGCACTACTGCCTTTCTTTAAATAAAAATAATAATTATGTTCTCAAGACAAACGGTCACGGCGGCCAATCTTAACGGAGACTAACCAACTGCGCGGGAGATATTATAGTGCACAAGTGTATGCGCAAAGGCAGGTGCACTCTCTATTCCTTCACTCTCATAGCCCGATGGGACGGCAATCTGACACGTATGGAGAAAGATCGGGCGCGGGAATTTTCAAAGAAAAGATATACAGCCGATGTAAAAAAATGCAAAAGTTGTAAACAAGTACAAAACAAAAACAAACGAACAACCTCTTACCCTAAACGTATAGATTTAGCTACTTTCTAAGTTCCATCGTCAATAAAAATAGAGTTTGGTATCATGAGAATATCTTGAAAGTTTATTGAGTTTTGTAAATATCAAATCAAATAAAAAAGTAATTTCCTGAAAAGACTTACTCCAAGAATACTAACAACAGTATAAATTCATTAGTTTTCCAGAAAGGCGAAAATACAGAAAGAGAGAAATACGTGCTGAAATGTGTACATAACATAAAACACTTCATTCATTTTAATATGAGTAATTGTGTCTAAAGCCAACTTTACACATCATATCCTGAACGAACAAACATTGATTTTCGCTGTAAATGAAAGCCGTGCAAATACATCCTTGCTCGCTCAAAACTGTTTAACCCACTAAATGAAAACTCGAGCTAATGGAACCATTGAACCAGGTCTTTTTCAAAGCAGATGTTAACGTTAACGCGTTCTCTCTTTATAATATTCGACTCACTAACGAACATGTGTGGCAAGGACTATTGAGAATGTGGGTTGAAAATATTTTCAAAACAGGTTTGAACGTGTTTTCGCGGTTAATGGCTACTTCGCGGTTAATGGTTGTGTATTTGATGGCTGCAAATTCGACGTTCGTATGATATGCAGTGAAGACTAAATAAAAAATAAGTAAATAAAATAAAAATAGATTCAATTAGATTTAAATGTCGTAAAATATAATAAGTTGACTTTTGAGAGTATTTATTTTACGTTGCATTAGTAAAGTTTTTAATGGTGGTAGAGCTCCAGCGACGGATCTCGCAGGTGTAGGCACCACCGTATTACCTAATATACTTGCCTTAAATGGTAGTGTTCAACACTATCATGTTCTGGTCAGGTGGTAATGTACGGCGCTGTAATTGCCGGCGCAGAGGCATAACGCCTTAGACCTTAGGAGTGGTAATTTTGTTTTTGGTCTTTTTGTGAGTGTCCTTAGGCTGCAGTCGTCACTTAACATCAATGTGAACTGCATGCTTGTTTGCCAATTCCATAAAAAAATATAAAAAACGTTCACCCAATAGTTGCCATTGCACACTTAGTTAGAATACAAATCCCCCGTGAAAAATAAATAGATATTAGTCAAAGTTATCATTATAAGCTGTTTTTTCGAGCAATAGCTCTCAAGAATACATTGATATGTACTAAATGAAGAAGAAAAACCAGCACATGCTTGTTTTTCATAATACATTAAAAAATCCATATAAACTATTTAGTTTTCTCTTTTAGAATTCGTTTCCAGTAGAAGAAAATTCTTCCGCTAGTGAGAAATGGCGACGCCAGAGCCATTGCGCTCGACAATCCGTATGTCAAGCATGGCGTTTAGGCTTAACGAATGAATGAACTGTCTTATTTAAGAGGGGGGGGGGGGGTAGCTTTGGTCCAGCAGTGGACATCTTAAATTGGGTTTGAAGATACTTTATTCTCATAAAAGATTACAAAAATCACTTACATGAGAAGAAAAAAAAAATAATTTGATTGATTGATAAAACAAATTAAATTTGATGTCGTCGTTCACGCATTCGCACAAAATAAAACACACATCTTTCGGCTCATATGTTTCTTATGATGACATTTCATGTATTACTAACATTATCTATGTCTATAATATCTATTTCTACCATTAAGCGATTACTAGTTTAAAAAAAAATACATTTTTTCAAAGTAAACCTTGTTTCACTATGAATACCGCACAAAATGATTTAACATCAGTCCAATGTTATACATCTCATTAAATGCACCTTATTAGTGAAAAGCGGTATTGTGGTAAACAAAAAGTAACATGGAGTAATGCCCTTGGACACGCGAATGGTGTTCAATTTGCATTTACATGATGCACAACAATGGAATCATCGGCTGCAAACAAATTGTTTCACAGAACTGTTTTGTTATGATTCAACTTCAATAATAGTTGAAACACTCGCAGCCTTGTGGAACCTTGACTTATGATATCCATTTACCGACATTGTATGTTGATACATTGAAATATAACGAGTGTGATTTTTAACCGATTTAGGGTGGGTGAACTACATCCATTGATAATTAATAGCTATACAACCGATATGATAGACTTTGCAGTTTATACAATATCGTTAAGATGTCGCTGTTCTCTTAATAATTTTACTATTTATTTTTCGCAATAACACATGCGAGTAAACTTAAGAAATTAAAGAAAAAACGGAAAAAAAAATTTGACACGGACCATTTGTATGGGGAAATAAAATTGTGGTTTTTACTATTTCCATTCATCAGCATTTCAGTCAAAAGACGTCCTCTGCTGAACAAAGGCCTCCCCCAAAGAATGCCACAACGAACGGTCCCGGGCCGCCCTCATCCAGAGATTGCCCGCGACCTTCACCAGGTCGTCGGTCCACCTCGTGGAGGACCTGCCTACGCTTCGTCTTCCGGTACGTGGTCGCCACTCCAGAACTCTTCTGCCCCAACAGCCGTCAGTTCTGCGAGCTATGTGCCCTGCACACTGCCACTTCAGTTTCGCTATTCGGTGGGCTATGTCGGTTTCTTTGGTTTTTATGCGGATCTCCTCATTTCTGATTCGATCTCGCAGACAAACTCCGAGCATAGCCCTCTCCATTGCTCTCTGAGTGACCTTGAGCCTTCTTGTGAGGCCCATAATGAGCGACCACGTTTCGGTTCCGTATGTCATCACTGGCAACACACACTGGTCGAAGATCTTCCTCTTCAGACACTGCGGTAAATTGGACGAGAAAATATATCGTAGCTTACCGAACGCTGCCCATCCAAGTTGGATTCGGCGTTTGACCTCTTTCTCGAAGTTGAACCTACCTCACTGGACCGTTTGTCCCAGGTATACATATTCGTCAACAACTTCGAGTGTAGTACTGTTTCCCTTCAATTTCTACATATTTTCTTACCTTTTCAACCTTCCCTGGGCTTCCAGAAATAATTCGAAACTAAAATTAATCAAATCGGTAGAGCCGTTTTTGTGTTTTAGCGAGACTAACGAACAGCAATTGATTTTTTTATATATACCCTCTTATTCATAAACGTATTTTAGCTAAAGTGTTGCTAATCTCTCCATTGTCTTTTTCTATCCTGCACATTTGACAATGCAACAGAAAAATCCAAAGCATTCTATAGCTTAAACGTATCTAATGCACGTTTATGAATAAAGGGGATAGATTATAACCAAAGAATGTGATATTATAAAACATCTCAAATGATTGAGCAGGTGATAGGATCATGTGTCATTCGAGCGACTTGCGGTCAAAAGCATTTGACACGTCAATTGGTGTTAAGTAACTATGCCACGAGCGGTCGTAATTATATCCCAGACGGCAGATGTATGCGTGTGACTCACAGGAAATAATAAGTGGCAATAAGAGAACAGCACTTTTTGAAACTGCATGTGTCAATTTTTGGTTACTGATCAGTACGTTCTGAACTTAATAATTTCATTCGAAAAAAGGTGTAATAGTTAGTCTCTAATTGAATATTGAGCGAGGTCCTTTAATCATAATTTAATAATCAAATTAAGAGGCATGTAGCACTATATGGATGTTATTTCATTTTTGTACATAGTAACCACTGTTCGTTCGGGAAGCTGCGATACATCTTCTTGTCCGACTTACCGCAGTGTCTCAAGAAAAAGGTCTTTGATCGGTGTGTATCACTGGTAGTGATGACTTATGGTACAGAAACGTGGTCGCTCACTATGGGCCTCATAAGAAAGCTCAAGGTCACTCAGAGAGCAATGGAGAGAGCTATGCTCGGAGTTTCTCTGCGAGATCGAATCAGAAATGAGGTGATCCGTATGAGAACTAAAGTTACCGACATAGCTCACCGAATAGCGAGACTCAAGTGGCAATGGGCAGGGCACATAGCTCGAAGAACTAACGGCCGTTGGGGCAGAGCAGTTCTCGAGTAGCGACCGCGTACCGGAAAACGAAGCGTAGGTAGGCCCTTCACAAGATGGACCGACGACCTGGTGCAGGTCGCGGGTAACCGCTGAATGATGGCGCCCCGGGACCGTTCGTTGAGGCACTCTTTGGGAGAGGCTTTTGTTCAGCAGTGGACGTCTATTGGCTGAAATGATGATGATGAACCACTGTTCTTCCTCTTAACTTGTCCACTGCCATGGAGGTCAAACATTAAATATTACGGAGCCACACATTATCATCTCAACAGAACACGATAGTGCTGAACACTACCATTCAGCGACAGATAGATTAGGTAATGTGGTGGTGCCTACGCTTTGTAGTCCTTACAGTGAAACTTTTTTTACGTAAAAAAGGTGGCAAACAATCATGCAGTTCTGTGAGAGTAAGCGTATTTATTATTATTAGTTCTCATTGATGTTAAGTGATGACTATCGTCCTCGAGCATCCTGTAGACGTCTACACAAAAGCTAGAGATCAAAATGCAGATGCGTTGCCACCCCTGAGACCTAAGTTATTATGTCTCTGTGATAGTTATTACATTATGATTATGATATTATAGTGCTGACGACTACCATTTGGCGGCAGGTAGTAATAATTCGTAACTGATGGAATTATTGAAGGTGACTGAAAACATTAGTAACTCTATCAGGATGTACCGAGAGAGTACAACTCACGGATTCCATTCAACTTCGATCGCTCTCCGCAACCGAAACCCACAAGTATTTGGGTATGTCAGAGGCCTTAGGTGTATGCGAGGCTGACATGAGACAATCGTTGCGAGTACGATTCTTTGGCCGCCTGAAAAAAGTTCTTAAAAGTTTCCTGTCAGGCGGCAATAAGGTTCGTGCTTTCAACGGTTGGGTCATGCCAGTCTTGATGTACTCCTTTGGCATACTCAAGTGGACTCAGACCGACCTGGATGCCCTAGATAGGGGGGTCCGCTCTCTGCTGACATCATACCGGATGTACCACCCACGCTCATCGGTGATGAGATTGTACATCCCACGGAAGTGTGGGAGCCGAGGCTTTCTTAGTGCTAAAACCCTCCACAACCGTGAGGTTTGCAATCTCAGAGAATACTTTCGGGCCACCGATAGGGGTATGCACCGGGATATGGTGGCAGTTGACAGTGACTCACACCTCTCTCACTGGCTAAAGAGAACTGGCGCTAACCTGTGGTGCTCACGACCAGTGACCGCGTGAGTGTATGGCAGAGCAAGGAGCTGCATGGACGATTTTACCGGGCTCTTCATGGGCCCGATGTAGACTTTCTTGCGTCTGTAGGCTGGCTACGATTTGGGGACCTCTTTGGGGAAACCGAAGGTTTTGTATGTGTAATTATGGACGAAGTGGTAATGACCAATAACTACCGGAAGTATATCCTGAAGGATGGCACGGTCGACATATGTCGGGCATGCCACCGACCGGGGGAATCCCTCAGGCATATTGTGTCCAGCTGTTCGAGCCTTGCCAACGGCGAATACTTGCACAGGCACAACCAAGTAGCCAGAATAATTCACCAGCAACTTGCCCTGAAATACAACCTTGTAGCCACGGAGGTGCCGTACTACAGGTATGCACCCGACCCAGTACTCGAAAATGACCATGTCACGATGTATTGGGATCGATCTATCATCATATTAACGACTGCTATCCATCGATAGCAACCGGGACCGGCGGCTTAACGTGCCCTCCGAAGCACGGAAACGCGCATTTAATTTGCCACTAGCGGTCACTCATCACACTACCCGACCGCGCCCCTAGTGCTTAACCGAGCAGATCGCTTACGATCTACACCAGCCGCTGGGCCATGCGCGCTGCTTTTCTTTTTTCTTTCTTCCATTACATAATAATTATTCTAACCGCCTAAAATGTTGTCAAAGGAAATTTGTGGTGTAACGTGTAACATAACGTCGAATATTATCATCATATAGGCGATATCTCAAAGTTTGAAGTCATTAGATGTTCTAATTGCTTTCACAGCGCCACCCTTTTCCTTGGCATAGTTAATTGGATGGGGTGCGAAGTTTGAATAAATTCAATGAATAAGTTAGTAAATAGGCTGCCTAAAGGTTCAAATTCGTTAAAATTAATACACGACTTAGTGTCTCTATGTCTGAAAGTGTTTTTTCTTTCTGTTCAAATGTCGCGTTCATTTCAATATAAATTTATGCGTTCCTTCCAATTCCAATATCATAAAACATGTTCAATAATAAATTGTTCACCAACCGATGTCTAAAAGTTTCACCGCTCCTAATATATAATAATATGTCTTATATGTCCCACGCAACCTTAAGCCGTATTTTCCTTCTCTATCAGAATACAAACCTACTTAAAGATAGATGGTGTTAATATATTCAGTCACTGTTAGAGTATTTTTACGTAATAATTAATACATTAAAATATTTTTTTTCCAACTGAACTGATAGGGAGCGATGAAAGGAGAGTAACAGAAAGCAAAAAAAAAACCTTTTAGCAATTTTTGTCTGTGTGTGTGTCTGTCTGGTACGTTATAACTTCGAAACTACTCAAATGACTTGAACGCGGTTTTCACAGGTAGATTACATATAATTAGGAGCGTTGTCGAAACTTTATTTCGTAGAAGTGGTCAATTGAAATTTACTTCAAGTGCTACCTTAAAACATTTAAACAGAGTTGATTGCGGTTTACATAAACTTATTTAATTTAGACTAGCTGTACCTGCGTCATCGTCCGCGTAGAATTTAACTAAATTATTGTTCAGTATCTACGCGGACGAAGTTGTTGGCATAGCTAGTACAATAATACGAAACTAAAAGATTTTGTAAATCCTTATTATTGTAAAGTATTTTTTAATTAGTTGTTCGCTGGCAACGTGAAGCAATTTAATTAAGCCCTTCGCTACTAGATGTTATGTTTTTATAGTCTTGAAATTTAAATTTGCTTTACCCACTGGCTGGCATAGCGCCGCCAAGCGTGCGAAGGGCCGTGGCTAGTTCTCTGGAAAGAGCTTAACTGACTGACACACGGCACCCTTTGCATTCTTACAACCCTGTACAAAAACGATTAAAAAGTCGCAAAAGTTTTATGCAAGTTGTGGACCCCCTAGTTTCCGAGCCATCAAAAGCGAGACGCCAACTTTGGAAGGAGGGAATTTCTCTTCCAACACCATTTATGCCACCTGCAGAAGATCTACCGCCTGGATATAAACTTCCCTGGCCAATCTGGTAGTCTTTAAATAGACTTCGCACCCAGGTCGGACGCAGTAAGGAAAACATGGTCAGGTGGAAATTTACTGAGGTCGACGATTTGGAATGTCTGTGCGGTGCAACTCAAACGATGGTCCATCTCACCTGATGTCCTGCGTGTCCAAGCACCTGTACACAGGAGGATTTAATGACAGCCACCGATAGAGCTGTTACGGTTGCCATGTTCTGGGCCCATATAATATAGGAATGTTTTGTCATCGAAACGCAAAGAAGAAGATAGTCTTGAAAGGAACAAACACGAAAAAAAAATATTTGCGTTTGCTTCATTTTCGATGCGACGGAGCCTACAGTGTCGAGTGTGTGTGCGAAGGTATTCAGTGGCACCTCACTGGGCACATAATATTGGCGAGTGTCTTATGGCGTCAGTGGCATTGGCAGCTTGCTTGTTGTTTTTTTATGTAATGGAAGTGGCAAAAAAGCATGCAGTTCACATTGATGTTAAGTGGTGACTGCAGCCTATAGACACCCACACAATGACCAAAGGTCAAAATGCAGATGCGTTACCACTCCTGAGGCTGAAGGTGTTATGCCTCTGTGCAGGGAATTACAGGGCCGTACATTACCACCTGACCGGAACACGATCAGCTGGTTGCTGCCATTGTTGCAGCAACCAGCTGAGGTGAGTGCCGTTTTTTTTGGCTTCCCACAACCAAATATATAACAATTCTTTTACTTGATTTTAAATTATTTAGAGATTAAATTTTTATTATTGTTGTGTGTGTGCCACAAAAATCAATATTTTTCTTTTTCTTTTTTTCATATGTGGACTTGAGCTGCCAATTGAAGTAAACTGACAACACGCTGACCAATTATACAAAATTTTACATTGTTTTTATTCGTAGATTCTACTTGTACATATAGGTATAAGTTGCAGTAATAATTACTGATTAATTCAAAACTAATGGTAGTTTTCAACTTATAATAATAATGGCAACCCATTATACGTCCCACTGCTGGGCACGAGTCTCTCCCCTTTTTGGGGGAAGGCCTGGAGCTTACTCCACCACGCTGCTCCAATGCGGATTGGTGGAGGTGGGTGGGTTAGTGGCCAACTCGCTGTCGGATGTTTTCAAACCGCTCATAAGGCCTCCGACAAGGTTTAACGACTGCTATCTATCGATAGCAACCGGGACCGACGGCTTAACGTGCCCTCCGAAGCACGGAAACGCGCATTTAATTTGCCACTAGCGGTCACCCATCACACTACCCGACCGCGCCCGTAGTGCTTAACCGAGCAGATCGCTTACGATCTACACCAGCCGCTGGGCCATGCGCGCTTCAACTTAATTATGTATGATAAGCAATCTTTATCAACTACATATAATGCAGGTACGATATACAATGTTGATATTGAGAAATGAAAATAGCACTCAACGTAATGAATGCAATATGTTGTACTTGGTGAAATAATTAGTATCATCGGTGTTTTCAAGCGGTAACCATGAAACTGTCAACCGGATACGAAACAGTGATCAATATTGAATATTTCTTTTTTATCCGCGTAATTTTCGGCTTCTTTAGCAATATTCGCTTACCTCGTTTGCTGAAATATTTTGTAAAAGTGTATTGTGTGGCATTTTTTGTACTTTTGACATACTTCACAATATACGTTTTTGGTCTGTATGATGAAGTTTCAGTGGGTAGTATAACGCTGATAACGGAGTACTGTATATTTGCCATAATTTCTGTTACTCAAGATGATTATATGTTGCAATTCTGCACTATTGACGAACGAATCGATGCACTGCCGTATTCCAGAAAATGTTTAAAGAGAATGAAGAGGATTTTGAGGACTTACTACATTATTGTCTCTCTTTTGGGAATCGTTAAAATTACCATATTTTATTTTCATCATGTTCACGTACCAGATTTCGTAAAATTGCAGAAGTTCTTGCATTTCTTCCTAATGTCAATTCTGATTGAATTGGGACGAATGCCTTTGATAATTATTTTTGTATTGTTATACTTCCGTGTAAAGATGTTTCAAAATGTGCTTTTGAATTATGGGTTCACTGCCGCTGCATACGACAGGTTTGGAGTCATTAGATACATAGAAATTTATGAAGCAATATACGATCGTCTGCATGGAATGGGCAATCCAATGCTTGCGACGGTAAATTATTTCGTAGTTAAGATAATGCCTTATTTTATCATAATTCTTGCATACTTCTAGCACGACTCGCTCTAAGCAGAATGTGGCGTAAATAGCGATGTAACGAGAAAAAACTATATTTTAGCTAATTACTCGTCATAATAGGGCAATATTTTGAAGCGCGCTTAGCTACGCGGCTGGTGTAGATCCCAAGCGATCTACTTGGTTAAGCGAAACGGGCGCGGTCGGGTGACCGCTAGTGGCAAATTAAATTGCGCGTTTCCGAGCTTCTGAGGGCACGTTAAGCCGTCGTTTCCGGTTGCTATCGATAGATAGCCGTCGTTAAACCGCATTGGAGCAGCGTGGTATAGTAAGCTTCAGACGACGGAATTATAATTTCTTATCAATGTTTCCAAAAGACTATGTTTCTAAATAATAACTTCCTTTGGACTACTCCGAGACCGGCGATGTATTTATATATTATACCACTTAATTTACAGATGTTTACCAGCATTATTCTCAGTCTTGTTAATGTCACTTATGTTTTGTATAAGTGCGCTATATCTGCCAATATTTTGATGGAAGTAAGTTAATTTTAGTTTTAATAAAATAATACGTATACCAACGGGGACCTGGATGTGAATCCTATTTACTGATTGTGGGCACTGATATGTTGTGGTTTTTTTTTTATATTGTAAAGTTGGCAAACAAGCAAGCAGTTCACATTGATATTGAGTGATGACATGTTATGATTAGTAATCGTTATTGTAAAAACATTAATGCATAAACATTTAATGCTGATATATCAGTATCAGTATCGTCCTCATCTTGCACATGCTCTTGTATTGAAAGCCACGGATAGTGTATGTTACTTGGGTGTAACTATCGATAAAAGACTGTCATTTGTGACTCATATAAATAATATAACACAGAAAGTACGTAAATTCTCATATTTGTTTAAGCAATTAAAATCAGTAGCAGACTTCAAAACATTAAAAATGAAATATTTATCACTTATTCAGTCAATAGTTTCGTATTGTATTTCGTCTTGGGGAGGAGCCGACAAGACAAAATTAATAAAATTGGAAAGAGCTCATAGACTTATACTCAAAATAATGCTCTCCAAGCCACAACGATATGATACAGCATTACTTTATCGGGAATCGGAGGTTTTAACGGTACGACAATTATGCATTCATGCATTGATTCTTCGAGTTCACTCGGACACTACACTAATTGATATGAGCAGAAGTAAAACTCGTCGTCATTTTTCTGTTTGTAACATTAAAAAAGTAAGGACTAATTTTGCCCAAAAATTTTACTGTTTTCGTGGGCCAAAATTATATAACAAAATCAACAAAGAATTAAATATAAATAAAGCCAATAAAATGATTTGTAAAAATAAACTAAAGAAATGGTTACTAACTTTAGATTACCAAAAGACTGAAAAACTTCTAAAAATTGTATCGTAAAATATCACACACACACACACACACACACACACACACACACACACACACACACACACACACACACACACACTCACTCACTCACTCACTCACTCACTCACTCACTCACTCACTCACTCTCGCTCGCACGCATACACACACATATACATTCACGCACGCATGCGCTCATTTATACACTAGCCTTTGTTATTTTGTGAAACATTTAACTTTATTTCTCTATTTAAAAAATAAGGTATATATCTGTATATGTACCACCACCTAATCTACTTTATTATTAGCACAATGTATTCTTCATGAATTTCTGTAATCCTTTCTTATGAGGGAAGAGCTGGTGTCCTGAAATACAGGCTTTGCTTAGTTTAGGCACCAGTCTCCCACAATTTACTTTAATAATCACTCACGACTTTTTATGTTTTTATTATGTTAAATGCATAGTTATTAAGGTTATTGTGGTGATAAATAAATAAATAAATAAATAGATTGTAAAAGCAGTTATGAATAAATGAAGTATGCCTTATGATTTATGTTTATTGAACGTTATGCGAAATGAAAATTTTGCCAAAAAAACGGTATACATTCTTGAAATATGCCTCTCTAATTTATGCATCCGAATATGGACCCCATTCACACTACACCGCCCAATCGCGCGAACCGCAGCGGCGCGCGGTCCCGTGTGTAAATCGCCCTAGGTGTTTTGCTTCAGAAATAGAATTAGCCTAATTTAAGCACGATAGCGCTAATCAGTAGGTATAAAACTAGTAAAAAAGTAAGCATATAATTGAATTATTGTTTCAGATGGGGGACATTAATTTCCTAGACATATTCTTTTCCATATTTTATGAGGGGCAATACTTTATTGTTGTGTTTTTACCGATCATTGCGCTGGAAATGGTATCAAAAGTTGTCGATAAATCAAAGATTTATCTCATGAACCAAATCATATTGACTAAAGGTAACAGATATAGCAAATTATATTAACACATTTACTGCTATTTATTTTAATAGACCCCCCCCCCTGGGTGGCGTGATTTTTTTTTCCAGCGGAAATGTTAAATTTTAGATGTAATAACTCATTGATAATAATATTTATTAATTTAAAATACAATATAATATATTTACGACAAAAATAAATAAATACACGGATCCGTGTAGCCGGTCATCAACAGTGCCGGTGGCCGGATACACGGATCCGTGTATTTGTTTATTCAGGGAGGCCGATTTTTTTTTCCAGCGGAAATATAAAGTTTTAGATGTAATAAATCATTGAAAGTAACATTTATCAATTTAAAATACAATATAATAGATTTACAACAAAAATAAAAAATACACGGCCCCCTGTAGCAGCGCCAGTGGCCGTGGTACACGGATCTGTGTATTTGTTTATTTAAAAAAAAGGTTATTCGGAACTATTGTTGCTATTTTAATATACTCCTAGTGTTTTTATTGAAAAAACATACAACTTTGTAAGAAAAATATTAATAAACAGGTCCATAAACATAAAAAAGGTCAGGTTTCAAGTGGTCGTAGCTATAAAATCAATAAAAAATTAACCAAATGCCTGATTTTAAAACCACTGCAAATTTAACGTATTCATGGATTACCCGAGTGGTGGTATTTCGAGAGCCGACTGTGCAATAGATCTTTGAAATTTGTTCGGGAAAAAACACGGATCCGTGTGCTTGGCGCTATATGTGTTTAAGCATATTCATATCATACCTCACGGCATGATATGAATTTGCTTGCAAATAGTTAAAAACAATCTATTACATAATAATGTGTTCTAAGGTTTACGCGAGCTACATGAAATAACGCAGCGTAGGACGTCCACCTGCAAGATAGACCGACGATCTAGTCAGAGCTGCAGGTACCCGCTGGATGCACGTCGCTTCCGATCGGTCAGCATGGAGGTCATTCGGGGAGGCCTATGTTCAGCAGTGGACGTCCTATGGCTGATATGATGACATGAAATAAAACATTTTTTTCTTTCGTGGTCCCGGATACCGGATCTGCCCGGGATCACGCTGAAAAGCGACTGAAACGTTGAGTTAATTTTAAATAATAATTTTAGTTTAATTATACAACATGTAACGGGAATAACGCACACTCTCTAACGCCCCGATTAGAAAATCGAGTTATAATCATAATACATGAACTGAAATGAAATGTTGATGTATTTAATATTTTTTATTTAAGAAATAAGTTGTCCTCAATTTGTACGAACAGTATGCACACCCTATGCATTCTTACCTTATCTCTACTTACGGCCGCACATAAAAACACGAACCTTCTCGCACACTTACGCTGTTGCAATGTGACGTTGCATAACCTGCACAACTTTTTTAACACTCGCTAGTAATAAGATTGATTTCCACTAATTTATTTCTTAAATTATTATTCATAATAAATAAGCACGTCTCAACGAGTTCTAATAAACTTGTTGAGACTAGCATTTTATTTTGGATAGACGTTACTCTCATTTTCGTTCGTATAGACTGTTCACCAAATGGGTGACCATAATTTCCTTAATTGTAATTAATTTTAGTACAAAATATAACCTATATCAAAAATGCTTGAAATCGATTCGATAATCGATCCTGCACAAACTAGTTTCGGGTTGAACATTTAATCCTGTTACACGTTGTATACGCGCAATTAATCCGTAAAACTATTACATAGCGCTAGCGCTAAAAGAACATGCAGTGTACGTATTTGGTAAATGAAAATTTATTTTCATTACAGACACAAAAACGCGTGCAGATATGCAGGATCTATTGGATCTCATGACAACTATGCCATTGACTATAACAATGTGGCGTATAGTACCGATCAACATACAACTGCCTCTTGGTTACGTGTCTTTATGTGGCAACTTCTTCATCTGCATGCTCCAGTTTGCTCAAATGTTTCAGAAAGAATCACAGATAAATATACAAAATGAGGACATGGCGAAACTGAATACATCATTAGAATTCACTTTAAAGATCCAACGTCCACGCCAGTGATTAAATGAAGATTAAATGAAGATCTGTTGTGTGTGTGTGTGTGATTGTTGAATTTTTGCGCTTCAATTACGTGGTCATCTGCGTTAAATGCCAGGATGTACTTAATCACTATTAAAGAGCCTCGGTTCTCCTTTCCACGGCTTCATTTCATCTTTGGTTTGAAATACTCATAGAATTTTTTGATCCCTTACTTTTTTGACAATTTAAATTTTATATTAGTATCCTCTGCGTTTATGGCATTAATTACATAAAATATATATATTTTTTATGTAATGAAAGTGGAAAACAAGCATGCAGTTCACATTGATGTTATGTGATGACTGCAGCCTATAGACACCCACACAATGACCAGAGGTCAAAATGCAGACGTGTTGCCACTCCTGAGGCCTAAGGTGTTATGCCTCTGTGCCGAAAATAACAGGGCCGTATATTACCACCTGAACGGAACACAATAGTGCTGAACACTACCATTTAGCGGCAAGTATATTAGGTAATGCGGTGGCACCTTCGCTGTGTTTAGGATTTCTGTGCAGCGTTTTCTACCTCTCCAGTAGTAAATGCAATAACATGATAGGCTGCAGCGTCTCGCCAATCCAGCAAGCGAGACGATTATGTCATATTCCCCTCACAGGGAGGCTTTTATCTAGTGGTCGTTTTTCGGCTAAAATAAAGAAGAGAAAAACTTAATTTTAAGAACGTATCAACTTGTGGGGCATGACTTGGCTTGCGTCAAAATAACCAACACAACGTCCAGCACTTTTAGGCAACAAGTATTGTACGATTGAAACGTTTGTATTTAATAGTGCTTCTGCATTATATTCAGAGCTAGCTTCACAAACTAGTAGCGCTTCGCTTGGCTACTCTTGCCAGGGGCTTAGTGCCACCAAATGTAAGATATATTTTGATGATATTTCATCAACTTGTTGAACAGAACGCGATACGCATACAAAGAAAACATTTCCACGTAATGACACTAAGTGTATTAATTTACACGAACTTGAACCTTTAGCCCATTCACTAACTTATTCATTGAATTTATTCAAACTTCGCACCCCATCCAATTAACTATGCGAAGGTAAAGGGTGTCGCTGTGAAAGCAATTAGAACATCTAATGACTTCAAACTTTGAGATATCGCCTATACGATGATAATCAGATACTATGTGATACCACAAAGTTCCTTTGACAGCATTTTAGATGTTTAAGCAAATTATGTTGCGGAAGAAATAATATCCAGTATACAATTACTGCGATTCAATATGCCTTTGATGTTTTATGATGTATTTTTTTTATGTAATGGAAGTGGCAAACAAGCAAGCAGTTCACGTTGATGTTAAGTGATGACTGCAGCCTATAGACACCCACAAAAAGACCAAGGGCAAAATGCAGATGCGTTACCACTCCTGAGGCCTAACGTATTATGCTTCTGGGCCGGAAATTACAGATCCGTACATTACACACACGATAGTACTGAACACTACCATTTAGCAGCATGTATATTAGGTAATGCGGTGGTGCCTACGCCCGCGAGCTCCGTCACTGGAGCTCTACCACCAGTAAAAAAAATTGTTTTTTAATTTGATCTTGTACCTTATTAGCGTGATTTAACAGAGAGGTATTTAATACGCCTCAGTAGCCTAGTGGTAGCAGGCCACTACTACTACGCTGGGGTCCTGGGTTCGATTCCCGGGTAGCGGGCTATCATAGATAATGGTGTATAGTCTTTATATCTGGTACTATTGGGATTTTTCCATTTTCTGGAAATTTTTCAGTACCTCGAAGTTTGGTAATGTGCCCGGAGATGTCAACAGGCTCGCCACCTGTTACATGGGCCAAAAAGTAACCGGCGAATCGTGGGTGTTTGGATGTATGCTTGAATGCATGCATTTACCTCTGCCTACCCCTTCGGGGATTGCAGTAGTGAAGTTAAGTTTTTTACGTGTTAAGTAGTTAATAGTTCGTTATAATAAGATAAGAACGGATATTGCGACAGGGCCGAATTAAGAGGTTTATGTTTAAGTTATTCATATATTTGCTCAAAAGTTGAAATTTGGAAGAGTGGTTATTAATAGACGTTCGCAGACTCGGCTTGTGTAAAATGATTCGATAGGCATCACATGTTCCAGTTTATAAACAACATCCACGCGGGTAAAGCTGCGGGTAATAGCTAGTAGCTCATATTTTGAAGTTCAGTAGCTATTTAAAATTTAACCCCCTTATTCATAAACGTACATTAGATACGTTTTAGCTATAGAATGCTTTGTCTTTGTCAGTTGCATTGTCAAATGTGCAGGATAGAAAAAGACAAAGGAGAGATTAGCAACACTTTACCTAAAATACGTTTATGAATAAGGGGGTTAGCTTTTACTTGTAACAGTAATTAGCTATACCTTAGAAAAATTACCGCTTTCGAAAAAAAAAAACCCGGTAATTTCGACTTGTGACCTTGAATAACTCTTTTATCACACATGGGATCTGTAGAGACTTTTGGTATTTTATTTCTACTAGTGTACCCATGGTCTGCACAAATATTTAGCTCTGTCGGAGTTTTGTTATTTGGTAAATATTTTTATGTCTAGTTTGACCGGAATAAATGTACCTATTGTGTATATTTGGAAAATAACGATTTGACGATCCGGTTAGTCCAGCGGTGTGAAACCACGCAGGGTCGCGGGTTCGATCCCCGCTCTGGGTCTGGGTATATGTGTTGTACCTATGTGTACAACGGCATCCACGACACAGGTTTATTTAATACCTAATGTGGAGCTGTGAGTGTAGTTATAACAAGCGCTCGTGTAAACAAAAAAAATACTAGTAAAACCAAAAGACCACTATATTGTCTATATGATAAATAGTCGACAGAGTCATGGTTACCGCTTCGTAAGGAAGTATTGTATCGTAAAGAAGTCGCTTTTACCCTTAATAATTGTTTTATATTATTTTGCATTAACACATGCTTGTGAAATATATTTTATTTAAAGAAAAATGGAAAGATAAATTTGACTTCAGGCGAGACCCGAACTCGCGGCCTACTGGGAATCTAGTCCAGCCGCTCTTCCAATTGAGCTACTGAAGTCCTGCCCGATTTGTCAAATATATTTCACAAGCATGTGTTAATGCGAAATAATATAAAACAATTATTAAGGGTAAAAGCGACTTCTTTACGATATTCAATAAACTGCAGTATATTATATCGATTGCCTAACTAGCATAGTTGGCAATAGATGGCGCTGCTGCTACCATAAAGCAATGCAATAAATGTGAAGGAAAGATTTGACAAATCGGGCAGGACTTCAGTAGCTCAATTGGAAGAGCGGCTGGACTAGATTCCCAGTAGGCCGCGAGTTCGAGTCTCGCCTGAAGTCAAAAAAAATGTTTCTTTCCATTTTTCTTTAAATAAAATATATTTCACAAGCATGTGTTAATGCGAAATAATATAAAACAAACATTGATACTTATACATTTTACTATCTGCTAACCTACTAACTGACTTTTCAGTTAGATTCTTTCAATTATAAAAAAACGCAATAATTTTATTCATAAATTGAAATAAAAATTGAATTTGCCTTAAATTTACTCTCATGGACACGTATTTTGGTATTTCCATGATCAAAAAATTACATCAATTACATAAGGACACTGTGACAAGAGATCTTACGTTGATTAATAAAATAATGTAATATTGAATTGCACATTATTATTTTGTAAATAAATAAATTAAGCATAGGTTTGCAAATTATTTTCCACACATAAGTTATTACAAGTATGTAGGCCAGGCCAATGGAGGTCACACTGGTGGTAGAGTTCCAACAACAAGACTTGGGGTGTAGGCACAACCGCATTACCAGGTGCCAGTACCGCTATGTGCTGCCAAATGCAGTAACTTCACGCCTGTGATCCCCGAAAGGGTAGGTAGAGGTAAAATGCATGCATTCAAACATACATGCAGGGTTTCCACCTTCTAGTGACGGGGGGCTCGGCGGTGGTTGTCCCCACACCGGCGAAGCTAAGAGAAACCAAGAAAGGGAACGGCGCTTGGCGTGGCTCTGTCCGCCACTCGCTGCTGTGGAGGGTAGGCGGCTGGGGAAGAGGTGTATGGGTAGGTCGTTGGCCCCACCCTATCCCCAGCCGTCTAGCGCTGGTCCCGCCGTTAGATAAGCCCCTGGACTCCTCCATCCGAGCATCTTGGGACGTCTGGTGTTGTGAGTGTTCGGGGCAGGGACCTTCGGGCGTCGGACTAGGGAATCTCCGTCGCCCAAATGGAGAGGTCCTGGGCTGGCTGACGTGCAGGTGTTCCGCACGCCACTGGTGTTTGTTGGAGCTGAAAAACTCCGAGGAGGGTTCGTCAACGAGCAGCAGGTGGGGTCGCGGATGTGTGCGATAGCGTACCCGTGACCCCGCCACTGCTGGCAGACGAGTCGGAACACCCAGGGCTTTTTAATGGGTAGACTGATGCCCTTCCCGGAGTCCCACGTAATCCATCCGTCTTCCCAAGGGTGGTTATGCGTAACGCATTTTCTACTGGTAAAAAACCAGCAATCCAAAAGACAGGAATCCCAAACAATAAACACTTTAATCACAAAACTATTTCTAACAAAAATTGTAATGTAACTGTTTAACTATGTAATCTTATTTTTTGGTGCGATTTTGTTTCAAACAGGTATCTTGAGCGTAAAAAACAGTCACATATTATATTACGTATGTTTCGATGATTCTTTCTCAAACATTCGTGCAAACTGGAGCATGCAGATGAAGAAATTACCGCAAACGGATACATAGCCGAGAGGCAATTGAATGCTAATCGGCGCTATACGCCACACGCTCATCGTCAGTGGCATTGTAGTCATGAGATCCAATAGATCCTGGATATCAGCACGCATCTTTTTATCTGTAAACAGTAATAATTCATTTTTCTTTATTTTTTTAACAACATATCGTCGCGTCTACAAAGGCGAGCAGCCTCGCGAGGTATTCGCGCGAGGCAGCTCGCTCTGTGTGTGGACGCGCCTATTCACTTGCAAAAATTTGTTACGAAAAATAAATACATTGTAACAATAGTTACCTTCAGTTTTAATAATTTGATTCAAAAGATAAATCTTTGAGTTATCCATTACTTTGGCAATCATTTCCAAAGTTATCACCGGGAAAAAAACAATTAAAAAGTAATGAATATCGTGAAGAAAAGACCTTATTTGGTACAAAGCGTTTTGATAATTCAACTGCAACAATCATAAAAGGTACAAAAATTATATTTAAAACAGAATTAAATACAAACCAACTACTGGTGATCGTAATAATTTCATAATTCGTAATTAGGAGTTTGAAAAGCATTTGGAGGCTTTAAGTTGCGATGCTTGAGATATTTTTGGTTAGGAATAAATCAAGAATTTGATAATTACAATTATTCAGATCGAAATTTTTTTTTTTTTAATTAAATAAATAGTCAATGTTAGTAGCCTAAGAATAAAATTTCAAACAGCTGACTTAAGTTGCAAATATCTAACTGAAAATTAAGAATGATTTAGTTAAAATTCTACCATTACTTACTTCGAAAAACATATTTGTGGAATACGCCCATCCATAAAGAATGAAGAAAACATTCATAAGACTAATAACAATGGTGACAAATAACTGGAAATAAAAGCATACATAATTATTTTTACTGGTGGTAGAGCTCCAGTGACGGAGGTCGCGGGCGTAGGCACCACCGCATTACCTAATATACTTGCCGCTAAATGGTAGTGTTCAGCACTATCGTGTTCCGGTCAGGTGGTAATGTACGGCCCTGTAATTTCCGGCACAGAGGCATAACACCTTAGGCCTTAGGAGTGGTAACGCATCTGCATTTTTACCTCTGGTCATTGTGTGGGTGTCTATAGGCTGCAGTCATCACTTAACATCAATGTGAACTGTGTGCTTGTTTGCCACTTTTAAAACATAAAAATATATTACCATTTTGTAAAGCTGGTAGAGATCCATAAATCGTAGGAGCTCGAGGGCATAGGTACCACCGCCTTACCTAATTTATCTGCCGCTAAATAGGAGTGTCCAGCACTATCGTGTTTCAGTTAGATGGTAATGTATAGTCCCCTAATAACTATCACAGAGACACAACATCTAAGGTCTCAGGGGTGGCAACGCATCTTCATTTTGACCTCTTCCCTGACCCTTTCTGTGGGTGTCTATAGACTGCAGTTATCACTTAACATTCATGTGAACTGCATGCTTGTTTGCCCCCTTTTAACATAAAAAATAAAAATAAATACATATTGACGAATAACTCTAACAATTACCACTTTTCTATATACTAATACAATTTCAGATCATTTTGGGTCCGAAATGTTCAATAATAATTCGCTATGATTGATGATCATTTCAGCCAAAGTCGTCCACAGCTGGACCAAAACCTCTTTTTTATGTCATGTAAGTGGCAAACAAGCATGCAGTTCACATTGATGTTAAGTGATGACTGCAGCCTATAGACACCCACACAAAGACCAAGGTCAAAATGCAGATGCGTTACCACTCCTAAGGCCTAAGGTGTTATGCCTCTGTGCCAGAAATTACAGAGCCGTACATTACCACCATAGTGCTGAACACTACCATTTGGCGGCAAGTATATTAGATAAGCCCCAAAGATTGCCACAACAAATGAAAAAGAAATAAAATGAAAAAAAATGAAAACAATGAATTTTATTACCAGCAGTGTTAAATAGGGGTGCGTAGATTACGCTACATTATATTGCGACAATGTGCGTGTGTGAGCAGGTTTGTGTTTTATGTGCGATCATAGGTAGAGGTAGGGTAAGTGTGCGTATTGTGTGCATATACTGTTCGTACAAATTGAGGACAACTTATTTCATTAATTAAAAATATTAAATACATGAATATGTAATTTCAGTTCGTGTATTATGATTATAGCTCAATTTTCGAATCAGGGTGTGTGTGTGTGAGAGTGTGCGTTATTCCCGTTACATATTGTATATAAATTAGGTGTCACAGTGTTTGTCCGCGATAGACTCCTAAACTACTTAACCGATTTTAATCAAACTTGCACACCGTGTGCAGTTTGATCCAACTTACCAGATAGGATAGCGTACATCTCAATGTATAGTTGCAATATTATGTAAGTACCTAAATGGCTGCTAGCATAAATAAATATTTAACCTACCACAATTACGATTGGATGTCCCATTCCATGTAGACCGTCATATATTTCTTTATATATCTGCAAATATTTATTGACTCCGAACCTGTCGTACGCAGCGCCACAGAAACCATATTTCAAAAGTACATTATGAAACATCTTAACACGAAAGTACAATAACACAAAAATAATGATGAAGGGCATTCGTCCCAACTCTATGACAATATTCATTAAAATGAAATGTAGTATCTTCTGCAATGACAAAGGATCTACTAAAATCACAAACGCAAATTTGTAGAAAAAGATAACATCCAAGATTATCATCACTCCGGCAAACACGCAATAGTATATCAAAACCTTCTTCATTCTTCTTAGTATCTTTCTTGAATATGGAAGCATATCTGTTAGTTTGTTAATACTACAGAACCTCAATAAATATTCGTCTTGAGTGTAAAAAGAAATTGTTGCATACACGAGGTATTCTGTCATGAGCGATATCATATTTATTCTATATCCATCATATTGTTGAAACATGTATACATTGAGGTATGTGGTAAGCGCAATAAATAGTACACAGTATGATTTCACCAAAATCATCAGCATGTGAGAGAATTGAAAATTACAATGGTATCCGAATAATAAGCGAATCAAAAATAAATAATCCATGTCGATCACTGTTTGGTATCGCGTTGACAATTTCATGGTTCCGACTTCAAAAAGAAAGTGAATCGAATTCAATAATCACGTGTGGCACTTAGCTTTTATTGTATTGGGTGATTAATATATTTTTCAATACAAAGATTGCTTATTTTTCATAATATATGTAGGGCCATAAGTGAAATTGGACAGGTTTAGTGACGTGGTGTTTATTTATTGGTTCTTGGCTATATTTATTATTCCATCTAAAACATTTTCATATGAAAGTAGTCAAGACGAGTAAATGTATATTACTTGTATATGTTGCGGCTAATATCTGAAGTATGGCTACACTCAGTTCTATCCGGCTAAAATTAGGTGTGGATCATGGGCGTCCCCAGTATCCAGGTTAGGTCGAAGTTTCGTTCGTCCGTCCGTTGGTAATACAAGATTTTTTACAGACAGTGTAATCGGTTACACTTTATAATAGGTTTAACTAACCGCTACCGGCCACACCTAGTTTTAGCCGGATAGAACTGAGTATAGTCGTACTTCGGATATCGGCCGCAACATATATACTGTAAAAAATAAAAGGTTATATATAAAGGTTATAGGTTAGGTAGTATTATTATTTTTAACACGTTCAGCGCCACGTGTATAATCAATATACTGCCTAGTGTAACCCTCACAGATCGGTGTATATCTAGTACTCAACTTCAGAGGTATTGGCAAATATACACCACACTGAACATTTTGTAGGCCTGGCTCTGAAAAACCGTTTGGTGTATCTGGGATATATAAATTTTGTTTAGTTTAGGAGTAATTTTTTTTTTTAAGAATAAAAAAAATAGTAATTTCCACAATATTTGCCTCAGAGGTGCCTTGGCGCTGAACGTGTTAAAGTGGTAAATTAAGGCAAAGCTTAAGTTATCGTAAGAGGGATCATGAAAATGTTTGTGATAATTTTCTAAAATGGAATAGCGTAGCCCACGCTGTTTATCTTAATTTTGCCCGGGTAATTTTCCACGTGTTATCATTTCTTAGTTGAAAGCGCACATAACTAGACTAACATTTGTATCGGTGGTGTAATGTTAAATTGCATGTAAATATACTCGTGTGATATATTATTACGAAATTGTTTCAAACATGCAATCTTAGAGAGATAACAAAACACATAATATTATGGCAATTGCTAAAGAGCATTGTGCACATTTATTTAATACCACGAATGAATCTCAATCTGCTTTGCCCGATGTCAAATAGTGAGGTATATTCATAATCGATGTTCACCGACACCGATTATCGATTACTATACAAAATAAACATAAATTGATTTGAGAGAATCGGCATTGAAAACATTGCTATTAAATTTAAATAATCTATAAAATTTACCAATTAACAAATATACTAATATAATTTGTGAAATATCTGTATTTAATTATGTTATAAAAAAGCACTCCTTGTCCTCTTTGTACAAATAGCAATGCCCTGACGGGGTGTCACAATATTATATTTAAGATCTCAATATACTCTTATGAATGTACTGTACTATTGTGAAAACGCTAATAAATAAATAAATCAAGTTGTCATTTGAATTGAAATAGAAATCATATTTGAAGAGATCTATAAGATGCAGTTTCCCTTCCCTGTGTGACTGATACTCGTATTGGGGATTATTATTGGTACGAGTTTTAAACGTATCACGTGTATAATGTAGTGTAGTAAATAGTTTCCTAACACCTACACCACATAACTGCAATTCATGAGTTTTGGCGGGAAGCTTGAGAGATGCGTGTGGTGCTCTTATTTTATTTCATTTTCTTGGTGTATTTTTGAGTTAAATTTAATAAAGTTGGTGGCATTTTGTTTAATATAGGCTTATTACAGTGCTCGTGTATAGTGAAGTTGAATAACAGTGCGCAAAACACGTTTTTTCAGGTTGCCTCCAAAACTTCATTGTAAATGTTCTGGTAAAGTAGCCATCGCTTTACTCGAATTATTGACTGTGACTTCAGAGTCACAGTCAATTTATTTTATTTATTTAATTTATCAGTCCGTCAGTCAGCTGACGGACTGATAAATTGACTGACTGTCTCTGACTTTTACGTTGCTTAATACGAATTCGAAAAATCGTTTTACTTGATACTGATATTGCCAGTGTCAACATAACAAGCGATGCCATTAAATTAAAAAAAAAACTGCAATTCATATAAAAATAGAAGCCGTACACTTTTATTACGCAGTTCCCAATATAGGCTGCCACGGGGCAATAGGGAATTGCCGTCACTCGTCCTAATTAACCTAATTAACAGTCCTTCAATTTCGCTCACAATCGCAACACCATTTAAAATTCCCAAAGAGACTAATTATGGAACTATTTAACTTTACGAGCATTTAGCAATTTGTCTGCAGAATCAGATATTATATTATGTCTAGTAATAGCGCCAGACATATTTAGATTATATGTCTGATTTTGTAATTAGCATTCACTCCCAGATGATTATTTATTTAACCAGAGCCATTTCAAGTAAGCTGCGCCTTTGATAAACAATGTTAAACTCATTGAAAAAAAATTTGGATGAGGTCACAAGTCCTGCGAGTATAACATTTTTAATTATCACGAAAAGTGCATAACACCGATGAAAAAGATTTTACTTCAAAAACATAACGATGTAGATTTAACCTCTAGATTAATCATTTTACGTTAATTTGTGTTTCTAGTGAGTGATAACTGCAGTTCATAGACAAAAAGCCGAAAGCTTCACTGCAGACGCATTACTCTAGCTTTAAATGCTTCAAGTAACATGCAAAAGGATTTAATTCATCTAATGGCTCAGGTTAAACTTTATAATGCTTCGTCTGTTGCCATACATGACATACGAAGCATGACATGCATGCATACTTTTATATTCATGTAAAAGAGTAAAGATTTGTGTTATTTTGCAAATTACTTTTCGTATTGGGAATTACACTTCATTTGCATCTATGCTATGGACGTTCACATTATTTGATTTTTCACTATAATTTGTACTACATTTAAGCTCTCATTTAAAAGAGCTCTTACTGAGTTTGTTGGGTACCGGAGTTCTACTCAGTAGTGACTGCACTTAGAACTCTGCTAAGTGAAGAACTTTGATCTTGACGAATAAGTTTTTCTTTTTCTTCATTTATCATCATTGAAGGAATTGAAAAATTTTGTGATTATTGTGTTTTAACTAAGTAGTTTAAATTATTAATTTAATTTACTATTAGTATATGTTTTTGCTTTTACTATATGTAATGGTTATTCACTATAGGTATTTTATGATTTCTTGACGTTTTGAAAGTATCTGTAAAGATCTAGTCGAAATAAAAACATTTTCTTTTTCTATTTCTATTGAAATCTAAACATGAACTGTATGCATATACACATACATACCTACTATTTGTATTTTTATGCTCATTGTAGAGCTCCAGTAACGGAGCTCGCGGGTGTAGGCACCACCGTATTACCTAATATAAATGGTAGTGCTCAGCACTATCATATTCCGGTCAGGTGGTAATGTACGGCCCAGTAATTTCCGGAAAAGTGGCACCTTGGACCACCAAATATGGCATTCTTCTATTGAGTTGGAGGTACACTTGTTCAACCAATATCTCAGTCTTTTTTTTAATATCAGGCAGTGTCAGGCAGCATATTGTAAGCAAACGGTCTCATTATCTACACGCACTGAAAGCGTAGTTTGCTAAAGGGCTTGGCGAGGAGATCTGCAAGCTTGTCACTTCGGAGGGCGCGATAAGAGTACGTGCCTCGCGTTTTAAAGGGTTTTAATGTTTATAAATAAACATAGAGCACACCGCGGACACTCCGCCAAATGTCCATACAAACGCTTAATTTGGTCTTTATTACACAGACATCAATCAGTGTCGTGCATTTACACGTGCACCTGTGTGCGTAGCACGTAGAGAATACCAAACGTCGCCCATAAGAGGGAAGGAGGTTGTGTGAAGCGGGGAAACCGGGCGGGACATCGAAGTGTCCATTCTATACGTCGTATTATTACATATTCTCTGCCTAGAGTTAGCAAGGCAGAGGCTTGTTTAATTATCTAAAGGATTTCTGCACAACGCAGTCTCACTTACTCCTATTATCCGTTATTTTCAGTGACACAGACTAAAGACCAAAGGACTTGTAAGTATTATTTTTTGGAGATGTATTTTTTTATGTAATTGGAGTGGCAAACAAGCATGCAGTTCACATTGATGTTAAGTGATGACTGCAGCCTATAGACACCCACACAAAGACCAAGGTCAAAATGCAAATGCGTTACCACTCCTGAGGCCTAAGGTGTTATGCCTCTGTGCCGGAAATTACAGGGCCGTACATTACCACCTGACCGGAACACGATAGTGCTGAACACTACCATTTAGCGGCAAGTAAATCAGGTAATGCGGTGGTGCCTACGCCCGCGAGCTCCGTCACTGGAGCTCTACCACCAGTAAATGTAACTGTCGGTGAATAGTGCTCGATTGTTTGCTGCTCTTACTTAAAGATATTATGATCATCACTCAAGCTTAAAGACCTCCACTGCTGGACAAAGCCTTCCCCACAACTACAACAGTAGAATATCCCATAATCGAAGCCTACCGGTACGGCGTGACAGTTGACGATCACTCTGGGGGTAGTTTTATCTGGATATTCCATAATCGCCTGCAAAGCCTACCGGTTCCGCGTGACGGTTGACGATCACTCTGGGGGTAGTTTTATCGCGGGACGCTGCCAATTGTTATTTTTACCGCCCTGTCGGAATGGTTTGACCACCATTGTTCGTTTGACTGTCTGCACTAGCGGAAGAATTTTCCTCCACTAGAGAGCGATGGGGTCGTCACGACCCAACGACTGATATGATGGTTTCACTTGAAACATTTACAGACACTGTAATACTGACAATATTAAAAACCGGTCAAGTGCGTGTCAGGCCACGCGCAGTGTAGGATTCCGTATTTTTTAGGTTTGATTACACTCTCTGCCTACCCCGTTAGGGACCTGGCGTGAAGATACATACATACATATTTTTATTTTAAGCTAGTAAAAAATTGCATTGTTTCATATAAAGCACAGCTGTATAAGTTAGCGGCTTATTGTTTTTTAAATCATAATTTGATGCTTCTTTCAGACATTGTTTTATTATATTGATTGAATACGAATTTTTTCGTTAATTTCATTCTAAGTATTAGGGATCCCACACATAACTGTGAATTCGCATCGCAAATATCTGCGAGCTCGCATGAATACATCGCATCGCATCGCAGTTTTGTGTGGCCGCCCTTATAATAATTGATACATAGAGTAACACCGGAGGGGAGTAGCCATATGCAGGCTTTCCCCTCTATCAAAGTACAAGCCCCAACGGGCCTATACCTGTTGCCTAGATGTTCAAATGTGTGCGTAAAATTGTTTCTGTATTTGTTAAAGTCAAGGTGTGAGTTTCGTAGTAACAGACGATTTTTGTAGTATGCGTGTGTGTCTCACGCATTTCCCCCCGCAAAAATTACAGACTGTTTTGCATCGGTAATAAACGCTATGGCTACTTCCCTCCTGTCCGCCGCGGTGGGTGGCCCGTGAATTTATTCGAATACAAAAGAAAATTGGGATAAAAATATAAGTCACACTGCAGCCTAAACACATGTAGATGTCAGTGAAGAAGAACGATGCTAAATAAAATACAATGAAAAAAAATATATGGAATCTAGATGAGTAATCCAATTTTATATTTTAAAGACAAATCTATTGAGAAAGTATTATAATATACACAGCCGTTTTCAAAATTCTAAACAACATTTTCTTCATTTTCAAAACAGTTATACAAGGCTATCCTTACACGTGTTGACAAATAATACAACTTCTATTTATGTTGGAGCGGTAACTCAAATGTTCCTGACGAATCGCAAATCAGAAGTTTCGAGGCTAAGTTAATAATAATGCGTTACCTCGTCGTCGCTTTGCAAAATTTATGCCGCGTCACAGCACTAGGTAATGTTTGAATATTCATTACACCAACGGGGTACGGTATATTTACTACGTATACTCGCGATATCCACCGTATTACGCAAACTTGGGTTTAAATATTAGCTGTATCGACATTGCGTGGCTAATTCCGAAATTATATGTGGCTAAAGCCGAGGATGTAAAAATTTAACTTACTTATAATTTTATGACGACCCGGTTAGTCCAGCGGTGTGAAATTACCGTTTCATTCGTCGGGTCGCGGGTTCGATCCCCGCACCGGGACAAATATTTGTATGGCCTACAGATATTTGTTTCGAGTGACGACGAGGTGTTTGTGTATGTGTTGTATGTGTATAACGGCACCCACGACGCAGGATCATACCTACTGTGGGGCAGTCAGTGTAAGCGTATTTTATCTATTTATTTATTTATATTGATATTATACATTATTGTTAGCCTAATTACATCCTAATTAATTACACCTCGATGTTAGAGAATGCAAGTGCCAGTGACGGAGCTTGCTGGCTTAGGCACCACCGCATTACCTACTATACTTGCCGCTAAATGGTAGTGTTCAGCACTATCCTGTTCCGGTTAGGTGGTAATGTACAGCCCTGTGATTTCTGGCACAGAGGCATAACACCCAAGGGCCAGGAGTGGTAACGCATCTGCATTTTGACCTTGGTCTTTTTGTGATTGCCTATAGGATGCAGACATCACTTAACATCAATGTGAACTGCATGTTTATTACCATATTATTATTATGTTTCTCGTCAGCACGGGGTCCAATTTGAACCCCGGACCTTTGTCAGGCTTGCGCGGGGACATGGGGGGTCCAACACGTAGAGGCCCTTTCGAGAATTTTGATCTACTTTGTAATGGGTTATATTCGGCGGGACCTCTCTCTGACTGCATCAATAGTTAATACAGACACAGACAGACCCCGCAGAATATAATGGGACTATTGTAATGAAAGTGATTTGCCAAACTTTGGGCTATGTGGGTGAACTGGCGGGACTAGCTGGATGGGCCTATGGAGTGAGATCCGGCACCTGCCTATATTCAACATCTCACATTATCGAATCCTACTTTAGGCAGGTGGTGACTCGCCTCTCCTTGGTGGGCCCCCCAAACAGCCAACCCGATGGTCGACAGGGGGCAACACTGTTGAGAGAGGCTGGGGGTGTCGAGAGGTGTGGCCCCGGTTTCACCATCACGAGCGAGTAATCTCGAGCTCGGAGCGGGCTTCCCCGCTATTATGCCTTTAGACACTTCCACCCCCGAGTGTATGGCTCTTTCAGAAATTTAGACAACAGCCTATTATCTAAATTTCTGCAAATGCCATACCTCTAGCGCCCCACTCTGACCGGCCAATGAAGGCAAGCCAGAGGTGAGAGACCTGATGCTCTGTCCGGTCGTACCTCTGTGTGGCGGACGAGGCGGAGCCCAGTTCTCTCGGAGGAACTCGAGATGATGGTAGGGGGTGGTGTCGCTACTCACCAACAGCTCGCCACAAGCTGCTCTGCCCCCATTATTATGTTTATTATTAGTCACACAATATTAGACCTTTTTTGATGTCGCTGTTATATATATTTCTTTTGGAAGTACGTGTAAAAAATTACTTTTACAAACTTAGCAATAAGCCGGTTGTTTAGTTATTGCAAATCTTCATTGCTAATCCTAAAATCCTGATTTCAGTCACCGGGTAGGAAAGAAAGTGATATTGAGCTTTTCAACAGAGAAAATCAAAATCAAACCCCTGCGTTCGGAAATTTGCCTGATGAATTAAAAGAAGCTTGACTTGTAATAAATGAGTGACAAAAAGACTGCTGATTATGGGTGTAAGTATAAACACAGAAGTCTACCCCTTTGCAGATACAGAAGCCCGACTATGTTCAGACATTCATGAAAATTTATACGACTCTTCATTAAGCTAATTTTTAGCGAGCGAGGGCAAGTGACAACATAGTTCGCTCTGTGAACGCTTACTTGCACTCAAGCCACTCACAAGCACTTAGTTTACGGATGTGCGTTGACGGAGCAGGCAGCATTTATTGCCTGTAGTAAACGTCAACGTCACAAATGAGAAACAGGTGAAAGAAAGTAGAATAATATTTTCACGCGACGCCTTCACCGCCTAACTCGAATCCTTTCGTGATGTTTTCCATAATGACGTCCTCTGGTCAGTTTTATACCGCCTAACTTTTTTCTGGGAGTGTTTTCGTGTAGGCAGCACTTTAGAGCAAAATGTTTTTATAGGAAGTACGAAACTGACGAGATAACGTCATAATCGAAAGCATCTCGAAAGCATTAGAGTTAGTCGGCTCCCTGGTATAAGCCTTGTTCGCCGCAAACAAGCAAGTCTGCCGCATGGTAAAGAAATTCCAAAATATTACCATGTGTTTGAATTGAACAATGTACGCTCCTCCCCGTCAAATTAATCGGGACTGTATACTATTTCGGTAGAGAGCGAACACAAAATATTTCGAGTTTGCTCCTTTCAAGAGGAAGACCTATAAAAGCATAATATCTCGTAGCAAAGGGCTCAATTAAATTACTACACGTTGCCGGCGAACAACTAATTACACCCAAACAATTACGTGAACTCTTTTTAATCGAACATTTTCTAAACGTGAATTCGGCTGTTTTTGGCTCATTTAGACGTTCCTTTGTTTCTTTCAGCTTTCACTTCTCAGGTTGCCCATTTATTTTTATATAATGAAACACCTCTTGAGTTACTTTCGTGCCTCGGAATAAAAGAAGGGTTGCTTTATTGTCCAATTGCGCTTTTAAATGTTAATTATTTACAAAATGAAACGCGCATGGCCCCGCGGTTGGTGTAGATCATAAGCAATCTACTCGGTTAAGAATTACGAGCGCGGTCAGGTGTGTGGTGGGTGACCGCTAGTGGCAAATTAAATGCGCATTTCCGTGCTTCGGAGGGCACGTCAAGCCGTCGGTCCCGGTTGCTATCGATAGAAAGCAGTCGTTAAATCTTGTCGAGGCCTTATGGGCGGTTTGAAAACATCCAACAGCGGGTTGGCCACTAACCCTTATGTCCACTAATCTGCATTGGAGTAGCGTGGTGGAGTAAGCTCCAGGCCTCCCCTCAAAAACGGGGAGATACTCGTGCCCAGCAGTGGGACGTATAATGGGTTGCCATTATTATTATTATTTACAAAATGCGGGTTACTAAATTTCTGTCACTTACATTGAAATTAAATACTTTGAGTATTTAATTTCAATGTAAGTGACAGAAATTTAGTGGAAAAACTCAAAAATAGCGATTAACTTATATGCCGTTGAGGTGATTTTTATATGTCTTTTGGGGTGAATGCGAGATTTTCATTTTATTACAAATTCAAAACTACCGCCACATTTGTATTTGTATAAAGATATTGAAAATAATGGGAAGTAAATTTAAATGTAATAAATAAAATACGCTTACACTCACAGCTTAAACAAACTTAAAAAACTTAAAAAAAACTTCCGTTGTACACATACACAAACACCCAGAACCGAAACAAATATCTGTAGGCCATACAAAACTCTGTCCCGGAGCGGGGATCGAATCCGCGACCCTTCGAATCATACGGTCATCTCACACCGGTGGACTAACCAGGTCGTAATGGCTTATCTCCATCTATCTTTTTAGGGTTCCGTACCTTAAAAAGAAAAAAGGAACCCTTATAGGATCACTCGTGCGTCTGTCTGTCTGTCTGTCTGTCCGTCTGTCACAGCCAATTTGCTCCGAAACTACTCTACCGATTGAGATGAAATTTGATGAATATATGTAAATTGGTGACCCAAAGATGAACACGTCAAGTAAAATAATAAATTTTAAACAGGGCCGCCCTGTTTCCCCCCCTCCCCCTATCTCCGAAACTACTGAACTGAAAATTTTGAAAAAAATGTGGAAAATAGTTCTTTGCCTATAGATTACTGGAAAATCTATAAGAAGTTTGAGTATTCAAATTAAATCGAAAATTCTTAATAATATAACCCCCCCTGCCGGTACCACTGTAACCGCTATGTCCCTGCATTTTAAATCTGTAATATTTTCGAAAATATTTATTTAAATTACGGAACCCTCACCACGCGAGTCGAACTCGCATTTGTCCGGTTTTTTTTTATGTTACGCAGGTGGCAAGCAAGCATGCAGCTCACATTGATGTTAAGTGATGACTGCAGCCTATAGACATCTACACAAAAACCAGAAGTCAAAATGCAGATGCGTTGCCACCCCTGAGACCTAAGTTGTCATGTCTCTGGGATAATTATTACGGGGCCATACATTACCATCTAACCGGAACACTACCCTTTAGTGGCTGATAAATTAGGTGATGCGATTGTGCCTACGCCCTCGAGCTCCTGAAACTCTATCATCAGTGGTCTATGTAATATTCAGCCGTGCGAAGCCGAGGCGAGCCACTGGTCTGATATAAAGCAAAAACAAGGTTTATTATTAGAGCCGTACCATTTCTTTGCAACAAGTTGTAAGCGGTGGTCCATTTCAAGCCACATTACGGTAGATGAACAAAACAAAACCCGACGGCTTTGAAAGGAATACAAAAGGAAACTGGCGCACCACTCAACTTTACACGAACACATACAACTGTCTGTATCGAGATGAAGCCGGAAACGCTTATGCTGCTGCCAGATGCATTGTTTGTTTATAGTGATTGAAATTCCATATTCCCACAGCGGCCAGAAAAATATGATACTTGATTTCTTATTGTTCTTGGACCATATAGAGTCCATTTGCTGCTTCAGGGAAAGTCTTTTTTTTATTAGAATTTTTTTTTTATTTAATGCTGGCAAAAAAGGATGCAGTTCACGTGAAAGTTAAGCAGCCTATTGGCTGCAGATATATACATATCTGCAAAAACCAGAGGTCAAAATGTAGGTGCGTTGCCACTCCTGAGACCTTAGTTGTTATGTGTCTGTGATAGTTACAGTCAATGAGCTTTGGTTACAGTCATCACTTAACATCAGTGTGAACTGCATGCTTGTTTGCCACTTTTATTACATTCATAAAAACCGGTCAAGTGCGTGTCGGGCCACGCGCAGTATAGGGTTCTATAGTTTGTAGGTTTGAATAATATAATTTAAAAAAATATATACTTTCTACGGAGTTTTTCAAAATTTTCGAGTAAAATACAATTGATCGACTATAACTCACAAACTTGTGAAGCTAACTTAAGTGTAATAGATTTCCTTTTAAATTCGTTATATGTAGCTACTATTGCCGTTACGCGATACTGTTAACGTTTTAATTTCTAACAATACCAAACCGTTTAGTTGGTAGTCAAGTGTCTCCCACACTTGATTCTAACGAAAATTGGTACTTTAAAGCTTAATAAGTCACGAACAGTTAACTAAATCGAAAAATGATATTTGCACATCCCTAACATTTTTGAAAGATCTATCCAATGACATCCCACACTATACGCGCGTTACATGTAGGGGAGGTACCCTACATAATTTTTTTCACGTTTTTATTCTACCACTTTGTCGTCGTGATTAGATGTATGCTTGTGCTAAATTTCAAGTCTCTAGCACCAATAGTTTTTGCGCTAAACCGCGGACGGACCGACAGATAGACAGACAGACGGACATGGCGAAACTATAAGGGTTCCATGTTTACTACGGAACCCTAAAAACAACTTATGCATTTCGACAAAGTTTTTTGCATGTTTGCCAATCATAACTTAACTATAATTTTTACTGGTGGTAGAGCTCCACAGTGACGGAGCTCGCGGGCGTAGGCACCACCGCATTACCTAATATACTTGCCGTTAAATGGTAGTGTTCAGCACTATCGTGTTCCGGTCAGGTGGTAATGTACGGCCCTGTAATTTCAGGCACAGAGGCCATAACACCTTAGGCCTCAGGAGTGACAGCGCATCTGCATTTTGACCTCTGGTCATTGTGTGGGTGTCTATAGGCTGCAGTCATCACTTAACATCAATGTAAACTGCATGCTTGTTTGCCAATTTTTTTTTTTTTTTTTAATATAATAAAAGTGGCAAACAAGCATGCAGTTCACATTCATGTTAAGTGAAGACTGCAGCCTATAGACACCCACACAATGACCAGAGGTCAAAATGCAGATGCGCTGCCACTCCTGAGGCATTAGGTGTTATGCCTCTGTGCCGGAAATTACAGGGCCGTACATTACCACCTGACCGGAACACGATAGTGCTGAACGCTACCATTTAGCGGCAAGTATATTAGGTAATGCGGTGGTGCCTACGCCCGCGAGCTCCGTCACTGGAGCTCTACCACCAGTAAAGTAACTGTTACTACAGAACCGGTAACCTGTAGCTTAAATGCGCCATTAATGGCAAGGTGCTACAAATAGAACCAGTTATATTTTGTTACATCATTCCGGTAATGATAGTCCTGATGAAAGAATGCTAAAAATACGCCTAAGCAAATTAACTACTCTTCGTGTCTTAAGTTTTGAATATTTAAGCTAAAATTAAGCCAATCATACTAATATCCACTACTACTACGCTGAGGTCCTGGGTTCGATTCCCGGGTAGGGGGTTATCAGAGATAATGGTGAAAAAGCCTTTGTCTCTGGTTCTATTGGGATTTTTCCATTTTCTGGAAATTTCCCAGTACCTCAAAGTTTGGTAATGTGCCCGGAAATGTCAACAGGCTCGCCACCTGTTACATGGGCCAAAACGTAACCGGCGAATCGTGGGTCCTTGCATGTATGCTTGAATGCATGCATTTACCTCTGCCTACCCCTTCGGGGATTACAGGCGTGAAGTTACGTTCATACTAATATCCAATAAGTCTGGTTTCCTCGTACTTAACTGAACAGCACTCAAGTATCAAGCTTTGAACTGATATACGTTATAGTATAACGAGATCTCCTTGAAGCTACTTGACATTCCTAGGATAATACCATCAATCACCATTTAAAGCTGAGTTCACATGCGGCGAGATTGATCTTTAACTCGCTAGTAATCGTCGACTATGGAACCAATTGATTGGTCTGTGTTACTGTATAAATTCATTTATGTAAATCACCAACAGATGGCGCCACTTGTTCATCTTGTGAAAGTTACATCACGCTGTAGAGATTCGCTGTCGAATGATAGTAATGAAACGTGTGCCTAATAAAGTTGTTGTCGACCGTGTAATAGTGACCGTGTTTTCTTTTGCTATTACACCCGTTGTCCTAAGGACTCAAGTTGATATCGTAAATTGATCAGCTACTAATGTATGACTTTCGACCACACGATAGATTTGTCAGCAATTTCAATGCAGGTTTGTATATGTCATTGTCTTTATTTGCTGATTTTTCAAGTTGGCGTCAAAATCTCGATTACATTTAACTGGTAGAAGAGCTCCAGTGACAGAGCTCGCGGGCATAGGCCCCACCGCATTATCTAATATACTTGCCGCTAAATGGCAGTGTTCAGCACTATCGTGTTCTGGTCGGTTGGTAATGTATGGCCCTGTAATTTCCGGCACAGAGGCATAACACTTTAGGTCTCAGGAGTGGCAACGCGTCTGCATTTTGACCTCTGGTCATTGTGTGGGTGTGGGTGCTGCAATTATCACTTAATATCAATGTGAACTGCATGCTTGTTTGCCACTTTATAATATAAAAACGCGCCGTTCGTATTGTTAACGATCCAGGACTTACCGACAGGCTCGAACATCTGAGCCTGCGCAGAGACATTGGGAGTCTGTGCGTGTTGTACCGTCTCTACAATGGTGAGTGCTCTGCGGAACTGTTTGACATGGTGCCACCGTCTCTTTTCCTACACCGTACTACCCGCCGAAGAGAGAAGTTCCACCCACACCGACTGGACACCTGGCAGTGCTCAACGGTGCGGTTTTCACGTTCGTTCCTGCCCAGAACGTGTAAATTGTGGAACGAACTTCCCTCTGAGGTGTTCCCTAGGTGCTACAATATGGGGTTCTTCAAAAATGGCGTCAAAAGAGTCCTTCAGGGCTGGCAGCGCGTTGGCAACTCCCCTGGTGTTGCAAATGTTCATAGGCGACGGTGACCACTTTCCATCAGGTGGCCCGTTTGCTTGTCTGTCAATCTTCAGACATAAAAAAAAAAAATAAAAATAAAAAACCTAGTTCCGCCACGTCCATACAGTAAAGATGTCGCTGGTATAGCTACAAGTGACATCGTAACTGTGTGGACATGGTACCCGATATTAATTTGGGAAACCTTCGTATACTTTCAATCTCTTCTGACTGAATTATTTACTCGAAAATTTCGAACAATTTCATTGAAAATATTTATTTATTTTTTTCATTACACCTTTTGCTCTGTAACTACGGAACCCTACACTGCGCGTGGCCCGACATGTACTCGACCGGTTTAAGAGGTTGAGGTTTCTTGGGGTGCCATTTCTTAAAAAAAATGTCCGCCATCTTGAATCTGAAACAAAGCATTTCATTACAGCATCCCAAGAATCGAAAATTAACACCCATATTATTACATTTTGGAAGAATAATCATGCATTGAAATAAAACTAGTTTTGAGATTTATCTCGCGTATTTAATAAATCTCTCTGACGGAACAAAAAAAATTACAATTGCTTCTTATTGTTCTTATAGGCTCCATCGGCTGTTTTTTTATGTCTGAAGGTTGACAGACAAGCAAACGGGCCACCTGATGGAAAGTGGCCACCGTCGCCTATGAACATTTGCAACACCAGGGGAGTTGCCAATGCGCTGCCAGCCCTGAAGGACTCTTTTGAAGGGATTTTGAAGAACTACATATGCTTTAGGGATATCATTAAAATAATATAATGTTAGTTACTTATTTGCCTTAATTAGTTACCAAGGAAATAATGTATTTTATGCAATTATATAAATAAAAGAGCTTTTTAATTCTAGTCTTACATAACCGAATCTAGATGCCAGGCATCAGCTGCAATATAAATTAAACCCCTCCAAAATATCCAACTTATAATAATAATGTTATGGGGCTAAACCAAGACATAAGTCAAATTGGAACATGGTAAGTAACCAAATTTTAATATTGTGTTGGGTTGTTCGTACCTTTAGAGAATATGATTCGTTATTTGGTAGTATGCAGAAGAATCTATACTTAATATTATAAAGCTGAAGAGTTTGTTTGTTTATTTGCTTGAACGCGCTAATCTCAGGAACTACTTTTCCGATTTACAAAATTCTTTCAGTGTAAGATAGCCCATTTATCGGGGAAGGATATACAACATCACGCTAAGAGGAATAAAAGAGGGTAGGTTACATTGAAACCGCGCGAGGCCGGGGCGAGCCGCTAGTCTATACAAATAAATAAAATTGGAGTGTCTGTTTGTAATATTAAAATAACCGCTTTTTACTAAGTGCTTATGTATGTATACACGGTACATATACCAAAACAACATCTTTTACACTTTTTGTCCGTCTGTCTGTCTGTCTGTCTGTCTGTTTGGCGGGGCTAATCTTGGGAACGGCGGGACTGATTTCGACGAGACTTTCACTGGCAGATAGCTGATGTGATAAGGAGTAACTTAGGCTACTTTTATCTCCATACATCCATTGATACATATATACCTACCTACATACAAATAGGAATTGGAGTGTATCCGACTTTGACGGGACTTCCACGGGTAGGTATATATAGCTGATGTAATAAGGAGTAACTTAGGCTACTTTTATCTCCACACATCCATACATACATACATACATACCTACATACAAGTAAGTAGAATTGGAGTGTATCCGACTTTGACGGGACTTTCACGAGTAGGTAGCTGATGTAATAAGTAGTAACTTAGGCTACTTTTAGTTCCATACATACATACTTATATACAAATAAATAGAAATTTGAGTGTCTCCAATTTTGACGGAACTTTTACTGGCAGATAGCTGATGTAATAAGGAGTAACTTAGGCTACTTTTATACTACCTATGCCCACGACTTCATCCGGGTCGATACTGAACAATCATATTTTTACTCACGTGGACGATGTCGCGGGCACAGCTAGTTAAAAAATAAATCAGGACTTCAGGCAGATACCGTGTTCTACTTTACCCATACAACCAAACGCTTGCACGAAAAGTTTTGATTACGGCAGGGCAGTTTTGAAAACAACTGGACCGATGTTTGGTCGTCTAATATTCACGAGGCTGTATGTACTACGTTCCCAATTTATTGAGAACTTCCATTTTCGACCGTGAAGTAAGTTCATACAATTTTGTTTAGAGAGCCAGCGGAAGTTATTTAAGATTAGCTGTGCCCGCGACGTCGTCCGCGTGAGAATTTATGATTGTTCAGTATCAACCCGGACAGCCCCGCAGCTAGCATAAAAGTAGCCTAAGTTACTCCTTATTACATCAGCTATCTGCCAGTGAAAGTGCCGTCCAAATCGGTAAAGCCGTTCTCAAGATTAGCCCCGCAAAACAGACAGACAAACAGACAGACAGACAAAAATTGTAAAAAAAACCTGTTTTGGTATATGTACTGTGTATTGTATACATATATATGCATTTAGTAAAAACCGGTTATTTTAATATTACAAACAGACACTTAAATTTTAATTATTTGTATAGAGATATAGATGTATAGATGTAAAGGAATGTCAATATGCGATTGTAGTATTGCAACCCTTGAACTCCTAATAATTAAAATATTTTTTTTGTTTGTATGTTCAAATTCATGAGCAACTTTTTACTGATGGTAGAGTTCTAATGTCGGAGCTTGCGGTCGCAGCTACCATCGTATTACCAAATCTTTGTGCCACCAAGTGCTAGTGTAGAACACTATCATGTTCTTGGTTTCCCACTGCCACTCTCGGAGTTTAGTAATGTGCCTAAATATTTCAAAAGGCTTGCCACCAATTACGTGAAGCATGACCACACCGCGGACACTCGGCTAAAATACAATTTAAACGGTTATTCTGGTTACCTACTACACGGACATCAATGAGGAAATGTATTTATAAGCACAGTTGCCCGATCGCAACCGCAGTGCATGAGTCTCCCAGCATGGCACGATGGGAATAAAGGGAACTGAAGGGGAGATGCGGGCTTCAAGAGGGGAAATCAGGCGGGACGTCGAAGTGTTCATTCTATACGTAGTATTACTACATATACTCTGACAAGACGAAGCGTTGTCAGAGGAGTAGGCCGACGATCTAGTGAAGGTTGTGGGCAATACCTGGATGAGGGCGACTCAGGACCGGTCCTTGTGGCAGTCATTGGGGCAGGCTTTTCTCCAACAGTGGACTTTCGGCTGAATGATGATGACGTCAAACAAAACGTTTCTGGTAAATATTGCCATGCTTGTATACATTTATCTTTCAAGAAATACAAACGAGAACTGGCATAAAGGTCAGAACATACGACATAAGGTAAATATCCATATACACGCACTCAATCTAAAGTCGACACACAGGAGTACTGATTGGCAAAGTTTCGAATGTAAATCTAGACATTGATATTAATAAACTATTTGTGTACGCTTGGGATGGGACAGAAGGGTAACCTACTGAATTGTTTTAATAATATTCTTGAAATGTTTTACTTCAAATTCTACGAATAGTAATCTATAGAAATGTCACTCCCATGCAATCATTACCCATTCATTATCCCATAAAATTATTTTACGGGTGGTAGAGCTCCAGGTAGGTAGGCACCACCGCATTACCTAATATACTTGCTCCGATTGACTCTATTAGAAGCCTTTTGCTACGTTGTGATTCTGGGTACGATGCATATAAAATAGGTGCTATTGGGTTTATTAAATTTTCTGGTAGTTTTCCAGCTCATTTCTCTATACACAGTTTATTGGTGGAAGAGTTCCAGTGATGGAGTAATCCCTATACCCAATCTATCTACCGCTAAATGATAGTGTGCAGCATTGACTGCCTCGTTGGCTCAGTGGTTGCAATAGCGATGGTGAGGCCTGAGGTCCTGGGTTCGATCCCCAGGTCGGGAATATCTGTTATTGGGTTTTTCTGTTAGAAATTTCCCAGTAGTAACCCGAAGTCTGATCGTGCCTCGGAGAGCACGTAATGCCGTCGGTCCTGCGTCCGATCTACCTCCGGTCGTGTCGGATTGCCGTCCCATCGGACTATGAGAGTAAGGGAATAGAGAGTGCACCTGTGTTTGCGCATACACTTGTGCACTATAATATCTCCCGCGCAGTTGGCTAGTCTCCGTTGAGATTGGCCGCCGTGCAGCACTATCCTGTTCCAGTTAGATGGTAATGTTAATGGTAATGTAAAAACGGGTCCATCCACGTAATAACTATTGCTTTTGTATCTATTTTCATGGCAAGTTGCTTAAAGGATAGCCAAAATGGCATCTAAACAAATCACTCGTTCTTACGGGGTAGGCCGATAGTGTGAAGAGCCAGGTATCCCAGTTCTGACACACGTCTCGTCTTAAAGCTTCTTCGTCTATGTGAATTACCTTCTGTATTCTATGTCGATTTCAAAGTATTGCGAATCCCATATCATCATATCAGCCATAAGACGTCCACTGCTGAACATAGGCCTCCCCCAAGGACCTCCATGCCGACCGATCGGAAGCGACGTGCATCCAGCGGGTACCTGCAGCCTTAATCAGGTCGTCGGTCCATCTTGCAGGTGGACGTCCTACGCTGCGTTTGCCGATACGTGGTCTCCACTCGAGAACCTTTCTGCCCCAGCGGCTATCGGTTCTCCGAGCTATGTGCCCTGCCCATTGCCACTTCAGCTTGGAAATCTGCTTGGCTATGTCAGCGACTTTCGTTCGCCTACGAATCTCCTCATTTCTGATTCGATCCAGTAGGGAAACGCCGAGCATAGCCCTTTCCATTGACCGCTGAGTGACTTGGAGCTTTCGTACAAGACCCATAGTGAGAGACCACGTCTCGGCACCGTAGGTCATCACCGGTAAAACGCACTGGTTAAAGACTTTCGTCTTCAAGGACTGCGGGATGTTTGACGAAAAAACGCTCCTTAACTTCCCGAACGCTGCCTAGCCGAGTTGGATTCGGCGAATGACCTCTTTCTCGAAGTTCGACCTGCCTAGAATCCGAATCCCATATAGATGAATAATAACAATAAATAAATAAATACGCTTACATTCACAGCCCCACACTAGGTATAAACTTGTGTCGTGGGTGCCGTTGTACACACACAACACATACGGAAACATCCAGACCCGAAACAAATATCTGTAGGACCGAACCCGCGACCCTTCAAATTAAACGGTTGTCTCACACCGCTGAACTAACCGGGTTGTCGAAGAAATCAAACTTCTTTAATTACTTTGGGAGCTTAGTCACAATCTAAATGTATTTTTATAGAAAAATAAATATTGTTTCAAGATTTAAAACAAACTAAATAAAATTGTTCCCTTGGATAAGATTTTAGTAGGTCAATTTAATGCCCAACTTGAGTCTGAACTTGAAATACTGAGCTTAGCTTCTTGCCCCAGCGCATTTGTCATTGTAATGGTCCCACAAAACAGTCTGCAGCTAATAAAATTATACCGGTTGCCAGTGAACGAATAAATCTTTGTTGTTATATTTTATTATTTCTTTTGACTACTCATTTTTGATAAAGGATTGTATTTCACAGAAAAATGGTGGCATAGTTCCAGAAGCTCGAAGATAAAGGCAATACCGCAGTACCTAATCTAGCAGCTGAAAATTGGAAGCGTTTATACAAACAGAACAACATAAAGGTACCTATACCATTATTTAATCTATGCGGGAGAGTTCCAGATAAGAAATAGCCTATGCTTTTCATTAAGCCATAAACTACCATTATGGCACAAAACTTCGACGGAAATGGTATTACTTTTCAGAATAAAAATATTAGAGTACAGTATAGATTTTAAGTAAGCTTCCATCGAAGGCGCTGCCTTAACTTGGTGAGTTGCAACCAAACTATGTATTATGGAATATTTTCCCTTTAGTACATTTTCGAAAAAGTCCGCGATGGCGTTATATATATATATATATATATATATACACACACACACATATATATATATATATATATATATATATATAAGTCTGTTTTATTACATGAAAGAAATAAACCTTGTGTTGCTGAAAAGAAGATTTATTGTTAGTTTTTTTTTTATACAGAGACTATTTTATTTAGGTAATATAAAAAAATATGAACTCAAACCTGAAAAGAAGAAACGACAATGAAAGTTTATTCTTTCACTTTTAAAACATAAAATAATATAATATTAAAATTTTCATTGATTATGCAATTGTCAATCAACTCGTATTTAAATCTGTCATCTGACATTCTGAATTCGTTTCTTCTTTAAAATCAGACAATTAAAAAGTTTAAAACTATAACCAAACTTCATGGTAAATAAACACACAGAGTGCGAAGAAAGAAATAGTATTTCTTTACATCTCCCCCCATGGGGAAGAAAATTCACCCGTGAATTTTCACTCCAGTTCTCCATTTGATACTTGCACATTCTCATCCTCTGTTATCTGTACTGGAATTAGTTTTGTGATATGAAAAAGATTTGACTCTGTTTTTCTATGTCCTGTATCTATCTCGTAAATTGTATTAGATTTCTTTTTAATTATTTTATATGGTCCAATTCTCAATTCATCTAGCTTTTTCCTATTTAGTTTATTCCCATTTTCTATATATACTAGATCTCCCACACTGAATTCTCTTTGTTTTCTATTCCTATCATACCTCATTTTGTTATAGTAATGTGATTTCAAGGTATTATTAAGCGCTGTTTTCTTATCTCCGATCCAGTCACTATTTATACCTCCTTGTTGTAGTTCTTTTGGTAAGACCTTAACATCTGTTCCGTATAATAAATAACATGGTGCATAGCCAGTTACTGAGTGGTTAGTCTGATTGTATTTTTCTACACATTCATGTGCTATTGTAATCCACGCTCTGTTTTCTCCATCTTCATTAATTTTGCATCTTATTTTGTTAACTATCGTTTGATTCAACCTTTCATTTAGGCCATTAGAAAACGGTGCATTCACTGCTGTAAAAATTATTGTTATTTGTTTGTCAGTAAGGAATTTCTTGAATTCTTTAGAGTTTATTCCAGGATACTGGTCGGTAAGGAGCATCCCAATCCCTTCAGTTTCAGCGACCTTATTTATTAGCTTTATAAAGTCATGTGCACCCTGGGTTTTTGATGTTATAATAAATGCATATCTAGTGAAGTGGTCCACTAAAAGATGTATGTATTTCTTGGTTGATCTTGAACCACCAAAACCTCCAATTGTGTCTATTGATACTATTTCAAAGGGTCTTGTCGCTGGGCCTAAATATGACATTAATCCGTATTTGTGTTGTCCTCTTGTTTTGTTTTTATGCAAATTTCACAATTCCTACAAACATTTTTAATATTTTTCGTTAAATTTTTTGTTGTGTACAGTGAACTAATAGTCGTTAGCATTTGTCCCACACCAATGTGACATAGATCTTCATGTATTCGCTTTATAAATTTAATACTGAATTCTTCTGTTATTATTATTTTCTCTTTGTTCCTAATTCTTTTGAAGTATAAATTGTGTTTTTTGATTATTTTATTATTGTTTCTCTGTATTTCTTTATTTTGATTCTGATCTTTTACAATATCTTCTAATGTAATTAAGTTCACAACTTTCAGTTGTTCTTCTAGATTATCCTCTGGTTCTAATACAGGATTCCGACTTAAACAGTCCGCTTCTAAATTATCTTTTCCAGGGGAATATTTGATTTTAAAATCATATTGTGAAAGGTAATAAGTCAAATCACCTAGTTCTTCGTCTGTTCTAGCTTTTAAGTTCATGTTTTCTAATGGTTTATGGTCTGTGTAGACTGTAAACGATTTACCTATCAGCCAGTACTGCCAATATCTTAGTGCTTCTTTGATAGCTAAGCATTCTAAATATATTGCCTTTTTCTTCTTTTGCGCTCCATTCAGTTTTTTTGAAAAATAGGCTACTGGTTTTTCTTTACCATCTAGTTGTACTTGTTTTAAAATTGCCCCAACACCCAGCAGAGAACCATCAGTATAAATATTTATTGGTAGATTTTGATCATAAATTTCTAGTATTGGCTGTGAACACAAGAGACTCTTTATTTTTTCAAACGCATTTTGACATTCTTCAGACCAAACAAACTTTTGATTTTTTCTTAGCAAATTATGTAATGTGTCAAGAATTATTGCGCTCCTTGGTATATATTTATGGTAAAAGTTTACTTTTCCCAAAAATTGTCGAATATTCTTCTGAGTTTTTGGTACTGGAAATTCTTTTATCGAAATGAGATTGTCCTTCAGTGGTTGGATAGAATTATATTGAATGATATGTCCCAGGTATTTTACCGAATCTGATGCAAATGTACATTTTATAAATTTTAGTCGAAATCCTTCCGTTTGAATTGCTTCTAGTAACTGTTTCAAGTGACTTATGTGTTCATCAAATGAGTTTGAAAATATCAGGATGTCATCTATATAATTGACAGCAAAATCGGTTAGTTTATATTTTCTAAGTATGTTACACAATATTCTTTGAAATATTGCTGGAGCAGTCTTCAAACCAAATGGTAGGCAAGTCCATTGAAAGTGTCCCTCTTGAGTTACAAACCCTGTCTTCTTCCTGTCCTCTACCCGTAGAGGTATAGACCAAAAAGCTGAATTAACGTCTAAGCTTGTAAAAAATTTGCAATTTCTTGTTTTTGTCATTAAATCGTCAATTAATGGGAAGGGTTGAGCCTGAGGAACTACAATTTTATTTAAATCCCTGAAGTCTATACAGAGCCTTGATTTTTTATTTTCTTCCTTTTTAAATGTCAAAGTTACTGGTGCTGCGAATGGACTATAAGATTCTTCTATAAGCGCATTATCCAATAATTCGGCTATTTGTTCTGCTATCTCTTTTTTGTCTTCTATAGTGCATCTGTATGGCCTCTTGCTGCAGTATTTATCCATTAATAAATCTATTCTTGCTTCATATCCTTTAACCATTCCCACGTCATACTTATTTTTGGCAAAAACTGATTGATATTGTTGTATTAGCTTATTTATTTCTTCCCTTTTATCATCATCTAAATGACCAACCTTTATTTCAAATTCCTCTTCTTTGATATGTTCATTAAAATTAATTTTGTTTTCGTTTTCATATTTATTACCTTCATTTTCACCTTCGTCTATCTTTTTCTCCATTTTTTTACTATTCTTATCATGTAAGTATTGTTTCTGAGTTATTTTTAACTCCTCATTTTGTACTAGCTTATATTTCTTTATCATATCTAATCCTATTAAGAAATCATATCTGAATTTGTGTTCGTCAATGATGTACACATCCACATTTTCTTCTATTTCAAAAATTTTTATTTTTAAATTTGTCAAACCACTTGTTTTTTGGACACCATTAATTGTTACTATATTTTCTTCATTCGAGTTATGTCCTTTTGTATTTAGTTTTAGTAATTTGGAATTAATTAGAGATACATTTGAACCTGAATCGTATACTCCATAAATTTCTCGTAATTTATCTGTCATAGTTATCCAAACTCTTCGTGTCTGATGTCTTTTCTTTAAACTATTTTTTACTTTGTTGTACACGGCTGTCTCAATTAATTCTTCGTGAAATCCAACAGACTGTAATTCCTCTGGTATAGCAAATTTTTTTTCATCTTTAGTTGTGATTGAGGTTACACAACAAATATTAGATTTTCCATCATTCGCCGGTAAAATCGTGAATTCAAAACATAACTGCTCCATTTGCATCTTTTTATAAACAAAATTGTCGTTTTATAAGTCTGTTTTACTACATGAAAGAAATAAACCTTGTGTTGCTGAAAAGAAGATTTATTGTTAGTTTTTTTTTTATACAGAGACTATTTTATTTAGGTAATATAAAACAATATGAACTCAAACCTGAAAAGAAGAAACGACAATGAAAGTTTATTCTTTCACTTTTAAAACATAAAATAATATAATATTAAAATTTTCATTGATTATGCAATTGTCAATCAACTCGTATTTAAATCTGTCATCTGACATTCTGAATTCGTTTCTTCTTTAAAATCAGACAATTAAAAAGTTTAAAACTATAACCAAACTTCATGGTAAATAAACACACAGAGTGCGAAGAAAGAAATAGTATTTCTTTACATATATATATATATATATATATTAAAAGATAGAAAAAAAATCTCAGAGGTAAATGCATGCATTCAAGCATACATGCAAACACCCACGATTCGCCGGTTACGTTTTTCAGAAACTGAAGAGGCAATTTCCATGTGTATATATATATATTAAAAGATAGAAAAAAAATCTCGAAAAACTGCCTCGGTAGCCTAGTGGTAGCAGGCCACTACTACTACGCTGAGGTCCTGGGTTCGATTCCCGGGTAGGGGTTATCAGAGATAATGGTGAAAAAGCCTTTATCTCTGGTTCTATTGGGATTTTTCCATTTTCTGGAAATTTCCCAGTACCTCAAAGTTTGGTAATGTGCCCGGAGATGTCAACAGGCTCGCCACCTGTTACATGGGCCAAAACGTAACCGGCGAATCGTGGGTCCTTGCATGTATGCTTGAATGCATGCATTTACCTCTGCCTACCCCTTCGGGGATTACAGGCGTGAAGTTACGTACGTTTTAGAAAAAAAAAAACTTTTCTTAGATATTTTTAAAGTCAAATATAAATCAAGGAAACCGCTCTATTTTTAGAGTAAAAATATGAGAGAATACAGTCTAGAATTCTAGTTTTTAAGTATACGTATAGTTATGTTTTTACGTGCATCACCGAAAAGTTTTACAATAATATATTGTTTAAGCGAAAAAATAAGGATGGTTCTTTATATGGCCAGTAGATGCCAAAGTGATGTTTTATTTAAATTTTGTATCTGTCTATTGTAGACCGACCGAATAAAACATCACTTTTTTAATGTAATGGAAGTGGGAAACAAGCATGCAGTTCACATTGATGTTAAGTGATGACTGCAGCCTATAGACACTTACACTAAGAAGAAAATGTAGATGCGTTACCACCCCTGAGGCCTAAGATGTTATGCCTTTGTGCCGGAAATTACAGGGGCGTACATTACCACCTGACCGGAACACTATAGTGCTGAACACTACCATTTAGCGGCAACTATATTAGGTAATGCAGTGGTGCCTACGCCCGCGAGTTCCGTCACTGGAACTCTACCACCAGTAAAACCAGTATCACTTTCGCATCTACTGGCTATATAAAGAACCATCTTTATTTTTTTCCTTTATTCTACTATGCACAGATATTTAACGGCCCACGTGAGCATCTGTTCCAAAGACATTGATTACCTCTTCAACGTTCCCATCAGGACTGTTTAAAGCGTTTTCAACATAATGTTTTGTACCCTTACGCACTGCGGTTATAAGAAAAATCTATTTGTGATATTAAACGTATGTATGTATGTATCTTCACTCCAGATCCCTAACGGGGTAGGCAGAGAGTGTGGAGCGCCAGATATCCCGGTTCAGACAAACCTCTCGTGCCTCGTCTACCTTCATCATTCTCTTCATACATGCACGCCGATTCCTAAGACTTTTGACCCCACCATCAGACAGAACTCGATTATATTAAACGTAATTCCTTGTATATGCCTTCTATATAGGCAATTACGTCTACCGCCAAATTAGTGACCCCAACAACTACGAGAGACATAATAACTTGGGTCTCTGGGATGGCATCGCATCTGCATTTTGATCTCTGGTTTTTAGGGTTCCGTAGTAAACAATGAACCCTTTGTTTTTATGGAGTCTTGACAATAACGTGAAAATAAGATTTCACAATCTTAAAACCTTATGTCTCTATTATGTTCCACCATCGCGATCGATATTTTATGCTTGAAAAAAATCCCACATTTTTTGTCATAAAAAAGCGATTCAATACGAACCTCCAAAAATTACATGATTCTTTGACATGGCTCTCTCCCATGTTTCAGTTCAGGGGGTGAAATGGATTTGCATTTCACCGTCCGAGTTCTGCCATTTCACTCTCGAGGTCTACCAGTTCACCTCAATTTGTGCCACTTAACCCCGAGCTCTACCACTTCCGGCTGCGCTCTGCCATTTTGCCCTCAAGCTCTACCGTTTCACATTATCAATTGACTGAGTACATACTTTTGCCATCAATGTTTTTTATTGAAAAAGGACAGACAACCAGCGCACCACTTGCGCTTAAATTGTTATGAAATCGAATAATTGTTTTTAATGTATGGAAAGTAACTTTTCAGTTCAAACATTTCAGTATATTTCGATTCTTGCTTATTTTCGGACCAGGGAAAAAGTATAGCTAAAATTAATCCTATTAAATATTATTTATTTACATTAGATACGAAAACCCTTAACTAAAAATGTAACTAAGTCATGTCTAATTATGACAATCAGTCATAAAAATTGGCTAAAGGATAACTTAACATACATTAAAAACATTTTTATTTTGGTTAACTACAGTTTACGTACAACCGCTTCAATAAAGAAATCGAATGGCATATTCGTATTTTTGTGTCCGTGTGCCGCTACGCCCGAAACACTGTGCATTGCGAATAGTGCCTAAACTTTGGTGCGAGCGGGCGGCGTTTCAAAGGCTAGGTTTCGCCGACAAACGGAATATTGTAGATTGTTCTTGTTGTAACTGAATGCTAATTTCCCTAAAATTAAAAAACATTTTTATTTTTTAGGCATAATTGTAATTTCAAGTCATTACAATGTCACTGAGTTTTTTCACATGAGTTACGTACGAATAATTTCTTGTCGAGCTTTAGATGATGACTGATTTAGTTAACATTCGACGAGGTCCCTGGCACATTTGTAGATTGGTATTTATTTTATCTTTTGACGAAAATATCATATTTGGGTAAAACTAAATGGTGAGTGGCAACATTCACGATTGAGAGAGAAAAAATAAATTTTATTTTATGTTTAGTTTCGGGCGAAAATTTGTTGTGAGTGGTTATAGTGAGTTATTCAAAAGCAAAATTTGGAGAATTCTGGTGGTGTAGGATGGACTGATGAGGATCATTCCCTTCCTTTAGTCTAATGTAGGTACTTTCGTCACCGAGTGGATGTGAACTTATTAACTATGATGTCTTCAGTGTACGTTAGTGTTACGTTAATATGTGTGTGTGTATGTGTGTATGTGTACGAGGATCACAATGTTTCATCCTTCTTCTTTTCCACTGGTAAGTTTTAAACAAACAGTTTTTTACTGCGATTAGAACGGGTGGGAGATGGGTAGAGCGCGCGCGTGCCCCTTCCTCCCTTCGCTCAAAACGTCATCACACTCGCTAGTACAGTAGGTACCTACTCGCTACGGCTTGATGCTATTTGCGCGCGACGTAGGTACGTACATTGCGCATTCACTAACGTTAGGGTTGTCATTTTTTAATTTAAATTAATAGTATTTAAGTTTTGTATGGAAGTTTTTATAATCGAATCTCTTCATTTCATGTACACCAATATGTTAATAATATAAGGTTGGGGAAAAAGTTTCTTCGCATTTTTTAAGATAATTCAAAACATTTTTTAATACAGTTTATTTAAATTTAACTAAAGTATGTATGTACCATTTTGTTCGATAACCTTTTGCCATCTTGTGGATAGGGACATGATCCCATTGCTAAAAAATTTTGGGACTTCTCATCAAAATACCGCGACAAGTGGATTTAGCAGTCCTCTCGTGATGTTAACCCAACATTGCATAAAGAATTCTGAAGAGAACGAAACATGTGGAAATCTGAAGATGCAAGGTCAGGACTATACGGCGGATGCATTAACACCTCCCAGCCAAACTCTCTTAATTTTTGCTGAGTGGCTATATATGTGTGAGGTCTAGCGTTATCATGATGAAACACCACACCCCTTCTGTTGATCAATTCCGGCCGCTTTCTCTCAACTTCTTGCTTTAATCTCATCAGCTGTTCGCAGTAGAGTTCAGAATCGATAGTCCTGCCTGGTCATAATAGCTCATAATGAATAATGCTCTTCCTATCCCACCACACACACAACATCACCTTAATGCGAGTTAACCCGGGTTTCGCCACAGTCTGTGAAGCCTGACCGGCCTTTGACCACGACATTTTTCGCACGTTCTTGTCGTACGTGATACACTTTTCATCACCAGTTATCAGCTTTTTCAAAAATGATTCGGTTTCATTACGTCGTAATAAAGAATCACAAATGAGTACACGGTTCATTAGGTTTCTTTCAGTGAGCTCGTGAGGTACCCAAATATCGAGCTTTTTTTTGTACCCAGCTTTTTTCAAATACGCCAAAACTGTTTCGTCATCAATTCTCAGTTCTTCAGCTACGTTGTAACTACTGATATGTCGATCTTCCTCCACTTTTTCAAAAATGGCATCCATTTTATCCGTAATAGGGCAAACAGAGCGAGGTGCATCTTTGACATCAAAATTTCCGGATTGAAAACGCTTAAACCAAATTTGTGCTACTCTCACAGACACTGCACTAGGTCCATAAACATCGCAAATTTTTTTCGCTGCTTGCGTTGCATTTTTACCTTTTTTGTAGTAAAGTTTTAAAATGTATCGAATTTCTTCATTAGATTCACTCACCTTGACAGTACGAAAAACAAATGAAAATCACACATTTGCCTAATTCGAATTTGGAATTATGTTCTTTAAAATTTTAACTTTCAATGATACCAAAACCAGCCAGATACAAATACTACAGCCAAAGAGATTTTATTACAAGTTCATACATACTATAATGCGAAAAGACTTTTTCCCCAACCTATATATAACCAAAATTACATAGGTAGCCGGCGGTAGGATAGGGTGCATATTTAACACGTTGTATATAGTGTGGGATATCGTTGGATAGGTCTTTCAAAAATGTAAGGAGTATGCTAGTATCATTTTTGATTTAGTTAACTGTTTGTGACTTATTAAGCTTTAAAGTGCCAATTTTCGTAAGGATCAAGTAGAACGTTTGAATTTCTTACAATCACCGTTTAGTTGGTAGAGGCCCGGGGTCCCTACCAACTAAACGATGAGTGTTAGAAATTCAAACGTTACGGCAATAGTAGCTACATTTAAAACAAAATTAAAAGGAAAACTATTACTCTTAGTAATGGTCGACCAAATTTTTTACTCGAATTTTTTTAACAAATTCATAGAAAATATTTACAATATTTTTTCATTACATTATTCAGGCCGAATAACTACGAAACCTTACAATGCGCATGGCTCAACACGCACTTGACCAGTTTTATGTAAATGTCTATAAGCTGCAGTTATTCACATCAATGCTGCGAGATGGTTTGCCAACTTCTTCACCCAAAAAAAAAAGGATTGATAACTGTATTGCGCGAATACTCCGAAAATTCAAACTAACTTATGGTAAGTAGGCTTATGAATAAAATGTTCAGAATCTTAACGTTTATTTACTTTTGTTTCGGATGGATTAACTTTAAACGAAGTCTTCAGAAATGTGCCTTAAACTTTTTCATTCCTTTCTCTTGCTAATTAATCCGTATAATATTACTAGCTGAGGCCTGCGGCTTTGTTTTTGATCTAGTTAATATTAAGATGTATTTGAAAGATTCTATTTTACTTAATGTAACGTCACGCTTGTATTCGCCGAAGGGCTAGGCAGAATTAATGCATTAAACCATACTAACCCACGATTTGCCAGATACGTTTTGGCCCATGTAACAAGTGGCGAGCTCATTGACATCTCCAGGCACATTACCAAACTTCAAGGGTAGCACTATGCAACTTTCAAAAAATGGAAAAATCCCAATAGCACAAGAGATAACGTTTTATTTTTATGTAATGACAGTGGCAAACAAACATCCAGTTAACATGGATGATTATAGCCTACAGACATCTACAAAATTTAGAGATCAAATGCAATTGCGTAGCCACCGCTGAGGTTTTAGTTCTTATGTCTCTGTGATAGTTATTACGGGGCCATACATTACCATTTATGCTGAACACTACCATTTGGCAGTACATAGATTGGGTAATGCGGTGAAAACTACGCTCTCGAATCCATACACTGGAATTCTACCACCACGGATCGAACTCGGGACCCCAGCGTAGCAGTACTACGTCTACATACGAAGAAAAATAAGAAAGAATTAAAAAAGAAATAACTGACTGTGTAAAAAATCACAAAACAAAATAATACAAAAAAACAGAACAAAAGAAAAATAGAGAATTACATAATAAATACAGATAAATAAAAAGAGCCGAATAAGTCAGATAAAGTAAAAAAGATACAACAATAATAATACGAGTAGTACGGCTGTGCCAAAATGGTGTCTAATTCAGCATTACACGAGACAGTTGATTGATTCATTACCAATAAGGTGATACGGTGAAGCCTGAAGGTTGAACTATTGCGTTTTCGCCAAATAACATAGCAGAGTGAGCACATATAACCAACTTTAAAATTATTACTTTTTAGGGTTCCGTAGTAAACAAGGAACCTTAATAGTTTCACCATGTCCGTCTGTCTGTCTGTCTGTCTGTCTGTCCGTTCGCAGTTTTGCGCAAAAACTATTAATACTAGAGACTTGAAATTTGGCACAAGTATACATCTTAAACAAGCCGACCAAGTGGTAGAATAAACCATGAAAAATAAAATTATTTAGAGTACCTAACACATATTATTATAATACATATATAAGAATACCCCCACATATATTTTTTTATTTTTCGTTTTTCATTTAGTGTGGGATATCGTTGGATAGGTCTTTCAAAAATGTTAGGGGTGTGTGAATATCATTTTTCGATTGAGTTAGCTGTTCGTGACTTCTTAAGCTTTAAAGTGCCAATTTTCGTTAGAGTCAAGTGACCCCCCGTCTACCAACTAAACGGTTAAAAATACTTCCACTTAAGACATACTTAGTAAGTGCCAGTGTACATTTACTAAGAAATAATTTTATTAGAAGTTTAAGTTAACATAAAATTGCATAATAGTGTTTTAGGCTGGATTGTTATTTTAATAAGGTTCAAAACTACGAGTTATGTTTCAAAAACAAAAAAAAAATAGTAGCTACATATAACTAAATTATTTTTTTCATTGCATTAATCAAACGTAAAAACTACGGAACCCTACACTGCGCGTGGCCCGACACGCACTTCTTCATAGTTCGTAGGACTCTATAAAGCGACAAACGCTATGAAACCCATCCATTTTGCAAAACACGTTACCCATTTGTATCTTGAAGTGAATGAAATGGCGTAGTGAAAGCCACTGCCATCAATCTTGGCGGCGAACGTCGAATGGTAAATGGGTCTTTGCAATAGTTCGCTCTTGATAATGGCCGATCTGTATTAGCTCTTGAACTATTATGGGATGTAAAATAGATGGTTTTCACCATCCAGTTTTTGAAGTTATAGTTAGAGAGGAAATTTTTTTGGATTTTATTCGAGTTTACTCCTGAAGTAATGATTTTGAAGGCCCCGAAAAAATTTTATGAGGAGTAAAATGAATTTAAACACGAAAATTGAGGCGTTGACGCATTTCATTATATTATATATATAAATATTTATATAAATACCTATTATATTTACATATATATATATATATATATATATATATATATATATATATATATAATTATATCACTTCGTTTAAAGTTATATATATAATGGTATTCTCTGTGTTACGCGCTTTCGTAGATAATAGGTATATTCTATATTTGCTAGCAAAAAAATTGTGCTTATCTAATTCGTTTTAGATACAATAATTCACTAACTTGTACTTGGTTCATGATTGTAACCTGTCATGTTTGAATTTGAATTTAATTCAATTTAAATTTGAACAGTTCAGAATCAGAATCAGAAATTTAGGGTGACAGGCACCTCTTATGGCACGTCAAAACAAACATAATAAATTAAAGTGAATAAAAATTGATATACATGTCAATTTACAAGCTAAAAAATATAAGTTGTAATACAAGTGGATTAACTTATAAACGCTGTGCATACTTATATTATCCGTACATTTGCGCTGACCACTAAGATTTGATTATGGGTACTGACGTGGAACTGAATTCTGACTATTTCAATGGATTGTCGGAAAATTGAGACAGGCGTTAACCCTAATTGCGATTAATTTCAAGCTATTAGCTCCATTTTCAGTCAATGTAGGCTGTCGCTTTGGAATTCCTATTCTTCGTGGCCATACTTTTAAACACTTTCCCCCTTATTCATAAACGTACATTAGATACGTTTTAGCTACTGACAACTGCAACAACTGACAAAGACAAAGCATTGTGCTTTGTTTTTGTCAGTTGCATTGTCATATGTGCAGGATAGAAAAAGACAAAAGTGAGATTAGCAACACTTTAGCTAAAATACATTTATGAACAGGGGGGTTTAAATGTAATAACTTATTATTCACTCATTTTTCTACAACAGCAAGTATGAATTAATAAAAAGAAAGGCCTAACACCGAAAGGTGCGGCGAGCGAGTTCTGCCGCAACTTTCGACCTTACCTGGCTAAGTCAAACTCTGTAGAAAAATTGCAATTGGGAAAACTGAACATTTGCGTACATGAGTTCTATACGATATGAATTATTTGTGAAGTGATGAGTTGTGAAATGAACAGCTTTGTAATAATCTGTTTGCCAAGTGAATTATTTATGTAGTGATGCAATTGTGAAAAGTTGTGATGTGAAACGAAATCGTCGCGAATCGTTGGTTTTGTAAGGAAGAGTTTTGAAACGTTTGTCGGTAAAATGAACGGGTACCGTGAATCAGAACGGGTACAGCCTTTATGATACAGTCTACAGACATTACATAAAACCACAGATCTCGGTGTAGATGCGTTGCCACTCTTGGGGATACTCTTAAGATGTTTTGCATATTTCTGTGACGTTGCCGACTGTGATTAGGAAAGCGTATAATTACCGTAACTAGAACGCGATGCTAATCAGCTGCTAATATTAATGTTGGTGAATTGTAAGGAATCTGAACACTGATGATAAAATATCATTATTGTGTATTATATTTTATTATTTAACTGCCTCGGTAGCCTAGTGGTAGCAGGCCACTACTACTACGCTGGGTTCTATTCCCGGGTTAGAGGGTTATCAGAGATAATGGTGTAAAGTCCTTTATCTCTGGTTCTAACGGAATTTTACCATTTGCTGGAAAAATATGGGCTTCTTTAAAACTGGCATCATAAGAGTCGTTCAGGGCTGGCACCGCGTTGGCAACTCCCCTAGTGTTGCAAACGTTCTAAGGCGACGGTAATCACTTTCCATCAGGTGGCCCGTCTGCTAGTCTGTCAATCCTTTGACATTAAAAAAAAAGATGTGTTGCCAACCCTAAGACCGAAGTTGTTATGACTCTTTGATAGTTTTTACACGTATACATTAACGTACACACACACACTATATCTCTTTAATAATATATATGTATATATATATATATTTATTTAAAACACCTCTATAATATGAATATTATGTTATTGTTATGTTAAATGGCTAGTTTAATTGTTCAACCTGCTTGACATCCGTGGAACACACCCTGTGTTGAAGATGAAAATAAGCGTCAGGTCGATTGATGTTATCGACCTAACATGAAGCTGATCTGGGCTCCCATTAGGACCAGCCGTGAGACTTAATCTCTATTTTGTTAATTTTATTGTGTCTTTTTTTTCCTGTCCAATCAATTGTTTGTAATGTAATAATTTCGCTTTTTTGTGTCTCTGTGCTGTCCAAATAAATGTTTCCTTTCTTTCTTTCTTTCTTTACTTACTGAGTGATTGACAGACAACTTAAACACAGCAAAACATTCAGCTCTCTAAAAAAATTACATGGTTTTCGTATTCGCACGTGATTACGTGTAAAAACAAATGGATCAGGTTAGAAAAACAATATTACGGATACGGAAACAGATATCATATTAAACAAACCGTATTTAGGGAAAGGTTCTGTTGAAGTGTTAGTCTGTGGCATTGAAGTACCAGGAGCGCACTTATTGGGAGAGTCTCTCGAATGCGGGCTGCGGTGCGTTCCGGAATTAATTCGGCAATTGCTTCAAGTGGCTGATATAGTGTGAGAAAATATAGACCTTTCTGGTTATGAGATCCTGGTAAGTGGAATAAATTTGTGGTAACTCCATTAATTAACTAAATAAGGAGACAAACCACGTTACTGACTTCAATAAAGGTTTAATATTAATGTTCACTAGCTCCAGAGACGGTTGTAATAAAAAAGGAAATTCGAATCTCGGATACTATTATCGGTTGCTTAATGAGATCGTATGTCTTTCAGGTTGCAAAATAAGTTCAACAGTGGTATAGCCCCAGTGGCAAAGTCAAGAATCTGTGTGAATTAGGAATAAGATCGCTTATTAAAAACACCACGGCTTTATCTAATTAACTGCAACTCGCTAATGACCCCTTTCAGCGCACTATGTTCCGCTCAGGTGGATATAGCCCTATATTTTTTGGCATAGTGGCACAGAAACGATCTACTTTGAAATCTCTGGTTTTTATGAAGGTATTTAAACGCTACATTAGTACAGCGCGTTTGTTCGCAACATCTTGGCGTAAAAAATCCGGACGAATTGAGAACTTCCTCCTTTTTTTCGAAGTCGGTTAAAAAAGAAAAGTTGCAGGAAAACCTACCCCACTAGACTTACCCCTTCCTTGACTATACTGGCAAGTGGGGTCAAATCTTTGGAATGTATGATGAGAGTGATGAATGTAAAAGAGGAACGGGAGATATTTGGCGCTACACGCTCTCTTCTTTGACGAACTAAGCGCGAAGATACGTTACATAAAGGCTCAACAACAAGGAAACTAAAAGGATAGTGTGCACAGATGCTTATCTATGAAATAAACAAAGCTCTTTGAGCATATTTTTTTTACTTCTTCAACGCTCAACAATTATGAAAAGAAACGGCCAGCATTAAGTGTTTCAACAAGAATTCACACCAAACAATGCGTCTTTTGTAGATCAGTTTCGTTTAAATTAAAATCTTGAGAAAGACTTTTTAAATGTAATTAATACATTTATGTTAAGTTATTACTGCAGCCAATAGACACCCATACAAAGACTAGAGGTCAAAATGAAGATGCATTGCCACCCTGAGCCCTAAATTGATATGTCTACGTGATTAAACTGCCTCGGTAGCCTAGTGGTAGCAGGCCACTACTAACTAAACTAAACTACTAACTAAACTCTATGCATGTTACTATTTTCTTAATTGACTAGCAAACCCGGCAAACTGCGTATTGCCTCAGAATGAAATAATGCGTCAAAGGTTTGATAGATACGGACTATTTGTATGGGAAAACAAAGTTGTGGTTTTTACTATTTCCCTTCAATTTCTTATTTTTTTACCATTTAAACCTTCCCTGGACTTCCAAAAATAAAACAAATCCGAAATTAGCCAAATCGGTCCAGCCGTTCTTGAGTTTTAGTGAGAATTACGGACAGCAATTAACTTTTATATATATAGATATAAAATGTTTCGACACAAAAAAACACACTAAGGGTGAGATTCACAGACCGCACTACGACTTTACTTTGAGCATAGTATGCTTAAAACTGTCAGAAATGTATGGGATTTGACAGTTCGAAGCGTACTTTGCTCGAAAGTAAAGTCGTACTGCGGTCTGTGAATAAGGTAGAAGGTAAAACTTAAACTTAGCGCCAGTAAGTACCGCTTTTTGTGCCATTAGTCGGTAAATGTTTTCACCTTTTAATTCTTAGAAGCTCGGCTAATTGTATTCGGTTGGCGGTGGCGTAACTGTATAGCGAATTAATGGACGCCATTTTAGCTTTACTTGGCAATGTTAATTTTGGGTATAGAGTTGACATTTGAGCACATAAGTCTCGTTGCATTAACCTTTTCTGTTTCAGGTGCGTCCTTGGCTGCTCTATTACTACATAAAGTTAATATTATTTATTTCAGTTTCGTAGAAAAAGCTTACAAGGTGAGATCTAGGTTTTCCCTTGGTATATGTTATTGCGTTTAGATTTTTCGGCCAATAATGAAGTAATTTTTGGAAATTACAGAAAAAACGAACGAAGAAGAATAACGAAGCGCGCATGGCCTCGCGGCTGTTGTAGATCGATCTACTCGGTTAAGCATTACGGGCGCGGTTGGGTGTGTGATGGGTGACCACTAGTGGCAACTTACGTAGTTCTGGTCTCCAGGTTCTTTACAGCTGCCGAGAGCTCACTCACGCGATGGTGCGCCGTTTCTATAGACTCTTTTAAGTCACCTACCTCACTCTTGATGGATTTGACGTCTTCAGCCAACGATGATAGTGGAGCTAATTGGAATATGATGGTGTTAAGCTGCTCCTGTATTTTGTCTAACTGGCTAGGCTGAGACTACTGTAGATAGTGAAAGACAGGACTTGCACCGAGGACAGCGCCAGGTATTTTTCCTATCGCCTAATTTTCGAAAGCCAGCCTCCGTGCCTACATTGGTATTCATACTGTTTCTTACAGACATTGCAAATTGGACCATCTGTATGTTGCATACCCCAACTAGCACAAGTGAACATTTTAAAAACGCATCAAAAAGTTTGAGAAACGTAGAACTTTGAGAAAGTCTGAGGTGTATGTTTTAAGGTAGCCGAACGGTAACTGCGCGTTTCCGTGTTTCGGAGGGCACGTTAAGCCTTCGGTCCCGGTCGCTATCGATAGATACTCGTAGCAGTCGTTAAATCTTGTTCCGGCCTTATGGGCGGTTTGAAAACATCTGACAGATTGGCCACTAACCCGTATCTCCAACAATCCGCATTGGAGCAGCGTGGTGGAGTAAGCTCCAGGCCTCCCCTCAAAAAGGGGAGAGACTCGTGCCCAGCAGTGGGACGTATGATGGGTTGCCATTATTATTATTTCAGAAAAAATGGCAAAGAAAAATTTTACTTCGGGCAGGAATCGAACCTGCGATCTCAGGATAAAAAATCCAGACGACTTACCGAAGTCCTTAACCTGTGCGTCGAATAATTATTACAGGGACATGACACCTTAGGTCTCAGGGGTGACAACGCATCTGCATTTTGTCTACTGATTTTTATTTAGATGTCTATAGGCTGGAGTCATCACTTGACATCAATGTGAGCTGCATGCCTTTTCGCAAATAAAACAAAATCACTTACATTATCTAACTTAATGTATGTAATTTTACAGGCTTAACTTTTTATGATCCAGAATTATCTTACCTTCAAAAATTCACTATCATACATCCTATCAAGTTTCAAATGATCGTACACCGCATAATTTTTTTATGTTTTTTTATGTAATGGAAGTGGCAAACAAGCATGCAGTTCACATTGATGTTAAGTAATGACTGCAGACTATAGTCATCCCAATCAAAGACCAAGGTCAAAATGCAGATGCGTCATCACTCCTGAGGCCTAAGGTGTTATGCCTCTGTGCCGGAAATTACAGGGCCGTACATTACCACCTGACTGGAACACGATAGTGCTGAAAAAGTTTCTTCGCATTTTTTAAGATAATTCAAAACATTTTTTAATATAGTTTATTTAAATTTAACTAAAGTATGTATGTACCATTTTGTTCGATAACCTTTTGCCATCTTGTAGGTAGGGACATGATCCCATTGCTATAAAAATTTTGGGACTTCTCATCAAAATACCGCGACAAGTGAATTTGGCAGTCCTCTCGTGATGTTAACCTAACATTGCATAAAGAATTCTGAAGAGACCGAAACAGGTGGAAATCTGAGGTCTAGCGTTATCATGATGAAACACCACACCCCTTCTGTTGATCAGCTTTAATTTTATCAGTTTTTCGCAGTAGAGTTCAGAATCGATAGTCTTGCCTGGTGGTAATAGCTCATAATGAATAATGCCCTTCCAATCCCACCACACACACAACATCACCTTATTGCGAGTTAACCCAGGTTTTGCCACAGTCTGTGAAGCCTGACCGGCCTTTGACCACGACCTTTTTCGCACGTTCTTGTCGTACGTGATCCACTTCTCATCACCAGTTATCAGCTTCTTCAAAAATGATTCGGTTTCATTACGTCGTAATAAAGAATCACAAATGAGTACACGGTTCATTAGGTTTCTTTCAGTGAGCTCGTGAAGTACCCAAATATGGAGCTTTTTTTTGTACCCAGCTTTTTTCAAATGCGCCAAAACTGTTTTGTGATCAATTCTCAGTTCTTCAGCTACGTCGTAACTGCTGATATGTCGATCTTGCTCCACTTTTTCAAAAATGGCATCCATTTTATCCGTATTAGGGCGACCAGAGCGAGGTGCATCTTTGACATCAAAATTTCCGGATGGAAAACGCTTAAACCAAATTTGTGCTACTCTCACAGACACTGCACTAGGTCCATAAACATCGCAAATTTTTTTCGCTGCTTGCGTTCTTTTTTTACCTTTTTTGTAGTAAAATTTTAAAATGTATCGAATTTCTTCATTAGATTCTCTCATCTTGACAGTACGAAAAACAAATGAAAATCACATATTTGCCTAATTTGAATTTGGAATTATGTTCTTTAAAATTTTAACTTTCAATGATACCAAAACCAGCCAGATACAAATACTACAGCAAAAGAGATTATATTACAAGCTCATACATACTATAATGCGAAAAGACTTTTTCCCCAACCAATTATATAGTATAGTATAATATCGTAACTGCCTCGGTAGCCTAGTGGTAGTAGGCCACTTCTACTACGCTGAGGTCCTGGGTTCGAATCCCGGGTAGGGGGTTATCAGAGATAATGGTGTTAAGTCCTTTATCTCTGGTTCTATTGGGATTTTACCATTTTCTGGAAATTTCCCAGTACCTCGAAGTTTGGTAATGTGCCCGGAGATATCAACAGGCTCGCCACCTGTTACATGGGCCAAAACGTTTTTTATAATATCGTGCGGGTTAGCACCATTAAGCCTGAGTTGCACCACGATATTTGTTAAAGTTAAGGTGATTGTAATATTTCACATCCTTCTCTTACTTAAAGGATGTGACATGTTACAATAAATAATAATAAAATAATAAAAATCTTTATTTCATACAACTTAGTACAGTATTCCAAAAATATAGTGGGCTACTGTGTTATCATAACTAAAAGAGTCAATCATCTGTAGCCGAACTAGGCAAAGCCTGTATCTCGACTATCATCGCCAATTCCCCGAGAAAATGCTTACTATAAATGTTTGCCCGTTTTGTATTACAATTTTTGAACGTGTACTTGTTCTTATACATTCGTAATATACTAACTAGTTGTAACTTATACCTAATTATATTACTACATGTGCTACATACTTCTTATATGTTTAAATGGGTTTGTGTGTATGTGTATGTGTGTGTGTGTGTGTGTATGAGTGTATGAGTGTGTGTGTGTGTGTGTGTGTGTGTGTGTGTGTGTGTGTGTGTGTGTGTGTGTGTGTGTGTGTGTGTGTGTGTGTGTGTGTGTGTGTATAGTGCTGATGTTTTAATATCATAAATATTTAATGTTATTGTTTTACACATAACATTTCTTCAGTTTCCTCATAGTTTAGCTTATTTAGATATTTACTTAATGATATTTTACATTGTTTTCTGTTTAAAGGATAAGTTTAACTTTTGCAAATATCTTGGTTCAACACAGGCTTAATGACACCTAAGTTTTATTTTACAAGAATTACTAACCAGATGGTAGTGGAAATGGCAAACAGGCATACGAGCTCACACTAATACTTTTATGACATCGACGAAACACAGCTCAAAGCATCACATTCAAGCAGCTCACATACCTCAAAGCTGCTTTGAATTCGCTATTGCCTTGTATGCAATGTGAGAAAATAATTGCAAGTGTAATAATATTCCTACTTCGTGATATTTTAATTACATTCCAGTACTTGATATTCATATCTTTGGAATAATTACGCGATAGTGTTCATATTATCTTTGGCATTAATATGCGATGTACGGCCCTGTAATTTCCGGCAACAAGGCATAACAACTTAGGCCTTAGGGGTGGTAACGCATCTACATTTTGACTTAGGTCTTTGTGTAAGTGTCTATAGGCTGCAGTCATCACTTAACATCAATGTTAACTGCATGCTTGTTTGCCACTTCCATTAAATTAAAAAAAAAATGTACGAGTATATTTAAGAAAGACTGGCGTCGTGATGATCACACCTAGCACCCATTAGCGGCAGAATTTTCTTCTACTGGACTATAATTTTTCCACTTGTGCAGTCAGTCAATGGAATAATGGCGGTCAAATCGTTGCAATAGGGCCATAGTAAATATAATAACGCGGGATGGGCAGCAGCGTCCCGCAATAAAACTATTGCCAGTGCGATCGCCGATCCGCCTGTTGATGATGATGATTTAAGAAATATTTTTTGAAATAACGGGATAATTTTAGTACTGATAGATTTAATAAAAAAATTACAATAACATATGTGAGCGAAAAGTGTTAAAGAGTTACTGGTGGTGGAGCTCTAGTGACGGAGCTCGCGGGCGTAGGCATCACCGCATTACCTAATATACTTGCCGCTAAATGGTAGTGTTAGCACTATATTGTTCCAGTCAGGTGGTAATATATGGCCCTGTAATTCCCGGCACAGAAACATAACACCTTAGGCCTCAGGAGTGGTAACGCATCTGCATTTTGACCTTGGTCTTTGTGTAAGTGTCACAAAGACCAAGTCACAGTCAGGTGGCTGCAGTCACTACTTAACATCAATGCGAACTGCATGCTTGTTTGTCACTTCCATTACGTAAAAACAAAATCGACGTGTGGCACTCGGGGACTGCCGCGGTAGAGCTATTGCATAGCATTTTGTATCAACTTATGCAATTATAATTATTTATTTATTTTGTTTATGCAGTATTTCTTTTTTTTCTTTTATATTAATTCAATTTACACTTTTTGAGCGTGGTGACCGATAAGAAAACATTTTTTTTTTCTTTTATTAAATAAAAAAGTTAATATTGTTTGAAATATTTTTATTATTTAACAATACATATAATCAGCTGCTTATGTATTTGTCCGATTTCGGAGCAGCTCGTCTCGATTCGTGCGAGCTTCGTAGAGTTGTACAATATGTCTAGTTGCACGCACACAAACACCGTGTCGAAGACTGCCGAAAAGAAACGACGTTAGACAATGCACGGCCTCCAAGCCACACCTCCGTGCCCGTCGGAGTGGGGAGCGTGAGGTTTTTTCGTTACGGAATTTCTGGATTCGGTAGAAGCCATGCAATAGCTTAAAAGATTTTTGTAAAAAATGGAAAGAAAGATTTGACTTGGGGATGCATTTAACCTTCATCATTAGCCTAGTCGCCTTACCTACAAAGGCACTGATGTCCGCATCCGGCCGTCGAATTTTTTTTCCACATTTTATTATATTGCCTTGGAATGGCGGTGACGATATCTATTAGTATTGCCATGCTAGTTATGCAACCGATAGAATAATTTTTCAGTATATCATATACCCTTTAGATATCGCTATACAAGGTATGAAAGGGAAGCTTAGTAGGGAGTAGGGAAAACGTTTGGATGAGAGATCCAGTCGAAGCCAGTTCAAGTTCTCCAGGAAATCAATTTTTCATTCAGTTTTTCTATAAAAATATTTTATATAGATACAGTGGAGCGTCGATTATCCGAACGTCGCTTAACCAAACGACTGCTTATCCGAACGTAGTAACGCGCGGGTCAATGCCGCCCGCGCTTCAGTTTTCGCCCATTTGTCGCGACTCGTTCACTTGTTATTGTACTCGTATGTTCAGATAATGAAGTTGAAAACATAGTTAGTCCTTCTGAAGCGTTTACTTGCTTAAATATTGCCAAGAGCGACCAGTATCAAATATCAGTTCTCAACAAAAGTACGCGATCTAGCCGCTCGTAAGCGGGTAGGCTTGCTTCGGCAGACGAAGATTCAAGATTTTTTAAAGCCTTAAATGCAATTCGTAAACACTAGTTTTCCTACAAGATTGTCTGCACTTTTTTTGTTCATTTCCTATTTGTACTATTCATTTTTCGCAATAACACATGCGAGTGAACTTTAGAAATTAAAGAAAAAAACAGAAAGAAAAATTTGATTTCGGGCAGGAATCGAGCTTGCGACCTCAGGATAACCAGTCCAGCTGGACTGGTTATCCCTTTTTTTTCTTTTATTTCCTATTTGTCATTAAAAATATTCATAAATGTAAATAATATGGTTTTCATTTACCTGTACGTAAATTTGTATGGCGGAATCAATATATGTACATTAGTTCGATTATCCGAAAATACTGGTTTTCCGAACAACCACGTCCCCCAATTAGGTTTAAAGATCTTTATTTAATCTCATACAAACATATAAGTTCTTTTACAATGAGACTTAAAAATGAATAGAATATAATGTTTACACCTCTGGCACTTATAAAACTATTTAGTATTACAACCTTCTTTTCTGTTCTTCACTTCTTTATTATCAGTTTATAAAAGAGGAAATGAGACATTCTACTTATATATACATAAGTGTATCTAAATTTATTTTCAGTGACATTCTTGATCTCAATTTTTACAGTTATAAATCGTTACGTATATCTATTGTTATTCACTTTAATTTAACTTAGTTATTAATTTCTGATATATCATAAGTGATGCTTGAAATCCAAAATGATAAATAAACAGTTTGACTTTGAGAACGTGTGTGAAAAGAAAAAAAAAAAAAAATTATTCGTATAATCGACGCTCTACTGTATTTAATTCGCACGCGTTGTTGAAAAACTTAAATTAAATTTTAATTATTTACTACCGCGTTATTGTGCCACAAAACGAATAAAAATAACGACCAGACAGACTTTGAATACCAGAAATTATCTGGTATTAATATTACCTATTGTGAAACTTGGATTCATCAACTCTTTAGTAATTATTCCTGAAATAAAGACAAAAACCTAAGTCCACACCTCAATATCCAGTCATTAACCACACATCTACTCGTATATATATAAAAATCGTAAATAATTGTTGTTCGTTAGTCTCGCTAAAACTCGAAAACGCCTGGACCGATTTGGCTAATTTTGAATGATTTTTGTCCAGATTTTGTAAGTTTGAAGTCCAGGGAAGGTTTAAAAGGTAAGAAAACATGTCGAAATTGATGAGGAATAGTAAAAAACACAATTTCATTTTCGCATACAAATAGTCCGTATCTATCAAACCTTTGAGACATTATTTCATTCTAAGGCAACGAAGTTTGCCGGGTCAGTAAGTTAACTATATATGTAGCTTTCCCTTCCTTGTGATAGTTAAAATAAATTATATCAATTATATCAAAACTATATCAATTGTACAAAAAAATATACCATCTTCACGGTAATTGTCTGTAAGTATATAAACAGTAGAATTCATCATCCATCATTTTACGGTTATGTATCGTAACTTAACCAGGTGGGGCTTCACGAACAGAGACAATCAAGCAGCTTTCATTCCTCAAAGCTTCGTTCAAAACGTAACAGTGCCGCCTTGTCTGCGGCGTGAGAGCGTTTAATCTCGAGTATATAATGACATTCACACTGCATGATATCACAATAGCATTCCGGTGTTTGAAACTCGTATCATAGCCTTAGGTTTTTATTTCAGAGGATTTAACACACAATCACACATAGTACCTACTTAAATTAGCTGCCTCGTGTATTTGATATAATTATTTTGCGAATTGTATTGGATATTGTTTAGAAACTAGAAAAAAAAGACTTATAGATTATATGAAACTTCTGAGATACCCTTCGCTTAGTTGGTAATGCGGCCAAAATAAGTATTTATCGGTTGAAAGTAGAACATTTGTTTCACTTCCAATTTTCTAGACAATTATCACGATGGTGCTTACGCTCTTACTTTTCCTGCACGTATTAACACGTTAATACATATTCGTCATTCAAAATGCCTTCCTTCAGTCAGGTGCGCCTTTACAAATGTAGACAATCAAGCAGCTTGCATTCCTCAAAGCTTCGTTCAACACGTAACAGTGCAGCCTTGTCTGCGGCGTGCGAGAATTTAATCACGAGTACATAATGACATTCACACGGCATGATATCACAATAGCATTCCGGTGCTTGCAGCAACTCGTATCATGTATATTAACATAGCCATAGGTTTTTATTTCAGAGGATTTAACACACAATCACACATAGTACAGTGCTTATCAAAATATAATAACAATAATGGCAACCCATTATACGTCCCACTGCTGGGCACGAGTCTCTCCCTTTTTTTTGGAGGGGGAGGCCTGGAGCTTACTCCTTCACGCTGCTCCAATGCGGATTGGTGGAGGTGGGTTAGTGGCCAACCCGCTGTCGGATATTTTCAAACCGCCCATAAGGCCTCTGACAAGGTTTTAACGACTGCTATTTATCGATAGCAACCGGGACCGACGGCTTAACGTGCTCTCCGAAGCACGGAAACGCGCATTTAATTTGCCACTTGCCCATCACACTACCCGACCGCGCCCGTTGTGCTTAACCGAGTAGATCGCTTACGATTTACACCAGCCGCCGGGCCATGCGCGCTTCAATATGAGTATATAAATATAAAAATATCGAACATTGCACATCGAGCTTATGAAAGTGACAATCGGCTAGTTTCGACTTCGTAGAGCCTTATCTCGGCTGCACACTGCCTACGTTAGCACTGATATTCCGGCATTGGTCAAAACTTGATCAAAATGGTGGATAAACGTCATGTTAGTAAGGTGCGGAAAAGATAACGCTCTACAGACCCGAAACAAGCCGATGACTCCTTGCCTAGGTCGAAGTGCAATATTCCTTGTTGAATACTGAACCTACCTAATTAAATTAGCTGCCTCGTGTATTTGATATAATTATTTTGCAAATTGTATTGGATATTTTTAGAAACCCGACAAAACCTTTATTAAGCTTCTAAGATAGCCTTCGCTTAGTTGGTAATGCGGCCAAAATAAATATGTATCGGTTGTAAGTTGAACATTTGCTTCACTTCCAATTTTCTTGACGATTTTCACGACGGTGCCTGCGCTCTTCCTTTGCCTGCACTTAGTTTATCTAGCCGGTTACGTTTCAGCCCATGTAACAGGTGGCGAGCTTGTTTATATCTCGCACATTACCAATCTTCGAGTTACTGGGAAATTTCCAAAAAATGCAAAATCCAATAGGACCACAGATAAGAAGATAAAAGACTTTACACCATTATCTCTGATAGCCCCCTACCCGGGAATCGAATCCCGAACCTCAGCGTTGTAGTAGTGGCCTGTTATCACTAGGCTACTGAGACTGTTTTTTTAATTTTTTTTTGTAATTGTAGATTATATTCTCAGATTCCACTACTTTACAGCTTTTATCAGTTTTCTGTTTTACACACTTAATTCATTTTAACTGATTAACACGTGAATACGTAGTAAACACTAAAATTCATAACAGCTTGTTACAGTTTAGCACTTTAACTAGATACGCCTTCACGGACAGGCACAATCAAGCAGCTTACATTTCTCAAAGCTTCTCACAGCTCGACACTGTTACCTGAATACGTAACAGTGTCGCCTTGTCTGCGGCGCGCGAGAATTTAATCACGAGTACATAATGACATTCCTGCTGTATGATAACATAATTTACATTCTGTGGTTCACACTAGTATCATGCATTGATATTTATATATATATATATATATATATATATATATATATATAAATTAAGTAATAGTAAATAGTAATAGCAAATAATAAGTCTGCGGTTATATATATATGGGATGTAAGGGGGCCATTATATCTAAGTGCCCCTAAACTGTCAACCTCACCTGCCCGTGGTGCATCCTGCTGATTAACGAACGAGGCTCTGACGACCGAACGATGGCGGTATACCCATCCCATCGGCCAGGCTTCAAATTAGGCCGGTGACGGGCAGCAGCGTCACCAGTGCAAGGGGGCCTGGCCCTGCGCTCGCCAACACGTCCTTGCCCAGCGTGGCGAGTATGGGCAACACTTCCCATGCCAATACACCGAAAGAAACGGCCCTCAGTTCCCGGTGGCCCTGCTATTCCCGACCATCGTGGTGACGGTCGTGGTTACGGCGGGGCAGAGAGTGCGAAGAATCTCCGGGAGGGATCCGGTCGCCACACATACCAACGACTACATTTGGCTACTTATAATGCTCGTTCGTTGAAGGAAGACGTCTATCTCGCTGAGCTCGAGTCGGAGTTAGGACACGTAAATTGGCACATCCTAGGGTTATCAGAAGTCCGAAGACAGGGAGAGGACACGATAACCCTGGAGTCGGGCCACCTACTCTACTTTCGAGAAGGCGATAAGAGGTCACAAGGCGGAGTTGGCATATTGGTTAACAAAGCTCTCTCTAACAACGTGATGGAAGTCAGCAGTGTGTCCACTCGGGTAGCATACCTCATATTCAGACTCACTAGGAGATATTCTCTGAAAGTGATACAGGTTTATGCTCCCACGTCGACACACTCTGACGATGAGGTCGAGGCCGTCTATGACGATATAACAAGAGCCTTACACAGCACCACCAAGACCCACTTCACTGTTGTTATGGGGGACTTCAATGCCAAAGTGGGAGTACAAGAACGCAGAGAATCGGTTATTGGATCACACGGTATTGGTAGCAGAAATCCGAGGGGCCAAATGCTAGTTAACTTCCTCGAATCTCAGAGGCTCTTTCTGATGAATTCTTTTTTCCAGAAAAAGCCTCAGAGGAAGTGGACATGGCGAAGCCCGGACGGCGTGACAAAAAATGAGATCGACTTTATCATGACGAATAGCAGGTTTATATTCAAAGATGTCTCAGTGATTAACAGGTTTAATACCGGAAGTGATCACCGACTTGTACGAGGGACTTTGAATATAAATTTCCGACTTGAGAGAAATCGCCTGATAAAGTCTACGCTCCGACCGTCACAGCGCCATATCGGTTCTAGATCAGATGAGTTCCAGCTGGAACTCCAAAACCGATTCAAACTGCTGGAAACCACGGAGGACGTTGACCAATGTGCCAATCAGTTCACGAATGTTATGCGGGAGGTGGGAGAGGCTTTTTGTCAACGAAGACAGAGGAGCAAATCATTCAAGTTCTCGGCTGAAACAGTGGATCTGATGAGACAAAGACGGGAGATATCTGCGGATTCGCCAAATTTCAGCCTTCTCAATAAGCGGGTAAAGAAACAAATACGATTCGACCTCCGCAAAAGCAATCTTCGAGCAATCGAAGATGCTATAGAGCGAAATAGAGGATCGCGAGTATTTGCTAAGCAATTGGGAAGGAGTCATTTGGCGAAGCTGACGACATCTGATGGTCGAGTAATTAAGTCGAAACCAGATCTACTCTTAGAAGCCGAGACTTTCTATGGAAGACTATACTCCTCTCATGCACCCAAACCAAAAAACGTGCCAAATTAACCCGTCACTTCACGGATGAGCTACCGGACATCGAGATTGCCGAAATTGGGATGGCTCTTGAGCAACTCAAAAACAACAAGGCACCTGGCGAAGACGGTATTACCACGGAACTCTTAAGAGCTGGGGGTCGTATTGTCCTGGAGCAGCTTCGAAAGATATTTAATACCATCTTAAACAAAGGTACAACGCCGGAGGCATGGTCTAGAAGTGTGGTCATTTTGTTCTTTAAAAAAGGTGATAGAACGCGCCTCAAGAACTACAGACCGATAGCACTTCTGAGCCATGTCTATAAACTGTTCTCAAGAGTCATCACAAATCGACTTGCCCGAAGATTTGACGATTTTCAACCTCCTGAACAGGCCGGGTTTCGAAAAGGCTACAGTACCGTAGATCACATCCACACGCTACGACAGGTCATACAGAAGACCGAAGAATATAATCGTCCTCTGTGTCTCGCGTTTGTGGACTACGAAAAAGCCTTCGACTCCATCGAAACCTGGGCTGTTCTCAATTCTCTGCAGCGATGTCAAGTCGATTGGCGGTATGTCGAGGTGCTGAAATGTCTATATAAAGCCGCTTCGATGACTGTCCAAATCCAGAACGTCCAGACAAGACCAATCCCTCTAAAGCGAGGAGTAAGACAGGGAGATGCAATCTCTCCAAAACTATTTACTAACGCTTTAGAGGATGTCTTCAAAACACTGGACTGGAGTGGACAGGGTATCAATATCAACGGCGAATACATTTCACACCTTCGATTTGCTGACGATATAGTTATAATGGCCGAATCGCTGCATGAGTTATCAGAGATGCTGCAAAGCCTAAGCGTTTCTTCTAGACGGGTGGGCCTGGAAATGAACTTGGATAAGACTAAGGTCATGCTCAATTCATTCGTAGACCCACGGCCTATAATCGTCGAAGATGCTAGCATCGAAGTTGTTCAGGAATACATCTACCTAGGCCAGACGATACAACTGGGTAGGAACAACTTCGACAAAGAGGCTGACAGAAGAATACGATTGGGCTGGGCAGCATACGGAAAACTTCGTCAAATCTTCGATTCGCCACTGCCTCAATGCCTAAAATCTCGGGTATTTGACCAGTGCGTCCTTCCGGTAATAACGTACGGGGCGGAGACATGGACTCTTACGAAAGGCCTCGTCCACAAATTTCAAGTGGCTCAGCGAGCTATGGAACGGGCTATGCTAATCCGAAACGAGGAAATCCGAAGGAGAACCAGAGTGACCGACATAGCTCAAAGAATTGCTAGGCTGAAGTGGCAGTGGGCGGGGCATATTTGTCGTAGAGCCGACGGCCGCTGGGGCAGACGTGTGTTAGAGTGGAGACCCCGTACAAAACGCCCGGTAGGACGGCCCCCTGCCAGATGGACTGACGACCTAAAGAGGTTGGCAGGAAGCGGATGGGTCCGAAAAGCCGAAGATCGAATGTGGTGGCGAAACTTGGGAAAGGCCTATGTCCAGCAGTGGACTATCGATGGCTGATGATGATGATGATGATATATATATATATATATATAACCGCAGACTTATTATTTGCTAGATAACTTTCTATGTAGAGAATTATTTTAATTACAAGGACAATTATACAGTATAAAGTGAATGAGAAAAGTCTTCTTGTTGTAAACTCTCAAAAAATTTATAAATTTTGAAGCATAAGAGAATCCAAAAATTTAATTCTATAATAAAACTTTGATTTTAAAATGTTTCATATTGACGCTTAGTTGGTAAAACGACCAACGTTACCAAAACACCTTGTTACAGTCTAGCACTCTAACCAGGTATACTGTCACGAACAGGCACAATCAAGCAGCTTACATTTCTCAAAGCTTCTGTCGCCTTGTCTGCGGCGCGCGAGAATTTAATCACAAGTTCATAATGACATTCCTGCTGTGTGATATTATTATCATAATTGCATTCCGGCGGTTCACACTTGTATCATGCATTGATATTTATATAGCCGCAGACTTATTGTTCCTTGGATTACTGAGTGTGACTATTTGGGGTATTCCTTTTCTAAATGCCATTTTGTGGACAATTACTCAATTTAATGATTTTAAGATTTTAAAGATTTTTGATGAAAAAAGGCATGCTCCGATGGTTCGGGCATATAGAAAGAATGTCGAATGAGCGAATGACTAAACAGATATACAATGCGAATGTGGATGGTTGCAGAGGCCCAGGAAGACCAAGGCTGACCTACCATGACCAAATAGGTCGAGTTCTGTCTGATGGTGGGGTCAAAAGTCTTAGGAATCGGCGTGCATGTATGAAGAGAATGATGAAGGTAGACGAGGCACGAGAGGTTTGTCAGAACCGGGATGTCTGGCGCTCTACACTCTCTGCCTACCCCGTTAGGGACCTGGCGTGAAGATACATAATAAAGATTTTTATTTAATTTCTCCACAATGTTTTCTTAGGTTATGGTAAATGCATCACATGAAGCTTATTTTATTTTTTAATTTATATTGATTTCTTTTAAACATTTATCTCAGGGGGTTGGGGAGACAGGAGCGCTCAACTCACTCAATATACAGTGAATGAAAAAAGACTTCCCGGTACTTGTTGAAATCTTTTAATAAAACATAAAATAGCTTGAAGCAAGAAAGAAGAAGAAGAATTTATCATTGTATAAAAACACTTTAAGATATTCGTATTGACGCTTAGTTGGTAAAACGGCCAACATATCAGGTAGAGGTGAGTTTGAATCTTACGTTCGAGTCAGAGGCTTACTTTAATATTCAATTTTATTGTAATTTTACTTATATTCTCGGTTTCTACTACTTTACTTCTCGTATCAATTTTCTGTTTTAAACACATATTTGTGCTTATTAACACGTCATAAACAGAACAATTCATAACACCTTGTTACAGTTTGGCACCCCAATCAGGTACACCTTCACGAACAGGCACAATCAAGCAGCTTACATTTCTCAAAGCTTCTCAAAGCTCGACACTGTTACCTGGATACGTAACAGTGTTTTGTCTGCGGCGTGCGAGAATTTAATCATTTAATCACGAGTACATAATGACATTCCTGCTGTATGAAAGCATAATTACATTCTGGTGGTTCACATTCATACACAGCAATAATATAAAACACTAGCTGACCCGGCAAACTTCGTATTGCCTCAGAATGAAATAATGTGTCAAAGGTTTAATAGATACGGACTATTTGTATGGGAAAATGATATGGTGGTTTTTACTATTTCCCTTCATTTTCGTCATATTCTCTTACCTTTTAAACCTTTCCTGGACTTCCAAAAAACAAAGTTAGCCAAATTGGTCTAGCCGTTCTCGAGTTTTAGCGAGACTAACGAACAGCAATATATATATATATGTATAATGTATATATAAGATATAAGATAAGATACCGGTATCAGTAGGTACATAGATTTCTTTTTATTTATTTACTTAAATTTTCTAAGCAACATTATAAGGATACAATTGATAACTTAACATTTATGTGTTGCATAATAATAAACTTCTTTGATGTTTTTAGCACATTTATGTTATCTGTACTTATCTTTTCCAACCAAGGGCCGGTCAAAACTAAGCATAGAATAGTACAATATTTACCCCCTTAATCATAAACGTACATTAGATACGTTTTAGCTATAGAATGCTTTGTATTTGTCAGTTGCATTGTCAAATATGCAGGATAGAGGAAGGGGGTTAGTAGATATTAAAACTACACTAGCTTAGTCGGTGAAATGGGCGGCGCATTTGGCGTTTATAAGTTTTTATTTTAATAAGTTTTTTTTTCTTTACTGTAGTGCCGCCTATACCTCGAGTTTTACTTCTTATTAGCTTACTTACTCAGAAAAGGCTAGTTTTACCTTTAGAGATTACTGGAGTTACCTTATTTTTAAGCTTAATAATTTTGGTCCACGATAATATTACAGTGATCTGTTACCATTTGGGTGTAAAAGAGTAGAGACATACCAAAAAAATTTAAACATTGATTCATTAAAGAATTTCATCTAAAAGAATCATGGCAAGTTCAAGTGAGTGATTTGTTAAAAAAAAAACCTGATTCCTAACAACAGTAGAAGTCATCCTTATTAAACTTTAATTGCACTTTTTATTTTATTCGATGAATTAAAAATAATTTGAACCTCGGCAAACTTAAGGATATCAAATTAGTATTTCAAGAGTGTTTCACATTTTGCCTTTTTAATATTTTTTTTGGACAAATCTTGCCATGGCAGGACCAGGACATACTACTTTTGTTTAGTATGTTCTTCGGTTTTCGCGAGCTGCACTCATTGAAATAAAACTAGTTTTCGGATTTATCTCGCGTATGTTAAACTGAAATGATTATTTAAAATCGAACCCGACTAGATGGAGGTAGCTGCACATAATAATTTTTCAAACTGCTGTCAGACAAATACCACCTCAGTCTGCCCGAGACCACGGAAGCTCAAAAGCGACCGAAACGTCGGGTTCGATTTTAAATAATCATTTTACTTTCGTTTACTTTGTAACAACGCTTCGTTCACAAAAAAATGCAAAATTAACTCTGAATAGAGCTACTCTGTACCGAGAAACATTATCCACAGAAGGTCTCGTATTCGGTATCGGTAATTTAAACGGCGCATAATCAGAGGATACTTAATACAATAAATTGAGTATTCGAAATGTGTAATATTCTAGACAGACTCCGGCTTTACAAAAGTGAGTATAATCTACTACTGAACACTTCTTGTAGAAGTTTCATATATTAGCTTTACTATTATTATCCTAATGTATGTTTTAGCACATTTTTTTTTTGCACAGTTACATAGGAGGATATCCTATGTAACTGTGCAAAAAAACTGTGCTGAAAAAATAATTTAAACAGAAATATTATAAATAAATCAGTGATTCCCAAAGTGGTCCTGGTGGATATCCTAGGGTCCGTGGGAGACTCGATCGGGGTCTACGTAGGCAAGCAAAAATAAATAGTTTCAGAACCTCTGTTATAAATGATATTTTCATTTGTGACTAGCTGTGCCCGCAACTTTGTTTGCGTGGAATAGTGGCTTTGGGACTTTGGGCAGCGCTTTTGGATATACATTTAGTTAATTTAGGATCATAAACACTTTTAAGTAGCTATAAAAATCTACTTTGCAGTAATTCTTCTCTGTACACGATATTAGATGTATGGCCATCGAGGATAAAAGCACACAGGCTGCTAGGATTGCGAAAAATTGCTTATTATGTGTATAAACGCGCATCCATCCTATGCTGAATCGTATTTTAGAATGCCATTTTAAACTTCTATGCATAATATTTTTTTATAGAAAATAATTATAATTTTTTTGTAAAATTTCAGTCAATTAGTGCTTCTAACAGAGAATGAAAGATAAAAGATAGATCTATGCATAATATTGGCACTCCGTAAGAGCAGCAGAAGAGAAAAATGGAATATTAACGTTGCGCTTTTTTACCCTTTAATGCCACCAACACCAGCACCACCATCACCACCAACGCCATCAACGCCATCACCATCACCAAACAGCTACGCCACCAATGACACAAACGACACCAAAACCACCACCACCACCACCACAACCAATGCCACCATTGCCTCCAAAACTACCAACAACACTAACAACGTCACCAACGCCACCAATACCTCCATCGCCACTAAAAACCACCGCCAGCACCACCAACGCCACCAACACAACCACCAGAGTCACCAACAACACCTATGCCACCAACGACACCAACGCCACCACCACCACCAATGCCACGAACACCATTAACACCACCACCACCATTAACACCACCACCACCATCACCATCATCATAATCACATCCGAAAGACGTCTATCCGTCTCCGCTGGACAAAGCCTTTCCCGAAGAAGCTCCTAAAAGTGTTGTGCGTCATAAGGAAAGAATACGCCATAATTGCCACGCTTGGCATCCTGAATGGTGCTCATATAGGGATATGAGCACATGGGGGACATACAAAAAACACGTTTTTTGTATGTCCCCTTGGACACCTTGATATATTCATTTTTTTATTTTTAGTATTTAATTTTATCGTTATAGCAGTAAGAGAAATACATAATTTGTGAAAATTTTAGCTTTCACTGTTTATGAGATACAACCTGGTGAAAGACAAACGGATGTATGGACAGACAGGCAGACAGCGGAGGATTAGTAATAGGGTCCGTTCTTACCTTTTAGATACGGAACTCAAAAAAAGACAGAATAAAGATACAGAATAGTTTAAAAATATTCGATATGATTTTTTAAACTGTCGTAACTTTTTTATTTCTGAACCGATTGACATGAAACAAACAGTAAATGTTAAGTGAAACTTACCACAATATATTAGTGAAAACCACAAATCGAATAAGCCGTTTCTGAAATTAACGTGCACAAACACACAGACAAACAGACATTTTTCCGGGATAAAAAGTACCCAGTGTTGTGCGCCAAAGGTTAAAATATAAGTATACCAAGTTTCATCGTAATCGGACCGGTAGATTTTGTGTGATGCTTGAACAAACATACAAACAGACAGACAGACTGACAGACAGACAGACAGACAGACAGACAGACAGACAAAAAAATTTCTAATCACATATTTGTGTTCGGTAGTAACATGCCCTGGAATTTCTTTTTTAAATAGTTTCAATGTACAGAATTTACACTTCTACAGTTTTATTATAAGTAATGATGGTAATATGTTCATGTACCTATTCAGTTTATCCCACCGCTCACAAATGGGGGAAAATTCTCCATCTAGTGCAGTCAATCAACCAAAATGGCGGTGAATTCCAACAGAGCTGTAGTTAATACAATCACGTGGGATGAACATCAGCGTCACGTGATAAAACTATCACCAATCCGCATGCCGATACTACACCGTAATGATGCATAACATTATTGGGGGCATTTATGTAGAAGGTTTTTATCTTTTTTTTTTTGGTTTTTTTTTTTATGTAATGGAAGTGGTAAACAAGCATGCAGTTCACATTGATGTTAAGTGATGACTGCAGCCTGTAGACACCCACACAAAGACCAAGGTCAAAATGCAGATGCGTTACCACTCCTGAGGCCTAAGGTCTTATGCCTCTGTGCCGGAAATTACAGGGCCGTACATTACCACCTGACCGGAACACGATAGTGTTGAACACTACCATTTAGCGGCAAGTATATTAGGTAATGCGGTGGTGCCGTCTAGTGTCTTTCAGCTGAAAATAAGATGACGATGGAAGAGAGACAGTTAATTTTATTTTTTCTTTATTGATCTGCTTGGCATATATAATAAACAGTTTATATCAAGCCCAATGACTTGATATAGAATTGTATAACAGAATTGTTATATTATAACAGAATACTACTTTACTGGTGGTAGAGCTCTAGTGACGGAGCTCGCGGGCGTAGGCACCACCGCATTACCTAATATACGCCGCTAAATAGTAGTGCTCAGCACTATCGTGTTCCGGTCAGGTGGTAATGTACGACCCTGTAATTTCCGGCACAGAGGCATAACACCTTAGGCCTCAGGAGTGGTAACGCATCTACATTTTGATCTCGGTCTTTGTGTGGGTGTCTATAGGCTGCAGTCATCACTTAACATCAATGTGATCTACATGTTTGTTTGCCACTTCCATAACATAAAAAAAAAGGATAACAGAAATGTATATTGAATAACAGCACCGTAGCAACGTAGCAATATCGTACCAACTACGTAGCAATATCGTAGCAACTCGTTGAGGTAGACGTATCTGGTGGTGTTAGGCAGAGTATACAAAATGTGTTAGGTTAGTGACGATGTCTATGAAAATGTTAAAAAGAATGAAGTCGGTTAAAAATTAAACAGAACAGGATTAAATCCATTACGAAAGTAAGAAAATTTTAAGGAAAAATCTCTACTAATAGTATAAATGCGAAAGTAACTCTGTCTGTCTGTTACATTTTCACGTCCAAACGACTGAACTGATTTGAATGAAATTTGGTACAGAGATAGAGCTGACTTTGAGAAAGAACATAGGCTTCTTTTCGACATCCACGCGGGCGAAGCCGCGGGCAACAGCTAGTATATTATAAGCCATCTGGGGTCAGTAAGCTGAGCTTAAATGCTCCCCTAGTTGGTTAAAATAACAATGATCACGATTGTCGGCAAACCTACAAGTCCTATATTATATTTATAACACCCTCCTACCCCCTTACCCCACCTCAAGTCATTTGTTTTTCTTCGTAACTTTTATTATATTTAAGTACTTTTCCAATGAGTTTCATTCTTTTCATCAATTTCATTTCTTCCTATCCTTAAATTAGCTGAAACTTATCGTACTAAATTAAAACCTAATAAATAAACAAATAAACATTATAAATTATGTGAACATAGGAAAGTATACGCTTCTATGTACCTATTGGGCGCGTTATGTTTTTATAGTAAACTTGTGGTAGAGCTCCAGTGACGGAGCTCGCGGGCGTAGGCACCATCCCATTGCCTAATATACTTGCCGCTAAATGGTAGTGTCCAACACTATCATGTTCCGGTCAGGTGGTAATGTACGGCCCTGTAATTCCCGGCACAGAGGCATAACACCTTAGGCCTCAGGAGTGGTAACGCATCTGCATTTTGACCTCTGGTCTTTCTATGGGTGTCTATAGGCTGCAATTGTCACTTAACATCAATGTGAGCTGCATGCTTGTTTGCCACTTTCATAAAATAAAATAAAAAAATGTAAATTCTATATTTAATTTTGCTAAGTTTACAAATTAGGGATTCTGTGTTCAAATCGATCTGTTGGAGTCTAGTATCAACTCATGAATGCCGAAAGGTCTCGAGAGGTCTTCAAAGCTGCCGCCACAGAACAAATCCGATTTCGTACGATGTCGTATTTGCCCGGCTCATTATGGCATTGAAAGATAAGTATCTGTTAGAGATACGGCAAGATGATTCTACACGAAATTTGATCGGTTTTATTTGTAACATTTTTGGTTGATGCCTGATGTTCAAGCTTAATTGACAAATAATTTTTGACATTTTAATTTTATTAATTATAATTTGATGACAGTGAACACTGCTAACAGTTGAATTATTTTTTTTTAATTTAAATTGGAAGAAACATTTCTCTTCGGGGACGTTAGCTTTGCTGAGTTGTGCTTAGTGGCTAAGCGGCTGGACCGGTGAGGTCGAATCCTTTGAATTGTATTCAGACGTCTGTATTGAGACAGTTTAAAGTTTTTGGGTACAATATATTGTTGTACAATGTATTACAGGGTTTCTCAAACTTTCGACTCCACGTACACCTGTTGAAAAGTATCCAGGTCACAGCAAACCCCTCAACAAATTAACCCTCCACCCTCACCCAAAGAAAAAAAAAATTGACTGTTGAAGAACGTTTATTCAACGTTTATTTCAATAAAAGATAACAAATAAAGTGGCAAAAGAAATATATTTTTTTACTATTATTAACCCTTATGTGAGTGACAAATAAAACAACTTTGAAAGAGTGACGAGGTACCCGGGTACCTTCATACAGTTACATAGGTGAAATATTCAAAAATGAATTGTCCAATGAAATGCGTGACATAATCTTGAGGGAAACTAATAAGAGACCAAGATTACTGAAGCATACCATAATAAACTAATAGAAAATTACCCTGATAATATAAGTATGCGACCGAAACAAAAAATATTCAAACCATGAACAGAACAAGAATTTGGAAGCAATTTTTGGCATTCTAATCTTTAGTCGGATGCAAAGGTCTAATAAAGAGCATTTGGCTAAGCTGTGGAAATCCAATCGTAACTTCGTAACTTCACGCCTGTAATCCCCGAAGGGGTAGGCAGAGGTAAATGCATGCATTCAAGCATACATGCAAACACCCACGATTCGCCGGTTACGTTTTGGCCCATGTAACAAGTGGCGAGCCTGTTGACATCTCCGGGCACATTACCAAACTTCGAGGTACTGGGAAATTTCCAGAAAATGGAAAATAGAAACCCAATAGAACCAGAGATAAAGGACTTTACACCATTGTCTCTGATAACCCCCAACCCGGGAATCGAACCCAGGACCTCAGCGTAGTAGTAGAGGCCTGCTACCACTAGGCTACCAAGGCAGTTAGCAAGGCAAGGAAATCCAATCACTAGCCATTATTAAGGCTGCGAGGTATGATAGATTCAAAATGCTATTACCTACGCTTCCTAAGGTTTGATAATTGATGTAACGCGCCCTGAAAGTTTTTTTGCTTAGTATTCGATTTTACTCAAATAAATACAGTACAAAAGTCAAGTGATGGCAATCGTTAACTAGTTGGAATGGTAAAAAAATTAATGGTTTCTTTCTGCAAATATGGAAGTACAGAAAGATAGGGTAATATATTCTTCTAACTTTGCCTTTACCAAAGAAGCAACTGTGTGCTCCTATGTATCTAAACCAGTAATTGAAAGTAATAAGGAACCTGATATGTTCTTAGGTTTTCGCGAGCTACACTCATTGAAATAAAACTGTTTTTACGGATTTATCTCCCGTATATTAAACTAAAATGATTTTTAAAATCAACCCGACGTTTCGGTCGCTTTTCAGCTTCCGTGGTCCCAGGCAGACTGAGGTGACATTTGTCTGACAGAAGTTTGAAAAAATTATATGTAGCTACCTCCATCGATTTCGTAAACGCCTTGCGTAGCGTTCAGGATTAACACAATAATTACTTATGGTATCTTGAGGTCTTGCAGACTGCTGCGGCTGGGATTTAATCTTGCTAAGTATGGAATCCCATGATGTGTGCAAAATATACCGTAAAACGCAAACCGAATCGGTGGCTTTTCACACTTTTCACTTTGGCACTTTTTACAATATCATCGACATTGCAGCTTTAGCAGCATACATATACGAGTATCATTTACATGGTTCATGGTTCGAGCTAGACGTAGAAAGTTTTTGAAACCATTGAGTCTACAACTGTGTAATAAACATTGTGAAGAAAATTCAAAAGATTGCATTGTGGCTTCAAAATTACATGTGCGATCTGCAATGCAGAACGTGCATGGCCAAGAACACAGGTTTTCCATTCGTTCTGGATCTACAACTTTCATATGACAGACTAGACGAGATTCTACAGCGTGTTGCAGTCGCCGGAAGTTTTTACATACGCTGAGAACTCAAGCGTAAGCAAAATAAAGCACAAAAAGGTTGCACTTACAGCAGAAAACCACTTTGTGATAGACATGCAATATTTCGTCCAAAATTCTGCATTAACAAAGAACTTGAAATTTTTATAGAAGTTAAACATCATTACAAGTTTTTAATATTTTATGAAATTATGAATACTTTTTTCTTTGTCATACAAAATACAAAGAGGTACCCGGGTACCTTGTCACTCTATTGTGAGTTTAAGATATGTTTTGGTTTCCACAAAATATTGTAAATACTTGACTGGATCAAAACATTTCAAAATATACAATTTATAAGGAGTTAAGAGCTCTCACGAAATCACAGCTACCTACAGAGCGTAAAACATGCATTGTTTTAAATTTGAAAATGCTAAAGGTACCCAGATACCTCGGCACTCACATAAGGGTTGTGATGGATGTGTGTTACTCTGCTTGTTTCTTGTCACAAATTGTAAGAGTAATTTGGTCAATTTCTTCAGCATCAAGTCGATTTACAGTCAACTAGCTGTTGCCCGCGGCTTCGCCCGTGTGGATGTCGTTGCATAAATAACAAAGTAGCCTATGTTCTCTTTTAAAGTCAGTTCTATATCTGTACCAAATTTTTTCGTACCACTCTCGCAAATGCCAATGGCAATGTGCCCGGCGATGTCAATAGGCGTCGTCGCAGATTCGTAGTGCGCGGCGCGGTATAGGCTTTGAGCCACGTGCCCCTTTTCTTCGGCATCTTCTGCTCCCATAGGAATGAGAGCGGCGTTCTTGTCTGGGTGGCGCAATGGTGAGCGCCGCGTCGCCGATTACAGGGCGAACAGCGGCGAGCATCCACCACTACAGTGGCAATGCTCACAGATATTGCACGGTCATAGCCCGGACCTTAGTCGGACCCGCGACCGCATCCCCGATGAGAGTCCCCGCTTCCGGGAATCGAACCCGGGTCGGGCAGGCTGCGTGACATCGTCACAGAGCTCTGCATCTAATGGTGAGCCCGGCCGAGCTTGGCTCGCTAACTTATCGGATCACGATTCAATAGGCTCATCACATGTTACATGGGATAAAACGTAACAAATCATGCAATCAATGCGTGCGTTTACCTCGGCATATTATAGAGAACACAGTGTACAATGTAGAAGTATGAATTTACCACAGAATAAATTCTGCAGTATATGCATAGCAGTGTTAAAATACTGGTATGTGTATGTATGTGTAGTACATGCATTTACCTCTGCCTGCCCCTTCGGGGATTACATGCGTGAAGTAACGTTTATAATATTGACTCGAACAAGATAGTACATAGAGTGTTTGTGAGTTATTTACGTGAATTTTGTTGATTTATATTGATTTTTTAAAGAAAAATAACAATTGTTCCGGTTTACTTTGTTTACTGCCTCAGTAGCGTAGTGGTAGCAGGCCACTACTATTATGCTGGAGGTCCTGGGTTCGATTCCCGGGTCGGGGACTATCAGAGATAACGGTTTAAAATCCGTTATCTCTGCTTGTATTAGGATTTTTCCATTTTCTGGAAGTTTCCCAGTACCCCGGAGTTTGGTAATGTGCCCGGAGATGGCAACAGGTTCGCCACCTGTTACATGGGCCAAAACGTAACCGGCGAGTCGTGGGTGTTTGCATGTATGATTGAATGCATACATTTACCTCTGCCTACCCCTTCGGGGATTACAGGCGTGAAGTTACGTTACGTTTATTAAAATACTGCTATACATTATACAAATGTATCCGAAATGTGATTGAACGAGCGCCTGCCTAATAAAATTAATTATGAAAACCAAATATTTACACGTAACCTCATGGTTTCCCGTGATATGCTATTGTTATCAACGTAATGGCACTTTACGCGAAGTGAGATTTAATTAACAGTGGCAAATTGCCTTATTTCCGATTCAACATTTCGTTTGTTCATTCCAAAACTATATGCATGAACAATCACATGTTGTTGATGACTAATATGTTCGCGTAGAGAAAATTAATTACCTTTTTTATGGTGTTGTTTGTATTCATTAAATATTCAGTACATAGTTGTTCCAGATTACTAATGTCACAATACTTTTTTTTAATTAACAATTTTAAAGTAATGAAATTAATGAAGCTTTTAATGCGATTACATAACGTAACTAATATTATATTTCGGTGGCCTAGTGGTGAAGCGGCTGAACTGGTTATCCTGAGGTCGCAGGTTCGATTCCTGCCCGAAGTCAAATTTTTCTATCCGTTTTTTCTTTAATTTCCAAAGTTCACTCGCATGTGTTTTTGCGAAAAATAAATAGTACAATCCCTACTTCCCTACTATACATCATAATATTATAAATGCGAAAATAACTCTGTCTGTCTGTCTGTCTGTTACCTTTTCACGTCCACACGACTGAACCGATTTGACTGAACGACTTGCTCGAAATTTTCGAGTAAAATACATTTGGTCGACTATTACTCGCAATCTAGTAAGGCCAACTTAAGTGTAATAGTTTACCTTTTAATTTCGTTATATGTAGCTACTATTGCCGTAACGTTTGAATTTCTAACAACAACCGTTTAGTCTGTATGGGGGGGGGGACACTTGAGTCTAACGAAAATTTGCACTTTAAAGCTTAATAAGTCACGTAACTACATCGAAAAATTATGTTCGAGCACCCATAATATTTTTAAAAGACCTATCCAACGATATCTTACACTATATGGAAATAGAAAATAAAAAAAAAAATTGCGTCTTATAAGTAGGGGTACCCTAAATACTTTTTTTTTTGTTTTTATTATACCACTTTGTCGGCGTGATAAGGATGTATACTTGTGTTAAATTTCAAATATCTAGACCAATAGTTTTTGCGCTAAACCGCGGACGGACAGACGGACAGACAGACAGACAGACAGACAGACAGACAGACAGACGGACATGGCGAAACTATAAGGGTTCCTTGTTTACTACGGAACCCTAAAAAAGATCCGGATGAATTGAGAACCTCCTCCTTTTTTGAAGTCGGATAATAAAAGAACGAGATGAAAACTCCATTAGAAAGTAAATATGTATAGTTGAAATTGAAAGAAAAAATAAATTAGAAAGACACAGTGCACACAGTGACCGGTGCACATTTAAAGGAGTAATCGGTAAAATAAGTAAAATAAAAAAAAAATACTTTTTTTTTATGTAATAAAAGTGGTAAACAAGCGTGCAGTTCACAATGATGTTAAGTGATGACTGCAGCCTGAAAACACCCACACAATGATCAGAGGTCAAAATGCAGATGCGCTGCTGTTATGCCTCTGTGCCGGAAATTACAGGGCCGTACATTACCACCTGACCGGAACACGATAGTGCTAAACACTACTATTTAGCGGCAAGTCTATTAGGTAATGCGGTGGTGCCTACGCCCGCGAGCTCCGTCACTGGAGCTCTACCACCAGTAATGTCGAACATAGAACCTTTACCTTTTTTGAAGTCTGTTAAAAAAGCGAGTAGTTTATTCAGTACGCATAAGCACCATCTAAAATCAAATAGCGTGCTCTTCCTCAGTTTCTTGCATCACATTTCCGTCTCTTTTCAAGAAATCACTCCCACAAAAAATATGCAACTACCCAGAGGACAGATATCATATATGTATATCAAAAAGTCTGATACAAAAACTGGGCAGTGTATCAGGCCAGGCAAAAAGATCAAATGATTCAAAATTCCAAACTCACTTAATCACTTTTAAATACTGAACTAAATTTTCTTGTGACAGGTCAAATTACAAATTATAAAAAGGTCTTAATCTTGCCAATGCACGAATAATTTTTATAGAACTATCTACTTATTATTAATTAGCTGCCAACACTTCCGCTAATAGTGTTCAGATACTTAATTGTTAAAAGTGACATCTAGCAGATGTTATGGAAATTATTACGATACGTTATTATCGTGTAGCTGTTGAAACAGAATTAAGCAACGCCATCTATTGTCTTATAAAAGTATAGTCGTAGTAGAGTAGTAAAGTACGTCTTTCACTAGTGCACGTATATTGTTAGTTTGTTTCGTTTGGGATAGATGGCGCTAATATATTATTTAAATTATTCGGTATTTTTCTAACGTTGCTTTATGAAAACCACAAGTGCAAGCCGGACTCGCGCCTCGCGCACGCTTAAAAAACGGCCAAAAATACGTTTGTTGCATGAGAGATAAACTTTTACTTTATTTTCAATTTTTTTTTGTGCCTACTTGTTATTGTAGCGACAACAGAACTACGGCATCGGTAAAAAATTCAACTCTCTAATTAACACAGACCGATAGACAGAGGAGTCTTAGCAATAGGGTCCCGTTTTTACCCATTAGGCACGGAACCCTATTAATAAGCCGTATAAGGGTATGTATGGTGTTGATGGTAGAGCTCAGGGAATAAGTAAATCCAACGTTAGATAACTTTTGAAAATTAATTTAGTATCTGGTATTGAATAGGTTAAACGGTTATCTGAAAATAATGAAAAGCCTAAAAAAACTGGTTTACTTGGTGATAGAGTTCCAAATGTATGGCCGTTTCAAATGTAGGGTAGGTATGAGCACGACTGAATTACTTAATTTATTTGCCAAGTGTTTGTGTTCCGTACAATCATGTAGGTACTAGTGGAAATATACCTATACTATCGCCCCGTAATTATTTTCACAAAGCAAAACTAAAACAGCATAATTTGAGGGGCGAATTTCCTTGTGTATTTAGAGCACTTGTAAAAACAATTAGATAAAAATCTAAGCAAATTAGATGTTGTGTAAATGTATTAAGGCTTAGTGTTATAATAATAATACGAGTCTCGTATTCTAGGTGGAAACACTCAGATACTTACTTTCAGCAAAAAGCCTACAAATCGAAACATGAAAATAAAAAGTTAGAAGACTACATAAAACTTAAAATAGTAAAAAAAACAGAATCATTTACATTGTCATTTACGTAGCAAGTTCACTTTCTGTGAAATTTAACGACAAATTGAGCTCAGTCATTGAAAAATTTGTATCGCTAACATCTAAAAGGCAAAAATACTCCATATTTTTACATACTAACTCACAACACCCTTTCATATAAGAAAGAGAATTTGTATGATAATTTTCATTTTGCATTCACTTGCGTTATTCTTTTTGGTAGCTTGTTGTGGATGGTGCTCCAGGGAAATTCGCCGCTTCTGTCGTGGATTATTCGAAAGTGACGTAGTGTTGCTAGATGCGCCTGTTTGGAGAGTCACTTTAAGTATGCTGTACCAACCTCTAGGGATAAGAAAGCACAGAGTTGGTTCATTTTGTTTTTTAGAACGAAGTTCTTTAAGACGGCTTGCATTAGGAGTCAATTAAAAAAAAATGTGTTACGATAAACTTTGAATAAATAGCGTTACAACTGACATATTTATTATCATTTCGACATTATCACTTCAAGTATGCTCTACCAACCTCTAGGGATAAGAAAGAAAAGAGTTGGTTCATTTTGTGTTTTAGAACGAAGCTCTTTAAGACGGCTTGCATTAGGAGTCAATTGCAAAAAAATGTGTTACGATAAACTTTGACAAAATAGCGTTACAACCGACATATTATTATTTATAAGCCTTTTGACATTGACAATACTACTTTTTTACTGGTGGTAGAGCTCCAGTGACGAAGCTCGCGGGCGTAGGCACCACCGCATTACCTAATATACTTGCCGCTTAATGGTAGTGTTCAGCACTATCGTGTTCCGGTCAGGTGGTAATGTACGGCCCTGTAATTTCCGGCACATAGGCATAACACCTAATGCCTCAGGAGTGGCAGCGCATCTGCATTTTGACCTCTGGTCATTGTGTGGGTGTCACTAGGCTGCAGTCTTCACTTGACATGTATGTGAGCTGCATGCTTGTTTGCCACTTTTATTACATAAAAAAAAAAAAAAAACTACTTTTTTGGGTAATAAAAGCGGAATAAACTACCTCAGTAGCCGAGTAGTCATCACCATTATCATTTCAGCCAAAAGACGTCCACTGCTAAACAAAACCCTCCCCCAAAGAATGCCACAACGGTCCTGGGCCGCCCTCATCCAGCGATTGCCCGCGACCTTCACCAGGTCGTCGGTTCATCTTGTGGGAGGCCTGCCCACGCTTCGCTTTCCGGTACGCGGTCGCCACTCGAGAACTGCTCTGCTCGTTTCGTCGATTTCCGGATCGGGGGCTATCAGAGATAACGGTATAAAATTAAAATAAAAAATTGAAAATTGAAAGAAGTATCTCAATAGAACCAGGGATAAAGCCCTGGTTCTATTGGGATACTTCTTTCAATTTTCAGGCAATTTCCCAGTACGGGCCAAAACTTAACCGGTGAATTGAGGGTGTTTCTATGTTTGCTTGTACGCATTTACCTCTGCTTACTCCTTCGGGGATTACAGGCGAGTGTGATTTTTTATTAGTCCTAAAGTGTATCCATTCACTTTATATCCGCGGTGTAGGCTTGGAAATACGTAATTGTCATCTCGTCGACTATATCAATATCAGTAAATATGCCGCGTAACGTAACCACACGACTTGGATCGCGCTCTGGTAGTCTTGAGTAATACGGCATGGTACGCATAAGGAGCGTGATAAAGTTAAATGAAATTCAGTTACTGACGAAATAAAATTTGCTTAAAACTTGTTTTTTTTTTTTTTAAATAACGAAGTTGGCAAACAAGTATTCAGCTCACATGGATGTTAAGTGATGACTGCAGCCTATAGACATCTACACATAAACCAGAGGTCAAAATACGTAGCCACCTTTGAGAGGCCTAAGTTGTTATTTCTTTGTGATAGTTATTACGGGACTATACATTACTATCTAACCAGAACACGATAGTGCTGAACACTACCATTTGGTGGCAGATAGATTAGGTAATGCGGTAATGCCTCCACCCTCTAGCTCCTTCATCGAAACTCTACCATCAATAACTTTTACTGGCGGTAGAGCTCCAGAGACGGAGCTCGCAGGTGTAGGCACCATCGCATTACCTAATATACTTGCCGCTAAATGCTAGTGTTCAGCACTATCGTGTTCCGGTCAGGTGATAATGTACGGCGCTGAAAGGAGATGTTGCGAGCTCGGCTCTAGTTCGTACATGTCCTCAAAAAATGGGTAAATTAAAGAAGAATCCGAAAAAAATACAATTAATTTATTCAAGAATGTATTTTAGAGTTACAACCACGTTTAATTCAAACGATTTTATCATTTTCAACCATGTTCAACATCCGACGCTTGGGATAGTAGGTACCTATGCAGATAAAACAAAACTAATGATAACTGTATCTTACTAGTGCATCACATATTATAAAAGAAAACAATGTATCGAATCGATCAATTTAAAGAAGTTCCGATGATTTTTTTAAAATTGGTAATCGATTATTGTAGTTTTAACACATAAAATCGATTTCGATAGTATTTAGAAAATATTCCTTTTTTCTCCAAGTACTACTTAATCAAAAAAACAATTTAAAAAATGAAAATGTTAAAATGACATCGCCCGCCATATCCGCCATGTTGGTTTTGAGTTGCATTTTTAACTGCAAATAATGTTTTGTAACTGCAAACAAAGCTAAATAAGTGAAAATATGCAGTAAAAACGTTTTTAAATTGATTTTGCCTGTTAATGATATTGTGTACAATACATGGACGGAGGTCCATACATTTTTGCAACATCTCCTTTCCGGTACAGAGGCATAACACCTTTTTAACACCAGGGGTGGTAACACGTCTGAATTTTGACCTTGGTCTTTGTGTTATAGTCTATAGGCTGCAATCATCACTTAACAACAATGTGAACTGCATGCTTATTTATTACTTCATTACATTAAAAAATACGGTTGCATTGCCACCCCTGCTACCTAAAAGGTATCATGTATCATGATATTTATTATGGGGCCATTCATAACCATCTAAACAGAACACGATAGTGCCGAACACTACCATTTGGCGGCAGATAGGTTAGGTAACGCGGTGGTGCCTACGACCTCGAGCTCGTACACTTGGGACTCTACCACCAGTGCGTCTATCTAATTAATAAAGGCCCACTTTAGTGAAATAGTGCAAATATTTCTCACATCGCCAAAATGTATTTTATTTTTTTAATGCTTTTTAACGTGTTTGAAAATAGCTCGCACGGCTACCTCAAAATAACCATATTGCTATTTTATAAACATGGTTTTATGGTTGTTTGTTCAGTGCTCGTCTCGTAGTGGAACATTAATGAAAATTAAAATGAAAAATGTTTCAGAAACTTTCAGATATTTTACATGTAGCATGTTTTTTTTTTTACGTTCGTACTTGGAGTTCCTTTAAATGTAAAAATTTAAATGTCCCACATACATATGTAATACTTGTCCGATCCAATCACCGTATCAATATCGCCGATGCGTATCATGAACGCTTATTTGGACGGATCATGTGTATCATGATCCTTCCAAATAAGCGTTCATGATACGCGTTCATGATACGCACTCTTAATACGCTGCTCTGATACGATACCCGTACATATCGACACTGATACGGTCATCGAAACGGAGCAACGACACATATCTGGACCCGCCATAAGAGTGGAATGGACCCAAGTTTTTCGGAGTTTGCATTTTTACTTCGTTTGCGTGCAAATGTGGCTTCAAATTGTTATGTAAATTGGTCATTGGAACTTTGTTACCTACATTCCAACTTGAAGGGATCCTCTTATAACAACGTTAGCTTAAGTTTTAATTCCGGTAACCGTAACTTATGTAAACAGAACAAAAAGGTATGGGAAAGTTTGTACGGGACACGCAACGACGCAACTCTAGTATTATGTAATCGACGTAGAGTAGCTTTCCAGTAGACACAAAGTCGGCCTATTTTTATTATATGTCTGAAAAAGTTGTGTTTGGTTGAGAACCTCACTAATAGCTTTAATACTAGTGGCTTTTTTTTTTTTTTTTTTTTTTTTTTTTTTTTATGTAACCGAAGTGGCAAACAAGCATGCAGATCACATTGATGTTAAGTGATGACTGCAGCCTATAGACACCCACACAAAGACCAAGGTCAAAATGCAGATGCGCTACCACTCCTGAGGCCTAAGGTATTACGCCTCTGTGCCGGAAATTAAAAGGCCGTACATTACCACCTGACCGGAACACGACAGTGCTAAACACTACCATTTAGCGGCAAGTATATTAGGTAATGCGGTGGTGCCTACGCCCGCGAGCTCCGTCACTGGAGCTCTACCACCAGTAAAGCTCCAGTGACGGAGCTTTACTGGTGGTAGAGCTCCAGCGTTAGAGCTCCAGTGTCAGAGTTTGAGAGCGTAGGCCACAGTATTACCTAATCCATCTACCGCCTAATAGTAGTGTATAACACCATCGATTTAAAATCAATGTACAGTACTCAACAATCAATTTTGCACATCGAGCGTGCGAAAGAGACGATTGGCTGGTTTCGACTTCGTAGAGCGTTATCTCTGTTGCACACTGCCTACGTAAGCACTGACAGTCCGGTATTGGTCAAAACTTGACCAAAAGGGAAAGAGATAACGCTCTACAGACCCGATATAAGCCGAAGTCTCCTTTCTAGGCTCCATGTGCAATATTTATTGTTGAACACTGTAGTACTCCTTACCCCGTCAGCTCACCAGAACAACATGACAATTGAGTTAATTGTTCATTAGGCGCCGGCGGTCTCTCGTATCCTAGCGGTTTGAGCTTATTTTTATAAACGTCGGCTAAACAATCGAACCGCTATATATATTATCTGCAATAAAATTGAGGTAAAAGTTATTCAACTCATAGATACTTCACAATCACAATTGAGTTCGATAGGTGGTGCTGCGATCTAGTAGGACACTATAATGCCGGGGCCAATAGTTCTTTTCAGAATATGCAGTGAATTAAGAAACTTTTTGAAGTCGGTTAGGAAAATTAGAACAAGCCCTTTTGATTATTTAGCAGACGAATTATAACAATACAAAACAAAAAGTTTTTAAGCATTGCATAGCTTCTATCGAGGGCCTTGAGCTCGGGGACCAAATCCAGAAATTCCGTAACGAAAAAACCTCACGCTCCCCACTCCGACGGGCACGGAGGTGTGGCTTGAAGGCCGTGCATTGTCTAACGTCGTTTCTTTTCGACAGTCTTCGACACGGTGTTTGTGTGCGTGCAACTAGACGTATTGAGCGACTCTACGAAGCTCGCACGAATCGAGACGAGCTGCTCCGAAATCGGACGAATACATAAGCAGCTGTTTATATGTATTGTAAAATAATAAAAATATTTCAAACAATATTAACTTTTTTATTTAATAAAAGAAAAAAAAAATGTTTTCTTATCGGTCACCACGCTCAAAAAGTGTAACTTGAATTTATATCACAGAAAATAAGAAATACTGCATAAATAAAATAAATAAATAATTATAATTGCATAAGTTGATACAAAATGCTATGCAATAGCTTTACCGCGGCAGTCCCCGAGTGCCACACGTCGATTTCTCTTTTTAATACATTTTTTTTATGTGATGGAAGTGGTAAACAAGCGGACAGTTCACATTGATGTTAAGTGATAATTACAGCCTATAGACACCCACACAAAGACCAAGGTCAAAATGCAGATGCGTTACCACTCCTGAGGCCTAAGGTGTTATGCCTCTGTGCCGGAAAGTATGCGGTAATGCGGTGGTGCCTACGTCCGCGAGCTCTGTCACTGGAGCTCTACCACTAATACATTTATTAAGCATAAATTTAAAAAGTAAGATGGCACTCTCTCAGGGGTATATACTCTGTCCGTATGTCAAACAACGCTCACCATGGGACGGGCGCAACTTTTTGGCGTAATCTTACAAAGAGGGAGAGTTTGGAACTCATTAAAGCTGGAGCAAATGTTTACGGGACACCTCTTGTGTATGATTTAATTTTACTTGACTTAGCTTACAGAATATGATTACTTCGAAGTCAAGGTTATAAAAAAAAATATATACGCTTAGGTACACTTTGGCTGATCCGGCTCGAAGGACCAATTTGTTGGGTCACGGACGAATCCAACAAATAAAAGATGATAAAAGATAAAAAATGTATAATGTGAATATGAACACAGAATTACAAAATTAATCAATTATGTTTGTTAGGGAGCACGACCGGTGCAACCTTAGATATTACGCGTACTGTTTCATGTTACCGCGACGCGTGTTGCGGAAACTGCATGTTAGGCAAATTATTTATATAATAAAAATTTTAAACATTTTGTACGTTTGTATCGTACACAGCCCCACAGTAGGTATAAACCTGTATCGTGGGTGCCGTTGTCCACATACAACACATACACAAACACCCAGACTCGAAACAAATATCTGTAGGCCATACAAATATTTATCCCGGTGCAGCGATCGACCCCGCGACCCTCCGAACCAAACGGTCATCTCACACCGCTGGACTAATCGAGTCGTCAAAGGTTACACAATAACATTTTTTATTTCATGAATTGTAATGTGTTTTACTGTCAACAGATTTGTGGATTTTAAATAATCTAGGTATCAACTGCCTCATTGGCTAGTGACAGCAGGCCACGACTAGTACGCTGGAGTTTCGAGTCGCGACTATCATTGATAACGATGTAAAATCGTTTATATAGGAATCTATTGGGATTTTTCTATTATCTGGAAGGTGCCCGGCGTTTGGTAAAATGCCCGGCAATGTCAATAGGCTCGCTACACGCCAAAACGCGTTCTATCTAAAAAAAGTATTAACTGTAATATATTTAATAATAATAATGCTCTTTATTGTGCACTCAACAGAATCACAAAACAGAAATAATACATGGACAGTAAATACAACAGGCGGCCTTATCGCTGCCAGTGATTTCTTCCAGGCAACCTTAATTATACAGAAATGCGCTAAGGAAGAAGTAGGTGTGTACAAATTAGGAGCTAAGAAAAAATGACAATAAGTACATGCTAAAATTTAACAGTGTGTGACATGACAATGATAGAATAGCGGCGAAGGGAAAAATACATAATAAGAAAGATAAATACAGTGACAAAATTAATCAAAAGATAGATAGTGGTCCCTGACCAGGATCTTAAATGATGTTAAAGTTTGGGCACTCCTTATTAATAATGGTAATGCATTCCACAAATTAACTGCTTGGACTGTAAATGACTTTTTATAATAATCACTAGAATGGGTAGGGCTTCCGAGCGTAAGGTATAAGAGTTGATTAAATGCAGAAATTGAAAACGATCTTTTAAATAAGAAGGAGTTCGACCATTTAATAAAATACCATAGAGAAGAGATAACATATGAGCATTCCGGCGAAGAGAGATTGGGAGCCATTCATTTATTTGCGCAAGCCTAATACAATTCTTATGCATAATTTATTCAGTTGCTCTTTTGTAAGATCAAGATAAGAATTGTCGGCGTAGTCGAGAATGGGAAATAACAGAGAGTGTACAAGCGTAATTTTAGTGGACACAGGTAGAAAATTTCGCAATCTTTTCAAAGAATGTACAGCCTAAAACATTTTTTTACTGATAATATGAATTTGTGGCTCCCAAGATAAGTACCTATCAAAAATAATACCCAATTTTTTCACAGTTTCACTGAAAAGAATGACATGACCATTAAATTTTACGCACGGCAAGGTGTCCCAGTTGATCTTATTCAATAACCTTGAACTCCCAATTACTATCAGTTGACTCTTAATAGGATTTATTTGAAGCCCGTAAGAAAGACTCCATCGTAGAATTGAAGAAAGATCATCATTTAAAGAGATTAAGGCGTTTGGAAGATCATCCAAGGTAACATGACGATATATTTGTAGAACATCTGCATACAAGTGGTAGAGAGAAGATATACGTGGAGTTATTAAATTAATGAAGATAGCAAAGAGTAAAGGAGACAACACGCCACCTTGCGGAACGCCAGCAACAGTTGTACACCAAGTTGAGAAAGTGTCTCGAACCTGTATACGTTGCCGACGGCCAAACAAGTAACTATGAAACCAGTCAACTGCATTCGGAGATGTGATGTTAAGAGAACGTAGAGTAGCAATTAGAATATCAAAATCTACAGTGTTAAAAGCGTTGCTAAAATCAAGCAAGGTTAATACCGTAAATTGCCTACTATCTATTTAATTCTCATCTAAATTTGCACTTGAATTTTGTATGTACGTTTGTACACTCCACGCCAAGTCACTTCGCCAAGTCACTTTCGGGGTAGGCAGAGAGTGTGAGCTAGATATCCCAGCCCTGACACACCTAGCGTGCTTCTTCTGCATTCATCATTATGTTCATACATGCACGCCGACTCCCAAGACTTTTGACCCCACCCTCAGACGGTACTCTTCCCTACTTGGTCATGGAAGGTCCGTCTTGGTTTTCCTGGGCCTATCAAATTTTATATGTATGTATGTATCTTCATGTACGAGATGAGATCTTTGCGCAAGATCTGCGGTATATCGCTCACCGATCGCGTTTGTAATGAAGATGTAAGAAAGAGGCTTTGTGTGAATGATAGTATCGGTGTCAAAATGAAAAAAGGCATGATCCGATGGTTCGGGCATATATCAAAAATGTCGAATAAGCGAATGACTAAACAGATATACAATGCAAATGTGGATTATTGGAGAAGCCCAGGAAGACCACGACTGACCTACCATGACCAAATAGGTCAAGTCCTGTCTGATGGTGGGGTCAAAAGTCTTAGGAATCGGCGTACGTGTATGAAGAGAACGATGAAGATAGATGAGGCACGGGAGGTGTGTCAGGACCGGAATACGTGGCGCTCAACACTCTCTGCCTACTCTGTTAGGGACCTAAGAAAAATAAAAAAGTAACGAATTGTCACAAAATTTAATAGCTCTCACTACAAACAACATACGAAATATGCACTTAATTATTCAGTCCATCGAACTATGAGCATTCAGTCAACTGAGAGGCTGTTTGCTGGCATGTTCAGATAATTTATAACTAAGTTAGGCTGGCTGACTTGGTTAACCCATGACTTGCAAGTGCCAATACACATACAAATTGCATTGCTACGAACGTGGTTATTCATAGGAATACCAATTAATTTGATGTTTATGACAAGGTTTGATCAAAGAGCATGTCTTGACAACCTATTTAGTTGTCGAGCAACCTCAACTTTCTCTTGTAATTTAAGGTTAAAAAAAATTGGAATAATTAAATTACGTCAATCTTTTTCAGATTATTGTATCAACTATGTTATAGCTGAGATTTTGTGAACAAACATTTGAATAAAACCTACTTCACTCCTCAGTATATTCGTTGAATTCGTGCAATAGGTTGAGCAACGTGGAGACGATATTATCCACGAACAAGAAATCACTTGTAATATTTTTCTCGCTGCCTGAATTTATTTGAATGTTCATATTATTGTTCATTACTAAATAATAATTTAAATATAATAATAATGGCACTCTACGAGCTTGGCGTGAAAATACATACAGACATATTTTTTTTATTCTAGTAAATACTAGCATAACCTGTACTTTCCCGCACAGGGGCATAACACGTCAGGCCTCAGGAGTGGTAACGCATTAGCATTTTGACCCTGGTCTTTTTGTGGGTCAACTAATAAACTGCAGTCATCACTTAACATCAATGTGAACTGCATGCTTGTTTGTCATTTCCATAACATAAAAAAACATTGAAACTATACTACATACATTTCTTTTTTACCTAGGACGGAACATATAAGAGATATTTGGTCAGTCTTGCTGGTTAACCGAGTGGAATCAATTTAGCGTTCCAATATAATGTGGAGTCTTGATCAATTCCTTGGCTCACACAAAAGAAGGGCTGGATGGAATTTAGATTAAAAATGATTCCTACAAAAGTGCAATGTTGTGCGAAATTTTATCGATAATAATTTATTCCTTCAATACCTTGTACCTCCAGGTACCTTTGTCAATAAGGATAAAAGAATGCTGTATTTTTAGACATTATAGTTTACGATTTTTGGAATAATTCAGTCAATGTCTTCGAGAAAAGGATGTGTATGGTTTTAGTAGCCTGTATGGCTTTAGTAGCCATACGTTTGATTATAGCTACTTAAGCTTTGTTTTGTTTTGCCTTACGTCCTTTCGACATTAAAACATATAAAGTACAAGTCTAGCGTTTGTCTAACAATGAATTTCATATTTATTTAAGTGATTGTGACAAGATTTGATAGATATTTAATTAAGTATCTATTTTGAGTAAAGAATTGTATCAATAAAAAACATAACCTAATATTACAAAATCTATGCAAGCAAATAAAGCAAAGTACTAAAACGCAAATAGATAGATAGTTTAATCTACAATATCATAAAGTTTGCTCATAATTTGAAGGAGCAGTGTCTTCATTCAGCTTCTACTAGATAAACTTCTAATGGCGTCCCATTATAAAGTCTTTAAAGAACAGTCTGCGAGATAAAATTTCAATATCGCCAATCTGCCATTACGAGGATTTACATAATGATGGAGACTCCAGATTTGACTCAATCGAACTTAGGTTATTTTTAATTGGATATTTGGATATGATGATATATATGGATGTGAAACCTGGACGCTAACTCACAAAGAAGATCAAAAACTACTAGTGACCGAGAGGAAAGTGCTCGGGAAAATTCTAGGCGCTGTTCGGGATGAAAAAGGAATCTGGAAGAGAAGGAAAAATAAAGATATCGAACATCTAGTGGCAGAGCCAAATATCATCGGGCAAATAAAATCCCAGAGGCTTCGCTTTCGGCTGGCTTGGCCATCTTGAGAGAATGGGGGAGGATCGGGCAGTGAAACTTGCATACTTGGGGCGACCTAGTGGCCTACGTCCAGTTGGTCGGCCCAGGTATCGCTGGAGTGATGAGGCGCTAAAAGATCTCCGTGAACTTCAGGTCGAAGACTGGCGGGAGGCAGCGCAGAACAGACAAAAATGGCGCATTCTTGTATCGGAGGCCAAGACTCATTTTGGGTCACTGCGCCCATAAATAAAATGGATATGATGATATTTATATTGGAAATGACATTTTTTTTATGAAAGTAAGATGGCAACCAAGCATGCAGCTCACATTGTCGTTTAGTAATGACTGCAGCTTCTAGACGTCTACACAAAAACCAGAGGTCAAAGTGCAGATGCGTTGCCACCCCTGAGTTGTTATGTCTCTGTGATAGTTATTACCGGGCCGTACATTACCATCTGATCGGAACACGATTGTGCTGAACACTACCATTTGGCGACAGATAGAGGTAATGCGGTGGTGCCTACGCACGCGACTTCTGGCACTAGAGCTCAACCACCAGTAAACAATATGTTATTAAGTTCAATTGACTAACTTTGATGGTACTAGGAAAATTCTAGATTCCAGAATCTAGAACATGGTAAAGTCTTAATATACCACTGTACTAATTTTGTGTCAGTCTTTTGTTGTTTTCTGAAATTAAACTTTCGAACTAGCTAGCCCTTGAAATAAAAAAGGCTCCTTGTAAGGTGTCTTCCAAATTCAAGTTTTATCGTTATTATTTGAATTAATTGGCTGATAACAATGATAACAATTGTTAATATAGGAATATCATCATATATTTTATTTAAAGAAAAATGGAAAGAAAAATTTGACTTCAGGCGAGACTCGTACTCGCGGCCTACTGGGAATCTAGTCCAGCCGCTCTTCCAATTGAGCTACTGAAGTCCTGCCCGATTTGTCAAATCTTTCCTTCACATTTATTGCATTGCTTTATGGTAGCAGCAGCGCCATCTATTGCCAACTATGCTAGTTAGGCAAATATATTTCACAAGCATGTGTTATTAATGCGAAATAATATAAAACAATATCATCATATGTAACATTTTTTTAATGCTATCAAAGTGGCAAACAAGCATGCAGTTCTTATTGATGTTAAGTGATGACTGCAGCCTATAGACACTCACACAAAGACCAGAGGTCAAAATGTAGATGCGTTACCACTTCTGAGGCCTAAGTTGTCATACCTCTGTGCCGGAAATTACAGGGCCGTACATTACCACCTGACTGGAACACGAGAGTGCTGAAATATATATATAAAAAAATAAAAATAATGAGAAACGATAGTAAGTACTTAACACTACCTCAAAGCGGCAAGTATATTCGGTAATGCGGTGATGCCTACGCCCCCGAGCTCCGACACTGGAGCTACCAACGGTAAAAATTTATATAAGTATTATTATATGTTTATTTATTTACATAAATATATGTTTATTTATTCATATAGATTCCTGTTTATGAATAATTATCGATGTCGTCGGGATGTGATGACCCTCACCGTCCGTCCACAAGCGGAAGAATTTTTCTTCTACTGCAAGAACTCTCTTTGAAACATTTGATAACATAATAATTTAAATTTAGAGCGTATGCTAGTTGCAGGAGGAAGTTTAGTTTGAATACTAGTATTGAAGCATTTAGTTTTCATATGGATTGGAGCCTCGTCTCATAAGTTCTGGAAGTTCCTGCTAACGGCTTTTGCTGTTCAGGTATATTATATTGCAGTAACACCTTTCTAGGCTTTGGATGGAAGCATTTATATAATGGAAAATAAAGGCAGTAGGTTTAATTTTTGAGCTATGTTGATAGTGTTATATTTTTTAATTTTATTAGTGGTAGAGTTCTACGGATGAAACTCGAGGGCAAATTACCTAATCTAAGTCGTAACTTCAAAATATTCAAGCACAGACAATGCCCGAGAGTGTAGAACGAGGTTAATGCATGCATTCAAGCATATATGCAAACACCCACGATTCGTCGGTTACGTTTTGGCCAATGTAACAGGTGGCGAGCCTGCTGACATCTCCGAGCACATTACCAAACTTAGAAGTACTGGGAGATTACCAAAAAATGAGAAATTTTCAATAGAACTATAGTTAACGGACCTTACAACATTATTTCTGATAGGTAGTTGTGACCTGCTATCACTAGGCTACTGAGGCAGTTAAATCTATTTTTAATAACATAATACAGATTTAACTTTAGCTTCAACTTCAGCGGCTGTCGTATGAGTTTCAATTAACTTTTGTTTTTTTTTTTTAATTCTTATGTGATATACGTTATTCATACGTTTTTATATATTTACCACTTTTATATCCTAAAACATTTTGGTTAATTTATAAACATACTCAAATTTTTTTTTACGAAGAGAAGTCTCTAAGAAGTGAGTATCAAACACTTATTGTTTGTTTATTAACGCGAAATATTATTATCTGACTCGAACGATTAATTCGCGTATATCCAGAAGAGCGGCAACTTGATATTTGATTCTCAGCATACCTGAAGGCGGTGAGATCATTTAATAATTTTAATTAAGAGCGTTTAGTTGCAGGAAATAGTTTAGTTTGAGAACTAGTATCGAAGCGGTTAGTGTTCATATGCATTGGAGCTTCGTTTCATACGTTTATGAAATTCTTGCTAACGGTAGATAACAATTTAACTGTTGTCAGCTATATTAATTGTGACCTGTTTGAGCTTTGGATGCAATTATGTGATGGAGAATATGAAAAGTGGGTTTAATATTTAAGCGTTTGGTATCGTTTTATTTTATGTAATGGAAGTGTCACAAGCATGCAGTTCACATTGATGTTATGTGACGACTGCAGCCAGAGTAACACACTTACACAAGGGCCAAGGTCAAAATGCAGATGCATTACCACTCCTGAGGCCTAAGGTGTTATGCCTCTGTGCCGGAAATTACAAGGCCGAACATTACCACCTGACCAGAACACGATAGTACTGAACACTACCATTTAGCGGCAAGTATATTATGTAATGCGTTGGTGCCTACGCCTGCGAGCGCCGTCACTGGGGCTCTACCACCACTAAATGTTTTATTGCTAGCAGACCTCCACCGATGGAGCTCGAGGATGCATTACCTAATGTACATGCCGTTAAATGGTAGCGATCACGCTGTCATATCTTATATTGAAGTCTTACATCGTATTAGTTTGAGCTACTGTGCTAGTGATCAAGTGGTAGCGGCTTAAAACCCCGCCCAAATACAAATTTATAAAAAGGTAACTTCACGCCTGTAATCTCTGAAGGGGTAGGCAGAGGTAAATGCATGCATTCAAGCTTACATGCAAACACCCACGAACTCGCCGGTTATGTTTTGGCCCATTATAACAGGTGGCGAGCTTGTTTATCTTCGGGCTCATTACCAAATTCCGATGTAGGTACTGAGAAATTCCCAGAAAATGGAAAAATGCCGATAGAATTAGAGATAAAGGTCTTTACACCATTACATCTGATAGCCGGTAACCGAACCCGGTAACCGAACCAGTACCTCAGCATAGTAGTGGCCTGCTACGACTTGGCTACTGAGGCAGTTAAAAAATCAAATTTATCTTGTAACTTTTTTTTTTTAAATCATAAAAATATTTCACTTGCACGTGTTATAGAAGTAAATCAAATTATATAGTCATTTTTATCGCCTGCTTAACATAAATCACTCTGTTCATTTACAAAAATACTTGTATATTCATTTATGAAGAGAGGTTTTTCAGGCGAATTCGTGCGAAATACATATCGCACTCGTGCGAAAATCTCTCGTATATCCCGAAGTGTGAACACTTCAATATTTGATTCTCAACATACCTGAAGGCGATAAGATCGCTTAATAATTTAAACTGAGAGCGTTTGCTAGTTGCAGGAACAAGTTTAGTTTGAGAACTAGTATCGAAGCGGTTAGTGTTCATATGCATCGGAACCTCGTATCATAAGTTCTAGAAATTCCTGCTCACAGCAATAATTTTGCTGTTGCAGGAATATTGCCTTTCACGAACCTGTCTGAGTTTTGGATGGATGAAATTATGTGAAGGAGAATATGAGAAATGGGTTTTATATTCAAGCATTAATTTTCCATTATCGAGTCCTTCAGATTAATTTTTAGTATGTTAACCATGTAATCCTGTAATTTTTGTCACAAAACTTAATTGTCAGTGGTGAGATCTCATCTGTATTTTGACATATGATTTTTGAGTACTTACCTAAAAGCACTATTCAAGAAGCATACTTAAATATTCAATTATAAAGAGGAGTTTCCAAGAAGTTAGTATCAAATACTAAGCCTGGGTTGCACCACGACATTTGTTAAGGTTAGTGTAACATTTCACATTCTTCTCTAACCTAAAAAAATCTGTTCAAGTTAGAGAAGGAGGTGCAATGTTACAATAATTTTAATTTTAACAAATTTCGTGGTGCAACCCAAACTTACTATTTGTTAATTCATGCGCAATACATATTGCACTCATGCGAAAATCTCTCGTATCCCAAAGTGCGAGGAATAAAATTTGATTATTTGAAGATAATAAAATGGTATTTTGAAACATATTTGAATATTCATTTATGAAGAGAAGTCTCCTGGAAGTCAGTATCAAACATTAATTGTTTGATTATTCATGCGAAATATATATCGCACTCGTGCGATGATCGCTCGTAGGTTTAACCCGAAGTGCGAAGACTTCAATATTTGATTCTCAACATACCTGAAGGCGACAACTTCACTTAATAATTTAAACCAAGCGTATTAGTTGCAGAAGCAAGTTAAGTTTGAGAACTAGTATCGAAGCGGTTAGTGTTCATATGCATCGGAGCCTCGTTTCATAAGTTCTTGAAATTGGTGCTAACGGTAATAATTTTGCTGTTGCCAGGAACATTGGATTGCACTAGCAACTTGTCTGGGCTACAAAAGGAAGCAATTAAGTGATGGAGAATATTTTCATATTCTAGTGGTTTCAATATTTGAGCTTTATTTTTTAGCAGTCTATAAAAATAGTCTATTTAAACATACTTGAATATTAATTTATGAACAGAAGTCTCCAAGAAGTTGCTCCTGTATCAGAGAAAATTCGAGCCTCAGGAGTGGCAACTCCATTTTAGCATCTCCTTATTGTGTAAATGCATATAGGCTGCAGTATTCAGTTACTATTAATTTTAATTGCATGCTTGTTTTCACCATCATTAAGACAAAGACTGCCTCGTGGCCCAGTGGTAGTAATCGCGTTGGTGAAGCCTGAGGTCCCAGGCTCGATCCACAGGTCGGGAAAATCTGTTATTCTGTTTTTTCTGTGAATAAATTCGTAGTACTAGCCTGGAGTCTGGTACCGGTGCCTTGGAGAGCACCTAAAGCCGTTGGTCCTGCGTCCAATTTCTCTTCGGTCGTGTCGGATTGTCCCATCGAACTATAAGAGTGAGGGAGTAGAGAGTGCACCTGTGTTTGCGCATACACTTGTGCACTACAATATCTCCCACGCAGTTTGCTAGTCTTCGTTAAGATTGGGCGCCGTGACCAAAATTCTGCCTGGAGGACATTATAATTTTTCATTATTTGGGAGCAAGAACATTAGATACGAAAAAGCATTAGCTTCTGGTGATTCGAGTATGAGAAAAAGTTTAACAAAATATAAACAAGACAAATGTTTGCTACAGAAATGACTGAGTAATTCAATAAAATGGACGATAAGTCGCTCGCTCCCTGCGGTGTAGATAAAGGCAGTCAGTATAACGAGAAAAGTTCCAGACAGCAGAGACCACAATTTCACTTCAAAAATAAAAGAAAGAATTTTTGTCATACCGGCGAATGAACGTGTATTCTTAGCTAAACTGACTATAGCAGCTACTGATTTCAGATGCGTCAGTATAAAGCGTGTAGATGGAATTGTGTGTCAAGAAGTGTGTTTTTACTGGTGGTAGAAGTGTGTTTTCCTGTGACGGAGCTCGCGGGCGTAGGCACCACCGCATTACCTAATATACTTGCCGCTAAATGGTAGTGTTCGGCACTATCCTGTTCCGGTCAGGTGGTAATGTACGGCCCTCTAATTTCCGGCACAGAGTCATAACACCTTAGGCCTCAGGAGTGGTAACGCTTCTGCATTTTGACCTTTGTCTAAGTGTGGGTGGCTGACAGTCATCACTTAACATCAATGTGAAATGCATGGTTGTTTGCCACTTCCATTAGGTACATAAAAAAATTTTGACTTTGAAAGAGACTTTTTGAAGTAAATTTTTATGACGCACGCTTCACTGGACTAATTTGGTGAATGCGCGACGAAAGCGTTACGAAAAGCGTGATTGGAACGGAAGTTGAGAGGGAGATGTAAGTTAGGGAGGATAGAGAGAAAGAAATTTAAAAAAATGTATTTCTAGTTGTAGACTTTGATGTACAGGAATATTGCAATTGTGCTTTTTATTGTTAATATCGACTGAAAATTACCATTCTATTGTATCATATTTATACCAACCTTTTGTTTCTTTCATTATTTTATTTTTATTATACACATCTGAGTAAGTAAGTACAATCTTGTTGTAATTTTTAATGTCGTTGTTGTGTAGAGTATATTTTTTGGTGAAATGTTTCGAATACATAGTTACTATTTGTCTGCTTCATCAGGATTTTTGTTTTTATGTTATAGTAGTGACAAACAAGCATGCAGTTCACATTGATGTTAAATGATGAATGCAGCCTATAGACACCCACAAAAAGACCAAGGTCGAAATGCAGGTGCGTTACCACTCCTGAGGCCTAAGGTGTTATACCTCTGTGCCGGAAATTACAGGGCCGTACATTACCACTTGAACGGAACACGATAGTTTTGAATACTACCATTAAGCGGCAAGTATATTAGGTAATGCGGTGGTGCCTACGCCCGCGAGGTTCGTCACCAGAGCTCTGCCACCAGTAAAAAAATTGATCGATACTCGGACTAATATATTTTTCAATCTAACAGAAACTAAGATTAAATCATATTGGACATAATCATAAAACCTACGCTTCGTTTTAGCCCATTTTTCCATTCGTTGTATATCCATATTACTACAAAAATATTTTTAGCAATGACACGTTGAAAGCCGTAAAACAATTTAAAAATAAATATATTCTTACTCGGCAATCAAAAAGTCACCTATTAAATGGTTTCACGCAAACTGTTGTACAGCCCTTGCGTGTCTCGGTCAGAGCGTGTCAGCATTTCAAAGCGATAACAATAGTTATTAAGTTATTACCGCATTACTTATTTATGGGTTAGAGAGTACATGCACTAAATTGTTTGTGCATTAATTTTGCTGCCATTAAAACGGTATTTTATGTGGAATTATTGAGGGATGTTATTAGAATGTCGCCACCTAGTACTGCTTAATAATTATAGGGCTGGACATGGGTTCATTTGCTTGTGAAAATATTAAATTATATTAATCAAATAAAGTACGTTTTTTTTTAAGGAAAAATGGAAAGAAAAATTTGACTTCAGGCGAGACTCGAACTCGCGGCCACTGGGAATCTAGTCCAGCTGCTCTTCCAACTACGACGAGCTACCGAAGTCCTGCCCGATTTGTCAAATCTTTCCTTCACATTTATTGCATTGCCTTATGGTTGCAGTAGCGCCATCTATTGCCATACAATGCTACTTAGGCAATCGATAAAATAATCTTTGTAGTTTATTGAATATCGTAAAGAAGTTTTTTTTTTTTCTTTAAAAAAAATATATTTTACAAGCATGTGTTAATACGAAATAATATAAAACAATTAAATAAGGTATGTATTGAATTTTAGAGCTAAAATGCAATACTAGCTAATGAGACTTTTTGAATGGATTGCAAGATTACTACGGTTAATCAATGTACAACTTTCATAATCATTATCAAAAAAATGAAATTTCATCAACACGTTTGTATTATAATAATAACTTAAGTTAATGTTATTTTATAATTATTTTGGCCCTCCAAATAGTCATGACAATTAATTGGAAAATTTATCTATTACTGAAACGTCAATAGAGTTTCTCAATTTTATTTTGAACTAACAAATTAACTTGAAATGTTTCGATAGATTCTGAAGAATACAACTTGTACAATTAACACGAAATTATGTAACAAATTTTCAAGAACTCAATCACGTCGCGTCAGATTGACAAGCTACATGAGGTCTGGGAACGCGCCGCGACTAATTGATCAGCTCATTTGTTGGCACGTGTATTCGCACCTTTATGAATGATTCAGATTATTTAACGAGGCACACGTATCTAACGGTTTTCACGGTTTTGATTAATAATTTAATCAATTGCCAACAGAGATAAAAGAGGCAAAATCACTTTACAGTTTCAGAAGACAACTTAAAAAGTATGTTTTAGACGCAATATGAAAATAATAACTAAAATATATTTGTTTAATTAGTTGTGAAATATAGGTATAAAAAAAATACTGTAGGCACAATAATTAATAAAATTAAATAAATAAGTCAGCATGTCAGTTAATATTAAATGGTCAACATTATACGCTTAAATACTTTAAGTTGGTATAATATATTAACTGCTAAAAACTTTATAAGTATATATATATATATATATATTCTTATAATTAATCCAAATTAACTTAAAATCCCAACACATCTGCAAATTTTCCACTAAATGTAAATAGACATATCTAGTATTAAACTACGCTCAGCGCACTTTATATCTGTGGTTGCTCGATCAAGTACGCAAAACTGTCGATAATTGTTATTGTATTATTTTAAATGTACCCGAAATCAAAATAATATTTGTTTGTAACCGATAGAAATGTTAATAATTGTATACTCATCATGTTTTTTGTTTTACATGTTAGAAGTTTTTTCTCAGTAAGTGAATTGATGTAATTCTTTTGAGAAAATAAAAGCTCTTAAACCACAAACCACATGTTTTGTTCAGCAGAATTGTTGATAGTAAAAAAGCATAATTTACATTTTCTAAATTTTCTTAAGTAGGAACAAAATAAGTTGTGCGTGTACAACGGTACCTACGATACAGGTTTATATTTAGTGTGGGGCTGTGAGTGTAAGCGTATTTCTTTATTTAGTATGTTTTGAGCCCATATCCTGCCATTAATCCTAAGGATTAATCAACACAAAAAAATTATGAGATCTCTCAAAACTGTTAGTTTTATCGATATCAAAAATCAAATTTAAATTAATGTCTTCCTTAAATACGGCCCTGTAATTTCCAGCACAGAGGCATAACACCTTAGGCCTTAGGAGTAGTAACGCATCTGCATTTTAACCCTGCTCTTTGTGTGGGTGTCAATAGGCTGCACTTAACATCAATGTGAACTGTATGCTTGTTTACCACTTCCATTACATACAATTTTTATTTTGTCTTTTATTCAATCTAACGCAGTTTATATGAATGTATAGATTGAATAGGCTTCGGAAAGGGGGCTGGATGTAAGTAATAGGCTATTACAGCGTAATAGCCTTGCCCTTATCTTGACATGACGTATCTGTATTCGGATATCATGAAAGTTAAGGAACGCATTCGTAACATGATGAAACTGCGGTAAAATCTTCGTTTAGTTTTTTTTTAAGTCATCACACAGTATGTTAAAAACTACTTTTTTAAGTTGTAGCACACAGTAGCGTTGAAAACTACCATTTAGCAGCAGATATGTTATTAAGTAGTACAGGCGCTTATATAATAACAGCTTAGGATGTGAAGCTTATATAAATAAATAATATTAATTATCGCAACCCATTATACGACCCACTGCTGGGCACGAGTCTCTCCCCTTTTTCGGGAGAGGCCTCGAGCTTACTCCACCACGCTGCTCCAATGCGTATTGGTGGAGATACTGGTTAGTGGCCAACCAGCTGTCGGATGTTTTCAAACCGCCAATAAGGCCTCCGACAAGGCTTAACGACTGCTAACTATCGATAGCAATCGGGACCGACAGCTTAACGTGCCCTCCGAAGCACGGAAACGCGCATTTTATTTTGCCACTAGCGGTCACCCATCACACACCTGACTGCGCCCGTAATGCTTAATCGAGTAGATCGCTTACGATCTACACCAGATGCGAGGCCATGCGCGCTTCTAACTTGAAGCTTAGCTGTTACAATAGTGGACTATACGCGCAAGCGGTATGATTCTTTTTTTTATGTGATGGAAGTGGCAATCAAGTATGCAGCTCACATTGATGTTAAGTGATGACTGCAGCCTATAGACACCGATATAGAGTTACCACTCCTGAAGCCTAAGGTGCCACCTCTGTGCCGGAAATTACAAGGCCTTTATTTAACTGCTGTGTATTAAATGACATTGGGAGATAAATACACTCTCATATACAATTCTCTCTAGTAACCTATAATAGAGCCATCATCTTAGCTTGCAGTAGTGATAATTTCCATAAATCAAACTGTGTCACTTGAAACCATTTCGCAGTGCACGGCCGCCATAAATACGAGCTCGTCAACAATGATTCAGACTGGATGCTGCCCCTCTACCGCAACTGGGCCTTGATATACGGTTATGGGCCTTCCGCCCTTACACTAAATTAATTGCTTGATGTTATCTTAGATGCTGTCTTGCTCACTCTGTCTGAAGATTGTGGATTGCTGATGTTTTTAATATGAAATAGAAATTTTGTAAAACAAACAAAGCAAAATACATGGTGCCTCATACCAAATGAAAGGAATGGTTGTGATAATCCTAAACATAACATTTCGTTAATTTTTATAATTTTTATATTAAATTTACCGCTCCTCCCACCCCAAATGTTTAAGGCCCATTAAGCGCTGAAAATTATAAAAAAAAATCGACGTGTGGCACTTGGGGACTGCCGCGGTAAAGCTATTGTATAGCATTTTGTATCAACTTATGCAATTATAATTATTTATTTATTTTATTTGTGCAGTATTTCTTTGATATTAATTCAAGTTACACTTTTTGAGCGTGGTGACCGATAAGAAAACTTTTTTTTTTATTTTATTAAATAAAAAAGTTAATATTGTTTGAAATATTTTTATTATTTTACAATACATATAATCAGCTGCTTATGTATTCGTCCGATTTCGGAGCAGCTCGTCTCGATTCGTGCGAGCTTCGTAGAGTCGTACAATATGTCTAGTTGCACGCACACAAACACCGTGTCGAAGACTGCCGAAAAGTAACGACGTATGACAATGCACGGCCTCCAAGCCACACCTCCGTGCCCGTCGGAGTGGGGAGCGTGAGGTTTTTTCGTTACGGAATTTCTGGATTCGGTCCCCGCGCTCAAGGCCCTCGATAGAAGCTATGCAATAGATTAATACGGAATTTTTTTTTTTGCCACCACATAGTGGTAAAGCGGCTGGTTATCCTGGGGCCGCAGGTTCGATTCCTGCCCGAAGTCAAATTTTTCTTTCCCTTTTTTTCTTTGATTTCTAAAGTTGACTCGCATGTGTTATTGCGAAAAATAAATAGTGCAATTTTTTTAAGTTTTTGGCATTGACCTTCAGAAAGAAGTCTCTTAATTATACTACATATGTACGTGCGATTGGTGTTCTATGCAGATTTATAAAGTGCTGCTGTAGTTTTGTATTCACGATAAGAATTTGTAATCGTAATGATACACTCTCATGTTCAATGCCCTCTAGATCAGGGTTTCCCAAACATTTTTCTGCCATGGTCCGGGAATTCTCACATCGCTTCTTCGTGACCCACTTAGTATTTTTAAAACCAATCTGGTCTCATTAACTAAAAAAAACATATTTATTAAGACTATATTTACTATCCATCAGTCATCAGTTGGTAATATTTTTAAAACGCGCAACGTAGCCGCCTTGGGTACTGGTGTGTATGTGACCCGGTATTTTATTTTTAAGGACCGGTATCCGGTCGCCACCCAGTAAATGGGAAACGCTGCTCTAAATGATGCCATCATCTTAGCTTGCAGTAGTGATAATTTTCATAAATCAATCTGTGTCACTTTTCGCAGTGCACGGCCGCCATAAATACGAGCTCATCAACAATGATTCAGGCTGGATGCTGCCCCTGTACCGCAACAGGGTCGTGATATATGGTTATTGGCCTTCCGCCCTTACACTAAATTAATTGCTTGATGTTATGATAGATGCTGTCTTACTCACTCTGTCTCAAGATAGTGAACAGTTTTGAACTTGCTATGTAAGCTTTCACTGTTTTGCTTTATCGAATGATCCGCTAGATAAGTTTTGTAAAGGGCGAGTCTATTGACATCTTTCAGCACATTACCAAATGCTTTAAGTTGCACCGGAAAATAACAAAAAATGTAAAAACATGATTTGTATGTAACATGATTTGTATCTATGTTCGTATGTTTCTTACCACCAACTCCTTCACCGGTTAGTCTTTTTATTTAGATTTATTTACAACTAGATGTGCCCGCAACTTCGTCCGCGTAAGAATTTATAATTGTGCAGTATCTACCCGGACAAGCTAGTATAAAAGTAGCCTTAGTTACTCCTTATTATATAAGCTATCTGCCAGTGAAAGTCCCGTCAAAATCGGTCCAGCCGTTCCCGAGATTAGCGAGAACAAACAGACAGACAGACAAACAGACAGTTAAACAAAAAAATTGTTGTTATTACTATAACGGTAACACTTTTCAGAGACTTCATTGAAATGTTCCATGTTTAAGACAACAATAACAACTTTATTGTTCCAAATGATTCTTCCAATCTATTTAAGTATATGAATTTCGAGTTAAAAACAACTAGTATTTCAACGTATATTATCTCTTTAGTGAACTGCTTTAATGGAGTAAGAAAACACTTGATTATCCTACGTATTTCCCCCGGACGCGGCTTATCTTAATTCCAAGAGGCATATTTGTGGGAATAATCTCGGAGTACGTTTATCTTGGCTCGTTTCTTATTTAATTTGCCGTAGCTCAGTCACTAAGACCAGAATTCTAAGTCATTGTTACGCTCGTGTGTAATGAGAGTGGTAGTTATTGATCTGCGTTAACGAAAATCCTGTTCTGAATATTTATAAGCGCACTAGTGGCAGAGAACATGTAATGATACTACGTATAGAATGGACACTTCGACGTCCCACCCGATTTCCCCGTATCACCCAACCTCCTCCCCTCTTATGGGCGACGGTTGGTATTTTCAACGTGCTACGCACACAGGTGCATGTGTAAATACACGTCACTGATTGATGGCTGTGTAATAGAGACCAAATTAAGTGTTTGTATGGAATTTTGGTGGAGTGTCCGTGGTGTGCTAGCGGTCTACCTCGGCTTCGCGTGGGTGCAATGTTACCTACCGTCTGTTATTCATCTCATTAATCTTAATGTGATGTTTATAGTGTAAGCCTTTCTCGATAAATGAGCTATCTAACACTGAAAGATTTTTTCAAATCAGACCAGTAGGTAGTTCCTGAGATTAGCGCCAGATTTTCAAGCCAGTAAACAAACAAACTCTTCAGCTATAAAATACTCGTATGTTTTTTTTTTTTTTTTTTATGTAATGGATGTGGCAAACAAGCATACAGTTCACATTGATGTTAAGTGATGACTGCAGCCTATAGACACCCACACAAAGACCAAGGTCAAAATGCAGATGCGTTACCACTCCTGAGGCCTAAGGGTGTTATGCCTCTGTGCCGGAAATTACAGGGCCGTACATTACCACCTGACCGGAACACGATAGTGCTGAACACTACCACTTAGCGGCAAGTATATAAGGTAATGCGGTGGTGCCTACGCCCGCGAGCTCCGTCACTGGAGCTCTACCACCAGTAAAAGTATAGTATATATATATATATATATCGTATTAGTATAGATATAAGCTTTTGAATGGAAGCACCTATTTGACTAGATCTTTCGTGGTGTGGTTGCAAATATCAGGACAATGTTCATATGAACGGACATTTTAAAAGTGGGGAATATGCCATAATCGCTACGCTTGGCATGCGGATTTTGTTTTTTTTACGCTAACACTTACAGCCCAACAGTAGGTATAAACTTGTGTCGTGGGTGCCGTTGTACACATACAACACATACTCAAACACCCAGACTCGAAACAAATATCTGTAGACCATACAAATATTTGTCCCATTGGGGATATCGAACCCGCGACCCTTCAAATCAAACGGTCACCTCACATCGCTGGACTAACCGGATCGTCGATTGGCAATACCAGTGGCGGAAGTTTTATCGCAGGACGATGTTGCGCATCTTGCGTTATTGCACTTATTCCCTTGGAATGGTTTGACCGATTGTTCGGTTGACTGAAGCGCGCATGGCCCGGCGGCTGGTGTAGATCATAGGCGATCTACTCGGTTAAGCACTACGGGCGCGGTCGTGTAGTGTGATGGGTGACCGCTAGTGGCAAATTAAATGCGCGTTTCCGTGCTTCGGAGGGCACTTTAAGCCGTAGGTCCCGGTTGCTATCGCTAGATAGCAGTCGTTAAACCTTGTCGGAGGCCTTATGGGCGGTTTGAAAACCTCCGACAGCGGGTTGGCCACTAACCCACCCACCTCCACCAATCCGCATTGGAGCAGCGTGGTGGAGTAAGCTCCAGGCCTTCTCCCAAAAAGGGGAGAGACTTGTGCCCAGCAGTGGGACGTATAATGGGTTGCCATTATTATTATTATGTAATGAAAGTGACAAATAAGTATGCAGTTCACATTGATGTTAAGTGATGACTGCAGCCTATAGACAACCACACAAAAACCAGAGGTCAAAATGCAGATGAATTACCACTTCTGAGGCCTAAAGTGTTATGTCTCTGTGCCGAAAATTACAGGGCCGTACAATACCACCTGACCGAAACATGATAGTGCTGAATACTACCATTTAGCGGCAAGTATATTAGGTAATGCGGTGGTGCCTACGCCCGCGAGCTCCGTCACTGGAGCTCTACCACCAGTAATGTCGGACTTATGCCTTTTAGTATTTTCTACCATTTGAATATTATCTTTTCTACATACTATTACGCTCGATAGGATAAAAGAAGCCAGAAAAGCCTTGATTACACCCTTCAACGAGCGAGCTCCGGACGTGGGTTATCTTAATTTCGAGAGGCATGTTTGTGGCCATAATCTCGGGCCAAGGGTAATCTTGCCGTGTTCCTAATTCAATTTGCCGTAGCTTACTCATTAAGATCTAGATTGTAAGTCGTGGGCACGCGTGAAATAAGTAAAGAGGAATTCTTTCACTAAAATATTTTTTTGTTTTAGCCCATACATTTCCATGACAGTCCTTGCATAATGTTTATGATTCTTATATATTTTAAATAATTAATATGCCTCAGTAGCGTAGTGGTAGCAGGCCAATACTACTGCGCTGGGGGTCCTGGGTTCGATTCCCGCGTCGAAGCCTATCAGAGATAACGGTTTGAAATCCTTTATCTCTCGTTTTATTGGGATTTTTCCATTTTCTGGAAGTTTCCCAGAGTTTGGTAATGTGCCCGGAGATGTCAAAAGGCTCGCCGCATTCAAGCATACATACAAACACCCATGTTTCGCCGGTTACGTTTTTGGCCCATGTAACAGGTGGCGACCCTGTTGACATCACCAGGCACATTACCAAACTTCGAGGTACTGGGAAATTGCCAGAAAATGTAAATCCCAATAGAACCAGACATAAAGGATTTTACACCATTATTTCTGATAACCCCCTACTAACCGGGATTCGAACCCAGGACCTCAGCGTAGAAGTTAAGTAGTGGCTTGCTACCACTAGGCTACCGAGGCAGTTAAAAGAATGTGCAACCAGATAAATAAAGTATGTACGTAAGGTAGGTACATTTCACAGGCAAAAGCTGGTGCATTATAAGAAACAGTTCATTAATTTTCATTTTCATACTGTCTTAGTATGTTTGGGCTAATAAATAGTTATGGAGTCATACACGCTATGCGAACCCTGAAATCTTTATTAGTGCAAACTTTTCATGCGGCATTACTCCCGCGACTCTCGTTCAGTTTATGAATTGCTACACTAATAAATTTCCAGTACAGAGTAGTACAGAGTAGTACTACAGTAGAGTTATTTTTAATTTTACAGCTCCATTTTCTACTTTTCATTTTAGTGAAGATAGGAATTGAAATGCAAACTCGGGCTACAGCCTTTCGATACAAATGTACAATATACATACACATTCCAAATAATAAAACCGGTCAAGTGCGTGTCGGGCCACGCGCAGTGTAGGGTTCCGTAGTTACAGAGTAAGAAATGGTTTGAAAAAAAATAAATAAATATTTTCTATATGGAGTTGTTCGAAATTTTCTAGTAAAATACATTTGGTCGACTATTACTCGCAAACTTGCAAGGCCAACATAAGTGTAATAGTTTTCCTTTTAATTTCGTTATATAAAGCTACTATTGCCGTAACGTGTGAATTTCTAACAATAACCGTTTAGTCTGTAGGGGGGGGGACACTTGAGTCTAACGAAAATTTGCACTTTATAGCTTAATAAGTCACGAACAGTTAACTAAATCGAAAAATGATGTTCGCACACCCATAATATTTTTAAAAGACCTATCCAACGATACCCCACACTATAAAATGAAAATCGAAAATAAAAAAAAATATCCGCGTGTTACTAGTACCCTAAAAAAGTTTTTTTTCACGTTTTCGTTTACACCACTTTGTCGGCGTAATTAAGGTGTACACTTGTGCCAAATTTCAAGTCTCTAGTACTAATAGTTTTTGCGCTAAGCCGCGGACGGACAGACAGACAGACAGACAGACGGACATGGCGAAACTATAAGGGTTCCTTGTTTACTACGGAACCCTAAAAAAATACCCACGTAAAAAATACCCCATGTGCTTAAAATTAAAAAGTTACCTATCCAAAATTTGAGACTTCTAGCACTTGTAGTAACGAAATTTCATGCAGTTTGCATGAAATTATCAACCCATGTAATTTTTTTTTTTTTATGTAATTAAAGTGGCGCAACATCCTTTGATTCATCTTCCAGGAGGATGTTGCGCATACCGTGGACAGCAAAAAAAACAAACAAATCTATCCTCGACCAGCTAAAAATCCGAACTAGGCTCTCAACAATCTGTTACCAGCGCATTCTCACCTACTTTACTACTACTACTACTACTACACATAGTTCAAAGAAAACCAGAAAACTTCGACAAACTGGTTGTGGTGGGTAAAGAAGACCCAGAGGCCGATCACTTAGCCGATGGTCTGACGCCATAAAAGAAATCACTGGACTGCCGGTGACTGCAGCTCTCAGGAAAGCTGAAGATAGAGCGGCCTGGAAGCAACTCGTCAGCTCCTCCACCTATACTTACCAAAATGGGCACGACCTTTAGTAATGAAGAATACGACAAAGAAGAAGAATTAAAGTGGCAAACAAGCGTGCAGTTCACATTGATGTTAAGTGATGACTTCAGCTTATAGACACTTACACAATGACCAGAGGTCAAAATGCAGATGCGCTGCCACTCCTAAGGCATTAGGTGTTATGCTTCTGTGCCGGAAATTACAGAGCCGTGCAAATTACTAGCACTTTTAATTCAAGAGAATTCTTGATATTGAAATAAAAATTTAAAAACTGTCAGTTTTGTAAAAATCGCGTTTTAATCATTAAATTCCAAATAGTCATACAAACATACATGTAAATAACTCTCTGCTTGTACTTAGTCTGTGGAAGTTACACAAGTTAGTTGCACTAATTAATTAATGATCCACGGGGCGCAGTATTTACTTCACAGATATTCCTCCACGCTCAGCTTTACTTATAAAAACTATTTAATTATTTACTACCCATATGGTAAGCCACTGTATGAGAAGTAAATAATTTAATAGTCTGAAAATCCGCTGCCTATTAACGGTGTTATCTCTTTCCATGTTCAGCATGAAATAGAAACCGTATTCAAATAACATAATTATGTATTATTACTAGCCGTTGCCCGCGGCTTCGCCCGCGTGGATGCCGTTTTATAAATAACTAAGTATCCTGTGCTCTTTCTCAAGCTCAGCTCTGTCTCTGTACCAAATTTCATTAAAATCGGTTCAGAAGTTTTGACGTGAAAAGGTTACAGACAGACAGACAGAGCAACTTTCGCATTTATAATATTAATAATTAATCATATATAGTAGGGAAGTAGGGATTGATGTTGGATTAGTTGGATTGGATCAGCTTGACTTGAGATCTTGGATTTGAGAGAGAAGTTAAAGGAATTCTCAGTGACAAGTCGTTATCGTGCGCTATTATTTCGCCGTTTGGTAGAGACGTGATGGGGCCGCCGGGGAGGGGATTGAGAGTCAAACTCCTTTGACGCTACCGCCGCCTCAGGACCGAACATGTGTCCTAAGACGCCCGGGTAGAGGGAAGCTCTACTCGGTTGTCTTATTAAAAATGGTGACGTGAGTGGTCTGAGCAGGGACTTCAGGGCAACAGACTAGGGCTATGTCCGTCACCCGAATGGAGAAAGGTCCCAAGCTAGATGGTGTTCAGCATACCACAAGCATTAGTTAAAGCCAAAGGACTCGCACTTTGGAGGTCTCACAAGCGAGCAGCTACCAGCAGGGTCACGGGTGTGTGTGCGTGAGTGTTCTCGTGACCCAGCCACTGATGGACAACACGGGGCTAAGTGAATACGAGTCATAAAATTACATCCTGGTCACCTGCTGTCACAGGGAGATGGCGGGTGCCCATAATGGGTTTCTTCACGTAAAAAAAGATAAGATACCGTAACGAATTTATAATCACACGTATGGCAGTTCCATTAAAAAAAACAAGTCGTCATCGTCAATAGAATTTCTAATTATAGTTTTAAAAGAGCGTGGATAAAAAAACAGCCAGTTTAAACAATTGGTGCAACAAATGAAAACATAAATAACGGAACACACGCCTGTGTACAAAACAAATTTGTTTATTTTTTTGTTTCAACAGCCATCGGATGTGATGTTCGTAGTTTCAATAAAACAGTTTAGAAACGCATAATAAAATTATGAACACGGTTCATTCATCAGGTTGTTTTGTAGAGAGGACTGTTATTTCATGATCAAAAGTTTATTAACCGACTTCAAAAAGTAGATGTTTCTCAATTCGCATGTATGTTTTTTTATATACACTCAAACGTTACACGTTACGCGATTACTTCGGCGTTTATGAATGGATTTACAAAATCATTCTTTTATTTTAAAGCCTGTAACTTCCAAGGTGGTCCCATTACCATCAAGTCAGGATTTGATGATTGGGTCCCAGGGAAATAACACACAAATAAAACTCAGGGAAATAATACAGGGGGAAAAATGTTTGCTCTGTAAAAATGTTTTTCGCAAAAAGCACGCTGTAAAGCTAACAGATGGCAATTTTAGTCAGGAGCTCCATCCGGACTAAAATTGCCATCTGTCAGACCGCGAGAAAAATATGACAATTGATTTTTAATTGTTTTCACAATGTTTTTTTAAGAAATCTAGGGTTGCTGTTTGCAGCATTCGTTTATATACCGTTAAATACAATAAAACGTAACACAATATCACTACTCACTTAACGTTAACATGCCTTGACAATACACTACTTACGTCACAGTAATCTGTATTTATTGTAGCTTACTAATGCTTTCGCATCGAATTGTCTCTAATCTCGTCCATCCTTATTCCGATAGCAGTGGTGGGTTAATCCTGCCGACAACATAATTGAATAAAATATAGTTAGTGTGAAAAATTACACAGCATTTTGTTGCTAAATATAAAATATAAAATATAAGTCTATAAATATAAGGCAAAATATGTGGCTACACCATTTATTTATATTGCGGCTCTTATTATTGTTTGCATAAATCTGATGTCTTCAAAATCGGATGACAACTGTACTATATAATAGTGATACACAAGAAACTTAGCTAGTATAACGTAACACAATAACACTACTCACTTAACGTTAACATGCCTTGACAATACACTAAGCTAGTACTTACGTCACAGTAATCTGTATTTATTGTAGCTTACTAATGCTTTCGCATCGAATTGTCTCTAATCTCGTCCATCCTTATTCCGATAGCAGTGGTGGGTTAATACACTTGTAATTATTGCGACCTTTTTATTTACCCGTGCTTGTGTTTACAGGAGTTCAAATGATGAATTTGTTGTCACAAAATTTGGACAATTGTGAACTTATCCTGCCGACAGCATAATTCAACAAAATATAGTTTGAGTGAAAAATATAAGGCTTCACCATTTATTTATATTGCGGCTCTTCTTTTTGTTTGCATAAATCTGATGTCTTCAAAATCGGATGTCAACTATCATAGTGATACCACAGTCTAAAGAAAACGAACGTGTTATACTTATACTGTGGCGATACACAAGAAACTAAGCAAGTACTTACGTCACAGTAATCTGTATTTATTGTAGCTTATTAATCCTTTCGAATCGAATTGTCTCTTATCTCGTCAATCCTTATTCCGATAACAGTAATGGGTTAGTTAATACACTTGTAATTACTGTGACCTTTCTATTTACTCGTGCTTATGTTTGAAGGAGATCAAATGATGGATTTGTTGTCACAAAATTTGGACAATTGTGGACTTATCCTGCCACCAACATAATTAAAACAAAATATAGTTAGAGTGAAAAATTACACAGCAATTTGTTGCTCAAAATATAAGGCTACACCGTTTAATTATATTGCGTTTCTTTTTTGGTTGCATAAATCTGATGCCTTAAGAATCGGATGACAACTGTACTATATCATAGTGGTACACAAGAAACTAAGCTTGTAATTACGTCACAGTAATGTGTATTTATTGTAGCTTACTCTAATCCTTTTGCACCGAATTGTCTCTTATCTCGTCCATCCGATAGCAGTGGTGGGTTAATACACTTGTAATTATTGCGACCTTTTTATTTACCCGTGCTTGTGTTTGAATAAGTTTCAATGAAGAGGCTCTCTTGTGTCTGTTAGTGAATACGATGTCATGAGTATATAATAAAGATTTATCAGTTACTGTTCTTCTTCTGTTTAGAATGTTTAATTAATTTGTATTTATATTATCATTTTCGAGCATAACGCGTTAAAGAGCTCATATATTGTAACTCCTTTTTTGTATTCTTGAATACCGAATGTATATATACGTACTCAAATTAACAGTAAAAACGCAGTAAATATTTCCCTGTTCTATATAAAACGCAGTGCGCCTATAAAAGTAAATGTTCGGTAGGATTACTGTTCCGGCAATCGTAACGCAATGATACCGCCCGGGCCCGCTCGGGATCTACGTTCTAGAGTTTAGAATTTCAAGTGAAACTTATCAGTTTAGTGATTTGGAAGGCGTCAATTTGATTTTGTTATAGACTTTTTACTGGTGGTAGAGCTCCAGTGAAGGAGCTCGCGGGCGTAGGCACCACCGCATTACCTAATATACTTGCCGCTAAATGATAGTGTTCAGCACTATCGTGTTCCGGTCAGGTGGTAATGTACGGCCCTGTAATTTCCGGCACAGAGGCATAACACCTAATGCCTCAGGAGTGGCAGCGCATCTGCATTTTGACCTCTGGTCATTGTGTGGGTGTCTATAGGCTGCAGTCTTCACTTAACATGAATGTGAACTGCATGCTTGTTTGCCACTTTTATTACATAAAAAAAAAAAAGACTGTCTATAACAAAATCAAATCTTTAGTGACTATTGAATGCTGATCTGTGAGTGATATTATTATCTTGTTTTATTAACTCATGATGCAAGTAAAATTGTTATTGAGAAGAAGCATTAATTATGAGTTACCGACGCTGCTTTGATTTTATTATAGCCTGAATTTGGATTAAAAGTGAAAATTGAATGCTGGTCTGTGTGTGAAATATTATTTTATTTATAATGTAAGTAAAATTGTATGTGTAAAGATTTCTCATTAATAATTACCACGGAATAGATAAATAAGGATGGAAAGGCCTTTGCTTCAATTTAGTATTAGAACCAGTGTCGCCGCTTTTCTCCCACCGTGCAATTTCTTACACAAATAAAACACCATCTCGACAATCACCCACACATTAATCTCAGGGCAGCTATTCGTTTGCGAAAGTTTGCATACTAAGATGTAACGCCCGTAGACAATAAACACTCGCACGCACACAACAATATACTCACCAATAAACTAGTCGAAGTGTAGCGAACGCATTACATGCTGTACATTGCCAGCGGAGACAGTAATAGCCTTAACTGAGCGAGTGCTTAACGAGCAATGTGTTCGCTAGCAGTAACGTTTAAATAATGCAGTTTAAGTTCAAATATTCATATTCCTTTTCATATTTATATGTTTTTTACAAGTATTATAACAATAAATGTTATTTGTGTCTTACCGATCAAAAGATATACCTCCTCGCTTTATACTTGAGGTCTGACATTTCATATTACATGTTAAAATTGGCACTACATGGTATTTTACCAAGAGATGCGTCGTTCGAAGCAGTCTACACGACACTACGAGCGGCGAACGAATGGTTCTGCCGAACTGTGTGTGTACACGCATAGTTGTCGTGCGCTTGCCACGCCCACATTACCATTCCATCTTTATTTATCTATTCCGTGATGATTACCTACGAAGATTTATCAACGACAATTCTAAACTTTTTGAAATTTTTAGGGCATGTCTGTTTGCTGGTGTGAAAAATGGTCCATATATTTATCTAAAAGATAAAGCATAGCAATAAAAAATCTACGACTTGAATGATTATTTTAAATCATTGTTATTTTAAAAATACCTGCCATAAAAAATGAATAGTTATCGTCTTTCATTTGAAAAATGTTTATAAAACGTACCGTTGCAATGACATTAAAGCTCTTTTCTTGAATTCTTGAATTTCGAATTACGGTTCTTTCAAGCAAACAACTGTAAACACGTGAAACATACGCAACTTAAAGTAAAAAATGCAGAAACCGATTTCCCTGTCCTATATAAAACGCAGTGCGCCTATAAAAGCAAGAGACCAACGGTATAAACTGTTACGGCACTATTTCATTTGAATGGCGTCGCTTTGATTTTTCTACTGACTGTATTTGAATTTTTAGTAGAAATTGAATGCAAGTCTGTTTATTTAATCCTGTTCATTTAAGATACAACGTACAAGCATAAGACTTTTTGTTTTGACGTAGAACGTATCTGGTATTATTGGTGGTAGAGCTCCAGTGACGGAGCTCGCGGGCGTGGACACCACCGCATTACCTAATATACTTGCCGTTAAATGGTAGTATTCAGCACTATCGTGTTCCGGTCAGGTGGTAATGTACGGCCCTGTAATTTCCGGCACAGTGGCAAAACACCTTAGGCCTCAGGAGTGGTAACGCATCTGCATTTTGACCTTGGTCGTTGTGTGGGTGTCTATAAGCTGCAGTCATCACTTAACATCAATGTGAACTGCATGCTTGTTTGCCACTTCCATTACATAAAAAAAACACAATATTCACTTTCCACTTAAATTAACTACAACTTATTTGCCTCTTGAGTGACAAAAATGTTATATCGCAAAACATCATTGGGGTGAAGTATGCCCCGTATTAGCATACACATAGCTCATAAAGCCTTAAATATGTGATTATAGTACATGAATGTAGCCTCCACCGTGATAATAACAAAAACCGCAACTTCGGCTCAGAGGGAAAATAAATTAGTATTTGTAATATTTTATTTTTCGCAATAACACATGCGAGTGAACTTTGGAAAATAAAGAAATCGGTCAAGTGCGTGTCGGATCACACGCATTGTAGGGTTCCGTAGATTTCAGGTTTGATTAATGTAATAAAAAATATAATAAATATTTTATATGGAGTTGTTCAAAAATTTCGAGTGTTACATTTGGTCGACTATTACTCGCAAACTTGTAAAGCAAACTTAGGTGTGATAGTTTTCCTTTTAATTTCGTTATATGTAACTACTGTTGCCGTAAAGTTTGAATTTCTAACAACAACCGTTTAGATGGTAGAGGGGGGGACACTTGACTCTAACGAAAATTGGCACTTTAAAGCTTAATAAGTCACGGACAGTAAACTAAATCCAAAAATGGTGTTAGCACACCCCTAACATTTTTGGAAGACCTATCCAACGATATCCCACACTATGTAGAAAACGAAAATCGATTAAAATAAAAAAAGGGAAGGCAAAATTTGACGTATCGGTATTGGGCTTCGGTAGCTTAGTGGTAAAGCGACTGGACTTCTTATCTTGAGGTCGCAGGTTCGGTTCAAATTTTTCTTTCCCATTTTTCTATATTTTCTTAACTCGTGATTATTTTTCCTCCGACACTTAAGTTTCAATGCATTATGTCCATCTGTTTGCTATGTGAGTTTTACTCAAAGAGCAGATATTGACAAGTGCAATACATTGTTTTTTTTTTTTTTTGGACGGGCATTTTGTTGGCGGCCTGGCTCCAGACGGCACTAGTTTACTTCACCGGGCAATCGGCGAGCGCAGAAAGTGCTCCAGCCTAAGCAAAAAAGTTAGCGCAACTGCCTAGCAAACGATATTCAAATGACTTTACTGGTGGTAAGATTCCAAAGAGCTCGAGGGCGTAGGCACTACTGCATTACCTAATACTGCCAAAGTATTGTGATCAGTACTATCGACTTCCGGTAACAACTCAGGTCTTAGGTATAGCAACGCATTTGCATTTCATATGTATGTGTTTATATCTATGTGATATACTCGTATAGTATGTATATATGCTTGTTTGCCAACTTTGTAACATAAAAAAAAATAAATGAATTATGAAAAGTCGAGTCACCACTACTTGCGCACATACACAGACAGACATGCAGACGGCACCTGATGGAAAGTGGTCACCGTCGCCTATGAACACTTGCAATACCAGGGGAGTTGCCAACGCGCTGCCAGCCCTTAAGGACTCTTTTGACGCCATTTTTGAAGAACCTCATATTATAGCACGTAGGGAACACCTCAAAGGGAAGTTCTTTCCACAATTTACACGTTCTGGGTAGAAAAGTTCCGGGTTATTTTGTCAAAAACTTCACTTTTTACCTGAATGGACTCAACATGTGAACCATCCTTTATATGTCACGTGTCTCTATGGTGAAGTTTTCTCTGTATTAGCATACACATAGCTCATAAAGCCTTAACGCCTAGGCTTTGAAGGCCGAGCAGTGCGGCTCTTGGTACAGTTAACAAAGTAAACTTGGGGCTTTTATAGTCCCTTTTTATGTTGCCAAGCCGAGACAATATAAAGGTCTTTCGTGGAAATTGGCGATCAATGTACAGAATGAAACTTTTTGTAGTATATTTTTATTTGCTCTGTTTGTTTAACAACGTAATAGGTTGGGATCCCACTGCAGAATCATTTCGTTCATCCAGATATGCTGAAGCCTAAAGTATTTTTTCAATATTTTTTTTTTGGTAAGGATTACTTTTTTTTATAATACAATTTATGAATTGCGTGATGTCTTCATAACTACTACACAAGTAACACCTTCCTGTAAATACCCATTATGGTATAAATCACCCTTAATTAAACTACTTCGTGAAAAGGCAAAATTTCATAAAAAAATGAAAATATACGGTAACAGATACGACAGAGAGGCATTTATTTCACTACGAGAAAGGGCTCAACTGATGGAAGAAGATATGTACAACAGTTACATTTCCAACATTGAAAACTGTATTAAACAAAACCCCCGCGCATTTTGGTCTTATATTAAAAGTAAAAATAACTCAAATTCGTATCCTTCTGTATTAGAATATGGTGATCGATCATCAGACAATGGCAATGAAATATGTAACTTCTTTGGGGAATACTTCCACTCTAATTTCCTAGCTGACTCCTTACCTTATACGCAGTCCTACACAAATTCTGCATTAGAGTGTGTCACATCCTCGGCTGATATCTGTGCCATTGAAATATTAGAGGAAAATGTTTTTAAATTATTAAAATCTTTAGATCTTTCCAAGTCGGCAGGACCCGACAATATACCTGCAATCTTTATAGTAAAATGTGCCAAGAGCCTTGTCCGTCCGCTTGCTTTACTATACAATCGCTCTCTTTCAGAAGGTCTTGTACCCAATATTTGGAAGAGTGCGTTTGTTACTCCGATACACAAGAAAGGTCCGAAGAACAAAGTAGAAAATTATAGACCAATATCAAAGTTGTGTTTATTTGCTAAAGTCTTGGAAAAAATAGTATACTCACAATTGTATCCCGCAATCAAGCACAGCCTCTCCGTTAATCAACATGGCTTTCTGAAGGGTAGGTCTACTACTTCTAACCTCTTAATTTCTGCAGAATTTGTGTCACAGCATATGTCTGAACCCTCACAAGTTGACATTGTTTTCACTGACTATTCAAAGTGTTTTGACCGAATAGATCATTTAATTTTACTAAAAAAACTTCAACAAATTGGTATCAGAGGAAATCTATATAGATGGTTTACATCCTATGTCCAGAACAGATGTCAAACTGTTGTGTTGGGTGGGTTCTCTTCATTGCCGATGAACATTCCATCTGGTGTCCCCCAAGGCTCATTATTAGGTCCATTGCTTTTTGCAATTTTTGTTAATGACATTTCTACTTGCTTTTTATACTCTAAAATTCTTTTATACGCTGATGATATGAAAATTCTGCACCAAATTAAGAATGTTGATGATATTCATCGTTTGCAGGATGATCTCAATAGATTCCAAAATTATTGTTCTGTTAATAAATTAGACCTAAACGTCTCTAAATGTTATATTTGTTCATTTACCCGAAAACCGATTCCTCTTATTTATGATTATTTTCTGTACAACTCTGCATTAACTAGAGTCGATGCAATCAAGGACTTAGGAGTTATTTTTGATAAAAAACTGTTATTCGCTGATCATATGGAAAAAATTATTAAAAAAGCATATCGTGCGCTGGGATTTGTTTTAAGAACGTCATCAGAATTTAAAAATATTAAAACATTCAAAATACTCTACTGCGCATATGTACGTAGTCATCTGGAATACGCTTCACAGGTGTGGAATCCTCGTTACGACACATACAACTCACGATTAGAAGCAATTCAAAAAAGATTTCTACGTTACCTACAGTATCGAGCCCAAATATTTTTACCAGATTACGACACGAGATGTCGTAAATTCCACTTTCTTCCTCTGTACAAAAGAAGAGAAATAGCCGATTTATCTTTCCTATTGAGCATTTGTAATGGCACCGTTGATTGTCCGGAACTTTTGGAAGAGATAAGAGTATGCGCGAGTAAAGTTGCATTGAGGAAACCCAACATTCTTTGTGTTCCTCTTGTAAAATCGAATTATAGGCAAAATTCATTCATGTTACGAGCTTCTAATTCATTCAATCATCTCGTTAAAGCAAATTTGGATATTGACCTGTTTAATACTTCGGTACCTAAACTCAAACGCTTACTCAGCGATAGGTATTTTAATAACTAAATTAATAACTTTGCTTTTTGCATCTGTACGTGTTACGTTAGTAATTTTTATTGTACTATTTTTGTATCCTAAATAATCGTTGTCTACTGTTTGTTTTTATATTTATTTCTTAAGATATCTGCGGTAACTTGTAATTGGCCTTAATATACCTGTAGCCTCTGGCTGCATGTATCTAGAAATGTATTACCTAATATTTATAACCTAGCTGTAAGTTATCCTAAAAATGTAAAAATAAAATAAAAATAAAATAAAATTTATTTTGCTTGCTTTTTCAATAAAATATCGTTTACTTCTCGGCAATATGTATAAAGAATATGAAAAATTACGGCTGCCGTTGCGCAGTTATGATACTTATATGAGAGCCAAATATAGTCGGCCGCAAATAAGTTGAGTAGTAGTAAGAGAATAAGAGAGTTGGTGGCTGTCAAAGATAAAATTATTTAATTAAAAATACTTGCGGCCAAATTTTGATAAACAACCTAGTGGATATATATCCTCTAGATTATAAATATGCGTAAAAGTTAGGTTTGCAGCATATCTGGACGAACGAAATGATTCTGCAGTGGGATCCTAACTGTAGAATAAACTAAAATGAATCTTTAAAATGTAACCCGATTTGAAAATTCCCTAGGTACCTTAAATATAATTTTTTAAGTATTTTTCTACCACTTATTCGGCGTGATTAAGGTGTATACTTGTGCCAAATTTCACCTCTCTAGTACCAACAGTTTAGGCGCTGAACCGCGGACGGACAGACAGACAGACAAAACTATAAGGGTTCCTTATTTACTACGGCACCCTAAAAAACCTATCCTAAAAGTTGGATCAAACTGATACATGATATTATGAACTGCTAGTGTTTCATATATTTAGTTCCTCTAAATGCCGTAATAGCTAAAGAACAAGTCCTTTATTCAGCTGAAATCATATACGAGCACAGCAAACTATTGTCAGTGTATCTTGTCCGGATTACGGACAGAACCCGCGGGAGCCGGATATCGTCGACTATTCCGTTGGGTATTTTAATTAATACACAACAAAGCGATCGCTCCGCGGGTGAAATGCTAATTGCCTGCTCACTGTAGCTTACAGCAACAATGAAACGCCATTATGCCTGTATTTGGGCTGGTGCTGCAAGGCAAGATATACTTTGCAGTAGCGATAGATAGCCGTGACGATGTTTCACAGTCATATGTTTGTCTGGACCCGATAAAAGTAGAACTGTATCAGTTTTATGTAGATTCTCAATAAAAAAGTGGGAAATGCTTTGTTGTATTTTGCTCGAGCTCCATAACTAGAGCTCTACCAGCGGTGAATTTTAAGCAAATCTTTTTTAATATGATAATATGATCGCATCAAGATCGGTCCAGCCGTTCCCGAGATAAGCGAGGACAAACAGATAGATAGACAGACGGACAGATAGACAGACAAAAATGGTGAAAAATGTTGTTTTGGTATACGTACCGTGTATACATACATATGCATTTTGTAAAAAGCGGTCATTTTTATATTACAAACAGACACTCCAATTTTATTTATTTGTATGTATGTATGTATAGATAGGTCTTCTAGGACTCTTTTGCTATGTCGGGTTACAAGCTACCTAGAGTGAATAGTCATTCACTCTTTACCACAATTGGCATTCAAATGTCATTTCAGATAGAATGAGCCATTGCACGTATTTTGTCAGCACTCTGTTTTCATCATTCACATCTTATGAGCTAGACTCGCTTGTTCACTGGAGACAATGCTTTAGGCTTTTAGTAAACGCTGATTAAATTCAACGACACAACGTCTGTCGAACGTCGGCTCTTTAGTACACGCCTCGTGCCAATAATGTACGCTAAATAATTAATGTACAGCTTAAATATGTTTAAAAGATATCTTCTCTGTTCAGAAATATCACTGTTTTGTTCAATTTATTTTTCAATGAGTCATTAGATATTCACTTCACCACAGTGGTTATCAAAGTGACAAATTTAATATTCACAGCAATATATAGGGGATGGTAAACCTAGGCCAGTCTTAATTAAATTCAAGGATGTTACAGTGAAAAATCGTGTCTGGTATGCCAAGACACATTTAAAGGGCACTGGGATTACTCAGTCTGAGTTTTTGACCAAGGCGAGACACGACACATTCTTGAAGGCGCGACAACGCTTTGGCGTCACAAAATGTTGGTCGAAGGATGGCTGGATCCATATTATTGGCTCCGATGGATCGCGACATCGCGTCGAGACCTTGGCCGAGCTGGATAAAGTCGCAGTCTCTTCGGATTCAGAGAAAACTGGAACATCCAAGGCACCGCCAGCGGACAAATCCATAGCCCAACGTTCCAAACGAGAAAAACTACGGAAGTGAAGCTTGTCTGCAACTTGTCTGCCTTTTATGATAACACTTATCATCTAGACTTTATGGTACCCACTTGTGTTTTTACATTTTCATATTTGTTTTTGTTAAAAATTTTGGGGTTATTTTGTAATATAGGACTTGTAAAATGTCTTTGTCAAATGTCAAATGACAATGACGACATGACAGTTGGTTGTACGTGTTGTCTATGGTTTATTTATTGGGTGTGTTTGGTCGAAGTTGTCTGTGATCGGTAAGTTATATCTATAAGTTCTTTTTCTTTTCTTTTTTATGTATTATTTATTCCGATAAATAACTTACTTTGTTTATTACAATATTAAAAGTCCACTGCGACCAAACATAATCAATGTTTTACTAGGATGAATGAGTTATTTGTATTATTTTATTATTAGCTGGTGGGTAAGTGGTTAAAAAAAAAAAAAAAACTTTTTTGTTGTACATTAGTATTTTAGTATAACTTTAAGTGTTGCATTTTTTATATATACATATATATATATTGCACTATACATTATTTTATATATTATTATATTTATTTATATATTATTTAATATTAATTGAATACCTACAAATCTATGTTGAACAATAGTGACAGCCAAAATGACAATTTTTATTCCCTGTCTTCTTCTGCGGGTACAAATAGTGGTAGTTTTGTAAGTCTCCCCTCTATCAATGAATTTCTCCACTCAAATTTCTCAGACACACTGAAAAACTTCAATGCCATCCACATTAACGCGCAAAGTATCCCTGCCCATTTCACTGATATGTCAACATCTTTTGATAACAAAAATGTTCATGCTGTTCTTGTTTCCGAGTCGTGGTTGAAGCCTAGTCTCCCTTCCGCGTATTATGATTTACCAGGTTTTCATTTAATTCGTAATGATCGCGTCGGTCGTGGAGGTGGTGGGGTTGCTATTTACATACGGAGTCATATACCTTTTTCGATACTCCACGTGTCACCACAAACTAATGATGGTGCTGAACACCTTTTTATAGAAGTGCTATTTGCGAACACTAAACTTCTTCTTGGTGTGTTTTACAGCCCCTCCCAAACTATCGATTATTTTTCTTCTCTCGAACAACTTTTTGAAGACCTGGTACCACAATACAATCATTCTATTGTTATGGGTGATTTTAACACCTGTCTGTTAAGAAATGACACACGGTCAAATCGACTCAAATCTTTAGTTAATTCTGCTAATATGCATATACTTCCTTCCTCAGCCACTCATTTCTTTCCCAATTCTGCTCCTTCGCTCCTAGATTTAATCTTCGTTTCTTCGCTTGAACATGTCGAAAAACATGGCCAATGTTCAGCAGATGCTTTCTCGTATCATGATTTAATATATGTGTCATATAAAATTCGTCCCCCTAAGGCTAAACCGAAAATTCTTATGCAGCGCAATTTTGGTGGCATGGACTTGAACCGGTTGCGAGATGATGCGTCTAAAATTGATTGGTCAGTTATTGATCAAGCGTGTAATATCGATGAGAAAGTCAACTTATTTAATTCCTTTCTCACACAGCTGTTCGATATACACGCACCAATGCGACCTGTCCGCGTCAAACATCTTCCTGCACCCTGGCTTACTGATAATATAAAGGCTTTAATAACTAAAAAAAACAATGCGAAATGTAGGTTTAAACGTAACCCGAGTGACACTAATCGTGAAAAATATATATCCGTACGAAACCGCTGCAATAAGGTGTGTAGGGATGCACAGCGACGCCATGTCTATAATTCTGTTTCTGACGAAGACCCTGCTAAGGTTTGGAGGTTCCTGAAGTCATTAGGAGTTGGCAAAAATCGACACACTTCCGAAGCTTTAACACAATTCCTGGATCTGAATTCACTTAATATGCATTTTTCGTTATTTTCTTCTATAGATGGTAACACTAAGACGAAAACTTTAATTTCCTTGAGCCAAATTGCTACTCCTGACTCTCCACTTTTCTTCATTGAGCAATTTACTGATCGTGATGTTGAGAGAAATATTGTTGCTATTGACTCTGATGCATTCGGTAGTGATATGATAAGCCGGAAAATGATCGTTCCTGTAGTAAAAATTGTGACTCCTATAATTACTTCTCTCCTAAATTTTTCTCTTGTAAGCAGCACCTTTCCCTCAGTTTGGAAAGATGCTTATATAATACCTGTTCCTAAAAAATGTAATCCCAAAACTTTCCAAGACTATCGTCCTATTTCTATCCTTCCCTTTCTATCTAAAGTCCTTGAACGTCTTATCCATCAACAACTAAGTTCTTTCCTTTCTAAATTCAACCTACTAAATCCTCTCCAATCGGGATTTCGTCCGGGTCATAGCACTACCACTGCCTTAGTTAAGGTCACCGAGGATATCCGGCATAGTATGGATGACAGGAAAGTGACTGTAATGGTTCTGTTAGATTTCAGTAATGCTTTCAACACTGTTGATTTCGATATCATGCTGGCAATCCTACGAACTCTCAACATATCTCCGACAGTTATTGCGTGGTTTCGTAGTTATTTGTTTGGACGCCGACAACGCATTCGATTAGACGATAAATTTTCCACCTGGAGTGATGTGTTAGCCGGCGTTCCGCAAGGTGGCGTGCTGTCTCCATTTCTCTTTTCCATTTTCATCAATTCTATTAGCCTCTCTTTAACTTCTCTCTACCACCTTTATGCAGACGACCTTCAAATTTATATGCAAACTAACTTACAAGATTTAACTGTAACAATAAAAACGATCAATGAAGATCTTGACAAAATTTATGTATGGAGTAAAGCCTATGGCTTGCAAGTCAATCCAATTAAAAGTAAAGCTATAATTTTTGGAAGCTCCCGGTTGATTCAACGCATTGATCTTACCACATTGTCACCTATTCTTTTAAACGGAACTCTTATAGACTTCAGCGTAACAGTTAAGAATCTAGGAGTTATTATGGACAGTTGTATGACTTGGGCTCCGCAAGTCAGCGAAATTAGTAGGAAGATGTTTGCCGCTGTTGGTTCGCTGCGAAGACTTAGGAATTTCTTGCCCACTGCCACTAAGATTATGCTTGCCAAATCCATCCTTTTCCCAATTCTAGACTATGCTGACATATCTTATCTTGATCTAACACAGGAGCAACTTGGCAAGCTTGAGCGTCTTCAAAATCTTTGTATACGGTTCATATTTGGTTTGCGTAAATATGACCATGTTTCAGAATGTCGTAAACAGCTCAATTGGCTACCAATTCATCTTCGCAGGAATACGCATATTCTTTCACTACTCTACTGCGTGCTATTTTACCCGCACTATCCCCAATACCTAAGAGACCGTTTCCAATATCTTTCTCAATCTAATTCCCTCTTTCTACGCTCTTCCAACAACCTTCGCCTTGCAATGCCTTCTCACTCTTCTTCTTTCTATGCCAAATCTTTCACTGTCGAAGCTGTTAATCTTTGGAACTCCTTACCTCTACATATCCGCCAAACTCAAACCTTGGCGTCTTTTAAAAAGCGTCTAAAGGACCATTACCTAACCTTGGATCCATAAATAGTCATGCGATATCTTTTCTTTATTCCTCAATTTGATATAGGTATTGTATTTATGTATGTATATATATGTTTTATCTTTGTATATTATTATGTATGTATGTATTGTATTTAGTATATGTAAGTACATATGTTTTAAATTATTGTATATGTGTAAGTATATATTTTAAATCTATTTATTAATAAAATTTTTGAATATTATTAGATACTATTAAAATGCCGTAGTTGTAAGAAATTGTTATATGTAATTTATTTTTAACTTTGCTCAGTATGTACACCCCTTCTTCTGTATTGTTCGTATCTCTTTCATACTAGGTTGTCTGGAAGAGATCGCTTTAAGCGATAAGACCGCCTATTGTGCTTTTATTTTATGAACTATTGATTTTTGTATTTTTTTGTTATAATCTGTACAATAAAGAGTATATAATAATAATAATAATAGTTTAACAGCTACTGCGGAAAACATTACACTAGCGTATTTTTGACATAGTTCAAGTTAATAGAATAAATACAATATTAACCCTTTAACCAGCGTATCTTGAATGGTTACCATAAACCATTATCATTTAACATTAATTGCAAAATAATGTGAAAGAGGACAAGCACGGCTCGTTAGATCTTTGGCGAAGAAGATTAAAGGATGCTTATCAACCAATATGTACTCGAAATGATTTACCTCCTCTTTTACATCATAAAATACACCTTAACATGCGTCTTTTGCTACAACAGCATCTATTGTTTCAAAGTATATTTCTCCGATACCAATATTTATTTATCTACTGCTATCTGTAATTTGTTTTCAGTAATCAGTATTTTGCTTGATTGTTGCTTTAACAATTTTGTTATTGCATAAGGCAGTTGATGCAACTCAGCCTCAATTTGTTATAGAAAATAAGAATTCACTGTCTTACTAACACTAGAAGCGCCGAAAATTACGACCTCCCTTAAACCGCCGCTGTGCCAAATTTGTCCCATTGTATTTATTGTTATATTTTTAGCAGATATCATGAAAGTTAAGATTAAAACTATTTATATTTTTCTTTACTTATTAACTATAACATGTTTATTTAAATCATATTTTACTCTACGCAACACAAACGTAAATTATTAATTATCACCCATAATTTTTTGTTGGTTTTTTAAAATAATATCAAGCTTACATAGTCATTTTTAGTATTCTAAATACTATATGAAATACCTACTGTAAAGTAGTCATTGCTATTTGAAGAACAAATATAGCACAAGTAATATTCTTTATTCGTACATTTATTGCATACAGTTTTTTTGCACTGATGGCACTTCACAGAAGACTAATTATTAGTGCATTTTGACTTTACCTCTAACACCTTGTACGTTTTTCTTGCGTTGCTGGTATGTATTTCGGTATATTTTCAGGTATGGTTGTTTTTCTATTAATCAGTGTTCCCAATACTTCTTCCAATTGTAATAAAAAGTCTCTACGTTTCATATTACTGCCGTTAATAATTTTATATAGAACTCATGCATTTATACCCACCCACCTAGTCTATCATATTATTAAACGTATAAACTGACCAACGTTTAGAACGTGCTTTTACTGTGTATTTGCGACTCATAGAATCCACAACATCAGTTTACTCCATATTTTGTGCTATTATAAACTAGGTTGACTGTTAGAGAATGTCTAGTGGCATTAAGTCGGCCTAATTTACTCGGTGCATTGAGGAATATATAAATCAACAAATAAAGCAACACTGTCTTACGCCTTTTCTTTGATCTAGTACTTATTGTGAAATCAGGATGCAGAGTACTGAGCTAGAAAATAACTAATTTTTTTTTTTAGATTTAGTCTGGTAAACAGTCAAGGATATGTCACATTTTAATTTATAGCGTACGTATATGTCATGTTTTAATTTATAGCGTACTGTAGGTATATTTCTTCTTTTGCCGTCTTCACGCCTCCGCAATTGCTTAGAGAGTAGGTAATCACAAATTAAACCATCGAATTATTGTTTTGAAATACTGACGGGACAAAAATGACCCAGCGGCGGTTCTAGGTAAATCATATTATTATTCCTAAAATATTTTATTTATATAACTGAGAGTACTTGTAATTGATAAATACAATAAATTATTAAAAGTCAAAAAGTTTCACGGGCCGTTTAAAGAAATAAAAAAAATCGAGACAGTCAAACTTGCAGGGAGGGGAACAAAGGAAGAGGGGACAAAATTGGGACAGCGGCGCTTCTAGTGCTAAATAATTAAAATCTACTTCAAAAATTACAGACACTATGAACTGTTTAACTGTGTTTAACCCCATTATCATCATTGTCTCAAATGTTCATTGCAATTAGAAAGCTTCGCCCAAAAATGCTCACAAGGAGCGTCTTTGGCTACCATCCATCGATTCGATCCAGGGATTGTCTGTGATTTTCACCAGTCAGTTCATACACGATATGAACTGACTGGCTGGCCGGTCCTGTTACATGTCCCTTTGTCTTTTGGCACGTGGTTGCCACTCGAGAAATTTATTGCCTCAATTGCCGTTAGGTTTTCGAGCTATGTGCCCTTACCCACTATAAATTGAGTTTCACTATTCAGTGGACTATGCCGGCTTCTTTGATATTCATTTGGACTTCATAAGTAAGCTCCAGATAATCTAGTCATAAATGAGATCTGACTTGATTGCCTTGATCTTGAGGCCAATCGTAAGCAAACTCAATGCAAGAGAGTATTTATCGAATTAATATGTCCTGTATGACACCTAATATTATAATTTAGAGGTGTTTTTTGGCTTGGTCAATTGAGAATTACATCTCTCTCATTATTCGTCGGTATTTTAACCCACACAGTCACTGCGGTTTGCCCGGGCGCCATATTTGCAACAGTTAAATTCTACGTGCCGGTTAACCGGAATTTACAGCCTGACATTACGTTGTTTTGTTTTAAAAAAACGAAAACTGTTATTGTGACTGCGTTATGTTGCGACTGTTGTTGTAAAATGCTGTAAGAATATCTCATGTTATGTGTATTAAAAGAAAAGCGTGAATTATGTAGGGCATAACAATATCAACGGCTCAGAATTTAAGTTTTGGTTGCGGGAGGGGATCACGAAGTATTATTATTATAAGTTACACTCCAACATTTTAATGGACTTTACGTCAGCTTTTTTATGTTACAAGGGTGGCAAGCAAGCATGCAAGTTCACGTTGATAACTGCAGCCTATAGACACCCACAGAAAGACCAGAGGTCAAAATGCAGTTGCTGCATTTTGACCTCTGAGACCTTAGATATTGTGTCTCTGTGATAGTTAATACGGGGCTATACATTACCATCTAACCGGAACACGATAGTGCTGAACACTACCATTTAGCGGTAGATAAATTAGGTAATGCGGTGGTGCCTACACCCTCGAGCTCCTACACTGGAACTCCACCACCAGCTTATTTTAAACCGACTTTTTTATTAGTAACAATGTATCCATTTGTATTTTTGCAAAGAACTTAAAGATCATTTTTGTATCTTAGGGTGAATGTCACGTCAATTCTTAGAAGCGTCAAGTACTCTCAACTCTCTCTTACTCAACTCTGCCTCTTCCGCATTCTTCATTCTGCGGCATAATTTCAACTTCTACCTAAGCAAGTATATATACCCTATCCATCCGGGAAAAAAACACGTCAATACAAGTTTGAAATTCGAGCCGGGAAACGTGTGAAATATTTATTTTTCATGGTCCCAATCATGAATCAATTCCCGGTATTAAATATGCTGGATCAATAAATCAATGGAATTGAATCAATGGCGGTCCATGAATCCCTTATTAAAATACATTTGTGTTCAAAATATAAATAGCTTTACATTTGACTATCACGCTTTAACAACTGCACTATTTACCATCAACGAGGATGTCAAGCTTGCAACTTATATAAGTAAAAGAACTCATTAATCCTTTCACAGGCAAGCTTCACGTACGATTTCTATTTCACTTTTAACTTACCTAAGCGTCTAATATATTTCATATTAGAAGCTGCCTAACTCGGATGCAGTTCTGGACTGTTCATAAACAAGATGACGGTGAGCTCGTTTTCAATTTTAACGGGTGCCTACACATTTTGCTAAATATTATTTTCTGCTCAGTGAGCATTTTTATTCAGTGCTACAAAGGCAGTGGATGTATCGTGTTATTAAAATTGGGAACATAATCAATTTCACAGTTGGGAATGAGCCATGTATTGAGCTTTTGCAGGGTTTCGATGATTTTAATTAAAAATCATAAACATATCATAAAACATTTTTTTTTACGATTTATTATCTAACGCTAGCCCGCCCTCAATCACAAGGTCATTAACGAATTTAATCGGTGCTATGAAATGTAATTCCTGTCTTAGAATCTATTAATAACAATAATAGCATTTCATCCGAAAAGTTTCTCAACGGTACCCTCACAAGCTTGAAGTGTTCCCTACGAATGTGATTTGATTAATTTTATTACCTAAGATCCTTTTATTTTATTATAAGTACAAATTCGGTTCCGAGACGTGGTCTCTCACTGTGGGTCTCGTACGAAAGCTCCAAGTCACTCAACGGTCAATGGAGAGGGCTATGCTCGGCGTTTCCCTACTGGATCGAATCAGAAATGAAGAAATCCGCAGGCGAACGAAAGTCGCTGACATAGCCAAGCAGATCTCCAAGCTGAAGTGGCAATGGGCAGGGCGCATAGCTCGAAGAACCGATAGCCGCTGGGGCAGAAAGGTTCTCGAGTGGAGACCACGTACCGGCAAGCGCAGCGTAGGGCGTCCACCTGCAAGATGGACCGACGACCTAGTCAAGGCTGCAGGTACCCGCTGGATGCACGTCGCTTCCGATCGGTCGGCATGGAGGTCATTGGGGGAGGCCTATGTTCAGCAGTGGACGTCCTATGGCTGATATGATGATGACAAATTCACACATCCTTATGCCTTCGATTTTTTTTACGCGTTTTACATATCTGAAATTTTGATCTATTTTTAACCTTTTGGTTACACTTCCTACTCAAAGATACTCAATATTTCTCTCAGACTAGCTTCACGTACGATTTCTATTTTACTTCAGCATCTAATATAATTCCTATCAGATGCCGCCTAGCTCGAATGCAATAGTGGATTGTTCACTTGACAAACAAGCCGATAGCGAGCACGTTCTCAATTGAAACGGTGTAAATACTAAATATTAATATTCTGTTCGAAACTATCGAAAAAAAAATAAATGAAAAGTTTTTATTTTATGCAGGTAAATGTTTCGCGTAATTAAAATTGGACATATAAACATTTTCCCTGTTGGGAATATGCCATGAGTCACGTTTGGGGTCAGATGTTTTTAATTAAAAGTGATAAAATGTCATACGTCTCTTCATGCCTGCATTTCCCGTAGGTGCAGGCAAAGGTAAATGCAGCTGTTCAGGTAAACATGCTTAAACCAGCGAGTCACCATTTACGTTTTGTTCCGTGTAATTAATTAAAAATCTGTATTAGACTGTAAATTGCGTTAAATCCCTACTAATAATATAAATGCAAAAGTAACTCTGTCTGTCTGTCTGTTTGTAACCTTTTCACGGCCAAACGACTGAACCGATTTTAATGAAATTTGGTACAGAGATAGAACTGACTTTGAAAAAGAACATAGGCTACGTAGTTATTTATAAAACGATATCCACGCGGGCGAAGCCGCGAACAACAGCTAGTAAATAATAAACGGAAACATATACTACGAATTTTGAGACATGATTAAGGGAAACAATAAAAAATCATTAATATTTTTTGTAGAAATTAAACTTGCGGATTTTCCCGCGTATACAACACTCCAGCTACCGAAACGTCGGGTGTAAGAAGTTTGGGAGTGTTGTATACGCGAGAAAATCCGCAAGTTTAATTTCTACAATGTATGAAGCTCGCGAAAACCTACGAAAACGTCATTAATATTTACTTTTTAATTTTTAGTAGATACTAGCTGTTTCCGCGGCTCCGCGCACGTTTATGTCGCTTTTCGTGTAACCTGTGGAAACGATAATTAGCCAGACCTGTAATATACTTATAGTAGTGCTTGAAGTAGGTAAATTTTCAATTGACCATAACTTCTTTTTCCCTTAACCTATTTTGACAAAACAAGCAGCTTTGATAACGCTTCTAGTTATAAGTGATCTACCTTCAAACGCGTTCAAATCCGTTGAGTAGTTTTCCAATTTTTTTTTTTTAGTAAGTTTTTTTTTTGATTTAGTAAGTTTTTTGGAAAAATATTTTATGTACAGACACTCGATTTTGACTTTCTTATTATATATTATTGATATAAAGTGTTTCGTGTAGAAAAAACCCTTGTCCACACTGTTTACAGTACATCTGGGCTCCATATTCTATAAGCTACAAGATGAGATGCCCATCCGCATTAGCTTTCAAAGGGCGATGCGGACCTCAAGAAGAATCGAAAATGGAAACGCGGCATATTGGTTACGCTACGTGTTCCACTCCCCTTTGATCTCGTCAGTAATACATCGCGGCTAATATTGAATACGTGAGCTTAATACGTGGTTATCATCAAGCATTATTGCGTGATGGTTCAAACTAACAAAAATTTATAGGTTACCAGTTTTTTACAGGGGGTAAAACTGCATAGACAGAGCTCGTGTTCGTAGGCACCACAATATTTGTACCCGTTAATTTTACCGAAAAACGTTTCAAAACTCTTCATTACAAAACCAACGTTTTGCAACGAACTCGTTTTATATATCATCTTTTCACAACTTTATCACTACATAAATGATTCACTCGGCAAACAGATTATTACAAAACCATTCATTTCATAACTCTCTTCATTTTATGTCTTTCCTTCACATTTATTTCATTGCCTTATGGTGGCAGTAGCGACATCTATTGCAAACAATGCTAGTTTGCTAGTTAGGCAATCGTAAATAAGTCGCTTTTATATAAAAGGGACTTCTACACGCTATAGGCTACATTATTCAACGTTACTTAATTGCTACATCATTTAACTGCCTCAGTAGCCTAGCGGTAGCAGGCCACTGCGAGTACTACTACGCTGGGGTCCTGAGTTCGATTCCCGGGTCGTTGATGAACAGAGATAATGGTGTAATTTTTTTTATCTGTGTGAATCTTTCCATTTTCTGGAAGTTTCCTAGTACCTCGGTGTTTGGTAGTCCGGAGATGTCAACAAGCTCGCCTGTTATATGGGCCAAAATATAACCGGCGAATCGTGGGTGTTTGTATGTATGCTTAAATCCATACATTTACATCTGCCTACCCCTTCGGGAAGTATAGGCGTGAACTTACGTCACATTATTCACATACCATCAATAGGTTGTGCGCTTCTTGGTCACTGCATGGCATAAACAATCTCTCCTTGACTTATGGATTGAGGCCAGAGCCTCAAACTAAAGGGCTCTCTACCCTTTTCGTGTACTTTCCAGAGGGGGAAGTTTTTTTTTTTTTTGTATGTTATGGAAGTGGCAAACAAGCATGCAGTTCATATTGATGTAAAGTGATGACTGCAGCCTATAGACACCCACACAAAGACCAAGGTCAAAATGTAGGTGCGTTACCACTCTTGAGGCCTAACGTGATATGCCTCTGTGCCGGTAATTACAGGGTCGTACATTACCACCTGACCGGAACACGATAGTGCTGAACACTACCATTTAGCGGCAAGTATAAAAGGTAATGCGGTGGTGCCTACGCCCGCGAGCTCCGTCACTGAAACTCTACCACCAGTAAAAGAAGTAAGCTGTAACCATTGAAATAAAACTATTTTTACGGATTTATCTCGCGTATATTAAACTAAAATGATTTTTAAAATCAACCCGACGTTTCGGTCGACTGAGGTGACATTTGTCTGACAGAAGTTTGAAAAAATTATATGTAGCTACCTCCATCGATTTCGTAAACGCCTTGCGTAGCGTTCAGGATTAACACAATAATTACTTATGGTATCTTGAGGTCTTGCAGACTGCTGCGGCTGGGATTTAATCTTGCTAAGTATGGGATCCCATGATGTTGATAATCGCCATCCATCTTCTCTATTGAAATTTGGGTGTTTTTTAATTTCAATAGCCTCGCGTACCATTCGTGGAATGGGTTTGTGTTCTCTAGCGAGTATTTGAATTTTATCAAACCGGATGTAATGGTTCGGCTTATCCGCTATGTGTTCACAGACTGCAGACCTCCCTGTTCTTCGGTTTTTGACATCAGCAATGTGCTCTTTAACGCGGGTGGATACAGCTCTCTTCGTTTGACCAATATATGAGAGTCCACAATCACAATCTAATTTATGGAACTTCTGTCAGACAAATGTCACCTCAGTCTGCCCGGGACCACGGAAGCTGAAAAGCGACCGAAACGTCGGGTTGATTTTAAAAATCATTTTAGTTTAATATACGCGAGATAAATCCGTAAATATAGTTTTATTTCAATGAGTGTAGCTCGCGAAAACCTAAGAACATATCAAGCTGTAACCAGTTTCACTACTACACTAAGATACGAGACACATCGTACAATTTTTTTCTAACATGCGCAAGCAAAAGCATTTCCGTTCCATGAGATTATTTCTTTTAATACAGTTCTCATATCTAAAACTGGCTTCGTTAGGAACATAAAAAGAGGCATTACTGCCCAACCTTTACGTCGAAAGATAATCAGGGTAAGCCGCAAAAAACTTATTATATAATGTAACGAAAGGAGCTCGCAGAAGCTCAGTCTTTTTAAGACCATTATCTGTACGGTGTATCAAATATTAGATGTAAATGACCCCTACTAGCAATATCTCGATTGTAACTCGCTAAAATGGAAGTGTAGAACAGTTTACTCATGCTAGGTCTCCAGGAATAGAGCTCGCAGGCGTAGGCATCGTGCCGCCAAATGGTAGTGTTCACTATCTTGTTGCAGTCAGGTGGTACCTACCTACTTATTTTTATTTCATTTTTTTTCTTTTTCTCAAATGACAGCTGACAGATATGACAGAATGCCACAGAATACACAGACCATATATTATATACTTGAGAGTCTTGCAACAGACCAATACAATTTTTAATTTAGTTTTCCTCAGTTGATTACAGGTAGACGTAGTGAGTAGTGAAAGAAGTTTATGATGTGTGATCATGAACTTCTTTCACTCATTTATCTTTGTGCTGTAGTAGATATAAGTACCTTTTATTTTTGCTATGCCGTAACGGGCAGCTAGGAGTTCGCAATGTCACGAATTATTGACGGCCCTATCAGAATAACAGCGCTGTATGTAGTCCATGCTACAGCGTCTTGCTGAGCCATTTTTTTGGCTTTTTTAAGTGTGAGCCAAAAAAATATTTCTTTCTTTCTTTTTTTTTATTGCACGGCCATGAAATTTCCGGCACAGGGGCATAATAAATACCTTAGGCCTCACAAGTGGCATTGCATCTACATTGACATCTCTGGTTTCATGTAGACGTTTATAGGTTACTTACCATGAATGTAAACTGTATTTATTTATTTATTCTTTATTGTTACAAAATACTTGACAAATGATGTAACAAATGGCGGACTTAATGCTAAAAGCATTATCTACCAGTCAACCATTGGTAGTATAGAAAAAATAGTAGGCGGTGTAACGAATAAAGATATTATATAATAGATAAATCTGATCTAATAATAGAATATTACATACAATCTAATGTTTTACTCAAATACAATATTATACTTTAAGATAAATACTATATACCATATTATATATATATACTATATTTATACAATAATATATATTATTAAACAAATATAGATATTATATATACACATACGAATCTAATGACTATGAGAAGCATGTGACGCATAATGAGCCTTGACCCCTTTTTTAAAGGCGATTTTTGTGGTGAGTCTTCGTATTTCCTCCGGGAGAGCATTCCACAGACGTGTAGCTTGAAGTAGGAAAGAGCTGGATACAAAGCCGGTACGGTGAAAAGGTATAGAAAGGACATTAGAATTTTTAGAACGTAATTGTAAGGAGTAAGAGTCTGAGAGATACTGAAATTTGGATTTTAAATATGAAGGAATAGTTGGGTCAGAAAGAATAATAAATAAAATACGCTTACACTCACAGCCCCACAGTAGGTATAAACCTGTGTCGTGGGTGCCGTTGTACACATTCAACACATACACAAACATCCAGACCCGAAACAAATATCTGTAGGCCATACAAATCTTTGTTCTGGAGCGGGGATCGAACCCGCGACCCTTCGAATCAAACGGTGGTTTCGCACCGCTGGACTAACCGGGTCGTCTGAATGAATATAATTGAGTAAGAAGTCTAGTTTGTCTTCGCTGTCGAATGGGCAGCCAATTCAGTTTCGATCGGTAATACGATACGTGATCAAATTTGCGAAGACAAAAGATAAAACGAATTGTATTATTAATAAGTCTATCCAGCTTATCAAGAAAAAATTCTTTCAAATCCACATAACACACATCAGCATAATCAATAATGGGGAGAATGAGGGCCTGAACAAGACGAATCTTGATTTCAATGGGCAGAAAGTTTCTGAGTCGGTTATGTATGCTTGTTTGCCACTTGAAGACAAAAATAAACTACGCTCTTTTTCACCCATCGTGGTCTTGTCGAAACAAGTATTTTTTTAAAGTTTTTCCAACAAGCGAACAGTTCACATCAATGATAAAAAAATTCTGTAGCCCATAAACATCTTTATAAAAAACAAACATTTGAATGCAAATGTGTTGCAAATCCTTAAGCCTAAAGTGATATCATCTTTGATATAATATTTTAATTTCATGATACATTATTATAAGTTAGTTAAAAAGTTATTTTTTTTTCAATTCAATTCCCACGTTACCGTAACACGATAGCGCGGACTAATTAAACTATTTTACTGATGGTAGAGCTCCAGTGACGGAGCTCGCAAGCGTAGGCTACTAGCACATCTCATCTACTTGCCGCTAAATGGTAGTATTCGCAAAATATATCAAAGAACCTTCGCGAAGCCTCACAACGGTAGTACTAGCAATGACATCAAACAACTCACTTATAATAATGGCAACCCATTATTCTCCCCATTGCTGGGCACGAGTCTCTCCCCTTTTTGGGGGGAGGCCTGGAGCTTACTCCACCACGCTGCTCCAATGCGGATTGGTGGAGGTAGGTGGGTTAGTGGCCAACCCACTGTCGGATGTTTTCAAACCGCCCATAAGGCCTCCGACAAGGTTTAACGACTGCTATCCATCGATAGCAACCGGGACCGACGGCTTAACGTGCCCTCCGAAGCACGGAAACGCGCATTTAATTTGCCACTAGCGGTCACCCATCACACTACCCGACCGCGCCCGTAGTGCTTAACCGAGCAGATCGCTTACGATCTACACCAGCCGCTGGGCCATGCGCGCTTCTACAACTCACTTACTGTTAGGTTATCCAGTAGTATGGGACTCGTAAAAGAGGCTTTTGCATTGGTTTTGTATTTTCGTGTTGCTTACGCACATTACCTCATTACCCTGTAAATACTAAGATCCTTGATATATTTACTTTTACTGCGTAAGTACAAAGGTGCCAGTGAATTAGCGACAATCCTTATTAATACCACAGTCTAGTAATAATTTTGACTGTGGTATTATTATGTGTCATCAAAGAGTGAATGTAATAAATACATTACAATAAATTATTGTCAATTGAACTGTCAAAATACACAGTGCAGTTTTTTTTTCAGTTTCTCTATTCATCTTCATCATATATACAACGTGTAATAGGATTGAATGTATAACCCGAAACTAGCTAGTTCAGAATCGATAACCGAATCGATTTCAGACATTTTTGATCATATTTTTTTTTTTATGTAATGGGCTTGGCAAACAAGCATGCAGTTCACATTGATGTTAAGTGATGACTGCAGCCTATAGACACCCACATGAAGACCAAGGTCAAAATGCAGATGCGTTACCACTCCTGAGGCCTAAGGTGTTAAGCCTCTGTGCCGGAAATTACAGGGCCGTACATTACCACCTGACCGGAACACGATAGTGCTGAACACTACCATTTAGCGGCAAGTATATTAGGTAATGCGGTGGTGCCTATGCCTGCGAGCGCCGTCACTGAAGCTCTACCACCAGTAAAAATAAAAATAAAAAATTTGTCCCAAAGTTAATTAAAATCAAGGTGATTATGGTCACCCATGTGGTGAACAGTCAATGCAAACGAAAATGAGACTAATGTCTATCCAAAATAATATGCTAGTCTCAAGTTTATTAGAACTCGTTGAGACGTCCTTTTTAAGTAAATAATAATTAAAAAATTAAATTGTGGACATTAAAAATTAATCTTATTACTAGCGGGTGTAAAATAAAGGTACGCAAGTTACGCTACATCACTTTTTTCGGTTTATGTTTTATGTGTGGCTGTAGGTAGCGGTAGGGTAAGTATGCATAGGGTGTGCATACTGTTCGTTCAAATTGAGGACAACTTATTTCATATATAATAAATATAACTACGTTAAAAAAAATCGACTTCAAAACTGAAAAGTAAAAAATAATAAAGATTTAATTGTAATTATATACTACCAATTATTTATATGTGCTATTTACTAATATGCTTGAAGTCCGTGCCAAGCCTTAAACAAACAATTATATTTTAATCATTTAAATATGAATACGACCAAATTAATACACTGAATAAACGTAACCGGCGAATCGTGGGTGTTTGCATGTACGCTTGAATTCATGCATTTACCTCTGCCTACCCCTTCGGGGATTACAGGCGTGAAGTTACGTTTTAATACAATGAAATGCCTACTTTAGTGATTTTGGCTTGGCACCGACTTCAAACCTATTAGTAAATAGCACATGTAAATAATAGGTAATATATAATTACAATTAAATCTTTATTATTTTTTACTTTTCAGTTTTGAAGTCGGTTTTTCTTAACGTAGTTATATTTATTTAATATTTTTTAGTTTATTGCTGCATTGTCAATTAGATTAATGTTCACATCTGTTAATTTTTTTACAAATTTAACAGATGTGAACATTAATCTAATCTGACTTTCTTTTAGCTTCGTGACAATTAGATACCTAATTTAAATTGTTTAGGTGTGTCGATACAAAATTATTACACGACTATATGAAATCAATGAAAAAATGTATCCACGAAGGAGTAAATAAGCTGTGTTGTGTCGTCGATGAGTAAATGTGTCCTTGTCACTTGTTGTCATCTTATTGTCATGCGCATTAGGACTATATAGGACGTCAGTGGATTCAACGCACTGTATGACAACTCGCCGTCTATTCTTATTCCTTTAGTCTGAGGCGAAAGTAAGTAAAAAAATGCTCATAAAATAAAAACGAATGGGCCTATCTGAATCAAATTCTTACGGGACCAATTCGAAACTATTCTGCATCAAACAAAAAGAATTAAGTAAATCGGTCCTGAAATCTCGGCGAAAATCACGTATATACATAAAAAAATATATACCGGCCGAATTGAGAACCTTCTCGTTTTTTGAACTCGGTTAAAAAATATTAAATACATAAACCTGTAATTTCAGCTCATATATTATGATTATACCTCGATTCTCTAATCGAGGTGTTATATAGTGCGCATTATTCCCATTACATATTGTATATAACCCCGGTATAACTTGGGTTTCGCAACATGAAACTCGAATACGAGGTTGCTTATTGGCTATTTTAAATTGCTTAAGAGTTTCATGGGCTGTCTACCATCTCCCTAATGAGACCCTCGGTGATACCTATTCATAAATTAGCTAGGTACAAAGTTCTCATTAATATGAATGACAAAGCTTAAACTTTAACAGAATCAGTAGCATAATAAATTATTACATAAAAATAATAACTTAAATTGTCTTACTTTTATCACATGCATCTGCGCAAACGAGAGCCCGCGCGACCAACAGTTTTATAAGGCACGCCCACTATTACACCGTACGTGTTTATATAATTACATCTAACCACTGCCGCAATCGTGAATTATCTATAGATCTGTTGGAAATACTCCGTGGAACTGAATATTATCGTTTAATAGTAGAAAAATTATGTACCACATAACAAAATCTTTCTTAACTCAAATATTCTATTTCAAATTGGTCTACAAGGAAAATTTTGCATTGCAGTTTACAAGCAACCTATAGTGAATGACTTTCAAAAATTATTATTATTATTCAATAGGATAATCAAATGAAAATTTTCAAATTCGACATAAAAATAATCATTCACTTAGCAGAGTTCCAAGTGCAGGCACAGCTGAGACGAAATCCGCTATCGAACAAACTCAGAGTGGTGCTCTTTTAGTCAAAATCATTAGATCTAATACAAATAGGAATAAAAGTAGAATACAGGTAATTTGAACGTCAATGGCATATGCATATATTATTATAAATACACACATGCAAATACTCATCAACAGCATAATATTGTGATAGAAAATAACACAAGCAATCCACAACAGACCTGTCCCTACAATCACAAGATTTAAACACTCTACTACAACTACGTCCTTGAATATCAATGGACATCTATCATTGGAAGTAAAATCTTAAATTAGATCAACATCCTGGGGACCTGGAAAGTTATATAAACGATCGTCAAATATGACTACATCGTCGACAGCAGTTGATGTATTTTTGAACGTTAATACCTACCTACCTCCCAACAGCAATGGTATTACAATTTTCTTTAGGCTGTGGTATTCATATTTTTGCATTGGCAAATTATTTTATATATTATTTTTCCTCTTATACAATATTAAATTATATCATTATAAAAAAATATAAATATAATAAATTTCTAATTAACCATTAGCAGTTTTTAAATTAAAAAAAAAGTTACCTTGTATTTGCGGCCTTCAAACATATAATGCAGTAGTAGGTATATAACAAGGACGTTCTCCATTTTGTTTATATCTTTGTTTATTTTTCTTTCACTGTGCACCGCCCTTTCCATATGAATATCATTAACTGCCATAGCGTTCCTCTGTAAATTATATAATAAGGATATATGTATAGGTACATAGTGATCATAAGGAGAATTGTTCTCATAAATAATTCATACAAGATGAGTCCACAAACCTTTGTAACGTTGTATACACGTACTACGCCGTATCACTTGTATGGATTGGTACCATGAGTGAAGTATTAAATACTTAATATGCCCACAAATATCGGACGTAAGTTACCTTAACGCGGTTTCACGTACGCGACACCGGCGCATCGGCATCGCAATAAGGCCTGCTGCGCTCGGCCGGTCGTTATCGCGCTGTGGTGTCTGAGGTGGGGATGACGCACCACTCCCGGTGACTCCCGGCTCCCGGCGATCGACGCGCCACCGCACAATTGCGTTATAATTCTTTGATTCCATATCTCTCGTCAGCACGGGATCCAATTTGAACCCCGGACCTTTGTCAGGCTTGCGCGGGGACATGGGAGGTCCAACACGTAGAGGCCCTTTCGAGAATTTTGATCTACTTTGTAATGGGTTATATTCGGCGGGACCTCTCTCTGGCTGCATCAATAGTTAATACAGACACAGACAGATCCCGCAGAATATAATGGGACTATTGTAATGATAAGTGATTCGCCAAACTTTGGGCTATGTGGGTGAACTGGGGCGACTAGCTGGCTGGGCCTATGGAGTGAGATCCGGCACCTGCCTATATTCAACATCTCACATTATCGTGATTCCATATCTCTCTCGTCAGCACGGGGTCCAATTTGAACCCCGGACCTTTGTCAGGCTTGCGCGGGGACATGGGGGGTCCAACACGTAGAGGCCCTTTCGAGATTTTTGATCTACTTTGTAATGGGTTATATTCGGCGGGACCTCTCTCTGACTGCATCAATAGTTAATACAGACACAGACAGACCCCGCAGAATATAATGGGACTATTGTAATGAAAAGTGATTTGCCAAACTTTGGGCTATGTGGGTGAACTGGGGGGACTAGCTGGCTGGGCCTATGGAGTGAGATCCGGCACCTGCCTATATTCAACATCTCACATTATCGAATCCTACTTTAGGCAGGTGGTGACTCGCCTCTCCTTGGTGGGCCCCCCAAACAGCCAACCCGATGGTCGACAGGGGGCAACACTGTTGAGAGAGGCTGGGGGTGTCGAGAGGTGTGGCCCCGGTTTCACCATCACGAGCGAGTAATCTCAAGCTCGGAGCGGGCTTCCCCGCTATTATGCCTTTAGACACTTCCACCCCCGAGTGTATGGTTCTTTCAGAAATTTAGACAACAGCCTATTATCTAAATTTCTGCAAATGCCATACCTCTAGCGCCCCACTCTGACCGGCCAATGAAGGCAAGCCAGAGGTGAGAGACCTGATGCTCTGTCCGGCCGTACCTCTGTGTGGCGGACGAGGCGGAGCCCAGTTCTCTCGGAGGAACTCGAGATGATGGTAGGGGGTGGTGTCGCTACTCACCAACAGCTCGCCACAAGCTGCTCTGCCCCCTGATTCCATATTATTATTATGATATTTAATAAGATGTTTTTATCTACTTATATTTTATTTACTTTGGTATTCATCTATTTATTATTGTTTGTACCTACTAGTATGTATAACATTTATCGTTTTATTAAGTATGTTATTTTAATGGCTTATTATCTGTTTTATATCCGTATGTATGTACCTTGTATAAGTATTAGTACAATTATCCTTTATTATAAATTTGACATCCGTGGTTAACTCACTAAGGGTCCTGTTGAAAACCAGCATCAGGTACCTTTTATATGAAGGTACCTGACATTTGCTGAACAGGACACCTTTTTGGCAGCCGTGAGACACATATTACGTGTATAGGTATGTATTAATTTTTAGAAAATGTGTTGTCTTTTCTCTGTTACCTGTTACGTTTTATGTCTGTTTTATGTGTCTCGTTGTGTGTCAAATAAATGTTTCTTATCTTATCTTATCTAATTCCAGGAGAAACCTAATGAAAGTTTCCCCTAAGTCCGTCTAAAAGTCTTATTTCATATTCGCTTCACTAACCGAAAACTTTGTAATTTTGTGTCGAATGTAAATCAATCCTTTACAGATTTATATTTTAATCCTTAACATCACTTTTATGAGTTGTTTACGAACAATGAACAAACCGTTTCTCAGTAATAAACTTTTTTATATACACTTTATCTGAAAGCCCAACAAACCGTCGCGTCAAAACAAACAGTATTTTTCACGTCTTAAATAATGGTTATGGGAAATTAAGGATGGGTTATAGTGGATGATAAGGGTTTTATGACGAAGTTGGAGTAATTTCAATTTGTGCAATTTTATGTGCCATTTAAACATGGCTAGTCTATTTTTGCTTATGAATGCATCACACTAAGGTTCGGTTGCATCATTTTTTTATATCATGGAAGTGGAAAACAAGCATCCAGTCCACATTGATGTTAAGTGATGACTGCAGCCTATAGACACCCCACAAAGACTAAGGTCAAAGTACAGATGCGTTACCACTACTGAGGCCTAAGATGTTATGCCTCTGTAACGGAAATTACAGGGCCGTACATTACCACCTGACCGAAACACGATAGTGCTGAACACTACCATTTAGCGGCAAGTAAAACGAGAGCCCGCCAAAATATTGGTTTTTAGTCAAATTTAATAATACTAGTATCAGTTACATTTTCTTTACTTTAACTATGAAATGCAGCGTATTTTTGTCATAGTTATAGTCGTTACACACGTCCAGATTTGGTACGGAGCGGACAGCGGATTTGGTAAGCTCCGAACCAAATCTGGCCGTGTGTAGCGACAGCGGATTTGGTTCGATGCGGTCCGCTCGCGCGGGTTTGGTCGGCGGAGTCGGTCCGCCGGTTGTGTGTGGTCGTACCTACTATTAAAGTTATCAGTTTTGACAGATTTCCTATCTGCCAGTGAAGAAATCTGTCAATTGAGTTTAAAATTAACCAACGAAGCTCTTCCAGTTAAAGTTAGCAGTTGAAGTTATGATATCACATAATTATTTATTTGCAAAAGGTGCAAATATTTTTTATACTCAATTTGTTAAGGTACCGAACCTTAACAAATTAGTTATAGTAAAATGATTAAATCCAGCCTAAATATAATGGAAAAAATCAATAAAACATGCTATTAAAACTTTTAAAATTACAGACACTAAGATAAGGTATCTAAGCTCAAACCCACCGAACACTTTTATGAGGTTGGTGCCAGCCAAGCGTATAACAAGCTATCAAGTAAAAGTTGGCGATCATCAACCTCGATAAATTGGAAAGTGCAATTTTGTGATAAAACAGTAAGTATTTATTACACGTTTACTATTTCGTAGTATACGAAGACGTAAAAAAAACGTAATTTCACGTCTGTTATCCCCGAAGCGGTAGGCGGAGGTAAATGCAAACATACAATTTTTATTCTATGCCATGACAAGTGTTGTAAGTAATAAATCAACGTTTTACACGCGGGCAAAAACAAGATTCACGAAATGCAGTTGCTAATTATTTTCCGATTTTTCAGTTCATCGTATCAGCCCTAAGACGTCCACTGCTGAACATAGGCCTCCTCCAATGACCTCCATGCCGATCGGAAGCGACGTGCATCCAGCGGGTATCTGCAGCTTAGACTAGCTCGTCGGTCCATCTTGCAGATGGACGTCCCACGCTGCGCTTTTTTTTATGTCATTAGGTTGACAACAAGCAGACGGGCCGGGCCACCTGATGGAAAGTGATCACCGTCGCCTATGAACATTTGCAACACCAGGGAAGTTGCCAACGCGCTGCCAGCCCTGAAGGACTCTTTTGATGCCATTTTTCAAGAACCCCATATTGTAGCACCGAAGTAACACCTCAGAGGGAAGTTCATTCCATAATTTAGACGTTCTGGGCAGGAATGAACGTGAGAACCGCACCGTTTAGCACTGCCAGGTGTCCAGTCGGTGAGGGTGGAACTTCTCTCTTCGGCGGGTAGTACGATACGTGGTCTCCACTCGAGAATTCTTCTGCCCCAGCGGCTATCGGTATTCCGAGCTATGTGGCATGACCCTATCCTTCCCTTATCTTTCAGTTACTATGTTATTATAACTAGCAAGCAAATGTGTGTAAATGAATGATTATGACGAAGATTCTTTGATGAGTGAATCTGTTTTATACCTAAAAGCTTACCCTAGCAGCCACTCGTTACATACAAAACTGTATCAAGGGAGCAGTTGTACACACACACTAAGCCTGGGTTGCACCACCATATTTGTTAAAGTTATTGTAACATTTCACATCCTTTTTTTTTTTTTTTGACGCGGTGAAACCCTTATGGGTCCAGTGTGAGACTCGTACTCACTAAAACTCCGCGGTGTTCCGACTCGTCTGCCATTAGTGGCGGGGTCACGGGAACGCTTACGCACACATCCGCGGCCCGACGGCGGCAGCTCGTCTCCGAGCCCTCCGCAGGTTGAGCTCTTTGGATCCAACCGACATTAGTGGCGTGCGGAACACGTGCACGCCAACCCAGCTTGGGACCTATTTCCATTTGGGCGACGGACATCCCCTAGTCCGACACTCAAAGGTCCCTGCCCCGACCACTCACAACGCCAGGCGTCCCAAGACGCCCGGGTGGAGGAGTCCAGGGGCACACAGTCCGGCCCCGGGTGAGCGGGAGTGACAGAGATGAACTGACCTTCAATCGCCCCCCCGCGGCCCCACCACGTCCCTATCAAGCGGCGGGACCACCGCTAGGCGGCTGGGGATAGGGTGCAGGGCCAACGACATACCCATACACCTCTTCCCCAGCCGCCTTCCCACCACGTTCCCATCTGACGGCGGGGCCACCGTTAGGCGGCTGGGGATAGGGTGTAGGGCCAACGAAATACCCGTACACCTCCTCCCCAGCCGTCTCCTCTCCACAGCAGCGAGTGGCTGGCAAAGCCACGCCAAACGTCGCCCCCTCTCTGGGTTCCTCTTGGCTTCGCCGGTGTGGGACAACCACCGGGTACTGAGCCCCCCCGCCACGACAAGGCGAAAACCCTCGGGGGGGAACATTTCACATCCTGGTCTAACTTTTAACAGATCTCTATAACTTAGAAAAGGATGTGAAATGTTACAATAGCTTTAAATTTAACAAAAGTCGTGGTGCAACCCAGGCTTATGGCACACCGCGGACACTCCTCCAAAATTCCATACAAACGCTTAATTTGGTTTCTGTTACACAGACATCAATCAGTGACGTGTATTTACACGCGCACATGTGTGAGTAGCACGTACAAAATACCAACCGTCGCCCATAAGAGGGGAAGGGGTTGAGTGATGCGGACAAATCTGGCGGGACGTCGAAGTGTCCGTTCTAAACGTAGTATTATGACATATTATCTGCTTATGGTGAGATTCACAGACCGCACTACGACTTTACTTTGTGCAAAGTATGACTTAGAACTGTCAAAACCCATACTGCACTGAAATCAGAATCAGGAAATCAGTTCTAAGCATACTTTGCTCAAAGTAAAGTCGTAGTGCGGGCTGTGAATCTCAGCCTTAGACTCGAAACAAATTTTTTAGGTGATTTATTAATAAGATTAGTTCCCAAATAGGAAATATGATAAAAAGAAAAGAATTCGATCTTTGAGTTATTCTTTGCAGTTCGCAAAGAATAACTAAAAGATCGAATCCTATAAACAAAATATATCCAATTACCAACGTAAACCTTGGTACATGTCATTTAACGTTAGAAGATTGTATTTGTCCAGATCGAACAGGATCCTTGATCCTAGCTAATACCAACATCGTTCTAGCCACCGCTTAAATAGAGCGTGTTATCTCAATTTTGTTTGTCCACTGTAGGTCTCATGCCATTATAATACTACGTGCTCGGTAATAAATTACATAATCGCATGACGTTGGTTTCGGGACAGATCTTGAGTACGAATTTATGGGCAAACTTGCTAAGCTTCGTGTAACTAGATGATAGGTTAAGCGAGTCAGCATATGTTTCTGCATGGGGTTTTATTTGACTTTTTTTTTTGTAGAAATGCGTTTTTTTAAGTTATCATATAGTTTTATTTAGCTTAATTTTCTACGTTTTTCGATATCATTGATCATATTAAAAAAAATGTGACCGAGGGTTCCTATCTTTCTTACAAAAGCATAGTATCTTAGGCCTAAATACGCTTACGTTTTTTTTTTAATACGCATACACTTGCAGCCTTACACTAGGTATAAACCTTAGTGGATGCCATTTTTTTTTAACTCAACGTTAGTTTTAAAAAACTTACGATGTAAAAGTGTCTCCAGGAGCGTGATTATATGAAATAAAATGAATAATAATAAATTAAAAAAAATGAATTGTACACACCGAATACATACACCCAGCCTCGTTACAAATATCTGTTAGCCACTTTATTGACAAAATCCGACAGCGGGTTGGCCCCTAACCCGTATCTCCACCAAGCCACATTAGAGCAGCGTGCTGGAGTAAGCTCCAGGCCTCCCCCCAAAAAGGGAAGAGACTCGTACACAGCAGTGGGACATATAATGGGTTGCCATTATTAATCTCGAGGAACGTTACAGTATTATAAGAGTAGATCAAAGCTTTAACTGTTTCACACTAAAATAAATCAATATTATCTTCCAAGATTATACATCAAACATAATAATATCCTCTCACGAAATCAACGTTACCAATATTATACATTGAAAACGTATTCAGGGGCCACTCAATCACACTGCACGATAATGAGCTTTGCTTTCACCCCGGTTGATACATGTGTGCTGATTAATCAAAAACAAACGCATGCGTTAGTTTGAAAATCGGTAACACGCACACCCGATCAAATTATAATAAAGTGCAGTTACTTGGATGACGCAATTATTACTTAATGAATATTTATTCTTATTGGATGAGAGTGTTGTTTTCTTTTTTTCAAGATATAACATTAATGTTTTTAGTTTTTTTTGTTGAGTTTATGGTTTAGAATACGCTAACGCTAATAACCAGCCATAAAAGAATACGCGAACGCTAAGTACCAGCCATAAAAATTGCTAAAACAGTTTTGAAGCTATACTTCTTTTGACACACTGACAGATAAACGCGACAGTCTGAAGTTAGTTGCTAAACAGACAAAAGCAACCGTCTGAATTTAGTTGCAAAAGAAAATAAAACGACAAGAAAGGTATTTCAGCCGTTGTGTTTATTTTTAATAATATATTGGATTATTATGCTAATTAAATATATCTTCTTAGGTGCGTATTTACGATTTTTTTCTAAATCATACTCGTATATATACAACATAGTTTAGGAACTATTCCAAAAGTAGATCACTTCTTGTGAACATCATCCAAAAATAAATTTTATCAACACTATGCACTGAACACGTATTCAGCGGCCACTCAATCGCACTGCACGGTAATGAGCTTTGCTTTCAACCCAGTTCATAGATGTATGTGCTTATTAATCAAAAACAAACCGGCGCATTTCCAATCGTATTATATTCAAATGCTATAACTTGAATGTAGTAATCATCCCTACTAAATATTCATTTGATGTAGGTGTTTTGATTATAATAACATAAATATTATTGTTACAAATTATGGTTTGTTACAATGATTATTCAGGTTTTCAGAAAGGATTTGCTTTTTTTGTGATGAGAATGAGAACACTTCACCGACTCCGTTACGAAGTAGGAATGCTTGGAATGCCGAAAATATCTTTTGGTCTAGGAAAAATCCAGTGTTTCTAGTAAATTTTTTCATACATCTGCGGATATTATCTTAACTATTTGATCAATGTCTTTTACTTTGGATATAATCTTAACTATTCGTCAATGTCAATACTGTTCTCGCAAAGTTTCTGCAACTATTCAAGTGTTTACGTTGTAAAATAATAAAAATTAAGTTCGTTATTATAGTTCGTCGGTAGCACCCGTCACTATCTATATTTTTTCTTTTTAAGGTAAAGGTCGACATTACTTCTAATTTTGCTAATCACCAGTGTGTGATCTTTTGAATATCGATGATCGGTTGATCGTCGAATATGTTCCAAGATGATTTAATTTCAGCATGCAAGACGTGCTCGGAGCTTCGAAATGATCTGATGAATGTTATTTGGTTCGCACACAGTGTAAAGTTAATTTCCATGTGTCTATAATTCTTGTGTACCTATGTATGTATACACACACAACGCGGCCTAAACGGCTGGACCGATTTGAATTATTTTTTTGTTTGTGTTTGGGTGGAACCCTGGATGGTTAAGATTTACAAATCAACCCGTCAGATGGCGCTGCAGTCGGTATATAAGTTATTTTGCTTTTCTAGAGTTTGCCGGGACAGTTATTATTCATATACACCAAATTGCTAAAGTTTATTATGACAGTTCGTAAATAATTCCATATGAAACCCATTGAAAACATTTAAATAAATTCGAAACAAATACCTAAGACCATTCATTCACTATACCCAAAACATCCCCTTTTCGTCCCTTTAAAACCTAACCACGTCCTGTTTTATTGGTTTACCTCAATTTTTCACCACTAAAGAAAATACCGCGGGAGACAAAATGAAAGAGCCCGTACATTCATTACGCATTCTCCGACACAGCCTCCAATATTGGACGAACATATGGATGTAAGACGTGTTTTATTAAAGCATACCCGAACGTGATGTTCGTTATTTATAGATAGCTGTGAGGGAAAAGGGATGACACAGCTATATAGCTGTCGAATACATTAATTACCGAATCGTTAATGATGAATTCTTAAGTTATCACGTCAGTGACTATGTTTCGTTGAGTCGAGTTTCGTTCTACTGGTAGAAATCGACAGAAATGTGTTGTTTTTTTTTTCTAGTGCTGTCAGGGGGTACTATTTGGAGTATTTGGGCGATGTAAAGACGAAATCATAAGTACCATTTCTTTTTTAACGAGTTTTCAAAAATATTATACTATGGGCTGATAATTGTTTAGTGCAAAATAAAAATTTGATATTTTTTTGAGATTTCTCATTGCTTGTTTGTATAATAATTATAGTCAAATAACGCTGATATAATAATAATAAGTACTTTATTACTTTATTTTATTTGAAGCGGTACACACCTTTATTTTGGCAGATTCTTTTCATCATAGAGTTGAGTTATCTATCAAGCGGATCCAAGTATAAGATTATCATATTTTTAGGACTGAAGACTTTTGTAAGTCCTGTACTTTGCAGTTTCAAAAAATGGACTTTGATGACTTTAATGGGTGGCAAAATTATACAACACACTATAGTAATTTGAGGGGAAATGGCGGTACTTATTTATCTCTTATACTCTTATTAGAAGGAAAAAAAAAACAGTTTTTCAATATTTTGACGTCATTATTAATAATTTATTTTGTTTATTTATTTATTTATGTTTATTTAAACGCCAAAAGGATTTTTAATTTAATTTTTCTATGTCTGTCTATTTGTATGCGCATTAATATGTCATGTTCAAAACAAACTAGAATAACTGCAACTTTCCAATCGGGACCGTGATGGAGGAAGAAATAGATGAATGAATGAATGAAATAACTTTATTGGAGTAGTCCTGAGACATGCCCATAAAAAATTAAAAACAACAACAAAATATAAACAAAAACGAAAATAAGTTGGTACACGAAAACGAAAAAAAAAAATACACAGTCAATTAAAATATAAATATACAATAATGAGCACAAAAACAGAAATACAATCACTTAGTACACAAACAAAACAAAAGAAAAATTAAACATACAAAACATAAAAAAAAAAAAAAATCTACAATTCGTATCTCGGTACCAACCGTGTACAACTACCTAATAAATACATTCTAAATTATATAAATATTTAAATAAATTAAATATATATTTGACCATGTCTCACGGCTGCACCAAATGGATTCCAGTTCAGCATTGTGCCTAGCCGAAGCTCGACTCTGGTTTTCAACTGAAAGCCATTCGGTGACGTACGGATTCCACATCCAAGGACGTTGGTATAATTATACCTCAATAATGGAAAAAAAAAGTATGTACATTTACCAACATTGTGGCGCAGGCTGCGCTGCAGTGCGGCCGCTGTGTCACAGGGAAAGATAAAATTGTAATAAGTGTGAATCGCATCAATTTGAGGTAAAGATATATTAGCTAATATTATAAAAAACTTTGAGTAACGGTTCGAACATAAGAATATTTGAAGCAGACAATGAAAGCAGGCGATTTTTCTCTTTCGTAAGTTGAAACACACTATTATTATTACGTGTCCGGTACCTACATAAGCTCGACAGATTATTTTTACTTAATAGTGAAATTCATAGATACTCGTATATAGTTTATTCATTATAGTTTTACCTATCACTGTCTTTTCAGCATGAGAATAAATACCTACCTTGATAAGAAGACACACTCACGCAAGATAGTAAACCTATGCATAAATACCCAGTTTCGAAGAAAACAAAATATTTTATAAATACCAATGTATGGCAGAAGCTTAAAATCGGACAGTTACCTACATCTAATACACGAGTCTGAAGGCCATAAATTAAAGGTAAGCAAAGCATCATAAATATTTTTATTAAGTAGTTTTAATAAAGAAATTAACACAGTACCGACATGCATATTTTTCCTTTTCAATAGATATAGATCAATGTTCTCATACGACACTTTATTATTTCAGGTCTCCAAATAAATGCTCACGCTGGACCATGACACACGATGGACGCACATGCGCCCCTTGATGGACCGCAACATATTGTACCTACACAATATTTTGTTGGTAGACATATTATTGTTTATATGTTACATTCAGTATTTTACCTATTGTAATAAGCATTACATAGATATTGATGTTACTATTAATTAAATATAATTAATGCATATCTACCTAATACCTAAGAAAACATACATTATTAAATTAATTACAAAATATAACAATAAATAGTATAAATATTAATAATAACAAGTTAAAATAGTGTTTAACATCAATAGTATAACTATACACAGTTCCGTATATTATTATATAAGTAAATATAATAATTCAATCCTTATTTATCTGTCAAATAATTGAGGTATTTAATTTGATGTTGGCATACTTTTGTTGTTCGTCCAGAAGAAATTGGCGTAGATGTTTTTAAATGAGTAAATGGAATTCAAATGACGTATTGGTGGCGGGATATTATTCCAAATTTTTGATGCCGCGTATCGAAACGAGCCTCTAAAAGATTCCGATTTATGCGATTGAATAGACAGATTACGTGCGCCCTGTCTGCTTTTACCTTCGCGTGTACTGTAAACCCAACTGAGCTTATCATATAAGTATATAGGTTCTTTAGATGAAAATTTTATAAGTACAGTATTTAGTGGAGACTGAATTTTGCGTACCTACCTTAGAGAATTAGCTCAGCCGTTGTTTCATAATTTTGTTTTACCATAATACTCGTATATGGTTAAGAGTACAATCCACACAGGCGAAGCCGCGGGTAACAGCGGGCCCCTTAAAGAATAAAATAAGAAACGACAATTCGGACAAAATGCGTTTATTACGACATGTGGTCAACAGACAAATATTGTGTAACAAACATACGAAGTCAATACCGTCATGTTTACGCGGTTATGATACCAACATGTTTTTCCTTATAAGATTGTCTTGGGTCGCCGCAGAAGAAAAACAAAATATTTTTAAACAGACTTTCCTTGACTTGATATTATACCAGCTAAAATTGGTAATATGAATTGGAATGCTGGTGTCTTTCTTGTTTACTGATAAACTAAAAAACATACATGATAAATAAAAAAAATTAAATAACATACGCTTATACTCACGGCCCCACAGCAGGTGTAAATCTGTGTCGTGGGTGCCGCTGTACACATACAATACAATCTCGAACACCCAGACCCGAAACAAATCTTTATATTTGTCCCGGTGCGGGTTCGAATCAAACGGTCATCTCACACCGCTGGACTAACCGGGTCAGTTGAAAGAGCCTCGCGAGAGAAGAGAGTGTCGGATGTTTTCAAACCGCCCATAAGGCCTCCGACAAGGTTTAACGACTGCTATCTATCGATAGCAACCGGGACCGACGGCTTAACGTGCCCTCCGAAGCACGGAAACGCGCATTTAATTTGCCACTAGCGGTCACCCATCACACTACCCGACCGCGCCCGTAGTGCTTAACCGAGTAGATCGCATCCGATCTACACCAGCCGCCGGGCCATGCGAGCTTCAACATATATTAATAATATAATAATACTGCTGATAACATCATCATTTTGATTAATATTACCTTTTTTAGGGTTCCGTACCTTAAAAGGAAAAAAGGAACCCTTATAGGATCACTCGTGCGTCTGTCTGTCTGTCTGTCTGTCTGTCTGTCCGTCACAGCCAATTTGCTCCGAAACTACTCTACCGATTGAGTTGAAATTTGATGAATATATGTAAATTAATGACTCAAAGATGAACAAGTCAAGTAAAATAATAAATTATAAACAGGGGGGCCACTTTCGGGGGTTAAATCAGAAAATTAAAAAAAAAAAATCGTAAACTGTGTCGTGTGACATATTAAATGAAAGAAGTTGTTGTCAGCATCTCAGATATATTTTTTTTATAATTTTTGAATAAACAAATTTGAAGTTATTTAAGGAAAAACGACGAAAATTGACCATTCCTCTCCCCTATCTCCGAAACTACTTAACTTAAAATTTTGAAAAAAATGTGGAAAATAGTTCTTTGCCTATAGATTACTGGAAAACCTATGAGAAGTTTGAGTATTCAAATTAAATTGAAAATTCTTAATAATATAACCCCCCCGCCGGTACCACCGTAACCGCTATGTCCCTGCATTTTAAATCTGTAATATTTTCGAAAATATTTATTTAAATTACGGAACCCTCACCACGCGAGTCGAACTCGCATTTGTCCGGTTTTTCGTGTGAACTTTATCTCCATGTTATTGCCAGACAAAAGTAGCATTTATGCTAAATCTGATAGCTACCAAGCTTTGGGTGGAAATCATCTCAACAACAAATGTACACCCATTTGTTTTGTCTGGTATAATTGTGTGGCTCATTTATTAATCAGTATGCTCATCGCACCCACCAATTCGTGGAGCACCAACTTTTGTAATTTTCCCGCCGACTCTCCCTTGGGCCATAGAAAGGAGACGGTTGGTTAAATTTACTCCCATTTTCATCGGTTAGAAGGTCTACGTTTTAATTTTTCTTTGATCAAGCCCCTCCAAGAGGAAATTGTTTGAAAGCATCAAATTGGTATTCTTAAGTTTTATTACAAGTTCTCTCCTCGGTAATGGTTTTTTCGCTTAAAATTACCGGTTATTTAGTTACGTAGTTTTAACGGATTCTTTTATATTTTTTGATAACATTATTTTACTTAAAATACGCTTACAAACACTCCCAGCCCCACACTAGGTATAAACTTGTGTCGTGGGTGGCGTTGTACACACACAACACATACATCCAGACTCGAAACAAATATTTGTAGGCCATACAAACATTTTTTTTCCGTGCTTCGGAAGGCACGTTTAGCCTTCGGTCCCGGTTGCTATCGATAGATAGCAGTCGTTAAACCTTGTCAGAGGCCTTATGGGCGGTTTGAAAACATCCGACAGCGGGTTGGCCACTAACCCACGCAACTCCGAAAATTCGCTTTGGAGCAGCGTGGTGGAGTAAGCTCCAGGACTCCCCCCAAGAAGGGGAGAGGCTCGTGGCCAGCAGTGGGATGTATAATGGGTTGCCATTATTATTCTACAAACATTTTGTCCCTGTGCGGAGATCAAACCATTCCATCGAATTCGAAGGGTATCCCATCAAATAAAGGGGTAGTCACACACTGTTGGACTAACCGGGTCATCAAAAATGCATCATTTATGTTATTGTAGTAGCCAATATGCGGTTGACACGGATGGTAAGTGACTCACTGAAGTATGAGTGAAGTATTTCACTCTGCGTCGAAATGTGACGATCCCACCGCGCACTAGCGGAGGATTTTTTTCCTATTGGGAGAGAATTCGTCCACTTGCGCAGTCAATCAACCGAACAATGGCGGCCATTCCAATAGGGCGGTAGTAAGAATAACAAAGCGGGATGGGTAGCAGCGTCCTGTGATGAAAACTGCCGTCACTGCGATCGCCAATCCACTTGCCAAGCGTGGCGATTATGGCATATTCTTCCCTAATGACGCACAACACTGCTGTGGGGGTCTTTGGGAAAGTCTTTGTCCAGCGGTGGACATCTTTCGACTGGAGTGATGATGATGTTTTTTTTATGAAATGGGAGTGGTAGATCAAGGTCAAGATACAGATGCGTTACCACTCCTGAGGCCTAAGGTTGCCTCGGTACCGGAAATTACAGGGAAATACATTACCATCTCACCGGAACACGATCGTGCTGAACACTACCATTTAGCGGCAAGTAAATTAGGTAATGCGGTGGCGCCTACGCCCACGAGCTCCGTCACTGGAGCTCTACCACCAGTAAATTAATATGATGATGTGAAGACAATAAGCAGGCGGTTCACATTTTTGTTACTTGAATACTACACCCTATAGACATCTTCACAAATACCGATGGTCACAGCAAATGCGTTGCTACTGAGGCGTAAATTGTTTTGTTAATATTTATTACAGGGTATTTACTTTTATATCTACGTTCAATTAAACAGTTCCTCATCAATAACCAATTGATAAGGTCTTTTGAATAATTGGAAGCACATATTCAATCCGCCTCTTCGTTAAACTCTGGGTTGATTAATCTTGGCTTCCGTCTTGACAGTAACAAAGATAAAAGCAATTACAGTAACCGATCGAAGGCGTTAGATATTGGACTATTAAGAGTGGCCCGGAGCTGTCTTCAATTGAATTGCACTGAAAGAAACTTTTGTGACGACACTTTTTTTATTACAATGAAGCTGTTTGTATCCAAACGCTCTTGCGAATTCGTTTTGAACGCAACATAAAAAAAGTTTTTTAAACTCGAAGCATTTGTTTGTTTCGCTTGTTTTTTTTAATTTACAATGTTTTTTGTGAGAAGAGTAATCTGTGTTCGCAAATGGACATGTAAGTCACCTTCTTGACTGAATTCGATTATCGCTACTGATATTATAAATGCGAATGTAACTCTGTCTGTCTGTTACCTTTTCATGTCCAAAGGGCTGATCCGATTTTAATGTAATTTGGTACAGAGATAGAGCTAACTTTGAAAAAGAACAGAGGCTACTTAGTTATTTATAAAACGACATCCACGCGGGCGAAGCCGCGGGTAACAGCTAGTCAGCTATCATAATAGGAAAACCATGGAACATATAACAAGTTTTGCTTTGGTTTTTCGGATTCCAACACGACCAACTTACAAGCTCTTAACAATAATATCTTACCAAAGTTTGACGCCTCAATTCATTTTATAAACACGGCTCGTGAAAATTTTAAATTAAATGAAATCTTCGTGAGAAAGACAGCTGACAAAAATAAATATGAAAAAGCCGCTAATCAGTACGGATTCCAATTTATTATTAGCTATTAATACTAGTCTCGCGAGAAATTTTATTCGATTCATTTAAAAATATTTCGCTTATCATCCACATTTTAATTGAAAATTAAACCCAGGTTTGAATAAAAATGCTCTCTCCTATAACGGGTGTTTTTAATCATAAAATTTTAGAGGAACTGCTATACCAAATAATCGCGTTACTAACAAGTTTCAAAGAGAAATTGCAACGCTCGACCAATTTTGTCCAAATTGAATAACTTTTGAAGACATTGTTACCGTGACTAACCCTGAAATTCTATGTCGGCCTGTAATCCATGATTATTAACATTTCAATGGCGTTATATTTCTTAGAAGTAAATTGAGTTTCCGGAAACCTTGTATAGTAAATTCTTTTAATAGAAATATATATTAGGCTTTAACATTTGCCCAACAAAATGACGGAGAAGTCCATCTTCTTGGTTTATTTGGCTTTTTTCAAACTTAACGGCGAAGTTAGCTGTGAATTCGAGTTCAAATACCGCCCGTGGTAAAATTTTTCTTCCAACGAATTTTTATATAGTTTTAGTAGTGTCATGTTTACAGTTAGTTTTCGCATTGCTTTTCAATACGATGAATAATGAATGTAGACACAATTTTATTGATATTTCCAATATTTTAACCGTCTCTTAAATGTATTATCGATGCTTTCTGTATTACTTTTCTTCTTTGTTTTCGTAAGGCCGCATTAGAAGTTACACTTAATCTGCCAACGTTCATGTATTGAAATAATTTTATGAATTAAAAGGTTGAAGAATTAAAAAAAAAAAACAATTTTTCGTACAACCTTGTTTTTTTTTTTTTTTCTTTAAAAATAAAATATAACCTTCAGAGAGATAATATTTAGTGTATTTCTCTGGATACCATTCTTCAGCGCTATTTTTAGCTACATTCGTAACATGGTGGTGAATTAATCTATTCTATAATAGTGAGTGCCGTTGGTGGCGTTGGTGGCATTGGTGGCGTTGGTGGTGTTGGTAGCGTTGGTGGCATTAGTGGCGTTGATGGCGTTGGTGGCGTTGGTGGCGTTGGTGGCGTTGGTGGCGTTGGTGGCGTTGGTGGAGTTGGTGGAGTTGGTGGAGTTGGTGGAGTTGGTGGAGTTGGTGTCATTGGTGGTGGTGTTGATGGCATTGGTGGCATTGGTGGATTTGGTGGCGTTTGTCGTATATCGAGTACGGAAAAATATGAGGTAATGTAAACCAGATTTCTTTCATCATCATCATTTCAGCCAAAAGATTTCGCGCGACCTTCGCCAGGTTGTCGGCCCATCTTGTGGGAGGCCTGCCTACGCTTAGTTTTCCGGTACGCGGTCACCACTCGAGAACTGATCTGCTCCGACGCCCGTCAGTTCTTTGAGCTATGTGCCCTGCCCACTGCCACTTGAGTCTCGCTATTCGGAGAGCTATGTCGGTAACTTTGGTTCTCATGCGGATCTCCTCATTTCTGATTCGATCTTGCAGAGAAACACCAAGCATAGCTCGCTCCATTGCTCTCTGAGTGACCTTGAGCCTTCTTATAAGACCCATAGTGAGCTACCACGTTTCTGTGCCATAAGTCATCACTGGCAACACACACTGGTCAAAGACCTTTTTCTTGAGACACTGCGGTTAGTCGGACGAGAGGATGTACCGTAGCTTTCCGAACGCTGCCCAACCGAGTTGGATTCGGCAATTGACCTCTTTCTCAAAGTTGGACCGACCTAACTGGACCGCTTGTCCCAGGTATACATAATTGTCAACAACATCGAGTGTAATACCCTCGACCATAACAGGAGTGGGTATAACATGAAAATTTGACATGATCTTCGTCTTGTCCATGTTCATTCTAAGGCCCACTAATTGGGAGGCCCTACTGAGGTCATTGAGCATTTTGCTAAGGTCTTCCAGGGTCTCAGCCATGACTACGCTATCATCTGCAAATCGGAGGTGGGAGATGTACTCGCCGTTAACATCTATGCCGAGTCCTTTCCAGTTCAGAAGCTTGAAGACGTCTTCCAATGCAGTGGTGAACAGTTTCAGATTTTTTTAACTATCTATAAGTGCTTTCGTATAATTCAAAATTAACCAAAAGTGATATCCAAAAAATGCTGTCTAAAGTCAGTATTCCACGCAAGCGAAGTTGCGGGCACAGCTATTAATAATATTTGGCATAAAGGCGAATTAATACTTTTGCCATCAGAAATATATAAGAGAATCCTTCAGCCCATATCTGATAAAACCGAACTGTGTCCTTGATTGCCACTTTCATGATTGATTTGAATATGCTTATTTCATTTTGATGTCATTTTAAATAATTTTAAGCTCGTTACGTTGTTTTAAAATGCGCTGTAATCACAGACAAAAATATCAAGTTTGGAAATGTCGAAAATGTATATAGTATGGTGCACGTAAAATTAAGAGCCTCGCAACAATCGTTTCGATTTCACAATAAATATGAAAATTCAATTACTTTCCGACCAAAAATGTCAATCTGAAATCACGCACACTTCCATTATTAATATAGTTGAAACTTTCCATCGATGCGTTCAAAAATATAATTCAATTAATTGGAATACTTTGATCCGTCAGTTCAATGCAGGGACAGCGCTTTTTCCAATATTAAATTAAAATGGCTCGTTCACTTCTAAAGTTCCTTTTTTTAATTATACAGATACGCTCGAAGTTTGCCTTATAAATTAAGTTCTAGAATCTCATTTCGCCAAATACTTAACAGAGATAAAATAACGATCTTATTTTTTGTCATGTATTTGTGGAACAAAAAGATTTGAGTAGATTTGTTTGGTAAAATCGGATTTATATTTTGTAAAAGAAAACTATTTGTAAGCGTTTGTCAAATGTCGAATGTCGAAAAATGCTTTTTTTATATCAATCCGATATTTTTGTCGCTTTTTAGTTTTGATTCAAAAATTGAAAATCTTTTCTGAGTACTTAAACTACCTCTATATTTCCTATATATCATTAAAATAGTTTTTTTTTACTTTTATAAGAATAGTAAGGATTGTGGTCTGCAGGTCTATAAAGCAACATCTCAATTATTTGTTACTACCATTGCAATCGAACGTAAATAATAAGTGCATTTTCTTTCTAATGCATTACTATCAATAAAAGAGCGGTATTAAGGCTCTATTTGAACAATGTGATATACATTATATTTTTAAAGAAAAATGGAAAAAAAAATTGACTTCAGGTGACACTCGAACTCGCGACCTACTGGGAATCTAGTCCAGCAATGCAATAGATGTGAAGGAAAGATATGACAAATCGGGCAAGGCTTCAGTAGCTCAATTGGAAGAGCGGCTGGACTAGATTCCCAGTAGGTCGCGAGTTCGAGTCTCGCCTGAAGTCAGTTTTTTCTTTCCATTTTTCTTTAAAAAAAAATATATTTCACAAGCATGTGTTAATGCGAAATAATATAAAAACAATTATTAAGGGTAAAAGCGACTTCTTTACGATATTCAATAAACTGAAAAGTCTATTATATCGGTTGCCTAACTAGCATAGTTGGTAATAGATGGCGCTGCTGCTACCATAAAGCAATGCAATAGATGTGAAGGAAAGATTTGACAAATCGGGCAGGGCTTCAGTAGCTCAATTGAAAGAGCGGCTGGACTAGATTCCCAGTAGGTCGCGAGTTCGAGTCTCGCCTGAAGTCAAATTTTTCTTTCCATTTTTCTTTAAAAATAAAATATATTTCACAAGCATGTGTTAATGCGAAATAATATAAAAACAATTATTAAGGGTAAAAGCGACTTCTTTACGATATTCAATAAACTGAAAAGTCTATTATATCGGTTGCCTAACTAGCATAGTTGGTAATAGATGGCGCTGCTGCTACCATAAAGCAATGCAATAGATGTGAAGGAAATATTTGACAAATCGGGCAGGGCTTCAGTAGCTTAATTGGAAGAGCGGCTGGACTAGATTCCCAGTAGGTCGCGAGTTCGAGTCTCGCCTGAAGTCAATTTTTTCTTTCCATTTTTCTTTAAAAATAAAATATATTTCACAAGCATGTGTTAATGCGAAATAATATAAAAACAATGTGATATACAGCTAGGTATACCTAATACAATATCCTAGTGAAAAAACAAAAAAAAAGTTAAATGGTTTTCATTTCGCATCACTCTCATTCCTCAATCCTCTGGGAACGAGAAAATTTAAATGAAAAAGCTAGTAGGTGGAATTGCTAAGTAGCGTTCTGAGTATTGTTCTGGACAGTAACAGTGTTTAAAACGAGTTTCAGCTTATACATCAGCTTATTCGCAAGTTTATTTTGCATATTGCGTGGGGTGTTGTGGAACGCGAAACTGTTTCTGTTTCATATAAACGTAGTTGTTAAGTGGATAACACATTTGTTTTATTTTATTTTCAGTTAGACATTTAGGTTGAATTTTGATGAATTTTGATTGAACATTTATTCACATATTTTTTGGTGGTCCATCAGGATCGGTAAATTTGGCGCTCCATTCTCTGTCTACCCCATAAGAGTCTTAACGTGAAGATTTTTCACTTGAAATTTTTTAAGATGAGAATGTATATAGGTTTAGGTTTCAAGACATTTGATTTTTTGATTTTTTAGGTTTAAAGACATTTAACATGTATGGTCCCATATTATCTATCACAGAGACATAACAACTTAGGTCTCAGGGTGGCAACGCATCTGCATTTTGACCTCTGGTTTTTGAGTAGATGTCTATGTGTCTGTATTCATTACTCATCAATGTGAGCTGGATGCTTTATTGACACATTCTTTACATAAAAGTGTGATTCAAGCGACCACTTGGGGAAACTAATATTTTTTTGCAATGAATAGACCAGTCCCTGATCATATGCGAATTTGTTCCTGGAATGTTTGGTATTAAGGGAAATTTTTATATCTTGAATTTTCTCACTGGCGTGTGGCAACATACTTTTCACTTTCCTTAAGAATCTTAATGAATTGTAGCTCAGATAACCCGCAATCATTACCTGGACTACCATATTTAATTAATAGGGATATTATGACTCTGCGGCTAGATTTGAGAGGTCGCTTTACAACACCCTGATGGCTCGTTGGCTTTCTGGCGGCCACTTTGTTCCGACGTAATGGCATATTGTACTTAAATATTGATCACGTCAAGTTAAGGTCACCTACTGAGAAACATACTCGTAGTAGGAGATAGTTGCATTTGTAAAGTTCAATTTGGTAAGATCTTTGTAGATAAACTAGTGGCGTCTGATCGTTGGTTTATTTCTTCGAATAACTTCTCAAAATTGATCTTCATAATCATTAGTACTATGCTATGGTTATTATTTTTCATATGATAAAACCATTCATATAGACTATCTTGGTAGTCAAGTAGTAGCCATTATTATTAGATCAAGATCCTGAGTTCAATCCCCGAGTCGGAGTATAAGTGTAAGTACTTTACATACACTCCGTGATGTGATTTTTCAATTTTTTGGAAGTTTCCCAGTTTCAGCACTCTAAGAACTTTTTTTTTTAATTTTTTTTTTTATGTAATGGGCGTGGCAAACAAGCATGCAGTTCACATTGATGTTAAGTGATGACTGCAGCCTATAGACACCCACATGAAGACCAAGGTCAAAATGCAGATGCGTTACCACTCCTGAGGCCTAAGGTGTTATACCTCTGTGCCGGAAATTACAGGGCCGTACATTACCACCTGACCGGAACACGATAGTGCTGAACACTACCATTTAGCGGCAAGTATATTAGGTAATGCGGTGGTGCCTACGCCCGCGAGCTCCGTCACTGAAGCTCTACCAACTTGATAATGTGCCCAGATAAGTCAATATGGTCGCGACCTATTACATGGTACTAATTGTAACGGCCTTTGTTCAGCAGAGGACGTCTTTTGGCTGAAATGATGAATTGTAACTGACAATTCATGAGTGGTTGTAAATACGCTTGGATACCTGCATTTCGCTCCCTTTGCCTCCTTTGGGGCAAACAGGCATGGCATAAATTACTTTATCTATACTCGTGTTAAAATAGCCGTAAATATCAGATATTATAGGCAACATTTCACTGCCTAATAACCCTGATTCGAATTCAACCCAACGCTTCTATACCCTGTGGGCTTAAAGTAAACATTGCCAATTAATGCATATACACTCACTCTGGAAATGTGATATAGTATTTTCCTTTGCCAGTTATAGGATCAATCAGCATTTGTCTAATTTATTTAGCTCCTTTGATATCACTGGATTGTTCAGTCCATTTGATGTCCCAAAATGAGAATATATGTGGAAATAGATCATAAGTTAAAAACGGTAATAAGGACAGGTAAATAAATTCAATCATACATGGAAACACTTACAACTTGCTGGATTTCACTCATTTTACGAACCGGGTCGTGACGCGATATAGATATTGGGTAAAAACACTTTTTACCTTTATTCCGACGTTTCGACTCGGTTGCACAAGCCGTGGTCGCGGACAGACTGGATTTGTTTTGTTCCATATAATAGGCGAGTCTCTTGACATCTTTGGACACATTATCAAACGCCGAGCGTGGGACTGGCGACCTTCTGAAGAATGGAAAATACCCAACAGGACTATCTTCTGAACCCGGGGGTGGAGCAAGGTATCCCAGCGAAGCAGAAGTAATTGTTTTTATATTATTTCGCATTAACTTGTGAAATATATTTTTATTTTTAAAGAAAAATCGAAAGAAAAATTTTGACTTCAGGCGAGACTCGAACTCGCGGCCTACTGGGGGCCTGGGTTCGGGTCCCCTACTGACCGGCGGGCGGCAGCGGATACCGTTTAATCGGCTCTCCCTGGCCCCCAGGCCAACTTGTTGCGTCTCCGAGCGCAAGACGTCCTTACACCAACCGGTCCGGGGGTGAACAATACGTCCAGTCCAGCCGCTCTTCCAATTGAGCTTCTGAAGTCCTGCCCGATTTGTCAAATCTTTCCTTCACATTTATTTCCTTGCTTTATGGTAGCAGTAGCGCCATCTATTACCAACCATGCTAGTTAGGCAACCGATATAATATTTTTTTTTTTTCTTTAAAAATAAGAAGCAGAAGTAGTTTTACTATAATGAATATTTCGAAATAAAACATACAATTCAAAAATTTAAAACATAATTAATTAATTAATAATTATTACATTATTACCTTGGTCTTTATGTGAGTGTCTATAGGCTGCAGTCATCACTAAACATCAATGTGAACAGCATGCTTGTTTACCACTTCCATTACATACAAAAGAAAGGACAAAATTGAATTATGGCGGGACTTGATCCCGCGGCTACCGGGATTACCAATCCAGTCTCTCGTTGGTACTGGTCTTCTATAGCCCAACAGAAGAGCGGCTGGACTGGAGTAATCCCAGTGTTCGTGGGTTCAAGTCCCACCCGAAGTCAAATTTCATATAATCTCTTATATAAAAATAAGTCGGGTTTTCCTTCCTGACGCTATAACTCCAGAACGCACGAACCGATTTCCACGATTTTGCATTCGTTGGAAAGGTCTCGGGCTCGGCGAGGTTTATAGCAAAAGAAAATTCAGGATTATAAAACGACATCCACGCGGGCGAAGCCGCGGGCAACAGCTAGTTTTTAATATTTATAAAGTAAAGATGCCTAACCACAAAACGTTGACAACTCTTATAGCACAAAAATACAACTAATCTTTAACGTAGATAGTTTTACGGACATCACTACCTTCAATAAACTAAGCAGCACAAACAACTCCACAAGGTGCTGCAGAATGGATAGTCGATGTAGGACCATAAATATATTGGCGGAGTGAGATAAGCTGGGATCTATTGAGCTTATAAAGCAGTTGCCGTGATGTATGGAATGCTACCATAAACTGGATTTATGATGTGGTTCCTTAGAATTTTGTTTATGAAAAGAATCGTTTTTAAAGAAAAATGGCAAGAAAAATTTGACTTCAGGCGGGACTCGAACCTGTGATCACTGGAAAATTTTTCCTTTTTTTTAATGTAATTGAAGTAGCAAACAAACATACAGTTCACATTGATGTTAAGTGATGACTGCATCTTATTACCCACACAAAAACCAAGGTCAAAATGCAGATGGATTACCACTCCTGAGGCCTAAGTTGTTATGCTTCTGTGCCGGAAATTACAGGGTCGTAAATTAATAATAATTCTTTAAATATATTTCACTACTAATTCTTCACGAATATTTCTTTAAATGCATTTCACAAGCATGTTATTGTGACAAATAATATAAAAGTCGTACGCGGGTAGTCACAGCGGACGCGCGAATCTCACTCCGCTTGACGTATTATTGCGTGTTTATTAACGAGTTGAATCATAACGTGTTATTAAATAGTTAATATAACGTGAACAGGGCAACTCCTGGTAACAGGAGACCCTGAAAATCAAAATGTATTCTACCCCAAAGTCTCAAAATCACCCAACGTCCCAAATACCTACACCAATGCAACCTACACCTACCGTTTCTAGTTACGCAAATGTGACATCATCGATGTGTTTTCCCAAGAAAGATCAAGCTATAATACTGGATTCAATAGACGGTATAACACTTCGGGAGTACCTACTGGCGTTATCAGCTGTTATACCGGCGGCTTCTATTCGGTTTATATCTCGGATATCTAATGCCCGTATATGTATATATTTGGACTCAAAAAAAACAGCAGACACTCTCATTGAAGAAAAAAAAAGGATCCATATAAACAAAAATGTGCTCGAAATAAAATCATTGATAACGAGAAACAAAAGAATTGTTTTATCCAATGTTTGCCCAGTGGTACCAAATTACGTCATTGAACAAAAGTTTGAAGAACTGAACATACAAATTATGTCTCCTATAACGTTTATGAAAATAGGTGGTGTGACTGAGCCAGGTTTTTCTCATGTGCTTAGTTTTAGAAGACAGTTATACATAAGTCCTGATGACGAATTACGTCTACCGGAATCATTCCAAATAACTTTTGAAGGAACCAATTACTGGATTTACCTATCGAATGATGCTTTGAAATGTTTTGCGTGCAACTCAATGGGCCATTTAGCCAAAAATTGCCCACAGAATAAATCGAACTCCAAAGAAATCGAAGATCACGACCTGGGAGACATACATGAAATATTTAATAAAGATTTTAGACCACAGCCTATAGTTAATACACAAATAAGTCAGGACAAATCTCAGTCTACACAACCATCCCAAATACAATCTAAGGGAAAGAAACGAATTCATTCGCCAACCGTCAGTGAAGCATCAAAAAATGATTTCATCAAGCCATACTCGAAAGAAGATGATTCTGATATTATGCAACTTGAGACAGATGAGACGAGCAGCAATATTTCAGTGGAAGAATTAGAAACTAAAACGAAGACTAAAAAGAAACTTAAGAAAAGTGACCCTAGAAATGAAGAAGAAGTTTGGAAAGATATAGAAGATTGTATGGTGGACCTAAACAGTGAAACAGCATTCCCAATTAAATTAGACCAATTCATTAGTTTATTGGATAGTTCCCGAGGGAAACAGAATATAAAAGAATTAGTTTACTCATATACAGACAATATAAATGATCTAATAATAATGTGTAATAAATTACATGGTAAAATGAATAAGAGCTTAAAAAATAGATGTTCTCGTTTATCGAGAAAACTGCAGGATTTAGTGAGTACTACTACTAGTACTCTCAACACAAGTGAATAATAAATTTAAAAAAAAAAAAAAAAAAAAAAAAAAAAAAAAATCTCCCTCTTTTACGTAGGTACAACTACCTACCTACGTAAATTATAACATACAATATACATATTACATTTAATAGTTAACAATATATATGGATTTGTTACAGTGGAATGTTAATGGTTATTTTAGAAGGCTAGAAAATATTAAACTATTAACAAATCAATTGAGTCCAAGTTGCATTTGTTTACAGGAAACAAATTTTACCTATGATTATTGTGCTAATATAACAGGATATAAACACTTTTATAAAAATCGCTTACATTCTAACAGAGCAAGTGGTGGAGTAGTTATATATATTAAACCGTATACCTTTCCGGAAGAAATATTAATTAATACCAATCTGGAAGCGGTAGCAATAACAATTAAATCTCCTATTTCCATAACCATATGTAACATATACCTACCTAATAGTAATCCACTCAATATTCATGAGATAAATGACCTAATAGGCCAGCTTCCAACCCCTTTTATACTTTTGGGTGATTTTAACAGTCACCATTTTTATTGGGGGTCAGAAAAATGTGATACTAGAGGCAAAACAATAGCTGAATGGTTAGACCAACTCAATCATGTATTGTTACTAAATAATGGCAAACCTACTCATTTTGACAGTAATACTGGTCGTACAAGTAATATAGATCTAACTTTAGCTTCACAAAATATAGCGTCATATTTTGAATGGAATGCTTTAGATGAATTGTATGACAGTGACCATTTTCCTATTTTCATGAAATCTCAGATTATAGATGACACGCAGACTAACATAAAATTCCCAAAAAAATGGAAATTCCATTTGGCTGATTGGCCCATGTTTCGTGAAATGGTTGAACAAAATATTTCCGGATTAGTGCATTTGAACCCTTCGTCTGATTATTTCATTAATGATATAGTTGAAAAGTTCACTTCAATAATTTGTGAATCAGCTATTAAAGCGATCCCTCAAACTTCTGGCTCTTTTAGGAAGTATCATTTGCCATGGTGGAATGATGATTGTAAGATTGCTATTAGAGAAACCAAAAAAGCTCTTAAATTGTTTAAAAAACATGCCAGAAATGATCCCAATTCAATATATAAAATAGAATATAAGAAAAAAAGGGCATACTATAGAAGACTTCTCAAAGAAAGTAGAAAAAAGTATTGGGAAAACTGGGTATCTTCGATTAATAATAAAACTCCCATTGCAGACGTATGGAAAAAGATACAAATGTTAAATCACCATAACGTTCGTTTTAGCAATATCGTACTTGAAAGATCTGATGGTACATTTACTTCAAATCCATTCGACACTTCATACCTATTAGCTAAAACATTTGCAGCTAACTCTAGTTCAAATAATTATACGCAAGAATTCCTCCAATATAAAATTACACAGGAAACAAATTTAAATATCGACATTTCTGATAATAGCAATCCTATAAATAATAAAATAACTATGTTTGAACTGTTATTAGTACTATCTCAGTTAGGTAATTCTAGTCCAGGGCCAGACAATATACCTAATGTTATAATAAAAAACTTACCTACAAGTGGCCTTCAATATTTACTTGATTTATACAACTATATATGGTCTAAACAAATATTTCCTGATAGTTGGAAAGAAGCATTAGTTGTTCCAATATTAAAACCTGACAAGATACCTAGTCTTCAAACGAGTTACAGGCCAATATCATTAACATGTAATCTATGTAAATTACTTGAAAAAATAATAAGTAAAAGAATCAGATGGTATTTAGAAACAAATAAATTGCTATCACCTTTTCAGTATGGCTTTCGGCAATTTCGATCAACTACAGATCACTTATTAAATATTGAAAACAAAGTACTTGACAGTATTGCAAATGGAAATTATTCAATAATGGTAGCATTGGATATAGAAAAAGCTTATGAAATGGTGTGGAAATCTAGGATTCTAAAGTTATTGCAAGATATTGACATTAAAGGCAATACCCTGGCATTTGTGAAAAATTTTCTTTCAGATAGATCTATTAAAGTGAGGATTAATGACACAATATCTGATAGCGTTCCAACAGAAAATGGTCTTCCACAAGGCTCAGTGCTTAGTGTGATATTATTTTTAATTGCGATTAATGATGTTTTCTCTCATATTGATAAACCGGTCAAAGGATTTTTATTTGCCGATGACCTTACATTAATATGCAGTGGTAGGACACTTAAACCTACGTCAAAGTTAGTCCAAAATTCACTTAATGGTCTTCAAGAATGGTCTATGAAATCTGGTTTTAAATTCTCAAAAATAAAAACTGAGTTTATAATATTATCAAGGAAGAGGAATAAAAGTAACAACATAGAATTAACGATAAATGAACATAAAATTAAAGAAGTAAATAGTATAAAAATTTTAGGATTAACATTTGATAAAAAAATGACCTGGAATACTCATATTAATAAATTAAAATCAGAATGTTATAAAAGATTAAATATAATTAAAATGTTATCCTCGACAACCTGGGGGTCAGATAGAGTTTGCCTTATTAACACTTACCGAGCTTTAATTAGACAAAAAATTGATTATGGTTCCATTATATATGATTCTGCAAAATCTCGGGTTCTAAACTCCTTGGAAAGCATTCAGAATACTGCACTTCGTCTTAGTATTGGTGCATTCAAAACTAGTCCTATCAAAAGTATATTAGCGGAGGCAGGTGAAATGTCATTGGAGTTCAGGAGGAAAGACCTCATAATTACGTATTCTATTAACGTTCTATCCCAACCTGAAAATACTGTTTATAATTACTTTACTAAAAAATCACCAACAGACGCTGAGTATGAATTCCAACTAAATATACCTCAGCCGTTAAGAATCAGAGCAGCCAGATATTTAAAAGAATTAGATCTGGAAATTCCTTCACTTTATGAAAAGAAACTACTTAATTGTGGTCCTTGGGAAAACTTTGAATTACCCATAAATTTAGATCTTGCTAAAAATTTAAAAGATCATACACCACAATATATATATAAAAATTTATATTTAGAGATGAACAGTAAGTACGCTGATTGTAAAGTTTTTTACACAGATGGGTCAGTTATGAATGGAAGATCAGGATGTTCAATAGTGTGTGGTGATACATGTTATAGGTATAGATTATTTGATTTTAATTCAATTTTTAGTTGCGAAGCTACAGCTATTCTGAAAGCCTTAGATTTGATACGCGATGAATCTAATTTAATTAAATGTGTTATTTATAGTGATTCTAAATCATGTTTAACAGCCTTGCAAAATCCAGTTAATTTAAATCCTCTTATAATAGAAATAAAACAAAGAATTATAAACCTTTTAAGAGACAATTATTCGTTTGAAATTATATGGATCCCAAGTCATCAAGGCATTGTTGGCAACGAAAAAGCTGATAGTGAAGCTAAAAAGGCAATAGATGAAATTCAGACCTGTAAATCAATTAAATCTATTCCAGTAGAAATAAAAAAATATTTTAAACTAAAAATTAAAACATTTTGGGATAATTTTTGGAGAACAGGTAATACAAGTAAATTATTTGAAATTAGAAATTCTGTATTTGATAAAAGTCCTCTTTTATTTAAGACTAGGAAAGACCAAGTAGTAATTACTAGATTGCGTATCGGACATACAAATATGACACATATTCACCTGATAACGAAACAAGATAAAAACAAATGCAAATGTGGACTCGAATTGACTGTTTTACATCTATTAGTAGATTGCACAGCTTTCAGTAATGAAAAACAGAAATGTAATTTACCTAACAGTATAAAGGAATGTTTAAATGAAGATGGATGTACAAGAACTTTAAGTTTTTTAAAATTGATTAATATGTACAAATTAATTTAAGAAATTATAGTTTTTGCCGTGGTCGCTAATGACCTTAGATGTTAAAAAGCGACCTTAAATAAATTAAAAAAAAAAAAAAAAAAAAAAATAATATAAAGACAAGAATCGTATTACATCGCACATTTTTTGTTATAGTAGACACAATCAACCAATATTCATCTTTTAATAAATTTTTTTGGGTTCCATTTTTTCAATGGATTAAAAACGAAATTCTAATAAAATTCTTTTACGTTTTTATTCGCTCACTTCATACTCTGTAAAGGAAAGATAGCTGCAAAAGTGAAGTTGGGCTGTCCCTTTTCTATCTTATTCAGGGCGTTAGTGTTCTACAGTATTAAAAAAAAAAACAAAAACTCTGTCTGTATTGTCATATTTAGGTAATATCTTTTAATTAAATTTCAAACATTTGAAGTGGATGAAATACGCGTTATTGAAATTTCAATCTCACAATGGCACCTAAATATTTGTTTTGTGTGATAACGTACACATTAATTTCAGCTTCATTTGACATCAAAAGCCGAATAGAATGAACACAATCATTGTAAAGTGAACCACTTTACAATGATTGTGTTTCATCATTAAACACGTATAAAATGAGACATAATTTATTGTTATGAATGATCATGACATGTTAGTCGATATTGCATTTGTGCAGAGAGGACTGCAGTACCTCCATATAAAATATTTATTCCCATTTTCTGAAAGTTTCCCAGTACCTCGAAGTTTGGTAATGTGCCCGGAGATGTTAACAGGCTCGCCACTTTTCTTGTTGCATGGGCCAAAACGGTACCGGCAAATCGTGAGAGTTTGTATGTATGCTTGAATGCATGCATTTACCTCTGGTAGGTTCGGGGATTACAGGAGTGAAGTTGCGTTAAAAGAAAAAATGTATATAAAAATATCTGATAATAATCTTCTAACCATCAATGTTAACTATCTTTCATTATGAATGTAGAAGAAGCACGGGAATTGTGTCAAGACCGTGATATCTGGAACTCCATACTCTCTGCCTACCCCGCAAAGGACGGCGTGAAGATATGTACATGATTGATTACCATAATATCATGTTTATATCATTTTGAGCTTATTTAAAAATAATTTTTAGTTGTATTGTTTTGAACTAGGTTGTTATTAAACACGCTGTAATTAATTCACAAAAATAGTATATGAAATCGGCAGGCTCACAACCGTTTCGATCACAGAATAAACATCAACATTCAATGACTTTCCAACTAAAAATGACAATTTGAACCCACGTTCGTTTTCATTATACTCGAAAGTCTCCATCGACGCGCCCAAACATGTAATTCAATTAATTGAAATACTTTTATTCGTCAGTTCGATGCAGAGACACAGTTTTGGCAATATTAAATTTAAATTGTTCGTTCACTATCAAAGTTATTTTATAATGAAACAGACACGCTCGAAGTTTGCCTAATAGATAAAGTTTTAAAATCTCATTTCGCCAAATGCTTAACAGAATTGAAATGATGATTTTTGTTTTTATCGCGTATGTGTAGAACAGAAATATTCGAGTTGATTTTTTTTAATAAATCGAAACCATATTTATGGATTTTCCTAGCATTATACATACTGAAATTAAAACGATTTTTATATCAATACGATGTATTGGTCCCTTTTCAGCTTTCGTGATCTCAAGCAGTTTGAAACTTTTAATGAGAAATCTGTTTTTATTTTACAAAGGCGGTAAGCAAGCATGCACTTTACATGGATGATACGTGATGTTTATAGACATCTACATAAAAACCAAAGATTAACATGCAGATGCGTTGCCACCCCTGTGACTAGAGAGATTGGCCTTGTATCCTATCCCCAGCCGCCTAGTGGTGGTCCCGCCGTCAGGTGGGGACGTGGTGGGATGGCGGCTGGGGAAGATGTGTACGGGTATGTCGTTGGCTTTGCACCCTCGGGCGACTTATGATGGCTGGCATTATGAGTAGTCGGGGCAGGGATCTTCGGGGGCCAGACTAGGGGATGTCCGTCGCCCGAATGGAGAGTCACTAATGTTGGTTGGAGCCGAAAGGCTTCGAGGAGAGCCCGGAAACGGACATCCGCCGGTGGGGTCGCGGATGTGTGCGATAGCGTCCCCGTGACCCCGCCACCAATGGCGGACGAGTTAGGACACCCAGGGGCTTCTAGTGGAGAGACGGATATCTTTTCTAACATATCCCACCCGTCACCCCAAGGGATATGCGTAACGCACTTTGCCCTGGTAAAAAAAAATCTAACGCGGTGGTGCCTAGGCCCTCAAGTTCCTACACTGGAACTCAACCTCCATTAATTAATCGTTTTAACTTGCGTTTTCAAGACGCCAGAAACATCCGTAATAAATGAGTTTTGTTTCAATGGTAGGTCAAGTAAACCTAAAACATATTATTTTAAAGAGTATAGAACTGTTCGTTCTCTTTAGACTCTGATACAACTAACAAGCAGTGAACTAGCGTAGGTTTATAAGTACATTTTTTTTTCGACGTATAATTTAATTTAATATACGAGCACTATTAAGGTATTATCTGAACATTATGCTGTACAGCTATAATATTCTCGTAAAAAACAGAAACGTTAAATAGTTTTCATTTCGCATCACGCTCATTCCTCAATCCTCTGGGAATGAGGAAATTTTAATGAAAAAGCTAGTAGGTGGAATTGCTAAGTAGCGTTTCGAGCGTTGTTCTGGACAGTAATAGTATTTAAAACAAGTTTCAGCTTAAACATTAGCTTATTCGCTACTTTATTTTGCATGTTGCGTGAACTGCCACAGAACTTTTTCTGTTTTATAAAATCATTGTAGTTAAACGCGACAGAAAACACGTTTATTTCATTTTGTTTTCAGACATGTATTAAGGTTCAAATAGTCACTTTGAACGGGTTTTTTTCGATTGAATATTTTCCAGCCAGACTGGAGTTATATATTTTTTTTTCGCTTATAACATATTATTACGTTTATAAGAAGATTTATGTAGCACACTTTCTAGCCTCAGATTTGTTTTATGGGGCCATCCCTAATTACGTCATGCTTTATGTCATGAAAAGTATTGTATATCTCAATTTGTTCAAGATTTCAAACAATAATTTAAAGAGCGTATCATATTCACATATTTATTGTCCTTCATCGATTATTCTGCAGCTCTTTGTAAAGTTCTTTGTGTTGTAAAGTTTATTACATTACTCGTTCGTATTTGGGTAACTGATTGAAATACGCGTCCCTAATTGTAACTTAGTCAACCACATTGGCTGTGACTGACGGACATAGAAACACACGAGTCCAATAAGATACGTTTTTGAGCTTCTGGAAGTTTGTTAAAATGCACGGAGATTTCAAGGGGCTCGCCACCTGTTACATGAGACGAAACATAAATTACAAATCGTTGCTGTTTGCTAGAATTCATGTATATACCTCTGCCTACACCTTAAGTAACTAAAAGCGTAAAGTTACGAAGTTACTTTCGATGCAAGACGACTCTATCCACTAACATACTGTTACGAGAACACGTCATAAATCCAGTATACAATAGGATTCCATACATCACGGCAACTGCTTTATAAGCTCTATAGATCCCAGCTTATCTCACTCCGCCAATATATTTATGGTCCTACATCGACTATCCATTCTGCAGCACCTTATACCTAGGGTTGTTTGTGTTGGTAAGTTTATTGACGGTAGTGATGGCCGAAAAATGCCCTGAGTTAAAAATTGTTTGAACGTTTTATGGTATGAAATTTGGCAACATTTTGGAGTTTGTAATATTCTTCTTTTGTAGGTAAAAGTCCTTTATTGATGACTCTGAAAGCATCGGGATGTGACAATCCCATCAGCCTCTAGTGGAGAAGAATTCTCCCAGTAGTTTTTTTAAGTAAGGAAGATGACAAACAAGCATACAGCTCACATTGATATCAAATGTTAAGTGATGACTGCAGCCTAAAGACATCTACACAAAAACCAGCGGTCAAAATGCAGCTGCGTTGCCTACCCTGAAACCAAAGGTGTCATGTTTCTGTGATAGTTATTACGGGGCCATTCATTACCATTTAACCGGAACATGACAGTGGCAAACACTATGGCGAACATTTAGCGGCAGATAGGTTAGGTAATGCGGTGGTAAAATAATGCCTACACCCTCGAGTACCTACACTTTGGACACTACCACCAGTAGAATAGTGCAGTCAACCCAACAATATTTTGGTGTTTTACTGGTGGTAGCATTCCGTTTCTATAGGCTGCAGTCATCACTTAACATCAATGTGAACTGCATGCTTGTTTGCCACTTAAATTACATAAAAAAAATGCGATTAGCTGTAGAAATAGAAACTGGAGGAAAAAACTATTTCATTTATTCGGAAGTTATGGTATCAAGCAAGTGAAACACGTTTCTATGATGATGACGTAACGTAACTTAACTTCACGCCCGTAATCCCTGAAGGGGTAGGTAGAGGCAAATGCATGCATTCCAGCATACATGCAAATACCCACGATTCGCTGGTTACATTTTCTGGCCCATGTGACAGATGGCGAGCCTGATGCCATCTCCGGGCACATTACCAAACTTCGAGGTACTGGGAAACTTCCAGAAAATGGAAAAATCCCAACAGAACCAGAAAGAGGATTTAAAACCGTTATCTCTGATAGCCCCCGACCTGGGAATCGAACCCAGGACCCCCAGCCTAGTAGTAGAAACCTGCTTATCTCAGCAAGGTCTAGTAGGCCTAGTAGGCTACCGAAGTAGTTTTATGATGATGAAGTTATATTTGTTCTGTAGACTCTGTCACTTCTGAGACCAATTACACTTTTTAATCTAGACCTCACGAGCGCTAGCTTCGTTGTACCTACCGCCAGGATTAATCACAATACATGCAAACCAAAGAAGTGTTAATATAAAAACGAAGTTTTATTTCAACGCGGGAATGAAAATAAAAAGAGCGAGTTCAAACACCTCCGTAAGACCGCGGCGTGGTCATTAAATTAGCCAACAGCTCTCATCGCAGATAACGCCGATTAAAACAAACGATTATTGGTATGTTAGCAGCAATGTAACCAGATTTTTTTTCGTACAATTTCAGAATGTTTCGGAAAGTTAGACTGTAATGTAAGTTTTCATCTAAATTTGTGTACTTTTATCGAAAGACCTAAAAATTTCATAAAAGTATTTTACGATTATTGAAATAGCTAGTTGACATTTAGGTCTAATTACGAACTGTTTTAATTTAACTTAATAATAATATATTTTTTTGTTATGTAATTAAAGTGGTATACAAGCATGCAGTTCACATTGATGTTAAGTGATGACTGCAGCCTGGATGGGGATATGTCGTAATTGACACGTTTGGAGATGGCAATTTTTTTATGTTCTAGGAGTGGCACTTCAATTACATCAAAAAAAAAGTGGCAAACAAGCATGCAGTTTACATTGATGTTAAGTGATGACTGCAGCCTATAGACACCCACACAAAGACTGAGGTCAAAATGCAGATGCGTTGCCACTCCTGAGGTCTAAGGTGTTATGCTTCAGTGCCGGAAATTACAGGGCCGTACATTACCACCTGACCGGAACACGATAGTGCTGAACACTACCATTTAGCGGCAAGTATATTAGGTAATGCGATGGTGCCTACGCCCGCGAGCTCCGTCACTGGAGCTCTACCACCAGTAAAGTTCCACCACTTCCGTTACATAAAAAAAATGCAATCGCCAACCGTGGCAATTACGACATATCCCCATTATGATGTAATAAGGCGTCTTTCGTTTTAATATAACGTCTTTGGGAGAACATTTTGTTCAGCATCGGGCTGTCTTTCAGCTAAAATTATGACTATGATGATTATCAAACTCATTTCTAGCCAACTGATTAAAACGAAGTGTGTTTACGTGTTGTGGTATTAAAAATATATACAATCAGGTATACACAACAAAGCGTTACGCGAATATCCGAGAAAAGTATGGAATTATTAAGTATGGAACAGCGGTTTTTAAGAGTATCCCTCATCAATTTCATGGCAATGAAAAAATATACCTAATAGATGGTTCGCTTTTTTTAGTTACGCTGTACCGACAGCTTAGGTTTTTGAGCAAATTAACTATAAAGAGATAAAGTAAAAAAAAAAAAAAAAAAGGTCCGGACGTATTGAGAACCTCCTCCTGTTTTCGAAGTCGGTTAATGAAAATGAAGGTTTCACAGAATGGGGAAAACAAATCTACTCGATTTGAGGTTGAGAGCGACAAGCAGAGGGGATGAGAGAGAGGAAAAATGGTCACCGTAGCTTATGAACATTTGAAACACCAGGAGAGTTTCCAACGCTGGTACTGGTTAATTGGAAGCAGAGTTCCAGTTTTAAGACTGGAGGGTGGTGGCATCGTATTATTATACATCATGGCATAGACTGTCACTACATTCGACATTGCTGTAAAAGACATATAGCTGTACCAATGCCAGCAAGAGTATACTGACTTTGACTGACATTGTATTTATTATTATTATTATGTTTAAATTTTATGATTTTATAATTTGACTTTATTTTATGTGATATGATTTTATTTTTGATTCGAATACAAAATTTAGTAATAGCTTTATAATATAGACTTAAATGAAATTATTTTTATTTTAATGATGACATATGCAAATTTTATATTTATTTAATCTATGATTCTCAATGTGTATGATTGTTGTAATGGGTGTAATTTTACCTGAATAAAGTGATTAAATACTTAAATTACCTAATATGTCTGCCTCCAAATGGTAGTGTTCAGCACTATCCTATTTATTTATTTATTTTAACAAAGGTCTCAGGCCAACACTTCTGCATTTTGAGTTTTTATGTGGGTACATATCTATAAAATACATAGAGCAACACGGATCCACGGCCGCGGCGAACCGGAGGGGAGTGGCCATATGCAGGCTTTCCCCTCTATCAAAGTATAAGCACAAGTGATCCTATGCCTGTCGCCGAGATGTTTATATGTGCGCGTGAAATTGTTTATGTATGTATGTATGTATCTTCACGCCAGGTCCCTAACGGGGTAGGCTAATTGTTTATGTATTTTGTATATTTAAGCAAAATATTATTGTTTTAGTAGACGATTATTGTTGTGTGTGTGTGTGTCACGAATTTCTCCCCGCAAAAAAATACACTGTTTTGCATGAGTTATAAACGCTATGGCTACTCCCCTCAGGTCGGCCGGTGGCCCGTATTGCTCTATGATTAGATTTTATATATAAATTCTAGCAGTGTTTTAACCACCCTTTAAATGTGTCTAAAAGGTTATATAGTTCTCTCTTTTCATGCGAATAAATATGAATGAGAAAATACGACTAAACAGATTTTCTTTTTCAAATATAATTCAATTCAGTTAGTCAAACTTCTAAAAAGAAATACAGGTAATATAGTTTGTTTTCATCAGAACATTTTTTAAGCTCATCAACATTAGCAAATGATTAGAAAAGCAAGTGTTAATAATAAAATAGTAAGCATAAACCTTATTTGGAATTTACCACTGTTACATTTTCCATTCTACCTGTGAAACTCGGCGTAAAATTAAGCTTCCAACTTATAAGAAGCATCCTTCCTGAACAAACAAGAGGTGGTTTAATAAGAAATTTTCTGAGCGTCTGATTTCATTAAAACTGAGGTTTACCTGCGTACCGGTATAGAGCCGAAAATGTTTAAATACGAGGCTATTTTTTGTTAAGATTATAAGAGTAATTGAGCTTGCTGGTAACAATTTTTTTTTACTCAGAAGTGGTTGTGCTTTATTGTATGAATGATGAATATTATAAATGTGAAAGTTTGTATGTGTGTTTGTTACTCTTCACGCAAAACTGCTGAACCGATTTTAATGAAATTTGGCACACACATAGAGGGTAACTTCAAATAAAATACATGATAGTTTTTATCCCGAAAAATGTTCCTGTGGGATGCCATGGGATGATTTGGTGAGTTGCCACAGATTATGCGAGACGCGAACTATACACGGAGCTGCGGGCAACAGCTAGATTCCAATACTTTAATTAGTCAAAACTGCTTCGTAGATTTCCAAGTGTAGGAGCTCGCGAGCGTCAGCAACACCGCATTGCCTTTTTTTTACGCGGGGAAACCCTCATGGGCAACAACCGCCGTCTAGGGGAAACGACGGCGGGTAGTGTGAGACTCGTACTCACTAAAACCCCGCGGTGTTCCGACTCTTCCGCTATCAGTGGCGAGGTCACGAGAGCGCTTACGCACACATCCGCGACCCCGCCGGCGGCTGCTCGTCTCCGAGCTCTCCGCAGGTTGAGCTCTTTGGCTCCAACCAACATTAGTGGAGTGCGGAACACGTGCACGCCACCCAGCTTGGGACCTATTTTCATTTGGGCGACGGACATCCCCTAGTCCGACACCCAAAGGTCCCTGCCTCGACCACTCACAACGCCAGGCGTCCCAAGACGCCCGGGTGGAGGAGTCCAGGGGCACACAGTCCGGCCCCGGGGGAGCGGGAGTGACAGGGATGAACTGATGTCCCCACCACGTCCCTATCGAGCGGCGGGACCACCGCTAGGCGGCTGGGGATAGGGTGCAGGGCCAACGACATACCCATACACCTCTTCCCCAGCCGCCTTCCCATCACGTTCCCATCTGACGGCGGGACCACCGTAAGGCGGCTGATGATAGGGTGCAGGGCCAACGAAATACCCGTACACTTCTTTCTCAGCCGTCTCCTCTCCACAGCAGCGAGTGGCGGGCTGAGCCACGCCAAACGCCCTCTCTGGGTTCCTCTTGGCTTCGCCGGTGTGAGGATGACCACCGGGTACTGAGCTCCCCCGCCATGACAAGGCGGAAACCCTCGGGGGGAACACGGCATTACCTAACATAACCTAACTTTTGTGAATGCATTTCGACTTGTCGTGCCTGCATTCGGGAGTAATGACCTCCGAAACCAGTCTCAAGACTTCATCTGTATATAACCGTGAAAGGACCAGGTAGTTGCTGAGATTAGCGCGTTCATGCAAAGAGACACACTCTTCAGCTTTTTTTTTATGTGTTAGAAGTGGTAAACAAGCATGCAGTTCACATTGATGTTAAGTGATGACTGCAGCCTATAGACACCCACACAATGACCAGAGGTCAAAATGCAGATACGTTGCCATTGTTGAGGCCTAAGGTGTTATGCCTCTGTGCCGGAAATTACAGGGCCATAAATTACCACCTGACCGGCACACGATAGTGCTGAACACTACCATTTAGCGACAAGTATATTAGGTAATGCGGTGGTGCCTACGCCCGCGAGCTTCGTCACTGGAGTTCTACTACCAGTTCTAGTATAGATACTAACTTTAACTTTATAATATTAGTATAGATACTTACATTGAACCTCCTATAAGACACTGTGGTTAACCCTATGATTGGAACGCTAGAAGACGAACCAATCGATATTTAATAATTAGCAGTGCTCAGGAAACTGCTTGGCAGGTACTCCTGAATTAATGACCGCTGAGTCAACCGGGGGTTAATTGGTGCACGTCCCTTGACAATCGCCTCATCAGAGTGATCAAACACGGAGTATTTGCTTAGTTCGACCTCAGCGAGTAATCTTGCTGATGGAAATTGAAATATTGATTTTAACTTCATCTTAAGCCCTTTCTCAGATAGCTACGATGAATTAATAAATTACATATTTTAATGTACAGGCAGATTATTTGCTGCAGAGTCATCGTAAAGCGGCTGATATGCAGCATTTGTTTATTTATTCTTTTAAGCATCTTCTTGATATGGCGGACTTTGTGCCACTGGGTTTTCTGCTGACAGTCCATACAAGAGGACAAATTTGTCTTGTGAGATTGAAAAAAAAAATCACTAAGGAATGCCTCAATTTGCCGCTAAATGGCAGTGTTCAGCACTATCGTGTTCCGGTCGGTAAGGTAGTAATGTAACTTCCGACATAGAGGCACCTTAGGCTTCAGGAATGGTAACGCATCTGCATTTTTACCTTGGCGTTGCGTAGACGTCCATAGGCTACAGTACTTAACGTCAATGTGAAATGCTTGCTTATTTGGCACTCCATTAAAAAAAATACTAAATATCGTAAAGATGTCACTTTTACCCTTAATAATTGTTTTATATTATTTCGCACCATAAAGCAATGCAATAAATGTGAAGGAAAGATTTGACAAATCGGGCAGGACTTCAGTAGCTCAATTGGAAGAGCGGCTGGACTAGATTTCCAGTAGGCCGCGAGTTCGAGTCTCGCCTGAAGTCAAATTTTTCTTTCCATTTTTCTTTAAATAAAATATACTTCACAAGCATGTGTTAATGCGAAATAATATAAAACAATTATTAAGGGTAAAAGCGACTTCTTTACGATATTCAATAAACTGCAAAGTCTATTATATCGGTTGCCTAACTAGCATAGTTGGCAATAGATGGCGCTGCTGCTACCATAAAGCAATGTAATAAATGAGAAGGAAAGATTTGACAAATCGGGCAGGACTTCAGTAGCTCAATTGGAAGAGCGGCTGGACTAGATTCCCAGTAGGCCGCGAGTTCGAGTCTCGCCTGAAGCCAAATTTTTCTTTCCATTTTTCTTTAAATAAAATATATTTCACAAGCATGTGTTAATGCGAAATAATATAAAACAAAAATACTAAAATGACACACATTAAAAAATGCACCGAAGTGCCGAAATAGAAAACGAATTAATATAATAATATGTACCAATTAAATTACTACATAAATTATTAATTGATTTTAATTTAATTAGACTACGCGGTTTCTTGATTTTGAAAAATACTTTGAATCCAACGACAACCATTTTGAAACACATAATACATTATGTATTTGTAATATTTTTAGACGATAGGTCCAGAACTGAGCAATAGATTACATTAACCGAGATATCTACTGTTTTGCTATGAAGCGCTAGATAATGTGAATTACTTGACCTTGAACCTGAAAACAGGCAATAACATTGCATTTTTCAAACTTAGAGTACTATTCCAATTTTTGAATAATTTCAAAGCTTGTAATAAGTTCAGAAGAAAAAGAATATGTAAGAAAACAACGATAGGTTCAATAACAAAAAATCAATAGCACCATTAGCAGAGATATCAGCTATTGCCTCTGAGGTCGAGGCTAATGTGGAGACGCCCCGAAGCAACCCTTGTAACAGAATCGTTTTAAGGGTTGATGCCAATAGAAAGCGATGAGAGCTCACAGATTGTTCAGTTATTTGAAATCAGAACAATAAAGCGTATTAACATTTGGCTTGAAATCAGAATCAGTTTCAAGTTTTATGTCTGAGTAAAATTTATCCATAACCCCTGTTGTTTAAAGAAATTATAGAAAAATGGAATGGATTAAAATTGCAAGCTCACATACAAGCGTCAAATTCTTTCTTCTTTTTTATTTTACCATCTCTGGGGCTGGTGAATATCATCAATTGATAACTAATTACCAGTAAAGTTATCAATCGATATAATAACGCTTTGCAGTTTATATTACTTAGCATATTAATTGTATCGTATTTTTCGCAGTTACATATGAAAAGGGAATTTAAAAAATATAATTAAAAAATCACTGCACTCATATAAGATTCTAGACAAAATGACATTCTAACTATTGAATACATGACTCAATCCTACATGGTCTATACAGACAGTAAAAGCACACGTGTTTTTATTTACATCAAATACCTATAAAGCAGAAAATATATATTTTACACATTTCCCTAGAACAATGTTCTATGCACCAAAAAATCTAGAAGAAAATTCCTATTTTTCAAGTCCGAAAACCAATCGGTATACGTCTATCGATAACACAATCTCTAGTATCAATATAGCGAGCGAATGGGGTCACAAGGCCAACACGGGTGACGCCGACCTTTCTAATGCAATTTGAGAAGCTTACCCTGCTTTACAAATAAGCGTTACAAATATGTGTCGACATTATTTAAATATTATATGTATTAAAATAATTTAAATATTTCATGTATTAAAATAATGTCGACACATTAAAAACGAAATTTTGTAAAACAATAGTTTTATAAAAAAAGTGGTGAGTGATGACTGCAGCCTATAGACACAAAAACATGAGTGTTGTACATACATAGTACAAAATTCAAGTGTATTGTTGATCTCTGAGCCTAAACTGTTATCCTTGTGCTTTTTATTAATTTGTCAGGTTTCGAATCCAGGTTTTTTTTAATGTTATAAAAGTGGCAAACAAGCATGCAGTTTACATTAATGTTAAGTGATGACTGCAGCCTATAGACACAAAAACATGAGTGTTGTACATACATAGTACAAAATTCAAGTGTATTGTTGATCTCTGAGCCTAAACTGTTATCCTTGTGCTTTTTATTAATTTGTCAGGTTTCGAATCCAGGTTTTTTTTAATGTTATAAAAGTGGCAAACAAGCATGCAGTTTACATTAATGTTAAGTGATGACTGCAGCCTATAGACACCCACACAATGACCAGAGGTCAAAATGCAGATGTGCTGCCACTCCTGAGGCCTAAGATGTTACGCCTCTGTGCCGAAAATTACAGGGCCGTACATTACCAACTGACCGGAACACGATAGTGCTGAACACTACCATTTAGTGGCAAGTATATTAATTAAGTAATGCGGTGGTGCATACGCCCGCGAACTCCGTCATTGGAGCTATACCACCAGTAAAAAGGTTGTGGAGTGGTGTGTTGTGGTGTTGTACGTAAGTGCTTTTAAGTTTTATCCATTTCTCGGTTTTCCAGTGTTTGACTTCCGGCGTTTAGTACCTATTGTACTCAGTGATACATAGGCTCGCCACCAATTAAATTGGACAAAAGAATCGTGAGTGTTTGCATTTTTCCGTTTACCTCTACCTACTCCCTAGAGAAGTTATATTTTTAGTCACTGCTCCTGTACATAAAGATGATTAACCTTAAATATAAAGGTCATAGCTCACTAAATTCACCCGGGACCCCACCAGATCGACCCGCACAATTGCCTCGAGTTGTTTACGCGCCGTTCACCCGTGGACCACCAAGACTCGGCAGACCAAATAAATATATTATTATTCATCGGGTACAGTTGGTGAGTTCTAGTGCCAGGTTCGTAATGTGCCAGGGGAGCCAAAGTGGATTGGTCGTAGACCGGTACTGCCCAGTTAGTCTGCAGCTGCGACAACCTCCCAGCTGGTACGGTGGTGAAGTTCGGTAAGCGTACGAGCAATTCTGAACCGGTTCTTTGTAGCCGGTGTGCCGATAAACAGCACGTTTCAATATAGGGGATGACCCGGTATCGATATTATCGATGTCCATATATATTACGTGTGTCCATATTTTATCTGTAACCGTATTAGGGCAATAATAAATAATAATTTTAAACTTTATTGTGTGATAATATTTTATGATGAGATATACCGTATCGATAGGATCTCAATTAAATTAAAATAATTCTGACATAGTTATCAAGTTACTTAAAAAGAATAGGCGTGATTCGTCGTCTATTCATCGATGAGAGTCCCCACGTCCGGGAATCAAACCCGGGTCGGGCGGGTTGCGTGACATCGTTACAGAGCTCTGCATCTAATGGCGAGGTCAGCCGATCTTGGCTCGCTAATGTATCGGATCACGATTTGCGGGATCGCGGCTCGGACATACGTCAGCGTCCCGGTGTGTCCGGGTTGATACCAAGGAGAGAATTTCGAGCGGGAGTGCCCTCCCGTCAGGCGGTCTGCTATCTAGTGGGGCATATCCGTGGAGGTGCCTGTGAGATCCGTTTTCCGCGCGAACGTACATACTGCGCGCGTGACAAACCACGAATTCCTGCAGGGATCCTACACGCATGTCCCGTGAGATGACGTCATTTCTGACGTACCGCCCCGCATTAGATATCAAACGTGACAAAAAAAAGACGAAGCTTAACAAATTGTTATCTTTGAAATAAAACTTGTTTTCAGATTTATCTCGCGTATATTAAACTAAAATGATTATTTAAAATCGAACCCGACGTTTTAGTCGCTTGTCATAAATCCGAAAACTGGTTTTATTTCAATGAGTGCAGCTCACGAAAACCTAAGAACATACTAAATTGTTCTCTTTAATCTTCAAAACTACTAAGCCTAAAATTTTGAAAAAAATATTTTCAATATCTTTTACTTTTACCTACAGATATCAGTAAAACTTGCAAGAAATTTACAGTATCTATGATAACAAAGGCAATCAACGATTTATACGTAACCCTCTGATCACAAGTCCTACTCGCCCTTGATCAGGTTTTTATTCTAAGTACGCACCCTTATCTGACTAAGCAAATTTGTACCTCATTCTACTTCATACTCCGGTAAATATTCAAGACGGTGAACATTGCTGTAGTTATGCCGTAAATGGTCTATAACTCAAGAATATTAGGATAACCGTGATTCTTAGCACTTTCACAAACGAATGCCAACTTTTCTCGTTTCAACTTATTCAGTATTTGTGGGAGTAAATTTAGGGGTCTTTTATCAGATGTTAGCAGAAATTCGCAGCTTTTTATCTTTTTGAACAATTTATTTGTAGGATTTTGGGGGGTTCTTTCGACTTACTTTGTTTTTTAACAGTGTTAATATTTTTTGGGTTCCGTACCCCTTAAGTTGCGTATGGATAGCGCGTCCCAGTGTTACGCGTAGTCGGGATCCGCTGTCCACGCGTATATTGAGTACGCGTAACGACCGCCGCGAACCTGAATGCGTCAATCAATCCTACGGGGTGAACCGGCGACCTAGTGAAGAATGCGGACCCTTTGTGGACCCCAGGACCTTTTGTGGCAATCTTTGCGGAGGCTTTTGCTCAGTTTTGGGTGTCTTTCAGTTGAAATTTTTATTTTTTATTTAATGGAGGTGTCAAACAAGCATGCAGCTCACATCGATGTTAAGTGATGACTGCAGCCTATAGACACCCACACAAAGACCAAGGTCAAAATGCAGGTGCGTTACTACTCCTGAGGCCTAAGGTCTGATGCCCCTGTGCGGGAAATTACAGGGCCGTATAATTAAATGATACTTGAATATTAAATTTCTAACCTCTATCTATCTTGGAAAAGCCCGGAGTACATTATCTAATAAATAAATTTCTACGTCAAAATCAACATCCATCCACTCATTCATTTAAACCCCACCAATAATATACAGAACTTACAAAACATACTCAACATGAGATGTTAGCTCTATTGCGACGCATTTGACTTTGAAAGTTAACATAAATCTTCACTTCCTGTTAAAGGAATTATTATAATTAAATTTAATTTAAGTGCTCGTTTCTAGAAATGAGAACTTACATTTCCCTAAAACCCGTTTCCACTGTCACACCAGCTCTAAAATCCATTATAAAATTAAAATTCGCTGAGTCAACCTGAAGTTGAGTGTAATAAAAGACCTCGGGCAAGCTCCTTTGCTTATTATTCTGAAGCGGGCTTGTTTAATTGTCGCAAAGTATTTTTTATAGTAGCTGTCATATGCAAATTACTTTTTAACTAAGCTGAAGACGCAATTCGCACATTGCCTCGCGTAACGCTGAGGGATGCGAGGCGACAGACCCTGGCGCGTGATTGCAGAAGTGCGGGTCTACATTAATATGCACTTTTTGTCGCAAACAAGTATACATACCGTAGTTTACCATCTGACTGGAACATAATAGTGCTGAACATAACTATTTAGCGGTAAGTAGATTAGGTAATGCTGTGGTGCCAGGGGAAAATGCGTATAGTAGGCGGCTGAGGATAGGGTGCAGGGCCAACGACATACCCATACAACTCCTCCCCTGCCGTCTCTCCACCACGTCCCTATCTTTCTAATCGGTTATGTTCAGGTACGAAAGCCCAGGGGGAGGTTAGCGGGGTGGAGATTCCTTCTTATACGCAAACAAACACCCAAATTTCACATTAATTACAGTAGTAAGAAAACTGAGCCAAATGTCATCCTCCGTCCGCGCAATTGTCTTAAAAGGGATATAAAGTTTTTTTTTTTTTCCTAAGTGTATATTTGGTGCAATAATTTGATTGTATCATCAACTCCAGCCGATAGATCACCGCTGCTTTACAAAACCTTCCTCTACTTGGTCGAAATAGGATCAATTCCAAAGCGTATCCTAAATAAAAGATTCATCGAAATTTACCAATATTAATTTTACACACAATAGTGATTCGATTTTGATAAAATTCAATAAAATCAATAAAATTAAAATGTAACCGGCAACTGTGTTTCCATGTATATTTTAATACATGCATTTACCTCTGCATACGCCTTCGGGGATTACAGTCGTGAATTTACATTTGCCGCTTAATGGCATGAAACAATTTTTTTTTCATGCCATGAACTAATAGTAATTAAAATATTAACTACACAAGACATGGAAAGTATGAATCCATTGAAGTTAGCAAACACGTCACTTTCAAACTTGATTAAAATAATCTAGTAATTAAACGAGCATATTATATCCATTCAAAAAGACTTATATTTCTAATGTAGCTACGATTGGACGTATATGAAAGGGAATTCTCCCAAATAACTGGCCTTTATGTCGGTCCGCGGACCTTTTGGAAGAGAATTCAGAAGTATTTCAGTTGAATGACTTGGTCTACTTATTCTAAAGCATCGGTCGTTTTAGAGTTCCTTTCAATACTTGAAATGAAACCTTCAATTACTGAAATGAGAAAATATTAGTCAGAAAAAGGTATACCAACCTGTTACGACCATAAAAAGATCCAATTTCAATATATGAGCATTGATTAACATAATATTCAAATTCAGAAATTTAATCATCTAAGTAGTATGTTTTTCTTGTGACTCGCTCCGGCTTTATACATTTACTTAAGCTTTAATGTTTAATGAAAGAAAGAAAGAAAGAAAAATATTTATTTTTTTGGCACACACACAACAACAATAATAAAAATTAAAAACAAGTAAAAATACTATTATATATTTGGTTGTGGGAAGCCAAAAAAAACGGCACCCACCTCAGCTGATTGCTGCAACAGTGGCTGCAGCGCTGATATTCTGGTGGGTCCTAGTGGCATCACGAACCTCAAGCCGCCAGGCAATGCCTGTACGACGAGTAAAACAATAAATAGCCAAAATGCTAGACTACATATATACATAATATTCAATTTTAGCTAAGTGAACCAACATCAATACATATACATATATAATATACATACCTACAATATGACAGTAAAATAATAAATATATATTTTTTTTCATTAATCAAATTACATAAGTACCTACCTAAGAAATAATAATAAGTTATAAGTATAATGCATAGAAATAAAATTACGTACATAGCCAATAGAGGAAATTGAAATGCTAATTAATGCTATTCTTCTATCATAAAAAATGATACCTAGAGCTTAAATTTACAGTTCGCAATGGTGGAAGGTGAATATTATAGCTTACTAGCGGCCCGCACCGGCTTTGCACGGGTGCAATTTAGGTACTAACATAATATTGCGACAGTAAATTGAGATGTAAGCTATCCTATCTTTCAAGTTGAATCAAACTGCACACGATGAGCAAAGTTGGATCAATATCGGTTAAGTAAGTACTTTAGGAGGAACATAAAAAGATATATATCTACATGAACATTAGAAGTCCGTGTTGCTATTGAGGTATAAGACACATAAATTGACTAGGTTGCAGAACCGATTTTCATGAAATCTGGCAAACACACAACGGAAACTTGGATTAACACACACGAGTTTTTATCCCGAAACAATGTTCCTGTAAGATGCCATGGGATGATTTGATGAGTTTCCACAGGTTACACGAAAAGTGAACATCACGCGGGCGGAGCCATGGACAACAGCTGGTATTTTATAAATTTAAATATTTACCATAATCGCTTAAAGATTTTCTAGAATCGTTAAGCCTCGGCGACATATCGTTAGCTGTTTACAAAGTAAATGATTCGACGAATCTCGTGCCCGACCTAAACCGTCCCTCGGGGCGTAATTTTCTCAGGATACCAGTGTAAATCAAATCAGTATCGGAGTATTTTTGCCTAGTGTAAAAAATAATATTTTAAGCTAGAAGTTATCTATATTAATAGCATTCTTGGACTTTTACTGCAGGTTTTGATCAAAAATATGTTTGGATTTCGCTTACAGAATTAAGAAGGTCAAAAGGATCGTAATAAATTAAAGAAGATATGGCTGAACAACGAATTTGCGAAACATTGTAGATAAATCCGCTATATTAGGCTACAGAACACTCACCCCCTTATTCATAAACGTATTTTAGCTAAAGTGTTGCTGATCTCTCCTTTGTCTTTTTCTATCCTGCACATTTTAGCCTGAAGCACAGGTTCAACCTAGTTCAGGTACGAATACAAACCATCTCTTATTTTATGTAGTCAAGAAATTTCATGATATCATCTTTGTGATCTATTTTATATATAAACAATTTTTATTTTATTTTTATTTTATTTATTTCACAATGCAACTGACAAAGACAAAGCATTCTATAGTTTAAACGTATCTATTGTACGTGTATGAATAAGGGGGTTAGTTTTTAATATATAATATAACATGTGTTTTATAATTTTGTAAGTATATTATGTTTACCATCATAACTTAAGACGTTTTTGGAAACGTTAAACCGCGTCGACGTATCTGTAAGCGATTCACTTTTACAAAGTAAATGATTCGACGAAACTCGTGCCCGATTTAAACCGTCCCTCGGGGCGCAATTCTCTCTAATATTGTATCTAACACGCCGCGTCGCTTTGAATATATATCGTGCTCAATCTAATACGAGCTGAAGCTTGCCAAACTGTTTCTGTTTAACAGGATTCCAGTATAAATCAGTATCGGGGTCTTTTTTGCCTATTAGAAACAACAATATTTTAAGATAGAAGTTATCTTAGTTTTCTACGGGTTTTCATAAAAAAAACTAGCTGACTCGGCAAACTTCGTATTGCCTCAGAGTGAAATAATGTGTCAAAGATTTGATAGATACGGACAATTTGTATGGGAAAATAAAATTATGGTTTTAACTATTCCCTCCAATTTCTCCATATTTTCTTACCTTTTAAACCTTCCCTGGACTTCCAAAAATCATTCAAAACCAAAATTAGCCAAATTCGTCCAGCCGTTCTCGAGTTTAAGCGAGACTAACGAACGGCAATAGATTTTTATTTATATAGATATATAATGTTGTTTTTGCTAACAGAGTTAAGAAAGTCAAACGGATCATAATAAATTAAAGAAGACAAAGTTGAATAAAAAGTTTGCAAAACATTGTAGAAATATTCGGTATATTAGACTGCCGAAGACTCAGTTCATATTAAATTACATGGATTTTATAATTTTATGTGTTTACTATCATAGCTTGAGGCGTTCTTGGAAACGTTATACAGCGTCGACATATTATTTGTAAGCAGTTCACTTTTACAAAAAAAAATATTTGACGAAATTCATGCCCTATTTAAACCATCCCTGGGGGCACAATAGTCTCTAATATTATATCTAACACACCGCACCACTTTGAATATTATATCGTTTTCAATCTAATACCACAGTCTAAGGAAAACGAACGTGTTAAATGCTAATACTAGCTCAATTTTGCTGAAACTGTTTTTATTGTAAGTTTGAGTTTCTGTGTAATACACAAAATCACAAAATATATACAAGACTTTTTGTGTCTTATACTTTATGCTGGTCATCGCAAAATTAGTACCTACAAGACTTTTTCTAGCCACTGTCTTCCTTGGATTATAATATGCCTGTTAAATAGTCTGACATTTCGTATAATCGCTTTATTTTCATTATTCGTTCGCGCAATTTCCAAATTCTAACACCCATATTCTAAGTCTTAACCTCGACCTTAACCCAACCTCACTCAATGGAATTGTATTCTTAGTTGTATCTAATAACGACAACTCGACATTCTGCCTCCGCTTGAGGTAAGAAAGCAACTGTCAAACTTGAGGAGTATTTACGTTTACGCCATATTCTTGTGCTCAGTATGTTTTTCGTGTCGGATCTGTCTGGAAATATAATTAAATACCATATTTTTTCTATAAAAATGGATTTACAAGACTTTGTGAATTATCTGTATGACACATGAGTTATTGTCAAAATACAACTTAAAATATGGATTTCGAGGCGTCTTCATAAAGCTGTGAGTGAGTCAAGGAATGTTTCGAGTAACGTCTCAGACTATGGGTGTAAGAGTAGCTCACCCACTGTTGCGAATTTTCCAAATGGAAAATTGATTCCAAATTGATTTTGTCCTGAGCTACTACTAGAACTATCACTAAACCACCAAATTAGTTAACCATTCTGAACCATAACATAAACAAAGACTTGTATGTTTCCCCCGACTTTGCAATGCTTCCATAAAACATTGAATTTTTAATGTATCCCAGCTTCCAGAATCGGTGAAAATGTTTAAAACCACGTCTCCGTCCTACGTGACTCCATCAGGTGGTGCGTTCACAGTGCTCGTGTAATATTTATGGAACTATTCAAAGATTTTGTTTGTGTGGGAGTAATGTTATTTCTTTATCGCTAAAATAAGTTTTTGTATGAATAAAACACAAATTCTTGTAGATTTGATGTTAAATAATTTTGTTGCTTTTATTTTAAATGACAAATCTTATTACTTAAATTAATTTGTGTATGTTCATGCTTTTGTTCTAAATAAGTATCATCTTACGCTGACGTGGCATTGTATCTGCAATTCACCCTCTATATGTCTTATATGTCTATACAGAACAAGATTCTTACTTATCCTACTATAAAAACAGTTGTGATACTGTGACAGTAAAGGTAAGTTGTCACCAAGCTTGGAGAGAAAAAATATTGTGGCAGATAAAAATAAAAAAACCAAAAAACGGTTCTTTGGACTTTTTGTAAGCCTTAAAATTCCCCCTTTCCTAACCTCAGATCACCCGTATTTTTTTACATCCTACCATTTTCAAAGATATTGACACTAACTAGCCTATGTACACTTACGTAAACAATGTTGTTTGAAGAGGTAATGAAATAAAATTAATTCTTAAACTAGAACCAATGCACATTGAGCTCACACCTTTATAATGTAGGGGAGACCTAGGATGGTTGTGACAATTTTTACTTTAATGGCCATATCTCGCTCAAGAAACATTTTACAGTTATGATCTAAGTTAATTAATGTAGCACCATTCCTTCTCGTTGCAAAATAATCAACAAAATTAATTGAAGTTTCATAGTTTCTGAGAAAATCAACAAAAACAAAGACAACTCCCTCTGTCACAACTCTCCTATCACCGAGGTAAAATGTGACAGGGGCCGAGATAAGTTGTGACAGCTTTTTATTTAGATTGTTTGATTAAATAGAAAGACCATTATAGATAATACAAATAAAACAAACAATTTCATTTGCAAAAAAGTACTGATAATCATTTTTTAGTGCATTAAATACCAAAAAAAAAAACATAACACTCGTAAAAAGAAATAATACCTTATAAGTATCTAATGTATGGCACCATTTTGAGGTAAATCACATTATTACCCGTCAAAAATCTTCATTTAATCTCATAGACAATTATGGCAAACGTATTGCAAGTTGTCTCCAGTAGGTACAATCTACATGTGATCAGTCTTTGCATTCTAGGCATTGGGCCCACCGCTTATTTATATTTTCGATCTGATGTTTTCAAATAGTCACTTATTATAGTCCTCTCATAAATGGTATAACCCATTGATGAAGCCTTGCCTACAGGGTTTGCTTGATAAGCGTGTTTCTTCTAAATATATCTTCACAGAGACATGTAGTTAAGATTGTAAGAGGACACACGCGACATCTCTTGGACATTTATCTCGTATCATTACGTAACCTCTTCAAATTCCATTATCCATTCCTCATCAGTCGTTCTTGTATATTTATTCAGCATTCTGTAACTAAGAACGTAGCCTTTTAGCATGCAACACACCACATTGCGAAAAATGAAGTCAGATAGGAGAGTTGTGACAGGCTGTCACAACTCGCCTAGATGCTCAAAATGATGACTTGGTCCAAATAATAATTCATATTTTGTAGACACGATACAAACAAAAAAGATTGATGCAACATTTTGAGTCTTGCATAACCACACAATTTAAGAAAATATAACACAACAATCAACATGTAATAGGGCATGATATAAATTTGATCAAATTTTCAAAGAAAAACTTACTTTTCGTATATTTTTTCACGCAGATGCCATAATTTGATAACCGCTTCTCGTAAGACGCCAGCGAGTACTAAGTCAAGTAGCGCATCTCTCAAGTCGCAAACTAGCGTTGAAGCCAGCTCGCTAACGATTATAGGTAGGGAGAAATCGTCTTTGTCACAACTTACCTTTGTCATGTCACAACTTACCTTTGTCACAACTCTCCTCGGTCTCCCCTACGCAGCGCAACAGTTTCGAGTAAATTGTACAAATTCCTTACTTTGTAACTTACAATCAAAGACTATTCATAACACATGGGACAACCACTGCATTTTGATGTAGTCAAAGTAGAAAAGCGACAAGAAGTTCATAGAAATAAAAAAAAGAGATTTAAAGAAAATATGAAAATTATATTAAAGTAGCAATGCGCTTTTTGTTTCAAGACAATTTATGTCTTGAAACAAAAAGCGCATATTATTGTGTTTATTTATTACGCAATAAATAAAAATGAAAGAGACTTCTCATTTTAACTCATACGTGTAAATTATGATCTAACGTTTGCCAGTGTATTTAGTTGTATAGCTCCTTAAAATATTCACGAATGGTACTACTTGGTCGTCCTGCAAACTATCGACGGCTTTGCTCGTATTTAAGAGTATTGAACATTAGTAATGTCTAATTCTGATTTAAAAAATAAAATATTATGTATTGAAATGCAATGGAACGGCAAAAACAGATTTTAATTTTAAATAGAAAATAGCAAGTAGTTCTCGATCTTCGTCTCTTTTGTCTACCATAGCCACAATATTATTTGCATTGTAATGTTTAATATAAGCATATAAAAGATTCAGTGCTTTACGTATTTTCATACATTAAAGACGAAAGTCAAATTATGCTTACATTCAATTCAAACAGAAATTGTAATTTGGTTGACTAAATCTCATTTCATTCAATATTAGTTTATTTGTATTCCTGCACAATTTTTGCTACAATTTTCTTTTCGGGCTTGTTCGTCTTCTTAGTTTTTGTTTTTGGATAACAATATCAGATTATTATACTATTTACATTTTGATTTTATTACAATTAATTCACTTTGACTGATTATTTTATTTATAGAAGGTATACTATGAAGTTGACATCGAAAATAATATAAAATTGATGAAAATTAAACGCGTGATAAAAGCATTAAAAGTTAATAGCTGTGCATGCAAAGCGAACAACGGCGGCCATTAAAAGTGATTGAAACGCAACAGTATTGGTAATCAGTAGATGGGTTTCTGGTATAACTCTTACTGAGAACATAGGTTTACCTAAAATTTTTTTGTGGATTTTGATGAAAGCCTACTCTTATCGAAATCAAAAATGCTTTTTTCATTTTAAATAGTTTTTCAAGTAAAATCGCAAGGGCCCTCATACTGCGTTAAGAAACCTCTTATCCACCAGGGCAATTAAAGCTATAGAAAGCTATATATAAAAAGATTACAGCATTTTGATACAGCAACTTTAACATAGCATAATAGCAAAATAACTTAAATAAGGTTGTGTGTGTGTGGGGGGGAGGGTGTGGCTTGTGGAGAATGTCCATCATTATTATGTAGACCAAAAGATGTCCTTTAGAGATTTTCCACCCCTTTATTAAGTGATCGGTCCATGGTTATTAGTCAGCTATGCCACGCGTCCAGTATGTAGGTCATGATCGTGGTCTATACGGTCGCCAATTATTAGTTAGGACCCTAACAATCCGATGGCTGGCAGCGTAGGCATCACCGCATGACATAACCTATTTGCCGCTAAATGGTACTGTTCAGAACTATCGTGTTCCACTTAGATGGTTATTTATGGCCCCGTATAACTATCACAGAGACAGAACACCTAAGGTCTTCGGGGGTGGCTACGCATCTGCATTTTGACCTCTAGTTTTTGTGTAGATGTCTTTACGCTGCAGTCATCACTTCACATTCATGTGAACTGCATGCTTTTTTGCCACCCTTGTAACATATAAAAATGGAAAAAATATTTTGTACCGAGAAAAAAATAAATGTATATTATGAAGCTGATTACAATTTGAAAACTCTTCAACATTTGCGTTTATTTTTTCGTTTGTTATTCTGAATCTGAATAATTTTAAAATGCCGTAAAATCCGAACTGATCGCAAAGATTAACGACCTTTTTGTGCTAAAACTTTTGCGTCGTATTCGTTTATTACTTTCATAACTCTTTATTCCAGATTTCAGCAGTCATAAAACCTGTTTTTTAGGAGAGTCAACAAACAGTGGAGCAAAGCATTTCAGAACAGTAAAATTTACGAAGGATTTTGAAGACGCTGTAGCTGACTAATTACATGAGATATTTTTATAAGTTTACGAGTTCTAAGTGTATGTGGGCTATAACAATTATCGTAAATGAACGATAAAAAAAAATAAAAAAATAACACGATCAAGTGCAGGCCAAAATATTACGCTTACCCAAAATAAGATGGTACTCGCCCGAGATAAGATGACTGCTAAGAGGTCAACTTAAAATTTTTTGATGTCAACGAAATCAAACCTTTTGTTGGTGTAAATATATGTTTTTGTGTAAATAAATAAATAAAGTGACTCTAAAATTCCAGTTTATTATTTCATTTTTTTTTGTTGATAGTTTTCGGTCTGGTTGATGAAACTAGAAACTCCTTTACTCACTTTATCTCGGGTCACAATGTATAATAAAATTGGGTCCTAACACAAGAAAACACAACGTTTATGACTAATATTTCGTAGTCACGTATTCGTTTAAGGACGTTAAGCTTAAGTGCTTATCGTATTACAACTAGTATAGCGTAACATAGACATAATATTAGCTAGATAAGATTAAATCTACAAGACCCATCTTACCATCTGTACTTGCTTGAATATTTCTCAGACCCTATGATGTTAGAACTGCTGTTACTATGCCGCTAATATCATGAATTGTTGTGTTGTCTCGTCTGTGTTTGCTTTGCATTGAATATTTTTGCAAATTATAGATCTAAGGTATTATCACCACTGCGTTCGATGTAAAGCATTATAAGTGGATTTAGATCCTTATCGACGTTGCACTAGGTTATGTAATCAAAGCACGGGCATGAAGTCATCAAGACTGGCAAACGCCCGGCGCGTGACTTGGGCAGCTAAGTCTTTCATTCAGAGGATGACGTACTTATACGACATCGTTGTTGGATATGAAAGGAACAATATAAACAAAGCTCGACTCTGAAATAAGTGTACTTAAAATGGCAATAAAGTTCAAACCGGCACGAAGGACCATTTTGATGCCAAATACAAGGAGAATTTTCTGAATAGAACTTCAAAGTTGTGATGCTTATGAAAATGTTAAAAGGTTTTATGTGAATTTGATTAGGTTGTTTCTGTTTGAGAAAATAAAAAAAAGGAACACACCACAAAATAATACCTACGAGACACTACAGAATAAAGCATGTTCATAAGAATAATATTTTTACAAAGAAATTTATAAGATATCTGTATATTAAATGAAAAATAGCATGAAGGCAACGCACTCGCGAAAAAAAAGGTGCTCTGAAGATAAATAAAACACACAAATTTTATGTAAAGTAGGTTTCATTTTTGTTCGAGAAGGCAGGGATGGCTATGCCTATATAAAAGGCTATACTATACTTAAAGTTGGTCCTTATGATGAGTAAAATTACGTATCAAAATTCCATGTGTAGTCATTAATAATTTACCAATGATAATTATTTATTGTTAATCAGTATTATACTAGAATATATGTAGGACTTATATTTATATTAGTGTTTCGGTTTGTAAAATAATGATTGTTTATATTATTAATATTCCATCTGTTTAAATGGCGTAAACCATGTTTAAATTATAAATAGTTGTTATTATTGTCCTTGCTAGAAAGAGGTGCGAGGCTTTGACAATTCGTCACTAGAGGGCGTATGTAAAACGGTGTTGTAACGGTCGAGCTATCGGAAGCGATAAGTTGTTGGATTTTGAGCCAGTCAAGAGCTAGCTTTGCTAAAGAAAAGTACTGTTCTACAAAATATAAGTGTGAAAGTGTAATTAGTGTAAGAAAAGTGATTAAAAGTCAACAACAGTGGATAAAGGTGTTTTATTAAGAGGACGATTCTAACACATGCATCCTATCTCGGTCTTTTACCATCAAATAAATAGTTTTGGTATTGTGTCACGCTTACCATGGCTTTTTATTGAGCACCTACTAATGTTTTGTCTCGTTCCTTCCTATGCACCGTGATATAAACAAATGAAACAAAATTAGGACACTACCTAAATTAATTTGTAATAGAAGTCATGGGTCTGAACTTCAAAATTTTTGACAGAATAGTAAGTTCACAATATTGTACTTCAGGGGTGGTAACGCATCTACATTATGACCTCTAGTTTTTATTTAGGCTGCAGTTATCACTTTATATCAATGCTTGTTTGCCACCTCCCTTACATGACAAAAAAACCAAAACAGAGCGAAGCCGCGGGCAAATGCGGTGCTCAATAAAAATGTTAAACCAGCATTCGTTTTAATCTGTATCGTGGCTTGGAGCCGATTTACATGCATATAGGGGTTCTCGATATTTGCTTTATTCCAATATCACATCGCATGCAGTTGTCCGTGCACTTGCTACGGTCTTGTGAGTTACCAACAGCGTATGAGCTTTTGCAAATACTCTTTTGTTTGGGGCTCATCCTGATTGCAGTTCAGTTTTGGTTGACTTATAATAATAGAATCTTATAAATTTGTCAGGTTGAAAGTCCTGACTACTAAATTCGTTTTTATACGATGAGATAGATACTTTATGATATGTGGAAAGCCTGTCCTTGATAAATCCTTTAATATATCTTATCGTGGTTGGATATAATATTGTTTATGGAGTTTACTAATTAAGAAACGATTTGTTATTGTATTTGTTGTTTTTGTTGTTATAAAGCTCGTTACGGAAATTTTAGGAAGAGTAAAATCAAGTGTAACTCGACAGTTGAGGCGTTACGCGCGATTTCCGCGCGAGCGTTGAGACCGAGCGTACGTGCTTCACTCGGCCGCACACTAGCGATCTCCTTACACACACCGAGTAAACTCGCATCGTGCGTCGGAGCTTACACACATACTTTTTTCTAGTTGTTCTTTTGACAGCCTCACCTCGACAGTTCGTGACAGGAACTCCCTAAAAGTTTTGACCCAAGCATTAAACTTGTCAAATGGTCTGAGATCTTAGACGAAAAGACTTAAGCCATTTCTTTTGCACATTTTCTATTCACCTTAGTAGACTGAAGCAATTGTGTAATCCTCAGTGATAAGGTATAAAAATAAAAATAATAATTATGTAGGTATAGAAGTTTAAAATAATAATAATCACACTGTACTGGGATCGATATATCATCACTGACAGGACCATTGTTGCTAACAAGCCTGATATAGTGCTCATAGATCGATCGGAGCGTCGTGCAGTGATCGTCGACGTCACCATCCCCTATGACGAGAATCTAGTTAAAGCTGAAAAGAATAAGGAATTAAAATATCTGGACCTAGCTCACGAGATTGTCGGATTCGGATCACGCTGCTCCAATGCGGGTTAGTGGAGGTAAAGGTTAGTAGCCAACCCGCTGTCGGATGTTTGCAAACCGCTCATAAGGCCCGCGATAAGGTTTAACAATTGCTACGTATCGATAGCAACCGGGACCGACGGCTTAACGTGCCCTCCGAAGCACGGAAACACGCATTTAAATTTACCACTAGCGGTCACCCACAAACCCGACCGCGTTCGTATCGCTGAGCCGAGTAGATCGCTTCCGATATATATTACACCAGCCGCTGGGTCAAGCGCTCTTCTTATATAAGTTTACCCAAATATAAAACCTTCTTTTTTTTTTTTTTTTTATGTTCTGGAAGTGGCAAACAAGCATGCAGTTCACATTGATGTTAAGTGATGACTGCAGCCTATAGACACCCACACAAAGACCAAGGTCAAAATGCAGATGCGTTGCCACTCCTGAGGCCTAAGGTGTTATGCCACTGTGCCGGAAATTACAGGGCCGTTCTTATAATGATGTCTGTTATTTACCAATCTATTTATGCCTATTTACTACTTTGATAAAAGCAATACCACATAATCGGACTATCAGAGGGTAACTAACAACAAAAACCGGATTTCCGGGATAATGAGAGCAAACACAACGGTCAGCGTTACAAAGTGAAATATGAGCGAACAAAATACATTAAAACTTTGTTTGGGATCAACATCAATTAAGGTCCGGCTATTAGACGACCTTGTTGTGTAATTAATTTGCATTCAAATATGGTAACGGTCCCGAACTTATATCCGTAGAATAGTGTTATTTTTTTTAATTTTTTTGTTATTACGGCATCGCTATTACGCATATTGCCAGTGTCAAGTAAAACGATATTTCATATTTATTTAAGCAGCGTAAAAGTTAGTATAATATAGTCATCAAGTATAATATGTAAGTATCAAGTATATAAGTTATCAAGTATAATATGTCAGTCAAGTGAGTTACAATCAAGTTATTCGAGTAAAGCGATGGCTACTTTACCAGAACATTTACAATGAAGTTTTGGAGGCAACCTGAAAGGTCGTGTTTTCGCACTATTATTCTATTTCACTATACACGGGCACTGTAATAAACCTATATCAAAAGGTTCCCGCCCGTGGAATAGTGTTATGTGCAACTTTTGACACTAATTTCGTTTTTTTTATTTTTAAAGAAAAATGGAAAGAAAAATTTGACTTCAGGCGAGACTCGAACTCGCGACCTACTGGGAATCTAGTCCAGCCGCTCTTCCAATTGAGCTACTGAAGCCCTGCCCGATTTGTCGAATTTTTCCTTCACATCTATTGCATTGCTTTATGGTAGCAGTAGCGCCATCTATTACCAACTATGCTAGTTAGGCAACCGATATAATAGACTTTTCAGTTTATTGAATATCGTAAAGAAGTCGCTTTTACCCTTAATAATTGTTTTATATTATTTCGCATTAACACATGCTTGTGAAATATATTTTATTTTTAAAGAAAAATGGAAAGAAAAAATTGACTTCAGGCGAGACTCGAACTCGCGACCTACTGGGAATCTAGTCCAGCCGCTCTTGCAATTGAGCTACTGAAGCCCTGCCCGATTTGTCGAATTTTTCCTTCACATCTATTGCATTGCTTTATGGTAGCAGTAGCGCCATCTATTACCAACTATGCTAGTTAGGCAACCGATATAATAGACTTTTCAGTTTATTGAATATCGTAAAGAAGTCGCTTTTACCCTTAATAATTGTTTTATATTATTTCGCATTAACACATGCTTGTGAAATATATTTTATTTTTAAAGAAAAATGGAAAGAAAAATTTGACTTCAGGCGAGACTCGAACTCGCGACCTACTGGGAATCTAGTCCAGCCGCTCTTCCAATTGAGCTACTGAAGCCCTGCCCGATTTGTCGAATTTTTCCTTCACATCTATTGCATTGCTTTATGGTAGCAGTAGCGCCATCTATTACCAACTATGCTAGTTAGGCAACCGATATAATAGACTTTTCAGTTTATTGAATATCGTAAAGAAGTCGCTTTTACCCTTAATAATTGTTTTATATTATTTCGCATTAACACATGCTTGTGAAATATATTTTATTTTTAAAGAAAAATGGAAAGAAAAATTTGACTTCAGGCGAGACTCGAACTCGCGACCTACTGGGAATCTAGTCCAGCCGCTCTTCCAATTGAGCTACTGAAGCCCTGCCCGATTTGTCGAATTTTTCCTTCACATCTATTGCATTGCTTTATGGTAGCAGTAGCGCCATCTATTACCAACTAGCATAGTTGGTAATAGATGGCGCTATCTATTACCAACTAGCATAGTTCGAGTCTCGCCTGAAGTCAAATTTTTCTTTCCATTTTTCTTTAAAAATAAAATATATTTCACAAGCATGTGTTAATGCGAAATAATATAAAACAATTATTAAGGGTAAAAGCGACTTCTTTACGATATTCAATAAACTGAAAAGTCTATTATATCGGTTGCCTAACTAGCATAGTTGGTAATAGATGGCGCTACTGCTACCATAAAGCAATGCAATAGATGTGAAGGAAAAATTCGACAAATCGGGCAGGGCTTCAGTAGCTCAATTGCAAGAGCGGCTGGACTAGATTCCCAGTAGGTCGCGAGTTCGAGTCTCGCCTGAAGTCAAATTTTTCTTTCCATTTTTCTTTAAAAATAAAATATATTTCACAAGCATGTGTTAATGCGAAATAATATAAAACAATTATTAAGGGTAAAAGCGACTTCTTTACGATATTCAATAAACTGAAAAGTCTATTATATCGGTTGCCTAACTAGCATAGTTGGTAATAGATGGCGCTACTGCTACCATAAAGCAATGCAATAGATGTGAAGGAAAAATTCGACAAATCGGGCAGGGCTTCAGTAGCTCAATTGGAAGAGCGGCTGGACTAGATTCCCAGTAGGTCGCGAGTTCGAGTCTCGCCTGAAGTCAAATTTTTCTTTCCATTTTTCTTTAAAAATAAAATATATTTCACAAGCATGTGTTAATGCGAAATAATATAAAACAATTAATTTCGTTTTGCTTTAGCTCCCGTTTTTATATTTGGGTAGTCGATTTCCAGACGTTTCGACGACCAGTTTCTGTGGGTTACAATTATGTGCGAGTTTTGTCTGATGGTGCGTCAAAACTCTTAGGAATCTGCGTGCATGTATGAAGAGAATGATGAAGGTAGATGAGGCATGGTAGGTATGTCAGGTTTGGTAATGTGCCCGGAGATGTCAACAGGCTCGCCACCTGTTACACGGGCCAAAAACGTAACCGGCGATTCGTGGGTGTTTGCATGTATGCTTGAATGCATGCATTTACTTTACTGCCTACCCCTTGGGGATTACAGGCGTGAAGTAACGTTTTTTAGAATTACTAAGCATTCGAAAGATTACATTATGGACGGTTTGATAACAACCTGCATTGGAGCAGCGTGATGGAGTAAGCTCCAGGCCTCCCCCAAAAAGGGGAGAGACTCGTGGCTAGAAGAGGGACGTATCAAGGGTTGCCATTAATATTTATTATTTTTATTTTTGGCATAGTGTTGAACAATTCTTATGGTCCTAGGAGAGACAGCGTTTTATTAACCGAATTCAAAAAGAAAGAGGTTCTTAATTAGAGTTCAATAAAGTTCTACAATCTGCAGTTTACTTTTACTGCAATCATCGATAATTGAATAAAAAAGGTTTTTAGATTTATGTTATTATTCATAATATCAACTGAAGCACATTATTAATCTAGGTCTATGTCACGCTCAGCTATAACTCAACTAGAATATCGGTGCTCAGTTTAATGCTACTGTTGTGTAGTGTTGGCTATTAACACTCGATGCGCTTTGGAATCCCATTTATTGAGTCGAAGTTACAATTTGGTGGATGCGGTAAAAATACATATTTCATTTTTTTACTTATTAGGGTTTTAAAACATTTTCTTAATTATTAGGGTTTTATTAGGGTTTGTTTAATTTAAATTCTTTGTATGTTTAAATCTTCACACCAAGTATCCAACGTGGTAGGCAGAGAGCGAAGAATGTCAAATATCTCGGTCCTTATAGTGGTAACACATGACCGCCGACCAAATCTGGTGTCGCTAAACCCGACCGTATTCGCTCCGGTGGACCGGATCCGCGGATCAAACCACCCGCGAGCGGACCTCATCGGCCTTGACTAATAAAAATTTTGTCCGCCGGACTCTTCTATATACGGCCAGATTTAGTTCGGAGCGTACCGTGCGGTTTTCTCGTTCGTTTCTTCCCAGAACGTGTAAATTGTGGAACAAACTTCCCTCAGAGGTATTCCCTCGGTGCTACAATATGGTTCTTCAAAAATGGCGTCAAAAGAGTCCTTCAGGGCTGGCAGCGCGTTAGCAACTCCCCTGGTGTTGCAAATGTGCATAGGCGAAGGTGACCACTTTCCATGGGGTGGCCAGTATGCTTGTCTGTCAATTTATGACATAAAAATAACCCCATCCGCTGACCGCTCCGTACCAAATCCGGACGTTTGTTACGACTTTTACACATCTGGCGTGGCTTTTCAACATTCATCACTGTCTTTATACTCGTACATGTCTACCGATTGCAAAAATTAATAAAACAAATCGTTAGCAGATACATTATATCTACTATATTTTATCGTGGTTGGATGTAATGTTGTTTATGGAGTTTACTAATTAAGAAACGATTTGTTATTGTATTTGTTGTTATAAAACTCGTTACGGAAATTTTAGGACTAGTAAAATCAAGTGTAACACGACAGTTGAGGCGTTACGCGCGATTTCCGCGCGAGCGTTGAGACCGAGCGTACGTGCTTCACTCGGCCGCACACTAGCGATCTCCTTACACACACCGAGTAAACTCGCGTCGTGCGTCGGAGCTTACACACATACTTTTTTCTAGTTGTTCTTTTGACAGCTTCACCTCGACAGTTCGTGACAGGAATTCCCTAAAAGTTTTGACCCAAGCATTAAACTTGTCAAATGGTCTGAGATCTTAGACAAAAAGACTTAAGCCATTTCTTTTGCACATTTTCTATTCACCTTAGTAGACTGAAGCAATTGTGTAATCCTCAGTGATAAGGTATAAAAATAAAAATAATAATTATGTAGGTATAGAAGTTTATAATAATAATAATCACACTGTACTGGGATCGATCTATCATCACTGACAGGACCATTGTTGCTAACAAGCCTGATATAGTGCTGATAGATCGAACGGAGCGTCGTGCAGTGATCGTCGACGTCACCATCCCCTATGACGAGAATCTCGTTAAAGCTGAAAAGGATAAAGAATTAAAATTTCTGGACCTAGCTCACGAGATTGTCGGATTGTGGCCAACCTGCTGTCGGATGTTTGCAAACCGCTCATAAGGCCCGCGATAAGGTTTAACAATTGCTACCTATCGATAGCAACCGGGACCGACGGCTTAACGTGCCCTCCGAAGCACGGAATCACGCATTTAAATTTACCACTAGCGGTCACCCACCAACCCAACCGCGTTCGTATCGCTGAGCCGAGTAGATCGCTTCCGATATATATTACACCAGCTGCTGGGCCAAGCGCTCTTCTTATATAAGTTTACCCAAATATAAAACCGTCTTTTTTTTTTTTTTTTTTTTTATATTCTGGAAGTGGCAAACAAGCATGCAGTTCACATTGATGTTAAGTGATGACTGCAGCCTATAGACACCCACACAAAGACCAAGGTCAAAATGCAGATGCGTTGCCACTCCTGAGGCCTAAGGTGTTATGCCACTGTGCCGGAAATTACAGGGCCGTTCTTATAATGATGTCTGTTATTTACCAATCTATTTATGCCTATTTACTACTTTGATGAAAGCAATACCACATAATCGGACTATCAGAGGGTAACTAACAACAAAAACCGGATTTCCGGGATAATGAGAGCAAACACAACGGTCAGCGTTACAAAGTGAAATATGAGCGAACAAAATACATTAAAACTTTGTTTGGGATCAACATCAATTAAGGTCCGGCTATTAGACGACCTTGTTGTGTAATTAATTTGCATTCAAATATGGTAACGGTCCCGAACTTATATCCGTGGAATAGTGTGCAACTTTTGACACTAATTTCGTTTTGCTTTAGCTCCCGTTTTTGTATTTGGGTAGTCAATTTCCAGACGTTTCGACGACCAGTTTCTGTGGGTTACAATATGTGCGAGTTTTGTCTGATGGTGGGTCAAAAGTCTTAGGAATCTGCGTGCATGTATGAAGAGAATGATGAAGGTAGATGAGGCATGGTAAGTATGTCAGGTTTGGTAACGTGCCCGGAGATGTCAACAGGCTCGCCACCTGTTACACGGGCCAAAAACGTAACCGGCGAATCGTGGGTGTTTGCATGTATGCTTGAATGCATGCATTTACTTTACTGCCTACCCCTTGGGGATTACAGGCGTGAAGTAACGTTTTTTAGAATTACTAAGCATTCGAAAGATTACATTATGGACGGTTTGATAACAACCTGCATTGGAGCAGCGTGGTGGAGTAAGCTCCAGGCCTCCCCCAAAAAGGGGAGAGACTCGTGGCCAGAAGAGGGACGTATCAAGGGTTGCCATTAATATTTATTATTTTTATTTTTGTCATAGTGTTGAACAATTCTTATGGTCCTAGGAGAGGCAGCGTTTTATTAACCGAATTCAAAAAGAAAGAGGTTCTTAATTAGAGTTCAATAAAGTTCCACAATCTGCAAAGTTTACTTTTACTGCAATCATCGATAATTGCATAAAAAGGTTTTTAGATTTATGTTATTATTCATAATGTCAACTGAAGCACATTATTAATCTAGGTCTATGTCACGCTCAGCTATAACTCAACTAGAATATCGGTGCTCAGTTTAATGCTACTGTTGTGTAGTGTTGGCTATTAACACTCGATGCGCTTTGGAATCCCATTTATTGAGTCGAAGTTACAATTTGGTGGATGCGGTAAAAATACATACATCATTTTCTTACTTATTAGGGTTTAAAAACATTTTCTTAATTATTATGGTTTTATTAGGGTTTGTTTCATTTAAATTCTTTGTATGTTTAAATCTTCACACCAAGTATCTCACGTGGTAGGCAGAGAGCGAAGAATGTCAAATATCTCGGTCCTTATAGTGGTAACACATGACCGCCGACCAAATCTGGTGTCGCTCCGGTGGACCGGATCCGCGGATCAAACCCCCCGCGAGCGGACCTCATCGGCCTTGACTAATAATAATTTTGTCCGCCGGACTCTTCTACACACGGCCAGATTTAGTTCGGAGCGTACCGTGCGGTTTTCTCGTTCGTTTCTTCCCAGAACGTGTAAATTGTGGAACGAACTTCCCTCTGAGGTATTCCCTCGGTGCTACAATATGGTTCTTCAAAAATGGCGTCAAAAGAGTCCTTCAGGGCTGGCAGCGCGTTAGCAACTCCCCTGGTGTTGCAAATGTGCATAGGCGAAGGTGACCACTTTCCATCGGGTGGCCAGTATGCTTGTCTGTCAATTTATGACATAAAAATAACCCTATCCGCTGACCGCTCCGTACCAAATCCGGACATTTGTTACGACTTTTACCGATTGCAAAAAATAATAAAACAAATCGTTAGCAGATACATTATATCTACTATATTTTCGTTATCTGAAAATATAGTAGATACTACTAAAAAAAATATTTGAACTTATTTAGTACAGTAGCTGTAGTAGCTAGAAAATATTAGGAAGCCATTAGTAGCCATACAATGACAGTGTATATCAGACATAGCTAAATTATAATTATAATTTCTAAGGATTTCAATACTTTTCACAATCACTTTATAACAAACACTGACCGAATTCTGCAGAAATGTATTTTTTTTCACCTTATTGTAGTAAATATTTAATTTAATAAGAACATCTAGTTAACTAATTTATAAGTTCATCAAGTGACTATAACACAAAGACTACGACGAGTATTCAAGCAAAAGTTCTTTCAACACATATATCTTCCACTATTCAAACGTTATATTAATATATTATTATACAGCGTGTAAAAACAACTACCGAAAGTGGTTAGTGTGCGATCCTAGTAGTACAATATAGGTACGTGTGTATATACATAAATAAAACCAATATACCTCCCCACCTTCTGGGGCTATGAGTCGAAATAGAACATCCATTTATGAGCCTTTTAGTAGATTAAGGACGCATCGCGAGCACAATAGCGTTTATTCAACTACACATTCAGCGGTCATATTTCTTCCATTATTCAATACGTATGCGGCTTACTGGTATACTTACTGGCAGTGTAACGTTGCGTTTGTTACACAATAGCAATGAAATGATACAGTATTGTGTATGCGTTACATTGTTTTGAACTACAAAGAAGATTTCACGTATTTTCCACACAAGATAAGAAGACCCTTCAATTCTTAATTGCTATGAAATTTACATTGGTTACAAAGATTATCAATGGTCCTCTCGGAGCACGGGGCAGATCTATGTCTCGGAGTCTATATAGTACGTACTTAACTTCACGCCTGTAATCCTCGAAGGGGTAGGCAGAGGTAAATGCATGCATTCAAGCATACATGCAAACACCCACGATTCGCCGGTTACGTTTTGGCCCATGTAACAGGTGGCGAGCCTGTTGACATCTCCGGGCACATTACCAAACTTTGAGGTACTGGAAAATTTCCAGAAAATGGAAAAATCCCAATAGAACCAGAGATAAAGGCATTTTCACCATTATCTCTGATAACCCCCTACCCGGGAATCGAACCCAGGACCTCAGCGTAGTAGTAGTGGCCTGCTACCACTAGGCTACCGAGGCAGTTTCTTTTTTTAGTATATAGGTATAAATGTATCATCACGCCATGTCCCTTACGGGGTAGGCAGGGATTGTAAAGCGCAAAAAATCCTAGTCGATACATACCTACCGTGCTTCATCTAAATTCATAATCCTCTTCATACATGAACGGCGATATCAAATAAATATCAATAATCCACCTACAAGAGATTTAAACTAATATTATTGCATAAATAGCAAAATATCTCAAATGAGGACAAAATTAAATAAAGAACGTTTTTACTGGTGGTAGAGCTCCAGTGACGGAGCTCGCGGGCGTAGGCACCACCGCATTACCTGATTTACTTGCCGCTAAATGGTAGTGTTCAGCACTATCGTGTTCCGGTCAGGTGGTAATGTACGGCCCTGTAATTTCCGGCACTGAGGCATAACGCCTTAGGCCTCAGGAGTGGTAACGCATTTGCATTTTGACCTTGGTCTTTGTGTGGGTGTCTATAGGCTGCAGTCATCACTTAACATCAATGTGAACTGCATGCTTGTTTGCCACTTCAATTACATAAAAAAAAATAAAAAAAAAAGAATTGCACAACCATTTCTTAGGTATGTAATTTTGAAGATTAAGGGCCCTAACTTACTAGGACGTCATGGTGACGTGTGACGTGGCCGGCTAATTACCCAAGCAGTTAGTATGGTGTAGAGACGTCGCCACAATGTGACTAGGTGAGTAAGGTATCATGTATTTCCATACTAGCAGCTTGGATACGTAGCCGGCACCGTCGACATGGCGATATCTACATCATCTTTTTTTTTATGTAATGGAAGTGGTAAACAAGCATACAGTTCACACTGATCTTAAGTGATGACTGCAGCCTATAGACACCCACACAAAGACCAAGGTCAAAATGCAGATGCGTTACCACTCCTGAGGCCTAAGGTGTTATGCCGGAAATTACAGGGCCGTACATTACCAGCTGACCGAAACACGATAGTGCTGAACACTACCATTTAGCGGCAAGTAGGTATATTAGGTAATGCGGTGGTGCCTAGTCACTAAAGCTCTACCACCAGTGAAACCAGAATATAAAATATATATGCACAAACGTCCGCTTCATTGAAAGACACATTATACTTCTCCTTCTGGGGCTGTGAGTAAAAACATACATTTATAAGCCCATTTGGAGATTAAGGACGGACCGTGAGCACAATAGCGTTTACTTAACTACATATTCATCCGTCATATTTCTTCCATTATTCAATACTTTTGCGACTTATGAGGATACTCACTACCGTCTTATATGGCCATTGTTGAAACAATAGCAATGGAATTATTATAATATTGTGTGTGTGTCACATTGTTTCCTATTTAAGTCAGTGTTAAAAGAAACCATTTCAGATGAAAGGTGAAATTTCATAGCACGTTAGGTAGTCTCTATTAACACTTTATGTTGAATTTTAGTACGTACGTCTACTTCGGTTGATTTATTGATTAGCTGCAGTTGATTCATAACTGAACTCCAGACAGCAAAAATAACATAGTTAAGTAATCTACTATTTATATATTTTGCTTCCCTTTTCAGACACTTAATATCGGTAAAATTGAAAATCATTTTACCGTCAATAAACATTAGTTATAACAAATGGAATGTAAAACATCCTCCTTTTTGGGCTGTGAATAAAACAGAACATTCATTTATAAACCCATTTGGAGATAAAGGACGCTACGAGCACAATAGCGTTTATTCAACTAAATTTTCAGCCACGTTTCTTCCATTATTCAATACGTATGCGACTTAATAATGACAACCCATTATACGTCCCACAGCTGGGCACGAGTCTCTCCCCTTTTTTGGGAGGAGGCTTAAAGCGTGGAGTAACCACCACGCTGCTCCAATGCGGATTGGTGGATATTGGTGGGTTAGTAGCCAACCCGCTGTCGGATGTTTTCAAACCGCCCATAAGGCCTCCGACAAGGTTTAACGACTGCTATCTATCGATAGCAACCGGGACCGACGGTTTAACGTGCCCTCCGAAGCACGGAAACGCGCATTTAATTTGCCACTAGCAGTCACCCATCACTCTACCCGACCGCGCCCGTAATGCTTTACCGAGTAGATCGCTTATGATCTACACCAGCCGCGGAGCTATGCGCGCTTCGTATGCGACTTACAGGCATACAAAACAAATCACGGGAAAAGTTAAAATGATACAAAACATCTCATACCTAAACAAGTTCCACAGTATAACAAAATGTAATGATCTACGAGGCAATTAGTCTAGAAGTAATACGGGTCCAAAATAGTGACATTACAACACTATTATACTCTAAAACCATTAGCTTTCCCAGAACATTTCGCGAAACAGATGGTAAATGGACGTAACCTTGTAGTACACTTAATATAGCATTAAAGCTGAACAAGTTGAGACATTTATGACAGTTTCGTCCCCAGCGTCTAATTTATCCAAATTCTCAGATGGCGACTAAAAGTTTCGTAGTTCGTAATATCTGTCCTAACTTAATGTTATATTGGATTAACTTGCGGTTGAGTGCGGAGTGGAGTAGTACAAGATTATACCTAAAATATCCGCAATTGAATATTGATCGATTAATTCTGAGGGTAGATTTGCGTCGATCTTGTTTCTAAATCAGTCCATTCAGCTTAAAGATTAATAATAATTTATAGAAATTTTTGTCATTCGGTACTGTATCAGTACAAGAAAACGACACCAGATTGGTTAAAATTTATATGTATACTGTTTAAAATAATTTTAAACATTACTTGTATCATAGGACTGTACATAAATTAGTCATAATGTGTTTTATATGTTCGGTAAGGCTCATACATTTATCTCAATCAAAATTTTAATTGAATTACATATTTACTTCTTAACTTCTTATATCTCCCAGAATACTTATTCGGATTATAGTTTGTCTTCCATCTTTTGTCTTTCGTATAATTCGATAAATTATACTTTTGATTGATAATTGATTTGATATGTTCTAAGGTTTTCGCGAGCTACACTCATTGAAATAAAACTATTTCTACGGATTTATATCGCGTATATTAAACTGATAATTGATTTACTTCACACACTGATATAAACTTTAGTAAAAATTATCCGATATAATATTAAATTATATTGGTGTTCGGTTTATAACCCGAAAAAGCTCTGTATAATCAAGCTAAACTTTGCTCCCATAAAAATTTTCAATATCATCCAATTCAAGAAATATATTCCCTCATTCAATAATTGCCAATACCAAATAATCCGGTATCATTTTGTTACGAGATTCCCTTAAAATTACGCAACACAGCATATTTCTGTTCCCTTTGATATCGAGGCTACTCAAAGCATGTTGGAGATCTCTTTGCCAACATCGAACAAAAGGTTTTGGGAATAAACACCTCACCATATTTATCCCAACATAGGATGGATCTATATTTAGGACTTTCAAAAGAAAAAAAAAATTCAAATTACATACTTACATACTACAGTTATTCAAATTACATACTTACATACTACAGTTGACTGATGGTAGAGCTCCAGTGACGGAGCTCGTGGGCGTAGGCACTACCGCATTACCTATTATATATAATAATAATAATGGCAACCCATTAAACGTCCCACTGCTGGGCACGAGTCTCTCCCCCTTTTGGAGGGAGGCCTGGAGCTTACTCCACCATGCTGCTCCAATGCGGATTGGTGGAGGTGGGTGGGTTAGTGGCCAACCCACTGTTGGATGTTTTCAAACCGCCCATAAGACCTCCGACAAGGTTTAACGATATGCTATCTGCTATCCATCGATAGCAACCGGGACCGACGGCTTAACGTGCCCTCCGAAGCACGGAAACGCGCATTTAATTTGCCACTAGCGGTCACCCATCACACTACCCGACCGCTCCCGTAGTGCTTAACCGAGCAGATCGCTTACGATCTACACCAGCCGCTGGGCCATGCCGCTAAATGGTAGTGTTCAGCACTATTTCGGGTCAGGCGGTAATGTACGGCCTAGTAATTTCCGGCACAGATGCATTACACCTTAAGCCTCAGGAGTGGTAACGCATCTGCATTTTGACCTTGGTCTTTATGTGGGTGTCTATGGCTGCAGTCATCACTTAACATCAATGTGAACTGCATGCTTGCTTGCCACTTCCATTACATAAAAACAAAAAGAATACACATGATGAAATTGTAATAGTTGATAGTCCTTGGCAATCAGGTTTGGTCGATATATTTAAAGTATGCAAGCTCACCCCATATCCTTAATCTGGTCCGCTCGAGTAAAAATCAAAAATACCCTGTTGGGAAAAAAGCCCCTGCTTTTCAGATTGGTAAAATATTGGTGGTAGAGTTACATTGTTCGAGGCAATAAGCACCTCCGCATTACCTTATCTATCTGTCGGCAAATGGTAGTATTCAGCGCTATCGTATTCCGGTTAGATGGTATATGGATGTATGGCCCCGTAATAACTATCATAGAGACATAACAACTAAGGTCTCAGGGATAGCAACGCATCTGCATTTTGACCTCTGTTCTTTGTGTGGGTGTCTATAGGCTGAAATCATCACTATAAAATCAATTTGAACTGTATTACTAATTTAAACAAAAAAAAACGGAAATTTGCTCCCCGTTGCAATTCTCGAACAATTATTGTAATACAATTGTATGATTTGAAGGTCAAAATTTGTAGACCTCATTCCATTTTCTATTTTTCGATATAGTATACCTACAAGGTGCGGACTTAACATGAAACTTGTCCATTGATATCTTTAAAACAACTTGTCAATTATTAAGTTTACTTCTTTATATCTTCTACTGGCTATTTGTATGGAAAAATGAAATTGTGAATTTTAATATTTCCCTATATTTTTTATAAAAGCCTTAAACAAACTATCTTAAAATTAATAAATAAAATTAAGCAGTTTTTTTTTTTTTAATGTAATGGGCTTGGCAAACAAGCATGCAGTTCACATTGATGTTAAGTGATGACTGCAGCCTATAGACACCCACATGAAGACCAAGGTCAAAATGCAGATGCGTTACCACTCCTGAGGCCTAAGGTGTTATGCCTCTGTGCCGGAAATTACAGCGTCGTACATTACCACCTGACCGGAACACGATAGTGCTGAACACTACCATTTGGCGGCAAGTATATTAGGTAATGCGGTGGTGACTACGCCCGCGAGCTCCGTCACTGAAGCTCTACCACCAGTAAAAATATTATAGCAGTTATTATTATTCTTCTACTTATAGACATTTTACTTCTATGCACGTACTAAGCACAATGGTTCATACACAATAAGGAACTCTAATTCATTATTCCACTGGTAAGTAAACAGACTTTGCAACTCCTAAAACTTTCTCGTTTGCTTCCAATGTAGTGGATAATTTAACTTTGCGAAACCTATTCGTAGTGCACTGTATATGGAATTAAGTTTTTATCTAGTATTTTAACGGAAATGAAAGAAGAAGCTCTTGGATTCCGAATGTATTTTTAAAGATATGTGCAGGTAAGGAATGTTACTCATTGTTCTATTTATTTTTTGCAATAACACGTGCGAGTAAACTTTGAAAATTAAGGAAAATAATGTTTTTATAGCTATTATTTAGTTATCAATGGATGTCGTTCACTGACCCTAAATCGGTTAAAATCAAAAAGGAAAAGCAAAATTTGACGCATCGGTGTGGGAATTCCGTAGCTTAGTGGTAAAGCGGCTGGACTGGTTATCCTGAGGTCGCAGATTCGATTCCTGCCCAAATTTTTCTTTCAGGGTTTTTTTCTTTAATTTCTAATGTTACTCATTTTACTAGATCAGTTGGTTATTGATAGGACCATTCTGCTAACATGGCTTCGCTTACCAGATCGTTAAATAAACAGTTTATTAACAGCTATGGTAGGTACATATAGTATAGAACTAGGATTGTACCTTGCCAACAAACTGCTTCGTCATTTTAGCGAGATTTTAGTTCATAAGTTTACTTGATTATGTACGTGTGGAAGATTAAATAAAAAATAAATAATTAATGCAAAAGAATTTAATTAAATGTTACAATTTTCTTATCATTAAATTTTCTTACGCTGCGTATGAGGTAGAATTTTTAGTATCAGTTCCATACTTAATTGATGATTATCATGAGATCGATGTCCCTTATTTTATTATTCGAGGTGACGGAACTCGAGGGCTAAAATAATTTAAACATTTGGCGATAAATGGCAGTATTCAGCGCTATCGTGTTCCGGTTGAGCGGTTAATATACAGCCCTATCATACATAGAGGCATAATAACTCAGACCTTCGGAGTGGCAACGTAGATGCGTTGGTATGTATGTATGTATATATTTACGCCAGGTCCCTAACGGGGTAGGCAGAGAGTGTAGAGCGCCAGATATCCCGGTCCTGACATACCTCTCGTGCCTCGTCTACCTTCATCGTTCTCTTCATACATGCACGGCAATTCCTAAGATTTTTGACCCTACCATCGCCATCGTAGATGCGTTGGTATTGATTAATAATGACCCAATCAGACCAATCGGACCTCCAAAATGGCAACGCATCTACGTTGCCATTCTGGAGGTCCGATGATTGAGTCATTAAAATCTAAACTTTTTATTTAGATGTTCATAGGCTACGTACAATATTCACTTATCATCAATGTGGATTGTATGCTTGTTTGTAAAAGTAGATAATACCTACTTATTATACATAGACTACACATCATAACATTTTTACTGGTGGTAGAGCCCCAGTGACGGAGCTCGCGGACGTAGGCACCACCGCATAACCTAATATACTTGCCGCTACATTGTAGTATTCTGCACTATCGTGTTCCAGTCAGGTGATAATGTACGGCCCTGTAATTTCCGGCACAGAGGCATAACATCTTAGGCCTTAGGAGTGGTAACGAATCTGCAATTTGACCTTAGTCTTTGTATGGGTGTTTATAGGCTGCAGTAATCACTTAACATCGATGTGAACTGCATGCTTGTTTGCCACTTCCATTTCATAAAAAAATACAATTGCGAAAGCAAAAATCTTTGAAGTTTTTATAATTCACGCCAATCCAGTCACAACATAAAACAGAACGAACATAATTATCTACACGCTTTACAAATAAAACACCCAAACGAAGCCGCGGACAACAGCTAGTTTACGCTGTACGTGCATATGAAAGACGCCTTTGATGTTTCTGAGTGGCACTCAGCAAGTACGTCTGGTAGGAGAGAAAAGCTTAACTCTTGTCATGCACTTCAAACGGTCTGATTCGCTTTTACACCTTGGGGTACAGACGCGGTCTGTAATGACAAAGTAGCTTTGATAATAAGGTCGCTAATTAAAAATGTAACGGTGCCTCATTTGTGGCTTTTGACTAATCTATTGTGGCTTTGACGCGACATCATTCGCACAACACATGCCGTAGAAACATTATGTTTACCTGTTTACGATAAATAATTGCAGAAGTGGTAAGAGAAATAAAATTATTTCTAACCCAGCTTTAGTAAGTAAAGATGAATAACTCAATTTTGTAATCGAAATGATTGAAAATTGTCCGCGGTATGGACTTGTAATAAATTACTGAAAGAATCTGCTTCAGTGTCTTCTAAATTTTGGGACAGTACTTTTTTTTTATGTAATGGAAGTGGCAAACAAGCATCTAGTTTCACATTGATGTTAAGTGATGACTGCAGCCTATAGACACCTACAAAAAGACCAAGGTCAAAATGCAGATGCGTTACCACTCCTGAAGCCTAAGGTGTTATGCCTCTGTGCCGGAAATTACAGGGCCGTACATTACCACCTGACCGGAAAACGATAGTGCTGAACACTACCATTTAGCGGCAAGTATTTTAGGTAATGCGGTGGTGCCTACGCCCGCGAGCTCCAACTGGAGCTCTACCACCAGTAGAAGGTGGTGGAGCTCCAGTGACGGATCGGAATAGTGTTATTTTACCTACCTTATTTCGATAACACTATTTTTTATTCTTTCTTTTTTGGTGTGTGAGTTATGTTGTGCTTTTTTACATTTTTCTAGAAATCAATATTTTAATAATAAATGCTCACAATAAAAAAACACTTTTTCAGTAAACCTACACGTTTACTGAAATACCAACGAAGAGTATAGAACACATTTTGGGCACATCGATTTATTTCGACAACAATTAAAAAGAATTATTTCTAAAGCATGGTTAATAAATATGTTCAACGAAGTAACGTATTTATATAAACATGTTACCCAATTTATTTATTTTCTTACTGGATATTATTTTCAAATACTGTAAAAATATAACGCTTCAAAGTGAACGCACACGCAAACTTCATTAAGCTAATGTAAACATTGACATTACTTTGTAAATTACATACCAAATTCAATAAAAATCAACGCTTACTGAAAAGATACTAAGTATTCCACTGCGGGAGTGAAATTCAATTTGGATTACATGGGAATCAGTATAAAAACGAAACACAGTTATCTTTCTTTTTATTAATATTAAACCAATCATTTTGGTTTTGTTAGTTTTACTAGCCGGTGATCAAATGTTGGAAACTTGTTTACAATGGACTCGATGGCTATCTTAAGAATAGAGATGCCTGGAGAAATGCTGGTCCAAGACTTGAAACAATGATTTTGTGAAATTAATATATATTGTGCTAGATATTGCATATGACTTCGGGTAAATAAACCTGCAACCTCAGGATAACCAATCCAGCCGCTTCACCACTAAGCTACTGAAGCTCGTTTGCTTCATCATATTATCCCTGCTCGATAAAAGAATTCTAGAAATAGAGAGTGCACCTGTGTTTGCGCATACACTTGTGCACTATAATGTCTCCCCCGCGCAGTTGGCTAATCTCCGTTGAGATTGGCCGCCGTGACCGAAATTCGGTCTGGAGGACATTATTAAATTTAATCTGCTGGGGCAGTTATTCATATGTAAAAAACTATCTAACTTTGTCTTAGACTATTTCTCTTAAACAAAGTTACATAGATTTTCGACTGAATAAGGTCTACCGGGAGCTGTCCCGGTAGACCGGTAGTTGTTAATAAATTTATCTGTATCATATTCATCGGTATTTGCGTACATCAATGTCTCTACCGTAATACAAAATATATCAACTACACACCTACACCCTACGACAAAGTTCACCTGAACTTTGAATCACATTTCTGACCCAGTACACCCAACAACTTTAGCTCAATGCACCTCGCAGCATTGTATGATGTGAGACGCCATTCAAGTGGCTGCTTTAACATCAAAGAGAGTTTTACTTTGAAGCGAGGGTCGAAAGATGTTCCTCAGATACGAGTTATAGAAGATACGGTCAAGTATTGGTACCTAGCTATTGAATAGGCAATCTTAGTGATCAAGTTTAAACGTTATATGTGGTGATTACACAAATATGTCACTTATCTATACAACTTGTAATGGGAATAACGCATACCCTCAAACTACCCAATTAGAAAGTCGAGTTAAAATCATAAAACGTAACGTAACTTCACACCTGTAATCCCCGAAGGGGTAGGCAGAATGCATGCATTCAAGCATACATGCAAACACCTACGATTCGCCGGTTACGTTTTGGCCCATGTTACAGGTGGCGAGCCTGTTGACATCTCCGAACACATTACCAAATTGCTAGGTACTGGGAAATTTCTTGAAAATGGAAAAATCCTAATAGAACCAGAGATAAGGGACTTTACACCATTATCTCTGATAATCCACGACCCGGGAATCGAACCCAGGACCTCAGCGTAGTAGTAGTGGCCTGCTACCACTAGGCTACCGAGGCAGTTTTTAGACAATCATAATACATGAACAGAAATTACGTGTTTATGTGTTAAATATTGTTTAGTTGAAAAATAAATTGTGTTTCTTGTGTATGCACATCCTACGCCCGCATTCGCATACCTACCCTACCTCCGTAGGTAGAGTAGGTATGTAGGGTGTGCGTACGCACACACACACTATTGAACTGTACGTTTTTGACTGGTGGTAGAGCTCCAGTGAGGGAGCTTGTGGGCGTAGGCACCACCGCATAATCTAATACACTTGCCGCTAAATAGAAGAAAAAAAGAAGAAGAAAAACATTTATTGATGAAGCCCCCATACCAATATCAGGTACTCTGCATTAGTAAAAAAACAATAGAAAAAAAATAACATTTACAATACAAATACGTTACACAAAAAAAAAACATTTAAACAAGGGTTGACAAAAAAAAATATCATAAACCCATATATATAAAACCTATATATATGTAAAGAAATACTATTTCTTTCTTCGCACTCTGTGTGTTTATTTACCATGAAGTTTGGTCATAGTTTTTAACTTTTTAATTGTCTGATTTTAAAGAAGAAACGAATTCAGAATGTCAGAGACAGATTCAAATACGAGTTGATTGACAATTGCATAATCAATGAAAATTTTAATATTATATTATTTTATGTTTTAAAAGTGAAAGAATAAACTTTCATTGTCATTTCTTCTTTTCAGCAACACAAGGTTTATTTCTTTCATGTAGTAAAACAGACTTATAAAACGACGATGAAAGTTTATTCTTTCACTTTTAAAACATAAAATAATATAATATTAAAATTTTCATTGATTATGCAATTGTCAATCAACTCGTATTTGAATCTGTCTCTGACATTCTGAATTCGTTTCTTCTTTAAAATCAGACAATTAAAAAGTTAAAAACTATAACCAAACTTCATGGTAAATAAACACACAGAGTGCGAAGAAAGAAATAGTATTTCTTTACATATATTATAAAAGTACCTAGTTAGAGTAGAAAATAAGAAACAAGATCCCACGGCTGCACCAAATAGTTCCCAGTTCAGCATTATTTCAAGCCGAAGCCCGACGCTGGTTTTCAACTGGAAACTACTCAGTGGGACACTACGCAATTAGATGGTAGTAAATATAAATGGTAGTGTTCAGCACTATTGTGTTCCGGTAAGGTGGTAGTGTACAGCCCTGTAATTTTCGGCACAGAGGCATAACACCTTAGGCGTAAGGAGTGGTAACGCATCTGCATTTTGACCTTAGTCTTTGTGTAAGTGTCGATTGGCTGCAGTCATCACTTAACATCAATGTGAACTGTATGCTTGTTTACCACTTCCATTACACAGAAAATAAATCGAATACGTAGTATTACATACATATGACCTGCATGATTTTGTGCCATCTTTATTACGTACTTACATATATAATTAAAAAAAAACACTATAACCATATTAAGATTTAACTGGTGGTAGAGCTCCAGTGACGGAGCTCGCGGGCGTAGGCAACACCGCATTACCTAATATACTTGCCGCTAAATGGTAGTGTTCAGCACTATCGTGTTCCGGTCAGGTGGTAATGTACGGCCCTGTAATTTCCGGCACAGAGGCATAACACTTTAGGCCTCAGGAGTGGTAACGCATCTGCATTTTGATCTTGGTCTCTGTTTGGATGTCTATAGGCTGCAGTTATCACTTAACATCAATGTGAACTGCATGCTTGTTTGCCACTTCCTGTACATAAAAAAAAAAAAATAAGAGTACGATTAATAAGGTACACGTTATCCATTACGGGGAACTAATCAAAGAAAATATATGCTAGCCATCGAGCAGCTAAATGTTATTGGTGGAAGAGCTCCAGTGACGGAGCTCGCGGGCGTAGGCACCACCGCATCACCTACTTTATCTGCCGCTAAATGGTAGACCATTTAATATAACATTTAATTATATAAAACAACTCTAGTTCAGCACTATCGTGTTCCGTTTAGATGGTAATGTATGGCCTCGTAATAACTAATTAGAGACATATAAGCTAAGGTCTCAGGGGTGGTAACGCATCTGCATTTTTACTTTGGTCTTTGTGTCAGTGTCTATAGGATGCAGTTAACATCAATGTGAACTGCATGCTTGTTTGCCACTTACACAACATTAAAAAAAATACTCGTATTATGGCGCCAACAAAACGGTTAATTCAATCAGTGATGTCTATTCACAGATCCAATTTAGGTAAAAGACTTCGTTTCGACTCCGTTCATCCATTAATGTGAATAGCGTAGTAAGGTTTTATTCGTTTTATTGTTATGTACTTCAAAACTATATTAAAAGAGTTCTTTGAGATGAGCAACGTGTCAGTAACTGGCCGTCTTGAAAGGTTTATCAATCTATTTTAAGATCAGTACAAAAAGCTAAAGGGGTTTAAACAAAACACGATGACGCTTAACATAAGATAATGCTGTGATGCTTACGCCCTTGAGCACCGACTACGTAAATCTACCCTTAGTAATTTTTTTTCTTACATCGATATAATATACATAGGTATCTGAAGTGAATAATAACTAATAATAATAATGGCAACCCATTATACGTCCAACTGTTGGGCACGAGTCTCTCCCCTTTTTTGGGTGGAGGTCTGGAGCTTACTCCACCACGCTGCTCCAATGCGGATTGGTGGAGGTGGGTGGGTAAGTGGTCAACCCACTGTCGGATGTTTTCAAACTGCCCATGATGCCTCCGACAAGGTTTAACGACTGCTATCTATCGATAGCAACCGGGACCGACGGCTTAACGTGCCCTCCGAAGCACGGAAACGCGCATTTAATTTGCCACTAGCGGTCACCCATCATATTACCCGACCGCGCCCGTAGTGCTTAACCGAGTAGATCGCTTAAGATCTACACGAGCCGCCGGGCCATGTGCGCTTCTCTGAAGAGAATGGACTAATAAAAATGTGTCGCAAAAATAATTCGCAACCAGTACGCGGCAGCGTTAAAAAAAGAGGCAGTTAGATTTATTAATGCAATCAAATCCAGTGGGGAGTTTTTGTTGAATACAATAACTCTCTGTAGGCTTTACGTTTTACATATTTTTAAGTTATGTTATGAAGTGGGAAACAAGCATACAGTTGATGGTAAGTTTTTTTGAGAATCATCTTCACCATTATAGCCAAAAGACGTCCACTGCTGAACAAAGGTCTTCCCCAAAGAATGCCACAACGAACGGTCCTGGGCCGCATCCAGCGATTGCCCGCGACCTTCACCAGGTCGTCGGTCTATCTTGTGGGGGGCCTGCCTACGCTTCGTTTTCCGGTTCGCGGTCGCCACTCGAGAACTGCTCTTCCCCAACGGCCGTCAGTTCTTCGAGCTATGTGCCCTGCCCTCTGCCACTTGAGTCTCGCTATTCGGTGAGCTATGTCGGTAAAGTTACCGGGAAATTGAATTTGGAATTTGATTTTTTTTGAGAATAAATTCCATGTACCTAAGTAATAATGTAGCCTATAAACATCTACAGGAAACCAGAGATTCCAATGAAGATGCGTTGCCACTTTTAAAGCCTAAGGTTTTATGCCTCTGTGACGAAAATTACAGCGCCGTCCATTACCACCTGACCGAAACACGATAGTGCTAAACACTATCACTTAGAGGCAAGTAGATTAAGGTATTATGGTTGCCTACGCCCCCGAGCTCCGTCACTCGAGCTCTACCATCAGTGCATGCAGCAGTATTTGTACAAATCACTTTTAATTTATATTTTTATCACACTTAACTCAGGTCGAATATTGACACGATAGCTACACGCTATTCTTACCCAAGAACTAATCTTAGAAAATGTATGCTATACTACTCACCTTACTGCTAATATCGTAGCGTCGACGAAACGGTTAATTCAATCAGTGATTTCTTTTCAGAGATCCAATTTAGGTAAGAGATTTGTTTCGACTCAGTTCATCTATTACGTAAATAGCGTAGTAAGGTTTTATTCGTTTTATTGTTTACATAACAATTCAAAACTGTACTTAAAATATTTAACAAGAAATCGCGCATCAAATTTAGATCCTTTCTATTCTATTTATATTTCAGCTTATTTCGGGCGTTTGGAGCGTTATCTCTTTCGCACGTTAATAATGGCAACCCATTATACGTCTCACTGCTGGGCATGAGTCTCTCCCCTTTTTGGGGGGACGCCTGGAGCTTACTCCACCACGCTGCTCCAATTCGGATTGGTGGAGGTGGGTGGGTTAGTGGCCAATCCGCTTTCAGATGTTTTTCAAACCGCCCATAAGGCCTCCGACAAGTTTAACGACTGCTATCTATCGATAGCAACCAGGACCGACGGCTTAACGTGCCCTCCGAAGCACGGAAACGCGCATATAATTTGCCACTAGCCATCACACTACCCGACCGCGCCCGTAGTGCATAACCGAGTAGATCGCTCATGATATATACCAGCCGCCGGGCCATGCGCGCTTCGTTTCGCACAAATGTGACATTTATCGACCATTTTGATCAAGATTTTACTAATACTGGAATATCAGTGCTTACGTAGGCAGTGTGCAGCAGAGTTAACGCTCCACGAAGTCAAAATCAATGTTGAGAGTGAACGGAAAGAATGAAATGATTCCATTAGAGGGAGAACGTGCAAGGTGTAGAGACGAGTTGTAATTTAAGGTATATAACATGTTTTAAGAAGTGGAATAATGAAGGAATTATCCAAAAAGTAATCTTATTGAAACGAGTCCACGACCCCTACCTGTATTTTAAATGTAGAATTGATATCCCATGATATCCCACCAAAAAAATTTTAGCGGAAAAGTACTGCTAAGATGCGCGATCAATATGTAAGCATCTTAGAAATACCTAACAATATTTTTTTGGTAGGATCAAAATTAAAATACATCCCTACTTAATATTATAAATGCAAAAGTAACTCTGTCTGTCTGTTTGTCTGTTACCTTTTCACGTCCAAACGACTGAACCTATTTTAATGAAATTTGGTACAGAGATAGAGCTGACTTTGAAAAAGAAATTATTCTCATAAATAAAATATTAGGACTTGATAGAAGTAAATATTGTAAGCGAAAATAAATCAGCCGAGAACGAGTGAGAGAAAATTTCGTGGCGAAGTTATAAAAAAAATATTACCTGTTATTTTTGTGTAACGTCAAGTACTTGGATGACAATTTCCTTTCTGAGGTCATTTAGTGCCAATATTTACCTTCGTATTCTAATGGAATTTGAGCAGTTTTTCAAAATATGTACCTCAATACACGGACAAAAAACCACGTTTTCCCAAAAATGGAACCTAGGTAGATCAATATAATCCCTGTGTATATTAAAGGAGATGTTGCGAGCTCGGCTCTAGTTCGTACACGTCCTCAAAAAATGGGTAAATTAAAGAAGAATCCGAAAAAAATACAATTAATTTATTTAAGAATATATTTTAAAGTTACTACCACATTTAATTCAAACGATTTTATCATTTTCAACCATATTCAACATGGCGGCGATACAGCCGACGCTTCTTTAAATTGGAAATCGATTAGTTTAAGTTCTTAGTATTAACACATGAAATCGATTTCGATAGTGTTTAGAAAATATTACTTTTTTCTCCAAGTACTATATAATAAAAAAACAATTTAAAAAATGAAAATGTCAAAATGACATCGCCCGCCATATTCTCCATGTTGGTTTGAGTTGCAACTCTTACTGCAAATAATATTTTGTAACTGCAAACAAAGCTAAATAAGTGCAAATATGCAGTAAAAAACGTTTTTAAATTGATTTTGCCTGTTAATGATATTGTGTACAGTACATGGCCGGAGGTCCATACATTTTTGCAACATCTCCTTTTTCATGAAAATTGTTGGAGCCGTTTCCGAGTTTTTTATTTTTGTAACAAAATGTATACAAGAATTGGTTGTTTATTAGATACATTGTGACAGTTTGTTGTGTACAGGTGATGTTGGTGTTGATGGTGGCGTTGATGGCGTTGGGGCGATTGTGGGGGCGCGGTGGTAGTGGTGGTGATGGTGGTGGTGGTGTTGGTGGCATTAGAGGTTAAGAATGCACAACTTTAATATTAAATTTTTCACTTCTGCCGGCTCTTACGGAGTGCATATCTTTAATATATATAAATCTCGTGTCACAATGTTTGTCCTCAATGGACTCCTAAACTACTTAACCGATTATAATAAAATTCGCACACCATGTGCAGTTCGATCCAACTTGAGAGATAGGATAGCTTACATTATGCTATGACTAATAGGAGCAGAGCAGCGCGGGCGAAGCCGGGGCGGGCCGCTAGTATTATGTATAGATCTATCTTTTATCTTTCATTCTTTGTAAGTAGCACTAATTGTCAGAAACGTGTTTCGATAAAAAAAAATCAAAAATTGTCAGAATAGAAACAAAATTTTATAATACTTGTCTGTATAAAAATATTATGTATAGAAGTTTAATATGACTTTTTGAAACTACGGTGGCGCGTAGGATGGATGTTTGTTGCATGTAAGTACTTACAAGACTGCGCGTTTAAACACATAATTAGCAATTTTTCGCAATCATAGCAGCCTATGTGCTTTAATTTCCGATGACCATACGTCTTATATCGTGTACAGAGAAGCATTACTGTAAAGTAGATGTTTTTAGCTACCCAAACGTGTTCATGATCAAAAATTAACAAAAATTTATATCCGAAAGCGCTGCCCAAAGGCCCAAAGTCACTATTCCACGAGAACAAAGTCGCGGGCTCAGCTAGTAATATTTTTTTAAACCTAAATAATTTAGAAACAAAGTTGAGAGAAACTGCGGCTTACTTGGTAATTGAGATCGTTAACTCGAGGAAATCTAATAACTGAACGAAATTAAGGAATTTCGATAACTAATCCGGTGGAAAGCCCCGGTCGTTTGGTTTCGGTGTTCCAATTTCAGATTCATGAATATTAATAACTAATAACACGATGAAGCGGAGTTGTTTCTTCTATCAAGTTATTTAGTTTTAAGTTTTTAAATTATTCATTGAATTTTAAACCTAAAGATAAAGAGACTTGGATCATATAGAACTGTTTTTATTTTCTAGATTCTAGATTGGTAACTAATCCTATACAAAGCCCGGGTCTTTTGGTTTTGGTGTTAATTTTCTTCTAGTATCTAGAATCTCAATAAATAATTTCAAATGAATCGAGATCCAACAATCCAGCCATTTCTGACGAGCCAGTTGGTCCAGCGTTGTGTGACGACCGTTTCAACTGAGGCTCACATAGATCAGAGGTTCGATTCCCATTCAAAATCCTGGGACAAATATTTGTCTGGCCTACTGATATTTGTTTCGGGTGTGGGTATTTGTGTACGTGCTGTGTGTGAAATAACGGCACCTACGACACATACCGATTTATACTTCATGGGTGACTGTGAATGTAAGCGTAAATACGCTTACATTCACAGCTCGAAGAGAATTCTTCTACAAAATTGTAGAAGAATTCTCTTCGAGTGGAAGAAAATTCTTTCGCTAGTGGGCGATGGGGTCGTCATGACCCGACTAACTTCACGAGGTAAATGCATGCATTCAAGCATACATGCAAACACCCACGAATCGCCGGTTACGTTTTTGGCCCATGTAACAGGTGGCGAGCCTGTTGCCATCCCTGGGCACATTACCAAACTCCAAAGTGCTGGGAAACTTCCAGAAAAGGGCAAAATCCCAATAGAACCAGAGATAAAGGATTTTAAACCGTTATCTCTGATAGCCCCCTATAGAAATCGAACCCAGGACCTCCAGCGCTGTTGTAGTGGCCTGCTACTAGGCTACTAAGGCAGTTGACGCCGAGTACTGTAATTAATTAACGTTTGAAATAATATTAACCAAGTTTGACCTTCTCTTGTTCGAATCCGTCGAAAATAAACAACTTGTTTGACTAAAGATAAACAAACTGAATTCTAACTAGTTGTGTCTTGATTTCGGTAAGGGTCAATTGCTTCAAGGAATGTTTATTTTAAGTTCCGACTTTGTTTCTTTGTATAATTAATCACAGCATCCTCTGAGAACATTTTCTGGACACTTAATTCCTTAAACATCCATTATTTGGAACTAGAAATGAAGGGAATTTCTTATCGAATACTCCCACGTATAGGTCTATGATAAGGTATAACCAGAGAATATGTAATAATACTACGTATAGAATGGACACTTCGACGTCCCGCCCAATTTCCTCGTCTCACCCAACGACCTCCCCTCTTATGGGCGACGGTTGGTACTTTCTACGTGCTACGCACATAGGTGCACGTGTAAATACACGTCACTGATTGATATTTGTTTTATAGAGACCAAATAAAGCGTTTGTATGGCATTTTGGCGGAGTGTCCGTGGTGTGGTATAACGAAACGCAACCGGCGATGGCAAATGCATGCATTTATCTCCCCGTCGAGAACTACAGGCGTGAAGTGACGTACGCAAGAACAACACATGTGTTATAAATAAATTTAGAGATGAAAAGAAACAGAAAGACCAAAACTGACTAACCTGAATCAAATAGAGAATATGAGAAAGTTAGAACTTACACGTTAAAATTCTTAACAATATACGTGTGAGTATTTTCAGAGTACCAACCGATGACTAGTGCGAGAGTTGCGCTCCTAATCGCATATGTCTTATATGTCCCTCTGCAATACCCTAAGACGAAGTTCGGCCTTACAGGGGTCTCTATGAGGCAGTTGCGCTAACTTTTCTTTAGGCTGAGAGCGCCCTCTGCTCTCGTCTATTGCCCCGTGAAGCAGACTAGTGCCGTCTGAAGACGTGCCGCCCACATGTAGTCCATCCCAAAAAAATAAATCAGAATACTTAATGAATACAGAAAACGCACAAAAGGTTTGCTGAGACATTTACTTGCCGCTAAATGGTAGTGTTCAGCACTATCGTGTTCCGGTCAGGTGGTAATGTAAGACCCTGTAATTACCGGCACAGAGGCATAACGGTGTTGTAAGTGTTAACGGATCTGCATTTTGACCTTGGTCTTTGTGTGGGTGTCTATAAGCTGCAGTCATCACTTAACATCAATGTGAGCTGCATGCTTGTTTGCCACTTCTATTACATTAAAAAATATATATATAATATATATTATAAACTAGCAGTGCCCGCGAATTCACCCGCGTGAGAATTTATGATTGTTCAGTATCTACCCGGACGAAGTCGTCGGCGCAGCTAGTATTAAAGTAGCCTACGTAATTTTTTATTACATAAGCTATCTGCCAGTGAAAGTCCCGTCAAAATCGGTCCAGCCATTCCCAACATTAGCCCCGCCAAACAGACAGACAGACAAAAATTGAAAAAAATGTTGTTTTGTAAATGTACCGTGTATATATATGGATTAAGTAAAAAGCGGTTATTTTAATATTACAAACAGACACTCCAATTTTATTTATTTGTAAAGATATTTTGGGCTCTACGCTGTTAACTGTGTATGATTTAAAAATATTCTTTGTTATTGTTTGTTGAAATAAAAGTCGTTTTGTTTGCATGTTTCTGCTGTTTAATGGTTTGTAAGCGTACTAAACAAATCACAGAATAAAAAAACGTCGTCGGCAGCGTCGGATAGAAATAAAATGCAAAGAGAAAATTTATCTTTTTTATTCCCTCGGGATGGAATTGCCGTATTACTGTTATCGGAAAGTCAACGGCTTATTCCTACGGTTCTTTATTGCATCGGAAACTAACGAAATTTATATAGCATTGGAAAATGATTTTGGATCTGCCATATTAAATTTCCACAATATAGCTTTTAGGGTTCCTTCGCTGAATCGTCGTTTCTTTTTTTTTATGTATTTAAGTAGACATACAAGCAGACGGGCCACTTGATGGAAAAGGTGGAACTTCTTTATTCAGCGGGTTGTAGGGTTGACATTTTTAGGTATTTTTTTTCAAGTTTAGGGCATCGGGACCCTACCGCCCATTCGTATCAGCCTAAAGATGTCCATTGTTGGACCAAAGCTTCCCTATGAGGGAGATATGCCATAATCGCCACGCTTGGTATGCGGATTGGTGATCGCAGTGACGAAGGTTTTAGGTTATCTGATAAGTTGGATCAAACTGCACACTGTGTGCAAATTCCATTAAAATCAGTTAAGTAATTTAAGAATCCATCGCGTTGTCCGCGATGACACGTGACACGTGATTTACATATATTAAGATTTAACTATTAACCGCTTTTAAACGCATGCAAATCTACAGACCCTGTTAGTTTTCATAGTTTTGTACAGAAACATTTAAGTATCAAACTATTTGTCAGAATAACAAAAATCCCCAATCATAATGTCGTTAGCTTTATCATTTAAAAAATCAATTTAACTTAGTTGAATACAAAACCCGTGTGTAATTAATTCCCTTACGTAATTTACATAGAGCATTCATCCTCAGCAGAGAGCTACGGAGTGTATTAGAAGATTACATTTGAACCCATTGGTAGTCGTATTCATTAGTATTGCTCACATAATGCTTTTTATTTTCTTTTACAAGTATTCATGATTGAATAGGAAAGTTTTATCCTTCTGGACATTTTGAGAGATAAAAGAGTGTAATGAATTCTAAAAGACGGATCCAGTGTGAGATTCCGTATTTATCAGTTTGGTTTCCGACAAGATGGGGGATTTACGAGGCGATCTTTGCCGTTCGTCAGCTCCAGGAAAAGAGTAGAGCAAGGTAGGCGCCTGTATCTTTTCTTTGTCGACCTCGAAAATGCGTTTGATAGTATTCCCTGTATGGAAAGTGTGCGTGTAAGTTTTTGCAGTACCATCCCCTCTGGATGGTACTGCAAAGCTGGGATGGACGGAGAAGTTTGTGACACTTTTGCGACTCCTGCACGATAACTTGGAATAAACAACAAAAGACGGTATTGAGTTAGTCACTCGCAAACTGAACATAATATTCATACTAAACAACGTTCCACGTAACTTGAGTAACGTAGTGTAAAATATTAACATCATTACCGCAGAACTGCAGACGATCGACTTCCCGACACTCGCATGTAACGTCTGCAATTATTTTCAGTCAGAGTGTTACCGCCGTTATTATAAGTACTTGGGGGTAGATTTTATTTCCTGTATTTTTTTCCTCTCCCACCTTCCTGTGCGCACCGAACATTAAGACACCGACTGTCATCATCCGCCGTTGCTCTCCGCTGTTCGCGCTTCGTGCTTTTATCCCGCTGTAACCGCTGTTTACCTCGTGTGTGTATAAATATTATAAAATCTCAATAAAATAAAAGGCCTGTAAACTATTGTGATAAACAAATAGTAATTGATGTAGTAACCTACGTGTGTACTATTGAAAGATATGGCTGTGAGTGTCTACTATTGAAAGATACGTTTTAAGGGATTTCATAATCTTTTCATAATTATCAAACTTAGCGGTTTTAAAATTAATTCATTTTTGGATATTCGTCTCTACGAATATCCAAAAATGAATTTTAAAACCGCTAAGTTTGATAAGCCTAGAGAGACAGCTCAGAGTGTGAGGTATAATTATGTAACTGCCTATGAGAGAACAATATGCGTCGTGTTTTTCTGTCATTTAAAGTATAATTAAACTCTATTTCTGATCACTCCATCACAATGAGGGTAAATATATTGATTATGAAAACACTCACAAGCTTGAACACAATACTCATATACTAAATAATATTCCAGTAAAGTAGCGTAAAATATTTGCGTCATTACCGAAGAACTGCAGACGATCGACTTTCCGACATGCGAGTGTCGGACGGTAATGACTGCAATTACTTTTAGTCTTCGTGACTTTACCCGTTAATTGATGCAGTAACGCCTTCCTATAAACTATTGAAAGAGATACGTTCGCTGAAGAGCTAGGGTATTTGTGCTACATAACGGAATGATGGTCAGGGGTAGTCAACATTTTGGGGCATGGTTGGTTTAACCACCTTTAGTGAACAAATAAAAGTGGTTCCATTCAAGGTAAAATAATACACATTTATTAAGAATATTTACAATGCGTCGATCGATAGTAGTTAAATCAAGGCGGGAATTTTGCGTACCGGTATTTTGTTTTGATGGCCCGGTACTGGGTCGTATGCCATTTTACACATACACGTAGACTTTCTAAATATTGAAAAACAAATCAAATTTCATAAAATGTTTGTCATCGCATGTTAAAAAATGTGGATGCATTACTATCACAGGGGCTTTGTTCTGTCCATGTGATATTTATTACAGGGCTACACTTTTGTGTCTAATAAGAACACGATAAAACTGATCAATTACATTCGATTCATACACTACCGTCTGGCGGCAGGTAGATTAAGTAACTGGTGCTTACGCCTTTGAGTCCAGATATTGGAACTCTATCATGTAATACCTAAGTATAAACGTATCTCATATTGATGTCCTACCAAAAATATTTTCACATAAAGCATCGCTAAGCCGTCCGAGGCGCTTTAGAAATCACTTACGAAAACATTTTTTGTGAGATCACAATATTGTATTTCATAAGCGTGCTCTTCACACAAGTTTTGTTTTCATATACCGAGTGTCTTAACCTTGAAGAACTAACTACAGTAAAACTGTTACAAAGAAAGCGATAGGAACAATAAGGAAACCAACTTGTTCTATAATCCAAGCAGGAAATTGATTAGAAAAACTTCTGATTAAAGATAACTACGTACAATGCTTTGAAGCACTTCCTATATAATCTGAACCCTAAAACTAACTGGTATAGCTTGAACGTATGTTCATAATCATCATCTAAGCCAAAAGATGTCTACTGCTGGACAAAAGGCTCCCCCAATAGATTGCTACGACTTACGGTACTGGGCCGCTTTCATCCAGTGATTCCCCGCAACCTTCACTAGGTCGTTGGTTTATCTTGTTGGGTGCCTACCTACGCTTTGTCTTCTGGTACGCGGTCGTCACTCTAGAACTCATTTGGCAACTCAACCTCTCAACTCACAACAACTCACAACTCACAACTCAACCCAACGGCCATCAGTTCTTCGAGCTATATGCCCCGCCCACTACCACTTGAGTCTCGCTGTTCGGTGAGTAAGTCGGTACATTTGGTTCTCATGCGAATCTCCTCATTTCTGATTCGATCTCGCAGAGAAACTCCAAGCATAGTTATTTCCATTGCTCTCTGAGTGACCTTGAGTTTTTTTATGAAGCCCATAGTGAGCGACCACCGTGTGTTATATTATAGTGAGTGTGGAGTTTACATTACATGATGCGTCTTTTGTTTCTGTATTACGTTTTCAATGGGGTCAAGGCTACTTTTTTGTGGTCCATTCCTCAATACAATCTGTCTTAGGATCATTTATGTCTGCTCATCGGACATAACAAATTTTCTTGAAAACCACTAAGCCAATGGGTTTAAAATTTAATCTGCACATGTCATGTAAATTAGCGACCCAAAATTGACGTTTCATAATATTAAGAAAGAATAAAGGAAGAAAGAAAACATTTATTTGGACAGCACAGAGACATGACGATACAAAATTATCAGACGATTTAGTACATAGGTACAATTATACAAAAAGAAAATAATAAGATTTTAAAAAAGGGAGATTAAGTTTCTCGGCTGATCCAAATGAGAGCCCAGGTCAGCTTCATGTCAAGTCGATAACATTAATCGACCTGACGCTGATTTTCATCCGGGACCCAGTGATGAATGATATTAGATAGGTAAAAATATATCTCGTAACTAACTTGTCCTGTAACCCAAGCAGGAAGTCCAGGAAATTGATTAGAAAAACTTCTGATTCAAGATAACGACGTACAATGCTCTTAGAACACTTCCTCTGTTTCCTCCAATCTGTTTCCTTAATCTAACTAGTAGAGTTTATCCGTGTGCTATAATGAATGAGTTTGGAGTTTACGTTTCAAAATATTTTGATGGCGTCTTTTATATTACATTCTTACTGGGGTCAAAGCTATTTACATATCTAAAGCTGGGTACTCACATACAGTTTTACTCAATGGAGCTTTCATTTCGAGTAAAAACCATGGCATGAGCATTCGTTCACACATTCAGCATTAATCTATCGAAGGACGCGCACCGTTCTGGATTCACCGAACCGTTCGAGACATACTGTCTATAGAAATTGATAAATTCGTCTATAACACCTTTAGAAAAAACTCGTAAATCCATTTTTTGTGTGTGTGTTTGTGAAAACAGGTGTACAATTTGCAATTCTTTGCAATTTTTATTAATTTGCAATTTGTCTCTGAGGTGTTCCCTCGGTGCTACAATATGGGGTTCTTCAAAAATGGCGTCAAAAGAGTCCTTCAGGGCTGGCAGCGCGTTGGCAACTCCCCTGGTGTTGCAAATGTCTATAGGCGACGGTGACCACTTACCATCAGGTGGCCCGTCTGCTTGTCTGTCAACTTAATGACATAAAAAAAATAAAATAAATTAAAATACAATTTTGTGATCAACAACGGCGGACTGACGCTCGACTCGCACCACTCGCGTCCACGTACACACACACGCTTGAGTCAAGCTCCATAACTCGCTTCGAGTAGGTGCGAAGTAAATTACTTTTATTTAATTCCATCGAGCCGGCTAGATACGAGCTTACGAGCTATGAGTTTTGAGGTCCACACGTTAATATTTACTCGCATTGGAGTAAAACTACCGAGTAATACCGAATATGAGTACCCAGCTTTAGGGTTTCGTACCTCAAAAGCCATAAACCAGTGAAATGCGAATATAGGGTTCCATATATTTGAAAGATTTCCCAAGTAACCTTAAATTTCATAGATTTCTAATGGACTATATTTTGGTTTCAAGCTATTTAAAACAGTATTCGAATAATGACCATTCCAACCTTCCCCCAAAAATCATTCTGAAACTGTCAGGCTTAAATTTTTTAGAGAATATTAAGTAAATTAGTCTTTTATCATTCCACTCCCTATATTATAATGTATCTGAAACTACTAGGCCTACAATTTGAAAAGGTATATTAAATAGTAATTTACCTGTAGGTTACCAAACAAAACACGTATGAAAAGTCTATTTTAGTCTGGATTCCGGATTAAGAAGATATTTGTTAAAGTTAACATTAAGTTTAACAAATTTCTTTAAGTTAGAGAAGGGTGTGAAATGTTAAGATGACTTTAACTCTAACAAATATCTTGGTGCAACTCAGGCTTAATATCATACACTTTTCATAGGTAGGTTTTAGAATTTTAAAGGTAATTTAGAAAATATGTGTATGGAACCCTGTAAATCCGCATCTCATGCAAATCCGAAAATGACTAGCGCCTGGCCAGTTTATAATTGATTTTTTTTTATGTTATGGAAGTGGAAAACACGCATGTAGTTCATATTGATGTTAAGTGATGACTGCAGCCTATAGACACCCACACAAAGGCCAAGGTCAAAATGCATATGCGTTACCACTCCTGAGGCCTAAGGTGTTATGCCTCTGTGCCGGAAATTACAGGGCCGTACATTACCACCTGACCGGAACATGACAGTGCTGAACACTACCATTCCGAAGAAATGCTCATATATCATGGCCCCACTAATGCGTATGAAGCGTTTACGTATCAAAAGGCTGCTTCAAAATCAGACAACACTTAAAGTGTTTTACTTACTATGAATTCAGGTTTTCAACTTTTCTATGTCAAGTTACACTATAACTGTCCTATAAGATATAAAAACTTGACGACCTAGTCCGAACATCACCTAGGCAACGGTGTTGCACCATTACGGAAGTATAAGCGATAGATTATGACAAATTAATTTTACATACCAAGCGTTTACAACTACAAAAAACAGAAAAGTATAATTTTGAAGAAATACCCCCTTATTATAGATATAAGTATAAATACGTTTAGTTATATTATATGCTACTTTGTCTTTGTCAGTTGCATTGTCAAATGCAAAATAGAAAAAGGCAAAGGAGAGATTAGCAACACTTAAGCTAAAATAAGTTGATGAATAAGGGGGTTAGTCTTTGCCTCAATCGAACTTTGTATTTGTTTTAATTAATGTTCTATGAAAACCATTTTTTGTGAAAAAAACAATGTTAAGTGCTGACTGCAGCCTATAGACACTTACACAAAGACCAAGGTCAAAATGCAGATGCGTTACCACTCATAAGGCCTATGGTGTTATGCCTCTGTGCCGGAAATTGCAAGGCCGCACATGAAAACCAATGAACAAACGACATAAATTTGAACGCAGCAGTCGACAAAGTGTGGATGTAGCACATTATTTGAGCATATTCGTTAAGACCAGGTATTCTCATAGTATTATCATAGCTAGAATTCTCTTTGTTCTACGAACAATATTAGGGGACAGTGTAATGGGATTAGCAATAACGCTACAGGATTAGATAAAGCTATTTGTTCTTATGATATTTTAATACCCTATGTTGTTTTTGTTTAAATTCCCGTTACTGTTCCTTTTGAATAAATTATTCATTGGGGGCTAATTAAGGATATAGCGATGTTTAAGTCTGCATTATTAAAATTGTTTTGTGCAATAGACTGTGGGCTTACCCCACTATTGTACTTACCTCAGTATACATATAAATACAAATTTACAATACATATAAACACACACATACACACACACACACACACACACACACACACACACACACACATACATGCACACGTGCATAATTATATACATGCATAAATAATTATATTAAGTCAATATTTAAATATCGTGCAATACTGTTGCCGTGCACAATGGAAACGGGCGATAACATTGTATTGTACCGTTACCATCGTGTGACGTCACTGTCGCCCGCCGTAGCTCGTCGAGCTCCGGCCGGCGCACGCGCACTAGTCGTGTTCACTTCCTCATACGCCTAACCCGCGTCTCTGTATACCGAGCTCTCGCACGGCTTCGCCTGTCGCGTATATATTTTTAGTCAACAAACAAAAGCTTACCGTTTCTGTGCTTGTCTGCTGTACCGTGCTGTGCTTACTGTTTCTCTTCTGTTTCTATTGTCGTGCTTGTTCTCCTTCAACATTGTGTGGTGTGTTTGTGTAATAAACAATAAACTTTGTACGAGTAAGTACCTGGACTTTTTTCTGTTTTACCACGCAAATCACACACTATATTGGTGACCCCTCTGGACATAACTATGAGTGCCGACAGTAGTAGCAGTGCAGAATCGATCAAAACGGCTGAGTCGCAACGAGGCGTTAATACTCAACGACGGAAAAAGTGCGTGTCCATTGCACCTGACATGGAATCGTCCGTCAATCGGATGTTACATTGCAAAGTGCCCGTGTTTTCACCGGAGGATCCAGAAATTTGGTTTGCCCTGGTGGAGGGTCAATTTGATAATTTTGGAATTGTTGATGACAAGGCCAAATTCAATATCGTCATCACAAACCTGGACATCATCCACGCCAAGGCTGTAAAAGATATCATCATTAATCCTCCAAGCTGCAATCGCTATGACAGAATAAAAGCGGAATTAATTAAGCGGCTCACCGCCTCGCATGAGGAGAAAGTTCGAAAACTCTTGACGCATGAAGAGCTCGGCGATCGCAAACCATCTCAGTTTCTACGACACTTACGTGACCTGGCAGGATCTAGCGTTCCGGAAGAATTCCTACGAACCATCTGGAGTAACCGGCTCCCACGCAGCATCCAGACCGTGTTGGCGACCCAAACATCTCAGAGCCTGGAACAGATAGCTGAACTTGCTGACCGCGTGCAAGAAATCTCAGCGCCAGAGTACATCGCAGCTACTTCTGTAGCGGGACCCAGCAGCAGTACGTCGAACGAGGTCACTGAGTTAAAACGGATGGTGGAAAGCCTCGCCATCAAGTTTAACGAGTTTACACGTGAATCTCGCCGCACCGGACGATCAGAACAGCCGCGCCGCCGTTCTTCATCGCGCAGCTCTACGCGATCAGCATCTATGTACCGAAAATATCCTATTTGTTGGTACCACGACAAGTTCGGATCAAGAGCTCATAAGTGTCAAAAGCCTTGCGACTATGAATCGTCGGGAAACTCCAGGGGCAATCATTAATTATGGCGACAGACGATTGCCCAGCCATACCTGGTCGCCTTTTCGTATGTGACCGTAAGACGAAGACCCAGTTTTTAGTCGACACTGGTAGCGACCTCTGCGTGTTCCCACGATCTCATCTTCGAGAGCGACGAGCACCTACGAACTACCAACTTACTGCGGCCAATGGAACTTCCATCAATACATACGGCTATGCGCACCTCAACCTAGACCTGGGCCTGCGACGAAATTACCCTTGGCGTTTTGTGGTGGCTGATGTGACCAAGCCCATCATTGGAGTAGACTTTTTGTGTAATTATAATTTGTCTGTAGATTGTAAAAACCAGAAACTTATAGATAACACTACTACCTTATCTACTCCAGCTTCACTGGCTTTTAATTCGAATAGTATTTATTCTGTCAAAGTTTTGATTGGTGACTCAAAGTACCATAACTTGCTAACTCAGGAATTTCCTGAAATTACACGACCCGCAGGTACACACCGATTAATACCACACGCCACACAACACCATATTCGTACTACACCCGGCCCGCCAGTTTCTTGTACACCGCGACGCTTAGCTCCTGACAAACTTAAAATAGCTCGCTCAGAGTTTGAAGCTATGTTAGCGAACGGGACAGCTAGGCCTTCTGAGAGCCCTTGGTCGTCCCCCTTGCACCTCGCAGCTAAGAAGGACAATGGGTGGCGTCCATGTGGTGATTACCGGAAACTTAATGCCCGCACTATTCCCGATATGTACCCGATCCGACACATACACGATTTTGCTCATAACATCGCTCATTGTCGGGTATTCAGTACAATTGATTTAGTGAAGGCGTATAATCAGATACCAGTTTACGCAGAGGACATACAGAAGACTGCAATTACAACGCCTTTCGGGATGTTCGAGTTCCCGTTTATGACGTTTGGCCTACGTAACGCAGGCCAAACTTTTCAACGTTTTGTTGACGAAATGATGCGTGGGCTGGATTTCGTCTACTGCTACTTGGATGACTTTCTCATATACAGCAAAGACGAAACCCAGCACGAAGATCACTTGCGTCAAATATTTACCAGGCTTCGCGATTACGGAATGGTAATTAACGTATCTAAATGTGTTTTCGGGGCTTCGCAAGTAAATTTTTTAGGATTTTGTATTTCAACTAACGGCACTAAGCCCATGGATGAGAAAGTACAAGGAATACGTGACATTTCCCCCCCTACTAATGTTAAAACCCTTAGGAGATTCCTTGGCATGGCCAACTTCTACAGACGTTTTATGCCAAACGCTGCTCAAACGCAAGCACCCCTTAACGCCCTGCTAAGAGGAGCAGTCAAGGGTTCATCGCCCGTTAACTTAACTGGTGATGCACTTAAGGCCTTTTCAGATACCAAAGAGGCGCTCTCCAATGCAGCCCTTTTAGCACATCCCAATTGTCAATCCAAATTAGCACTAGTAACAGATGCGTCCGATGCGGCGATTGGGTCTGTCTTACAACAGCTTAATAACGGAACTTGGGAACCACTTGCTTTCTTTTCCCGAAAACTAAGCCCGTGTCAATCGAAATACTCACCGTATGACCGCGAGCTTCTCGCGATTTACGAGGCCATAAAGTACTTCCGGCACATGATCGAAGCGAGACATTTCACTATTTATACGGACCATAAGCCAATCACTTTCGCCTTTCACGAGCGTAAGCAGAATTGTTCGCCAAGACAATTCCGGCATTTAGATTTCATCGCCCAGTTCACAACCGACATAAGGCACATTTCCGGCAAAAATAATATCGTAGCCGATACCTTATCTAGGGTAGACGAACTGGAGCTGCCAATAAGTCTCGCCGATTTAAGTGCAGCTCAAGAGAGTGATCATGAAATAGCAGATCATGTGGCTGGAAATTCGTCGCTTCGTCTCCAGAAGATGGTCTACTTTGGATGTCAAACACCATTATACTGCGATGTCAGTACATCATCTCCCAGGCCATTTGTAACAAAAGGGTTACGAAAACAAGTCTTTGAGAGTCTCCACTCCCTTAGTCACCCTGGCCCTGCCGCAACTGCTATATTGATAGCAGAGAGATTTGTATGGCCTGGAATGAGAAGGGATTGCAGAGAATGGGCTCGCTCATGCTTGTCATGCCAACGAGCAAAAGTAAGTCGCCATGTGTCGGCTCCAGTAGGCACTTTTAATTTACCTCGCGCTCGTTTCAAGCATGTGCATATCGATTTGATAGGTCCACTTCCAATATCAGAAGGGCATAAATACTGTCTAACAGCTATAGACAGGTTTACTCGATGGCCGGAAGTCGTTCCTATACCAGATATTACCGCAGAAACCGTGGCCAAGGCATTTATTTCCGGCTGGATTTCTAGATTCGGCGTGCCTATAGATATTGTCACAGATCGTGGCCGTCAATTTGAGTCTGCACTATTCCAACATCTGGCAAAAACCACGGGATTCCAGCACAGACGCACAACGGCCTACCATCCAGCGTGTAATGGATTGGTGGAACGCTTCCATAGACAGCTCAAGGCCTCTATAACCTGTCATGCTAGCGCTAGTTGGTCAGAAATCCTACCTTTCGTGCTATTAGGTATTCGTACCGCATTCAAAGAGGATCTACAGACTTCTTCTGCTGAGTTGCTGTACGGTGAGCCATTACGACTTCCTGGGGAATTCTTCGACCCTGGCTCTTCCTGCACAGATGATTTGTCTGATTTTACAGCGCGACTGCGCTCGTTCGCCGAGAATCTGAAGCCTGTAACAGCATCTCACCATAGCAAACACAAAGTGTTTATTTTTAAAGAGCTTGCCACCGCAGATCACGTCTTCTTACGCGAAGACGCCGCGCGTGCTCCTCTACAACCAGCCTACACAGGACCACACAAGGTACTGGAAAAAGGCAATAAAGTTTTCAAGTTACTGGTCAAAGGTAAAACTGTGACCGTTTCGATTGACCGCTTAAAACCAGCATTTGTACTTACCGACAGTGAAGAGGAAGACAAACCATTCGCCATCAACACACCTCCAGGTTTACCTAAAACGTCTTCCCAAGCTGCACCAGCTCGACCTCCCAACCCTCCTTCAGTAACACCTCATGCTCCGGTTCCTTCCCTTGTTGTTCCCAAAATCACACGCTCCGGCCGGCGAGTAAGATTCCCGGAATATTATCGCCCTTAGCCAGGTCTCTGGGGGGGAGTTATGTGGGCTTACCCCACTATTGTACTTACCTCAGTATACATATAAATACAAATTTACAATACATATAAACACACACATACACACACACACACACACACACACACACACACACACACACACACATACATGCACACGTGCATAATTATATACATGCATAAATAATTATATTAAGTCAATATTTAAATATCGTGCAATACTGTTGCCGTGCACAATGGAAACGGGCGATAACATTGTATTGTACCGTTACCATCGTGTGACGTCACTGTCGCCCGCCGTAGCTCGTCGAGCTCCGGCCGGCGCACGCGCACTAGTCGTGTTCACTTCCTCATACGCCTAACCCGCGTCTCTGTATACCGAGCTCTCGCACGGCTTCGCCTGTCGCGTATATATTTTTAGTCAACAAACAAAAGCTTACCGTTTCTGTGCTTGTCTGCTGTACCGTGCTGTGCTTACTGTTTCTCTTCTGTTTCTATTGTCGTGCTTGTTCTCCTTCAACATTGTGTGGTGTGTTTGTGTAATAAACAATAAACTTTGTACGAGTAAGTACCTGGACTTTTTTCTGTTTTACCACGCAAATCACACACTATAAGACTATCTATTAATGGAGAGTTATGATTTTTAGTATATTCCATTTAAGCATTGATTGGTTTAATTAAGATTTATATTTTTGACCATTGGTTTATTAGTAGTAGTTCATTTTGTGTCAAACTCCTATACTGTAGAAGCCACACTTGTATGGAATTCCTTACCCTTAAATATTCGACAAGCCCAAACTCTCGAGACGTTTAAAAAACGCCTACAAATTTTTACTAAACAAAGATTTAGAAGCTGTTGTCAAGTCTTGTAGATATGCACTCAATTATAATACTTTATTAATTTGAAAACATAATAAATATTTTATGATTTATGGTATCAATTATATTAATTGTCTATTTATATGTAAATCTTTATAATTATTATAATGTTTTTCTTATATTTAATTACTGTTCTAAATTTTGGTCTGTACACCCCCTACTCTTTTACATCTTTTTCTCTACCCAAAAGTTGTCTGGTAGAGATCGCTCATCTAGCGAATAGGCCGTTTTTGTATACTTTGTAACTCTATTGTGTATTTCTTTGTATTCTTTACTGGTGTACAATAAAGTGTATTCTTGTTGTAGGTAATTAGATTTTGAATATTGGTACTTGCCTGTTAGTAAGATGCGAAAAAGGTAACGCTCGAAATAAGCCGAAATCTCCTTTTAAGGTCAATATGCATTTTTTCTTGTTGGATACTGTGCCACGAATATTCAAGTATGCGCAGTCCACAATTGAGCCCAGAACGCTGTCATCTTAACTCATTTTACGGCACGATATATTCCGATTTAATGATGTGGAAGTGAATTATACGAATTCTTTCTTTGTTCCCCTACAATAAATTTAGCGCTGGATTTGTAGAAATTATTACATACTTGTGATCTCGTTTATTTTGAATACATCTGAATTAGTTTCAATGTTTTGTAGGTTTGAAAAGTCAATTGGAAAAAAAAAATATATTGTATATTTATTTTATTGTTTTTTATTTTTATACTTTATTGTACACCAATACATTAGAGACAAAAAAAAATAGAAGAATTAGACGATACAAAAAGCGGTCTTATCACAAAACTGCAATCTCTTCCAGACAACCTTTGGGTTTAGGAAACTGTGTAAATTAGAATATTAGGGGTGTACTAATGCAAGTAAATTTAAAATTATAGCTTACAAAGAAAAAAAAATTAAAATAATAAAAATAATAATAGGTAACTTTTAGGTGATCAGGACTTAACTCGACAAGGGAAAGATCTGGGCGACGTAATGATCGTAAAGTCGTTTTTTGAACGTTACGACTGAATTAGCTTGTCGAATTTCAACAGGAAGCAAGTTCCATAGGCGGATAGCTTCCACCATGAATGATTTGAAAAAAAATGAAGAGAAATGTGAAGGAATTGATAGAAGGAGATTATTGGAAGAACGAAGGGACAAGGAATGAGAAGAGCCAAGAAAAAGAAAACGCTCCTTCAAATAGGTTGGGGTTTGGGGATTGAACAGTAAACAGTAAAGAAAAGAAAGAATGTGTGTATTCCTGCGAAAACGAATGGGTAGCCACTTGAGTTCTTTACGAAAATCAGAAACGTGATCATATTTGCGTAGCCCAAATATGAATACATTTATATTATTGGTGGTAAAGCTCCAGTGTCGGAGCTCGAAGGCGTAAGCACACTCGCATTACATAATTAACATAGGTACTATCGTGTTCCAGTTAGATGGTAATGTATGACCCTGTAATAACAATCACAGAGGCAAACTGCCTCGGTAGCCTAGTGGTAGCAGGCCACTACTACTACGCTGAGATCCTGGGTTCGAATCCCGGGTAGGGGGTTATCAGAGATAATTGTGTAAAGTCCTTTATATCTGGTTCCATTGGGCTTTTTCCATTTTCTGGAAATTTCCTTGTACCTCGAAGTTTGGTAATGTGCCCGGAGCTGTCAACAGGCTCGCCACCTGCTACATGGGCCAAAACGTAACAGGCAAGTCGTGGGTGTTTGCATGTATGCTTGAATGCATGCATTTACCTCTGCCTATCCCTTCGGGGATTACGTTTACGTTTTTACTGGTAAATAAATTTCCCAATTTTCGTGTTGCTCAATAGTAGTGTTAATAGTCGAGTTTCGGTCAGGTGGTAATGTATGGAACCGTAATTGCTGGCATACGAGCGTAGAGGCGTAACAGCTTTTGCCTTACAAACGGCGACGAATCTATATTGAAATCTCTCGTGTTCTCTTAGATCAGTGATTCCCAAAGTGGTCTAGATGGACCCCCTATGGGAGACTCAATCTAGGTCTACGTAGGCGTGAATAAAAATTGCAAATTTGGGAGTGTCATATAAATGTAGCAAGGTCCACCTGAAACCAGAAAAAAATGAAAGGGGTCTCGGGAACAAGAAAAACATAGTTTGGGAACCTCTGGACCTAGATTTTTAAATGTTACAGTGTTCATATCAATCTCATTTTACTATCAATATGAACAGTATACTTGTTTTTCATTCCATGGCGTTAAAAAATAAAGTTCTATATTTGGTGGCTATTATGTGGTTTGAATATAATCATATAGTAGCCACTAAGTACCATCTGGCATCTCTCACAGCAAGTACTTTGTGAATTTAGGGACGAAATTTACAGCGACACATATGGGTTGTTTAAAAGGAAAAGTTATTAACAAGGTAACCTGCAAGTTTCAAATTATGGAAGGGTCTAAGTCATAACGAGTTCTGAACAAAATTTCCCTGCCCAAAGAATGGGAACGAAAAAAAATCCATTAATAATTATGCGAATGGCATTTGATACCTTCGAAAAGCGAAAGTTAAAAAGAGTTGAAGTTTATGAATACCAAACGTTGGAGGAAAACAATTAAGGGTCCCGACTTAACTTACTGGTTGTTTGTTCAGTTCGAAAGGTTCAGTTATCGCTTCACTTAACTGGAGAGGGAAATAGCTGTAATTGTTTAAGATTGCGACATTTTCTTCATTAAGAACGGTAGGTATTTTATTTGTTTATGTTTTTCTACTCCAATTTTTTTATGCAATGAAAGTGGCAAATAAGCATGCAGTTCACACTGATGTCAAACGATGACTGCAGCCTATAGACACCCACACAAAGACCAAGGGCAAGATTCAGATGCGTTACCACTCCTGAGACCTAAGGTGTTATGCCTCTGTGCCGGAAATTTCAGAGCCGTAAATTACCACCTGACCGGAATACGATAGTGCTGAACACTAACATATTGCGGCAAGTATATTAGGTAATACGGTGGTGTCTCCGCCCGGGAGCTCAAGCAAGCACCCCGATTTGTAGGTTATGTTTTAGCCCATGTGAGGTAGTTAGCCTGTTGACATCAGCTCTAAACTCCGGGCACATTACCAAACTCCGAGGTACTGGGAAACTTTCCTAAATGAAAAAAATCCAATACAACCAGGGATATAAGATTTGAGATATAAGATAAGACCCATTATCTCTGATAGTCCCCGGGAACAGTACAAAAAACCTCGACGTAGTAGTAACCTGCTACTACGTTTTTTATAATCCTAAATGATAAATAAACATTTTGACTTGACCAGTAAAACCGATAAACTGAATCTGTAGTTCGCACGGGAATATTTCGTCTTGTCGTAGGCAGAGCTTTACTACAATATTATGAATAGAGGATACCTTATACTGCAATGCGACGATTCACTTATTCAACCACACCTGGCCTAGGGCCGTGATTCAATTGAAAAGCATAAGCGGTTTTAAGTAAAACGTTTTGCATCTTTTTACTAGCCTTTTTCCACTTATAATATGTAACTTAGAACTTTTGATAAGTGAATGGGATCAAATTTCTTATTTCGAAAACATATTTCAAACATTATTAGTTTTCAGTTAGATAAGTTAGGTTTTAGGTAAGTTAAGTTATACAAATAAATGTCGTCATCAACTACAATAGACCTGTATAAAGTAGTAATACAAGCGGTCTAATCGCACTTTTTGCACTAAAACAGCCTTGTCTACATATATACAATATTGCCTTTTTTGTATAATTTCTAATGTAATTTTACTGGTGTACATTATAGAGTAAGCTTTTATCTACGGCTATGAACTCCTCAGAGTACCTCAGAGCTACTACGTTAGGATACTGTGTTTGATTGCCGGGATTTTTCAATATTTCGGAAGTTTTCCAATATATTCAAAAAACGTCTCCCCTAGTCAAGGTTACGTAGCTAGCTAAAATCGTTTACGTTATACAATACAAAGGAACGGGATGCCGCCCTGCTTGAGCGACGAATACGATGCGAAGCAACGCAACTCTACACGATGCAGTGCGGTGTTATAGGTAACTATACGCGACAAATTTCTTCAATTCAAAAATTCAATTTATTACGTGACATTGGTCAATACTTCTCAAATGATGAACAAATACAATACAATCTTGCTCGCGGTTCAGAATCATAACCAGAATCAGAAACTCATTTATTCATTTACCTACATCATCATCAAAACAAACAAAATGAATTAAAGTGAATAACAATTGGTATACATGTCAAACAAGCTAAAATATATATTTAAATATAAGTTTGCGGTCACGCGTCTGGTCGCCCTCAAAACAAGTACGCGTTACATCGCGGCTCGCCATAGACTGTATATTCTGCATATAGGCCAAAAGCAGGATATGCATAAAGTCGCATTCGTAACATCGCGTCGCGACGCATTCGTCGCTCACGCGGGACACCCCGGAAATAGCATTTGACGACAAACATTTTCATAAATATATCCGTTTCGCTTGCTAAAGAGCTAACGCTTGTATCTAATTCGCTGGTAGGTGAGCCACGATTACGATTAACTTGGGGATCAAGAGATGAAAAAGACGTACGTACATCAGTTATGTGGTTTTCGAATTGAAAGACGAAGTAGAGTAGAGTATAAGAAGATATATAGAATTATAAAATAATAATATGTATAGACTTTTTAAATCTTATGTCTTATGACATGTACCACACAGTATGCAACAGCTTATGCAAGAAAGAAATATTCTTATTCAAAAGTCGACAATGGCGATCCGTGACCAGCTTGCAAAGCGTGAACCATAAGTAGGTCGCATTCTATATCAATCTCTCTAAGTCTTTGGGGAGCATTCTACAAGTAATAGAAACATTTTTCTCGTACACTTAGCATGCGGGTTAGCGATCGCAGTGTCGGTAGTTTTACCGCTGTACGCTACTACCAATCCCTCGTTATTACTTTTGCAATAGCCCTATTAGAATGCACTGGAGCTCTACCACCTGTTTTTACTGGTGGTAGAGCTCCAGTGACGGAGCTCGCGGGCGTAGGCACCATTGCACCACCTAATATACTTGCCGCTAAATGGTAGTGTTCAGCACTATCGTGTTCCGGTCAGGTGGTATTGTACGGCTCTGTAATTTCCGGCACAGAGGCATAACACCTTAGGCCACAGGAGTGACATTGACCTTGGTCTTCGTGTAAATGTCTATAGGCTGCAGTCATCACTTAACATCAATGTGAACTGCATGCTTGTTTGCCACACACACACAACATAAAAAAAATGATAATAATGATATGAATTTCGAGCTCCAATACCAGTCTACTAATAAAATTTTACAATGAATTTAATAAAACAATATTAACTCATTGTTTGGTATCCAATTAAAGTTTCATGAATATCAATACAGTTTGATAGACAGTCCAGTCTGCAACAGGTCAAGCTTTTCAAGAATTTTAGACAGTTGGAATAGAGGCCATATTACAATGGCATAAAGATTGATTTGTTGACTGTTTTATCCTTGTTCGTAATTCGCCTGGCAAACACGTTAAATCGTTTGAATATTTTCTGTTATTTTTATATCTATTTGATTGTTTTGTCTTTAATATACGATACGTAGAATTTAATTTGGAAAAAGATTTTAATTTACATTTTTAAATATTTTTGTTTGATTATTTATTTTGAACCTACATCCGACAAACGATCATTTTGTAAAATAATTTTGTGAACGAAATAAATTCTTTGTAATTCAGCAAACATTTTATTTTTAGGTGCTTAACATAATAAAACGAGGACAGTAAAAAATTACTGCAGCTCGTACATAAATACCTACATATCTTCAAGATCAGTTTCTAGAGTTAAAAACTACCAAGGGTTTATATAATACAGGCCAGACAGAAAAGCCGCATTTCAAGGGTACTAGTTTTCATTTTCGAAGCGCGCATTGTCCAGCGGCTTGTGTAGATCGTAAGCGATCTACTCGGTTAAGCACTATAGGTGCGGTCGGTCCCGGTTGCTTTCGATAGATAGCAGTCGTTAAACCTTGTCGGTGACCTTATGGGCGGATGGAGAGACTCGTGCCCAGCAGTGGGACGTATAATGGGTTGCCATTATTAACTTTCATTTTGATTTTCGTTTAATAACTCCTCGATACAGCACTAAAATAAAAAATACACCTACCTAACTTGTAAAAGTAAAAGTGTAAATTTTAAGTTTTTAAGACTTTTATTGCGGTTACCACTGCCTTGTGACAGCGTGATAGACAATGGAGTATTAGTAAACAGGATCCCGTGGATATACCAATATATATGGAAAACTAACAATATGACTGCCCAATCCACGACTTCACACCAGTTATCGAGACTATAATCTTGCTATATAAATCAACTTATTTCTTATATTTCCATTATTATGAGCACTCCGCGGCACGCGCTTCAATAAAGTATCAATGCTCTCCATGGTTCTATAAATATTCAATACTCAATTTGCCCTATATTCAAGACCTTTCCATTTTATTTAAACCGCCCGCCAACTTAGCATTCATCACGTACTGGTCCTATCTTCGAGTAGAGATGGGTGACATTCTGAAATTTTCGTTGCGGCTACGTTTCTCGGGACGCTGCGAAAAGTGAAAATGCGAAATTGTGAATATAGATTGCTCGCTCGTCTGGTTCCGAAATCTATTTCTTAGGTAAGTTTGGTGTCGAAAAGGTCGTCGTATTGAATTCTGGTGTTTGTTTACTCAATATTCAAGGTTTTTATTCCAAATGTTCCAATTATTATTGAGAGCTTAGTAAAGTTGACTGTTGAAATATAATTTTATCTGAATATTAATTTTATTAGACAATTATAAAATATATGGCATAATTAACCTCAACACCAAAAAAAAACAACGGGTTAAGCTGAGTCACTTTTTACTAGGTTGTCGAAAAGATACAAAACTAACATCTTAAAACCATTTTAAGTACTACTTACTACTAGAATCAAGAAATAACGGTTTGTCGCTGAAAAATATACAGCAGAGCCTTCGTAAACAGTGTCCTATGGATAATAATATTTAGACACCATATAGATACCAAAAATGACAGCGAAGCGAAATTTACATCCCGATGTATTAACATATTTTATATATTTATTTAGGTTTATTTTTACAATATTTCACTAAATATTTCTATTTATTCTATACATTGTAAGAAAAAAAATGAGCATACTGCGGCAGCAGGTTCAATAAAGTATCGATGCTCTCTAAGGTTCTATAAATATTCAATTCTCAGTTTGCCCCATATTCAAGACCTTTCCATTTTATTTAAACCAACTTAGAATTCATCACGTACTGGTCCTATTTTCGAGTAGAGACGGGTGATATTCTGAAATTTTCATTGCTGCTACGTTTCTCGGGACGTTGCGAAAAGTGCGAATTTGTGATTATAGATTGCTCGCTCGTCTGGTTCCGAGATGGTATTTCTTAGGTATGTTTGGTGTCGAAAAGGTCGTCGTATCGAATTCTGGTCACCGTTTGCTGAATTCGAAGTTCTTGGTTAGAAATTCAGTTGGTATTGTGTTTAGGTGAAGTTGATGGTTGTAAAAAAAGTTTTATTTAAGTGTCGTATTCTTGAATATATATTTTTTGGATTACAAAAAATATGTAAGATAACGTAAGTTAGTACCAAGCAACTCTGAACAAGCAAGGTCTGAAAGCCCAGGTTTGATCATTCGTTAAGACATAAGGATTCGCTTAGAAAAAAATCTAAGTTCACCTTTTGACTGGTAGTGAGCACATTACCTGATTACCGTACATTCAGTTTACCATTAATCCTAACAGTACTGGGACGACCCGTTAGTCCAACTATTTAAGAGTGTTTCCTTTTATTTTCTGAGCATTTCAGTAATTCGTTGATATTATTTTTCCAATGACATAAGGCGAACTAAAATAAAATTATTTAGCAGAAAGACAATTTTATAAACCAGACTTACATGAGCTAACGAAATAACGAAAAAAGCAACTTAGGACTTTCGCAGACTACTTTCTTTTTCCTTGAGATGAATGCATTGATGATAATTTAATACAAATATAGATTGTGACTATAAACGAAACAAAAATATTGCTTATGAGATGACCAAACACGCATAATTTATTTTTGCTTTGTTTTATTGGTCCTCATCATATGTTTTATAAGAGCTATTTGTCTAGTGTGCAAAATGCGTTACATTAATCAGACAATTATCCTCTCAGGCCACTTACAACCAGTACGCCTGTTTAGTGTTTGCTCAGATCCAACGTCACTTTACGCCTGTATTCGAAGCATCCTTCCCAACTTTTACAATTTACCAACTACGTTTTGCCTCATGTTATAGGTATTGAACTTATTGACATCTCCGGGATCAATTAAATATTTCCAACAAGTAGTGTTAAGCATAATCAGGTTCCAGTCAGATGTCATAGTAAAAGAGATGGCCCCGAAATAGAAATCACAAAGACAAAATAACTTTGGTTTCTGTAGCGACATCGCATCGCATCTATCAATTTTTGTATAGATGTCTATAGGCTGTATAGTATAGCTATATAGTATATACCATCAACATAAACTACATTCTTGTTTGTCACTATCGTTTAAAATAATGTTGCTTTAAAAATATAGTCTGCAGGAACTCTTAGTAAACTTCGCAGACATTGTCATTTGGGTCGACCTTTGAAAGAGGTAAGCGTGTCGAGGGCAATTCGGCGTTTCACAAAATGTCGTCAGCAGTAGCTGACATAATGTCCTCACCCCATATCGAGTTAAGTTTGTGTATTTACTCGTCGACTTTTGTGTTTAAGTTAACAAAATGGCACTTCGACGAAACGTAAAAAACTTTGCTATGAACCACGTTGGTAATGTGTGCTTCGAGACTATATAATACTTATATAATATTGTACTAAATTTATACCTAAAGATTTTACTTAATCTAACAATCTTATTGTGTCCTGTCCCTTATATTATAGTCGTTTTTTTATTTTTTTAGACGAAAAAATCAAGCCTATGCGTGTCGGACAATGTAGTGTTTCGTTAAATTTTAAGTAAATTATATTATTATTTAGTCAATCGACTGTAACTCGTTATCATTACTCGTTTGACGACCCGGTTAGTCCAGCGGTGCGAAACCACCGTTTGATTCGAAGGGTTCGATCCCCGCACCGGGACAAATATTTGTATGACCTACAGATATTTGTTTCGGGTCTGGGTGTTTGTGTATGTGTTGTGTGTGTACAATGGCACCCACGATACAGGTTTATACCTAGTGTGGGGCTGTGAGTGTAAGCGTGTTTATTTATTTTTATTACTTAACTTGTAAATCCTTCTCCGCTGTAATAGTTTTATTTTGAATTTATTTTTTAATTATCGCCATGTTTTTTTTCTCCTCTCCAAATCCATTTAGCTAGCAGAGGGCACATTAACCTCTTATGAAAAATAAAAATTATTTGAGGTATCACACGTGGAACACCCAATTGAAACAAAGTTCCTCTTCAACTTCTAATGAAACACTTTTACAATCCATTGTTTACTTTCTAAAATATTAAATATAAAAATAAAAATATTATCGCTTGTCACTATCTGGTGAGGGAGAGAGAGAGAAAGATAGAGAGAGAGAGAGAGAGAGAGAGAGAGAGAGAGAGAAAAAGAACGAATAAGTCGAATTCTATACTCGGCCTGCCCTTTCCGAGCGCTACGTACTATAGAGAAAGTGTCCTGAGGATTGAAGCTCGCCTAGCCCCTTAGCCAGCGTACCGCGCGATAAGAGATTTCGTTCCAAATACACTTTGAAGCTGAATGTTTTACAAGAGAGGGAACTGTTCTGTGTTAAGGAAAGTGAGTGGTAAGTGTCTAAAAATAAAGTTGAATGTTCTCAAGCTAGTGGCTAGCGGCTCGCGCGAGCGCCTGAACGAAGGTACATGACGAAACAGGTTCGTCTACTTCCATGCCACAAGATCCTATAAAATACCGTGACATGCCACTGGATGATTCGGTATGATGAACGGTACCGTTCCGTGCCATGCCATGCAATACCGTCAGTGTACGCTGGCCCTTCCTTCTTCATACAAACATGGATGAAACACATAATATTTATATAAACAACGACCTTGTCTCCCAGCACGTTGTTAGGTTAAAAGCTTTTCTTTGTTCATATCGTTAATATGGTGGCCTAGGCAAAGCCGAGTGTTATAAAGAAAATAATGGCTTTTGTTTTTTTTTCAACGCAATCTTATTTAAATTTTTAAACGATTTTAAAAAGAGGATGTTCAGTTCATCTTTGTGTCTTTTTTTCTGTTATATTCCCATCATGCAAGGGAAATATAATAGGCGGAGATGGTGTAAACAATTTTTGAATAATGAACGTAGCAAAAAAAGCATTCTGTTCTTTTCATGATAAGTAAATTCTGCATCTTTTATATTATACAGAAACGCACATGGCCCCGCGGCTGGTGTAGATCGTAAGCAATCTACTCGGTTAAGCATTGGTGTATGATAGGTGACCGCTAGTGGCAAATTAAAAATGCGCGTTTTCGTGCTTCGGAGGGAATCAAGCCGTCGGTTCCGGTTGCTATCGATAGATAGTAGTCGTTAAACCTTGTTCGACGCCTTATGAATACATCGGGTTGGCCACTAACCCTTATTTCCACCAACCCGGTCTAGGCCTCCCCCAAAAGGGGAGAGACTCGTGCCCAGCAGATGGACGTGGCTTGCCATTATTTGGGCGATAATTGATATTGTAGCCTATAAATACCTTCATAGGAACAAGTAGGCCCTATGTAGCCTTAGCCCTAACTAGGCTTAGTAAGTATTTGGGAGGATACTTAAACCTTAAAATTGTGTTATTGGTGGTCAATCACAATAATTCATTATCACTATATTTTTTCAGCGAAAAAACATACCCACCTTTACTTAACTTCTGAACACGGGTTGAAAAGCTGGACACTTAGCAGCAGATAAATTACTCGTAGATGTCTGATAGGGTATTTTTATTATTTGAGAAAAGGGTTGGCATCTACGTATATATAGGTCGCGCCACGTAAAAAGAACGCTGGAAGAAAGTAGAAGGGATGTGTTCGCGCATCGGTATACTCGCGCACGAAAGTACTAGCCCTATTGGTTTATTTTTTATCTATCTTTCGCTTGCGGTTTCGTGTATTTGTAGGCAGATTGAAAACTATATTACATAGAATAACATAAAATGAAATAAAAACACATGACGCGCAGCTTGACCGCCAGCGTTCTTTTTACGTGGCGCGACCTATACAATACATTCTCGTTCACAGAAACTATAGGTAAACTTAAAACCTTAACAGTTTTCCAATGCTAGCATTAAGTGATGTAATGTAAAATCTTTTGTTTTTATTTTCAAAGAAATCTATGCATAAATAACATAAAGGTAATCACAACATTAATCAAATAACAAGAATTATTTTTTCTCAATTAGAACTGTGTTGTTGTTTGTTGTTTTATGGGCGCAGTGACCCAAAATGAGTCTTGGCCTCCGATACAAGAATGCGCCATTTTTGCCTGTTCTGCGCTGCCTCCCGCCAGTCTTCGACCTGAAGGTCACGGAGATCTTTCAGCGCCTCATCACTCCAGCGATACCTGGGCCGACCAACTGGACGTCGGCCACTAGGTCGCCCCAAGTATGCAAGTTTTACTGCTCGATCCTCCCCCATTCTCTCAAGGTGGCCAAGCCAGCGAAGCCTCTGGGATTTTATTTGGCCGATGATATTTGGCTCTGCTACCAGATGTTCAATTTCTTTATTTTTCCTTTTCTTCCAGATTCCTCTTTCATCCCGAACAGCGCCTAGAATTTTCCTGAACACTTTCCTCTCGGTAACTAGTAATTTTTTGAAAAGAACTGTGTAAACTTCCAATAACGAAAAAGAACAAAACTACTTCCCTTCTTTCTGCAAAATTGGACGAAACACGTATACAGTGACATAGTCAGAAGACACCCTCGTCTGCCAAGTGGGATACACGTTGTTAGGTTAAAAGCTTTTCTTTGTTCATGTCGTTATTATGTTAACTATGATGGCTTAGGACTATCCGAGTGTCATTACGAAAATAATGGCTTTTGTTCTTTAAAACGTAAGATCATTTCCATTTTTAAACTTAAGACCTTAAGACGAAAAAAATGAGGCTCTTTGTTAGTTTATATGTGATTTTTTTAATATATTTGCCTCATGCAAGGGAAACGTAATACGCAGAGATGTTCTAGGCATCAGGAGTAGTGATGATGTTTATAGGCTACATAACAGTATTATTTACCATCAATGTAAACCGTATACTTGTTTTTCACTTCATAACATAAAAGAATACTTACCTCCTTTCAACAAATATGAATGAAACACGTACACAGTGACATAGTCAGAAGACTCCCTCGTCTGCCAAGTGGGATACACGTTGTTAGGTTAAAAGCTTTTCTTTGTTCATATCGTTATTATGTTAACTATGGTGGCTTAGGACTTTCCGAGTGTTATTACGAAAATAATGGCTTTTGTTTTTTTAAACGTAATCTCATTTCTATTTTTTGACGTCTTTAAAATAAGGCTCCATGTTCGTTTATATGTGTTTTTTTCGTGATATTTTCCTGATGCGAGGGAAACGTAATACGCAGAGATGTTCTAGGCCTCAGGAGTGGCAATGCATCTACATTGAAATGTCTGGTTTCATGTAGATGTTTATTGGCTATCTGCCTAATTGGCTATTCCACCTGGCTATCTGCCGGTGAGTGACAAAGAATGACACTTTTTCTTTTCTCTTTACACTTTGTTGTCAGTTTGTAAAATGGGAAATGAGACATTCTACTGATATACTTACTATATTATGTACATACAAATTAGTATATGATATTTTGTTTTATCTTAGTGATACTCTCCACTACTTATAATTTTTCTAATTTGTAATTTGACATGTATATCAATTGTTGTTCACTTTAATTTATTTTGTTTGTTTTTGACTTGTCATAAGAGGTGCTTGTCGTCCTAAATGAATGTATGCATTTTTGATTCCGATACCGTATCACTTACCGTCAATCTAAACTGCTTGTTTACCACTTCATGATATAATAAAACCACATTTCAACGAACATGGATGAAACACGTATACAGTGACATAGTCAGAAGACACCCTCGTCTGCCAAGTGGGATACACGTATTTAGGTTAAAAGCTTTTCTTTGTTCATATCGTTATTATGTTAACTATGGTGGTTTAGGACTTTCCGAGTGTTATTACGAAAATAATGGCTTTTGGTTTTTTAAAACGTAATTTCATTCTTATCTTGTATTCTATATCTTGTAAAGTATAATATGATGAAAATATTGTGAGAATAAAATTTCGTAATGTTTCATGTAAATAAGTTTTGGCTCAAGGCCAAATCAGAAAATACAAAATGCGGACTTCGTTCTGTGTTAAAATGCCGTGACTATGTTTTTCGCATGTAATGTGAATATTTTACCGCAAATTAAATTGTCAAGATTAGGTTTGAAGGATATTGGTACAATTAGATACTCACACCATAGACTAAAGTGGAATGTTGAGGTGTGATTTTTCTTCAAAATTGGTGTTATTCTTTAGATAGTCATATCTAAACGAAGCTTCACGCCTGTTATCCCCGAAGTGTTAGGCAGAGGTAAATGTGTGCATTCAAGCATACATTCAAACACCTGCCATTCTCCGGTTACGATTTGGCCTTGTAACCTGTCGAGATCTCCGAGCCCATTACCAAACTCCGAGGTCCTGGGAAACTTCCAGAAAATGGTGAAACTCCAATAAAACCAGAGATCGAGGATTTTGATTTTTTAGGCTGCAGTCATCACTTAACATCCATATATGCTTGTTTGCCATCTCTATATATATGTAAAGATAGCTCCCGACCCTAGAATCGAACTCAGTACCCCAGCATAGTAGTAGTGGCCTGCTACCACTAGGCTACTGAGGCAGTCATATACTCGTATAAGAATAATTTACTCGTATGTCCCAAAATTTGAAATTGATATACAACGTTAGAACTACTACGTAAATCATACAATATTCTGCGTTATATTCCACCAATATACGGCTAGTTTATGAATGGTTATATTTCATAGCAGTGATACTTATTCTACTTGTAATTCTGTGCGACGAGGTGATACGTGCGCAGAGCTTACGCACTCACCTTTTTACATGAATATAGTGGTACTGGATTAACATTATTATTGCATTTATTTTACAATTTTTGGTTAACTAACACAGACAGCTAGGCACAGAGGGTATACTTATTTATTACTAGCTGTGCCCGCGACTTCGTTCGCGTGGAATAGTAACATTTGTTGCATAATATAATTTTTAGTAAATTTCGGATCATACGAAAACACTGATGGACAGAATAAATAATACTTATGAGTTTATTTGGTTGAACGCGCTAATCTCAGGGTCTACCAGTTTGGATTGAAAAAACAACAATTTTTGTTCTGGATAGTCTAATGATTGGGTAGTATAACATACCCACCTTCTATATATCTATCATGCAAGGAAAACATAAAAAGCAGAGATGCAATTATTCTTAGCACCAGAAGTGGCAACGCATCTGCATTGAAATCTACGTTCATGTAGTAAATGTTTATAGGCTACAGTTTTAATTACCATCAATGTAAACTGTATGCTTGTTGGCCACTTCTTGGCATAAAAAACAAGCCATTTCCAGTTTTCCCGTAGAACTGCGCAGGGTCGTCTCATTTGTTTTGAGCGACACACGTAATAATACGATCAAAGCGTATGAGAATTTTGCTTATGCGACGTGACGTGAACATAAAATAGATGAAATAGTATTCAGTATCCGAATAGGTCAATATTCAGGGATATGTTTCTATCTTTTTGAGTTTGAGGCATAATTCTAATAAGTTTATGGCCAAAGTTTGACGACCCGGTTAGTCCAGCGGTGCGAAACCACCGTTTGATTCGAAGGGTCGCGGGTTCGATCCCCGAACCGGAACAAATATTTGTATGGCCTACAGATATTTGTTTCGGGTCTGGGTGTTTGTGTATGTGTTGTATGTGTACAACAGCACCCACGACACAGGTTTATACCTACTGTGGGGCTGTGAGTGTAAGCGTATTTTATTTTTTTTATTTTATTTAAAGTATGAATTTTGTTTTATTTTCTGTCTTGCATTTACACCCCATTATACGTCCCACTGCTGGGCACGAGTCTCTCCCCTTTTTGGGGGGAGGCCTGGAGCTTACTCCACCACGCTGCTGCAATGCGGATTGGTGGAGGTTATGTGAAGTTATTTTCAACAGCTTGTCTTCTGACAAAGACCTGCTCCAATAACTTCCACTCCATCTTCGCCTTTACAAAATGGACCCGCTAATTTCTGGATATTGTCTTCCCATTTCCTAAATGGTCTACCTCTGTGTCTTTTTCCGCCTAGTGGATACCACTCTGAAACATTTTAAGTTTTTATCTTATTTTAATCTATACAAGTAAATAAATTGGAGTGCCTGCTTGTAATTTCAGAATAACCGCTTTTTACTAAATGCATATGAATGTATACACGGTACATATACCAAAACATTTTTTTTTCACAATTTCTGTCTGTCTGTGTGTTTGTTCCCGCTAATCTCGGGCGCGTTTGTGCGCGCTTCCTTAAAACGAACTCGTGTATTAATTATCTGTTACGAAGATCTGGATTAATCGAGTCATTAGGTAAATATGTATCGATTCTCCTCGATTTTACCATATCCAGGGACACAATGACATAGCTTTCTGAAATAAAGTAGGGTACTTACAATGGGAACCGTATTGAGCACCACTTTAACTCTTCCGGTGGAAGACGTCGAGTTGTATCAAACATTGCGTTGAAACATTTTTTTTTATAACGAAGAAAAAAAATGTTTAGTTCAAAAACTTGTAGAATGGCCTGTAAGCAATTACGTCAAATTGCTTACAGGCCATTCTCTAAGTTTTTGAACTAAAATGTTTTTTTTTTGTATGACTAGATGTAAATTTTGTGAAAGGATATAATGTTTACGAGCCTGTTGTTTCAGCAGAGTATTGAGCAACCATTTGAACCGAGGCTTACAGGTTCGATCTCCGAACCGCGACAAAGATTTGTATGGCCTACCTGGAGGTTCATACCTAGTCTATATTGGGCACACCTATAGGGCTGTGAGTGCAGCATGTGTTGCACCAAGATATTTGTTAAAGTTACAGTCTTTGTAAAATTGCACATAATTCTGTAACATTAACAGATTTCCTTAAGTTAGAGAAGGATGTGAAATATTACAATGACATTGTAACATTTACTGTTTACTGTTGTTTACATTAACTTTAACAAATATCTTGGTGCAACTCAGGCCTAGTGTATTTAATTCAAAAGTTTTCGACTAGACGTAGTACGCCTATGATACTTCGTTTGCTACAGCAGCTCTACTGGTTGTGCTACGCTCTATTTGAACAGTACAACTATGTACTTTTAAATTTTTGAATGTATATATGTATGGACCCGTAATAACTATCACAGAGATTTCTTCGGTCCTTGGGTGGTCGTCTATAGGCTGCACTAAACACTTGACATCAATGTGAAATGCAAACTTGTTTGTTACCTTCATAACGTAAAAAAAAAGTCATTATCAAACTTTCTTGCAACATTTAATAAATACATGTTCATAATTCAACGATTATAAATTATCGTCTTAGGAATTGGCAACTCTCTACCTACACCTTTAGGGACCTGGCGTAATGACACATGCATACATTAATTATTGATTCATGCAAGATGTCATTTGAAGACTTTGATTATAGGGACCATTTGCCAAAACATTTGTTTGAACTACATTATATTTACAAAACATTTATTAAAAAAATCGACGTGTGACTCTCGGGGACTACCGCGGTAAAGCTATTGCATAGCATTTTGTATCAACTTATGCAATAAAAATTATTTATTTATTTTATTTATGCCGTATTTCTTTTCTTCTTTGATTCAAATTACACTTTTTGACCGATGGTGACCGATAAGAAAACATTTTTTTTTCTTTTATTAAATAAAAAAGTTAATATTGTTTCAAACATTTTTATTATTTTACAATACATATAAACAGCTGCTTATGTATTCGTCCGATTTCGGAGCAGCTCGTCTCGATTCGTGCGAGCTTCGTAGAGTCGTAAAATACGTCTAGTTGCACGCACACAAACATCGTGTCGAAGACTGCCGAAAAGAAACGACGTTATACAATGTACGGCCTTCAAGCCACACCTCCGTGCCCGTCGGAGTAAGGAGCGTGAGGTTTTTTCGTTACGGAATTTCTGGATTCGGTCCCCGCGCTCAAGGCCCTCGATAGAAGCTATGCAATAGCTTAATAAACGTACCCAAAGTTCAATCGCATGTGTTATTGCGAAAAATAAATAATACAAGTACCCATTGTTATTAAAATTTACGAGTGTCATTATGTTATTCTTACATTATGCACATATGCATATATTATATTATGATGCACATAATTGAACTAAAGCAGGTAGCTAAAACATCGCTGTGGCCTTATATTTGTTGATATCTATAACAAAAATACATTATACAATTAAAAAGTACAACGTAATTTCACGCCTGTAATCCCCGAAGGGGTAGGCAGATGTACGTAACTTCACGCCTGTAATCCCCGAAGGGGTAGGCAGAGGTAAATGCATGCATTCAAGCATACATGCAAACACCCACGATTCGCCGGTTACGTTTTGGCCCATGTAACAGGTGGCGAGCCTGTTGACATCTCCGGGCACATTACCAAACTTTGAGGTACTGGGAAATTTCCAGAAAATGGAAAAATCGCAAAAGAACCAGAAATAAAGGACTTTACACCATTATCTCTGATAACCCCTACCCGGGAATCGAACCCAGGACCTTAGCGTAGTAGTAGTGGCCTGCTACCACTAGGCTACCGAGGCAGTTAATAATTTGTAATATTACCTCTTGAACCAATTGCTGCTGCCAAATCTGCTGCAGTCAGTATATCTGGCATGGTACTTGTTGGACCTCTAGAACCACATTGTAAGAAATCTTAATAAGAGTCAAATGTATCACAACATTTTATGAAATAAACGCGGTCGAGATGCGATCATTGCGCAAGATATGCAATATATCGCTCACCGATCATGTTCGTAATGAAAACGTAACGGAGAAGCCTTTTGTGAATGCGAATATCGGTGTTAAAAATGAAAAAAGGCATGCTCAGATGTTTCGGGAACGTAGAAAGAATATCGAATGAGCGAATGACTTAACATATTACTGGTGGTAGAGCTCTAGTGACGAAGCTCGCAGGCGTAGGCACCACCGCATTACCTCTATTTGCAAATAGTAGTGTTCAGCACTATCGTGTTCCAGTTAGACGGTAATTTATGGCCCCTTAATAACTATCACAGCGTCATAACAACATAGGTATCAGGCAACGCATCTGCATTTTGACTTCTGGTTTTTGTGTAGACGTCTATAGGCTGCAGTCATAACTTAACATCAATGTGATTTGCATACTTGTTTACCAACTTCCTTATTCAAAAAAAAAAAGCAATGCGAATGTGGATTGTTGCAGAGGCCCAAAAAGACCAAATCTAACCAAACAGGTCGACGTTTGGTCAAAAGTCTTTCTTAGAAATCGACGACGAAAGATATTTTACTCAATTTGTTAATCTATTCTATTTTTTACCATATTAATAAGTAATCCTATGCGGAAAATGCAGTGTGCCAACTAGGCCGGTCACGACCTACGGCATTCATTTAATTTCCATTAAAATTACTTTATTTAGGTCATCTGCAATTTGGTGTGTAAGGGGTCTTTTATAATAGTCAAAGGTTAATGAGTTTGTTTAATGTCGAATATCATATACTTCACTCAATAACATACAGGTGATGCATTATCCACATTTAAATTTCGTGTATTTGGTTAGGGTACCGTACCTATCTCACATAGCTCACCAAATAGCGAGACTCAAGTGGCAGAAAAGAAAAGAAAAAAAATAAGAAAAGAAACATTTATTTTGACACACAGCGAGACACATGTACGGCCCTGTAATTTCCGGCACAGAGGCATAACACCCTTAGGCCTCAGGAGTGGTAACGCATCTGCATTTTGACCTTGGTCTTTGTGTGGGTGTCTATAGGCTGCAGTCATCACTTAACATCAATGTGAACTGCATGCTTGTTTACCACTTCCATTACATAAAAAAAAAAAAAAAAAACATAAAACGTAAATAACAAAGAGAAGACAACACAATTTCTAAAATTAATACATATGTATTACACAGTAAGTACACGTAATATATGTCTCACGGCTGCCAAAAAGGTGTCCTGTTCAGCAAATGTCAGGTACCGTCATATACAAGGTACTTAACACTGGTTTTCAACAGGACCCTTAGAATGCTCGAAGAACAGGACACTTAGAAAGCTCGAAGAAGAGTTGGGGCAAAATAGTTCTACAGTGTCGACCGCGTACAGGAAAATGAAGTGTAGGCCGGCCCCTCACAAGATGGACCGATGAGCTGGTGAAGGTCACGGGCAATCGCTGGATGAGGACGGGGGAGACCTTTGTTCAGAAGAGAAGGTCTTTTGGCTGAAAACAGGATGATAATAAAGATGACCGTACTATTGAATGACAGAAAACGGAATATCATAAGTCATTTCTATCTGTATATAAAAAAAAAAATAATTTCAAAGCTACTGGATCGATTGAGTTAAAATTTGTTGCACATAATAAGTCAAACAGTGGCTGAAATTTAACTGCCACAGTAATCTAGTGATCGCAGGCCACTACTACTGCCTGAGGTCCTGGACCAGATTCTTGGGGACTATCAGAGATACTGGTGTTAACTCCTTGGTATGTGGTTCTATTGGGCTTTTCTGGAAGTTACTCAGTAAAACCGTACTTCTACTTCTCAGCCCTACTTCCTGGTAATGAGCTCGGAGGTGTCAAAAGGCTCGCCACCTGTTACATGGGCAAAGACGTAACCGGCTAATCGTGGATATTTGCATGTATGCTTGAATGCATGCTTTTACTTCTGCCTTCGGGAATTACAAACTTGAAGTTACGTTTACGAATTTTAATTAATCTGCAACTAACAGTTGTGAATAGATGCAATAAGTTTATTTTCTACTCAATTCTGGACTATTTTTTATTTTTATTTATCCATTTATTACAGGCAACAAAATTGATTAAAATTAAACAACAGGCCCATAGAATTAAATACCTTATAAACTAACATACATATTAATATATATATATTATAGTGTTAGTACATAAATCTTAATACTATGTTAGTACACTTCACTTGCACTGTGTCATTGTGCGTTCGAGTGGCACTTGTCCCCGGAAGCGATGGAACACCACATCTTGCGGCCAAAAGCTTTCCTCCATGACGAGGTGCAGCAGAAATGTCGGCACACGCACCACGAACGACTTGAAGTTGACGTTACGGCGCGACTCTAGCAGCTGCACTCTCAGCGTGTACTTCAGCTTTCGACGAAGAAACTCCACGACGTCCTCCGCCTCAGTGATGTAGTGGAGGCAGGAGATGTACACCGGGGTATTCGGTTTAGCTGCGTGTAAACCTATATTGGGCTCCACGGGAGCCTTACCGTAGCTGCTCTTGTTGGTTCGCTGACGGCGCTTCCTCCTTTGCACCATTACGAAACCATCATTATCATCAGCCCGCTTCGTGGCCTTTTCAGGCCCGGGCTTCGCAGGCAGCGTCGCAGATACGCTCTCAGTGACCATACGGTCTAGTCGTGTAGGAGGCCGTGCAGCGCCGGGAGGGGCTGCGGGGACGGGGGCGGGGGGCGCGAGCAGCGCATACCGCAGGCATAGGATTCGGATTTTACTCTGCCAATATTTCCAGAACTAGTCTAGTTTTTTACTAACCCTTGGCATGCTTGGTAGGGTCTGACAGACCCACCACTATTTAAAAACGCCGACACTATCTTAAATTTTCCACTTCGAGTATCCTGCGCCCGAGTAGCTTCGCATTATGAATTCAAACTCAATTTTACGCCCCTCCGTCTCAGTCCGGAGCCAGCTCCAGTGTGAGTAACATAAGTGGAAAGTGCACGCGGGTATGTCAGACTCGATCAAATAAATACTGATTAATTCCATTTTTTGTTCCTATTTGTTTTAATATGTAACAGTGTTTAATATTCTACAAAAAAAAACATGTATTTGGTGTTGATTTCAGTCTATAACGTAAGATTCAGAATTTTTAAATGAAATGTTACATTTTTAAGAGGTCTGTATTTTTAGTTATTAAATTCTGAAGATCGGTTACCATAATGTTTGTCAATTGTATTTCTTCAATTGCATTTTTAAGTAAAAACAATAAACAGTTTGAAAAATATTTTAAATCTATCCCTTATATAAAAAAAAAACTTATTAAAATTACGGGTCCCTCAGACCCACCAGGCAAGCCATGTGATTTCTAACCACCAGGCATGCTAAGGGTTAATTTTGCGTAGGAAACGGCTTTCCTCGCTGCAGAAACGGAACTAACATTAACTTTGCATTGTTGTCTTTTCATTAGACGCTGCTAACCAGCGAACTAATATTTGAATTTAAGTTTTTCTTTTTCTTGCTGCAAAGTGCAATATTCGAAGCTCGGTATTAAGAAAACTGCATAAATTGTTTAACATAACTTTTATTTTTATTTACCACTACGGCTGAATCTTCATTTTTCCACAGATTTTCTTGCACATTGATTGATACAAATAATACAATAGCTAGTGAATGAAAACGCGATTTCTTCAACGAACTTATTTTTGTGCATGCTGTGCAATGGATGACTACTGCCATCTATAGACAATCATGTTTTGCATTTACACAGAAACAAGAGATATAAATGTTGCGTTGTCAGTATTGCCACCCCTTAGGCCCAAATCATATTGCCTGCAACAGAAAGTTGATAAGCCATTCGATGGCAGATAAGCGTCTTGTAGTGTTACTGATGCCACCGCTGAATACTGACCGCCCACCTCGTTGACCGAGTGAGACACGCCTTCTAGTCTCCTGTCGAATACGGAAAATTAATAAAATTGTATTGTTAGATGCAAAAGGTGAAAAACTGACAGCAAAAATTAATAAATTATTTTACAGTGCTCAGCAATAAATATTGCACATCGAGCTTAGGAAGGAGACTTCGGCTTATTTCGGATCTGTAGAGCATAATCTCTATCGCAACGTACCTGTTTGACGTTTGTCGACCATTTTTGTCGAGTTTCGTCGAATACCGGATTGTCAGTGTGAAATAGAGACAGCGCTCTACGAAGTCAAAACGAGCCGATCGTCTCTTTCGCAGGCTCGATGTGCAATATTCATTGTTGAGTACTGCTACTACACCTATAGTGATTTATTGTATTGTCAGTTTTTACAGTACTTCTTTTTCATGTCATGAAGTGGTAAACAAGCATACAGTTAACATTGATGGTAAGTAATACTGTAGCCTATAAACATAAATTTTACACAAGAAATTACAATATACTCGTACATGCCTTGCGACTCCTGAAGCCTAAGGTGTTATGACTTGGTGTATAAGAAATCACAGGGCTGTACATTACCACCCGACGGAACACGATAGCACTGAATACTACCATTTAGGGCCAAGTAGATTTGGAGCTCAACCACAGTAGCTACCCCGAAGGGGTAGGCAGAGGTTAATGCATGCATTCAATCATACATGCTAACACCCGCGATTCGCCGGTTACGCTTTGGCCCATGTAACAAGTGGCGAGCCTATTGACATCTCCGGGCACGCAACAAACTTCGAGGCACTGTGAAACTTCCAGAAAATGGAAAAATCCCAATAGACCCAGAGAGAATAGGATTTTACACCCATATCTGTAATATCTCCCAACCCGGGAATCAAACCCGGGATCCCAGCGTAATAGTAGTTGCCTTTTAGGATTATTCCATTTTCTGGAAGTTTCCCAGTACCTCGGAGGAACGGGTAGAAGTGTTCCTCCGACGAAAAGGTCGAATCCTCCGACCAGGCGAGGTGATAGCAACTGGCGGGCCGCGGCCCAGCGATTGCCGTTTGGAAGTTGTATATATGCCAACTCTTGAGAAATCTTGGCATGTGCGATGTAATTCGATTGCACGCCATCTATCGTACTAGACAAGTACTGTGAGGTTTCATCTGTGTACCACTAGTTGGCGCCTTAATGTAGTGGACGCTACCCACCCATGTATGTTCTAATGCATGCATTGACCTCTGCCTACCCCTTCGGGGATTACAGGCGCGAAGTAACGTAAAAATCATTTGAGGAATCACCTAATAACATACAAAGTTAACACGTTTAACACAGTACACGGTAAGTCGTATTTAGAATAACTACACAGAATCCAATCTTACAAACAAAATTAAAGCTTCTACATACATAGCATACACAGCTGCGTTTTCCAGTCGAATCCACACAACCAAATGGACAGACAAATTTTGTAGCCATTTGCAATTCTAATTGAGCAACCCAAATAAATAGAAGCAGGAAAATTTAAATACAGGCTCAAATTGATTTTCTAAAACAACTGCCGTTGAAATCACTATACAGAGAAATGAGGCTATTATTTCAGTTCATGATCTTAGATACAACTACATTTATGCATATTATAAAATAACTAAGTTTTGCCCGCGACTTCGTCCACGTATACTTTTGATCATTACATATTGTAGCCTTAATTATGTTACTCCAGTGTATAACCTATATTCATGCAAAGTTTCATCTAAATTTGTGCAGCAGTTTTTTTCGTGAAAGAGTAGCAAATATTAATACTCACAAACTTTCAAATTTATATTATTTAGGACTAGCTGCCCCAACGAACTTCGTATCGCCTTAGTATATAACAATTAAAGATCTTAAAACTTAAAAAAAATATTTGGCGAGAATCAACCTCATCACTTAGAGGTATGAAAAATAAATGATGGCCGATTCTCAGACCTACCCAATAGGCACACAAAATTTCATGAGAGTCAGTCCAGCCGTTTCGGAGGAATATGATAAGCAGTAACATTTTGGCACGAGAATTGTATAAATATAGAGAAGAGATGTGTATGGCTAAGAAATTTTGAAGTAAAATGACTGTGACATATGGATAGATAGACGCATTTTATGTGGGTGCCATTTTTTCTTTGCAGCACAGAATAATAATATCGTATCGCATCGTAGAAATAATATTTCATGAATTTCCACACAGTGTATGCTGTTATTTCTTCAGAGTCATATTTACTGAATAACGATTTTCACTAGTGGTAGATTTACAGTGTAGGAGCTAGAAGGCGTAGGCACCACCGCATTACCTAATTTATCTGCCGATAAATGGTAGTGTTCAGCACTATCTGGTACCGGTTAGACGGTAATGTATGGCCCTGTAATAACTAACACAGAGACAGAACACCTTAGGTCTCAAGGGTGGCAACGCATCTGCATTTTGACCCCTGTTTTTTGTGTAGATGTATATAGGCTGCAGTCATCACTTAACATCAATGTGAACTACATCCTAGTTTTCCACCCTTATAACGTAAAAAAAGGAGATAATTTACAATAACAAGTTTGTCAACTGTTCCATCATTTGTATATGCAAATGAGACCGTCGTTGCACGTGCTAGTATTGTAAATTAGATCCCGAGTGTGCAATGAACATATTTAGTTTGACTGATCGGTTTGTATGCCGGTCCAGTAAATGGTTAGTGATGATGAAGTAATGGTTGCCTTTAAATTGAAATTATGGTTAGTGGCTTATGTGGAGCCCCCTCTTATGGGAAGTCTTTGATCCAGCAGTGTACATCTTTTGACTGACATGATCGTCAGTGGCTAATTTGTCGTATTTCAGAAGCTTTTATGTTTTAGTGTCACCTGTCCCGATATTTTGTCTGCAATCAAATCTTGCAAGTTATATTTGATCTTCTTCCCGGTTAGCGATTGAGCTGAAATTTAGCGTTTCTAAATTGGATGGCAATGCAAATTATGACATGGAGTTGAGCTGATGAGGGAATCGGAATATGTCTATAATAACTCGTTCGATCTATATTGACGAGTCACTTGGTGCTTGATAGTAACCAGAGTCTGGTAAGGGAGCTAGAGATGGTGATAGGAATTCGGTAATTAAACGACAGAACCCCATCGAGTTTGGACTCGTTTGATACGTTGAGGCGAGCACTTTGGTGCTAGATGGTAACCAGGGTCTGATGATGGAGTTGGAAAATGCCTCAAAACATCTTCATAGAAACCTCTGTGTACGCTCTGGTAGTATGATTAAGCTGTAAAATAAGGAACAGAGGTCACCAGGATTGCAGCGGAGAGGCGCGGATGCTTTTGGGAAAAACCGTTGACCAGATGTCAGGCAAAAGAGTGCGACCGTTGTCAACATTGTTATTGTTGACAATGTTTCAAGGCAATTTGTACCTACTTTAAAAGTAATAGTAGTAATAACACACGTCCGTGTGTAGCGAGAGTGGATTTGGTTTGCGGATTTGGTCCGGCGTACTGAATACGCCGAACAAATCTCTCGCTACAAACGGACGTGTGTTGCAACTATAACTATAATACCTAATAGATAATTTAAGTATTATTATCACTTGTTTAACAAGAAAAAGTCTGGTATTATTAGTCTATCTGCAGTCTTTGGCTGCAGTTATCACTTAACCTTCATTAAATAAAATAAATAGGGGTAAGCCTAAACTCATGATAAAACTGATATTCTAAATACCTTCAATACTGTTTCGAATAAAATCTCTTTATCCCTGTCGTGTATACCTACCTCACGTTCCCAGCTAAAGAAACTTTTTAGTCAAGGCTCGTATGTGTTTCCGCGTTCCCTTTACGACCGCGTTTTATGGTGAAAAGTTAAACACATGTTAGCTAATAACCTGTTAACACTCTTTGGCGTGAGCCAAATGGTGAAATTGTTTCCTTCAACTGATTTCAAGCCTTTACTTAAGTAGAACAGTTGCTACGTGCTGTTTGATTTGATTATCATAACAGTTTAGTTATTATTATTCATTTTATGAGCTGAGCTTTTTAAACACTACTTTTCCTTTTCAACCGTTTGACAAATAAGCTGATGGGCACCCAATCGAAAGTGGCAACCTTCGCCTATGAATATTTACACACCAAATTGTCAGCCCAGAAGAAAGACTCTCTTGATTCCCTTCCCGGGACAAATATTTGTATGGCCTACAGATATTTGTTTCAGGTCCTAAACCCGAAACAAATATTTGTATGGTCTACAGATATTTGTTTCAGGTCCTAAACCCGTAACAAATGTTGGTTGGTATCTTCTTCGCGTAAGCCCATGAAACGCACAGCGCAGTGCAGGCCTTCAAGGTTTGGCCTTCTTACCCGGGCATATTCTGACCCCGACTCAGCGGGGCCTTGGTCAGGAATTAGGTAGTCGAAGGCAGCCTGCATGTGAACTTTATTCGCGCGCGCGCAACCGACACATGTGTTTGTGTATGTGTTGTGAACCACGACACCCACGATACAGGTTTGTACCTTTGGGTCAAACACTTAATTCACTTACAATCATGCTGGATTGGCGGAGGCCCCACCAACATCGAGTCGTCGAATCGTCAAGCGCGATCGCCCTGATGTCAGCGATGACGACGACCAACCACGGAGTCATCAATCGTTCGTTCCATCAACGTTCAATTTTCATTTTGTTAACTTACATTCTCACCACGGCCGTTTTCACGTCAAGACCTCTTTTTTATGTTATGGAAGTGGCAAACAAGCATGCAGTTCACATTGATGTTAAGTGATGACTGCAGCCTATAGACACCCACACAAAGACCGATGTCAAAATGCAGATGCGTTACCACTCCTAAGGCCTAAGGTGTTATGCCTCTGTGCCGGAAATTACAGGACCGTACATTACCACCTGACCGGAACGCGATAGTGCTGAACACTACTATTTAGCTGCAAGTATATTAGGTAATGCGGTGGTGCTCCGTCACTGAAGCTCTACCACCAGTAAAAAGCTTGTTAAACCAGTGCACATATTATATCATTCATAACTATATATATACGATTTTATTAAATGAACCTCTTCATCTAAAACATACAGTCCACTCAACTCCACCTCCAACATTTTGTCTAAGGATGTGAGTGTTAGCGTTTTTAATTGCTTTAGATTATTAATTTAATTTTCATACTTAAATATTTTGCGAGAGGCAAAATATGTTATTCAACGTTGGTACAACGTTTGCTATGCACCGACAAAGTTTTTGAATGTATGTACCTGAAAGTTTCGAAAATCAACTCCATTTTGCCTTATGACCTTTTAAATCAGGGGTAGTTGGCTTACTTCACTAAAATTTGGGAATTAGTTGAAAACTACGAGAATAACTTTAACTAGCTCAGCGGTAGAAGTTTGGGGCAGAATATAATTTAATAATATCATTTTAATTGGTGGTAGAATTGAAATGTAATCACCTAACATGTTTACTCATAGAGGAACACCGGAGGGGAGTAGCCATAATTAATTAAAGTACCGTTGTCCCCGTTCACGGGGACACGGGGTGCGGGGACAGCGGGAAACCTTTTCCCTCTGTCAAAGTACAAGCCCAAATGGGCCTATACCTGTCGCCTAGATGTTTAAATGTGTGCGTGAAATTGTTTCTGTATTTTGTTAAAGTCAAGGTGTGAGTGTCGTAGTAATAGACGATTTTTGTAGTGTGCGTGTGTGTTGCACGCATTTCCCCCTGCAATAATTGACAGACTGTTTCGTATCGGCAATAAAACCTATGGCTACACCCCTCCGGTCCGCCGCGGCCGGTGGGCGAGTTGCTCTATGTGTTTACTAAATGCGAATATTAAGCGGTAAAGCGGCTGTGTTAGTTATCCAGATATTCCACATTACCATTCCACCCCCCTCAACACGCCCATGTCTTGAGGCTTCTGCGGCGCTATCCACTGGTACACCGGCAGCGGTTTGCTTTTGAAGAACCACTTCACCACTAGTCCCCTAGTATCGTTGCTGTATGTGTAATCACAGTCTTATGTCGCAGAGTTTTGAAGACCACGCTGATTTATTTCATGTACCATTTTCACTATTTTCACTACACTTGGATCTGAAACAAAAAATACTTTAAGCACAGAAAATGACATTTTATTGTTACAATTATTTGTTACCCGCCACTCCATTCGCTTGCTTAACCCAGGGTTGCCGAAGATATTTGTTTAAGTTAAAGTTATTGTAACATTTAATATACTTGCCGCTAAATGGTAGTGTTCAGCACTATCGTGGTCAGGTGATAATGTACAGCACTGTTATTTCCGGCACAGAGGCATAACACCATAGGCCTCAGGAGTGGTAACGCATCTGCATTTTCACCTTGATCTATGTCCGGGCATCTGATGGCTGCAGTCATCACTTAAAATCAATGTGAACTGCATGCTAGTTTGCCACTTCCATGACATATAAAAAACCCCAGGCATAGTCATATAACCATCTAATGTCCTGTCTCAGGATTCAATCGATCTCTATTTTAAATATCTGACAATCGCTTACCCGGTTTGTTCAGAGAAACGTCACAGCCAGATACATTATCCAACAAGAAATAATGCACATGTCATGCAATGACAACCCGGTTAGTCCAGCGGTGTGAGACGACCGTTTGATTAGAAGGGTCGCGGGTTCGATCCCCGCACCGGGATAAATATTTGTATGGCCTACAGATATTTGTTTAGGGTCTGGGGGTTTGTGTATGTGTTGTGTGTGTACAACGGTACCCACGCCACAGGTTTATAGCTATTGTGGGAGTGTGAGTGTAAGCGTATTTATTTATTATTCATTTATTTACATCAACCTCAGGAAGAGACGTCGGCTTATTTCGGATCTGTAGAGCGTTATTTCTTTCGTACCTTAGCAATTTGACGTTTGTCGACCATTTTGATCAAGTTTTTACCAATACTGCACTGTCAGTGCTTACGTAGGCATTGTGCAACAGAGATAACGCTCTATGAAGCCGAAACTAGCTGATTGTCACTTTCATAGGCTCGAAGTTCATTATTTCTTGATGAGCACTATACATAGTATTGTAGTACTTGGTTGTTTAATGTTTTTAATGTAAGGTTGTATTACTTGCTTGCAGGATGCAGATAAAAATACCGTTACTGACAAATTATGGCATATCTCCATTATGACGAAGCTACCTAAAATTAAGGTTCAGTAGGAATTTTAGTTTCTGTAGTTACTTAAAAGAACTCATGAAATATTCAAACTAATAATTGTATTAATTTAGCCTCACTTTAGCTTTCAAACTCACTCAGTAACTTCACACCAATAAATATGGAGCTATCACTTCTGTCATTCGTAGAACATTAATATTTATGCAATTCTCAAGTTGACGTTGTTAAGAGCTTATTAAAATTCGTCCCTGCTCTATTTTAAAGCAGAGGCGACCTAAAAAATTTGAAAGTCTCTTAAATTTCAATACTCACCAAAAAGTGGATATAATAATTTTGAGTAGATTAAGATTTTAAGATCTTAAGACTTTGTAGGCGCTGAGATTTCAATAATAAAATGGATTCTCAAAAATTGCAAAAACATTATTTAGATGTTGAAATTGATCTCAACTGCAAGGTGTCACCTCAGATTGTTTTCACGTACTACGTATTGTACGTATTGTACTATTTAAAAATTTACGAGTGGCGTCTCCTACAGAAAAAATTGTTAAGGTTAGGTTTTATGATAAATATTAAAATGGATTTTCAAATATTGAGAAAGAAAATCGTAACATTGGTGGCAAACAAGCGTGATGTTAAGTGATGACTGCAGCCTGTAAAAATCTACACAAAAACCAGAGACCAAATGCACATGCGTTGCCACCTCTGAAAACTCCCAACTCTAACCCCCTTATTCATAAACGTACATTACATACATTTTAGCTATAAAATGCTTTGTTTTTGTCAGTTGCATTGTCAAATGTGCAGGATAGAAAAGGAGTTTATGAATAAGGGCGTAAGTTTCTAAGTAAGTTTTCGCAGTTCACATTGATTTTAAGTGATGACTGCAGCCTATAGACATCCACACAAAGACCAAGGTCAAAATGTAGATGCGTAACCACTCCTGAGGCCTAAGGTGTTATGCCTCTATGCCGGATATTACAGGACCGTGAATTACCACCTGACCAGAACACGATAGTGCGGAACACGACCATTTAACGGCAAGTATATTAGGTAATGTGGTGGTGCCTACGCCCGCGAGCTCCGTCACTGGAGCTAAGTAATTAGTAGTAGACAGTAACTAAGTATTACGGGGCCATACATCTATAAGAATTCGTTATAGAAAAGTCAATGTTCACTGTTTGTTCAGTGTTACACAAAATTGACTTTTCTATCGCGGACGCTCCTGCCCATCCCGTGTTGTTGTTTTGTCTACCACCCCATTGGAATGATTTGAACGCCATCGTTTGGTTAACTGACTATGCTAGCGAAAGAATACTCCCCCCCTACTAGAGGGCGATGAGGAACATTCGACTTAAATACAATAGAAAGAAAGGTTGAAGACATAATATATGGACAGCACAGACACAAAAAAGCGAAATTATTAAAAGATTACAAACAATTAATTGTTCACGAAAAAGAAAAACACTATAAAAGTTAACAAAAAAAAGATTAAGTCTCACGGCTGGTCCAAATGATGCTGGCCCAGATCAGTTTCATGTCAGGTCGATAACATCAATCAATTTTAATAAATATTCCAGCACTAGGTATAAGCAATACTTTCACTAATAATATTTTATCAAATCCATTCTTTGTTTATAATTTATATATTTTTTCTAATACTTAGTGAACAAGGAAAAAAACAACTGAGATTACTATCCGCGTATTTTTAGGTTCACCTCATTTCTAGCCAACCAAGTTCGCTGCATTTCTTCATTTCTAAAGTGGGACAAGTTGCTATTCTTTTCAGCAAACAAAGCGTAAACATATTCACCAACTTTGCAGAATGGTTGCAATCTTCAGACCGAGGTCCTCTGAGAGCACTTGCTGTCTTCGAGCCTGCTAACGAGGAGATATCTCGCTGTCACAAATTCAACTCGGCTTTTGGTCAGCATACTGGATTAATGTCATATAGCATTTCATGTGGAATTACCATTTCAATATTATGCCGGTCCCGTTTGTAGGGACTCTAACATTGTATAGTTAACTGTAGAAAATAATAAGTAGAGCGTACGTGGTTCTGTTAGACATATATTTGTTAACTAAATATATTTTTTGGTAATTGCTCGGCTGATAGAAAGTGTTAACTTGTCATTATAAACATCGGTAAAATTTCCGAACTTCACAAACTAAGGATCTTAGACATAACAGTACTGGCCTTATAAGTCACCAATGTTCTTTACTCCGAAACAAATCACCATAAACCATTAACTTAATTCTACCTCCTCCCAACCTTCTACCTCCAAAGTAACCAGTTTTCCATGAATATAGCGTAAACTCATTTCTGGCGTCCCAAGTTCGACACATTTTTTCGTCTATATAGTGGGACAAGTTTCCATTCTTTTCAGCAAACAAAGCGTAAACATATTCGCCAACTTTGCAGAATGGTTGAAATCTTTAGATCGAGGTCCTATGAGAATACTTTCTGTCTTCGAGCCTGCTAACGAGGAGATATCTCGCTGTCATAAATTGAACTCGGCTTTGGGTCAGCATACTGGATTAATGTCTTATACATAGAACTTCATGCGAAATAAGCATTTCAGTTTAATGCCGGTCCCAGTGATTTATAGGAACTCTAAGATTGTACATTTGTAGAAAAAAATGCGTAGTTTTGGGAGATATGTATTATATTTCTTAGTTAAATATTTTTTGGTGTTTGGTCGGCTTACATAAATTATAAAGTTATCAATACGAACATAGCTAACATTTCCGAACTTTACGAACCAAGGACCTTAGACATAAAAGTACTGGATTTATGTTACTCAGTCACCTAGGTAATTCAGTCTAAAACAAATCTCACTAAAAACCTTTTACAAAATTCTACTGTGTAAAATGAAAAAGGCATGCTCCGATGGTTCAGGGATGTAGAGAGAATGTCGAGTGAGCGAATGACTAAACAGATATTCAATAAGAACGTGGATGGTTGCAGAGGCCCAGGAAGACCAAGACTGACCTACTTTGACCAAACAGGTCGAGTGCTGTCTGAGGGTGTGGTTAGCAGTCTTAGAAATCGGAGTGTACGTATAAAGAGAATGATGAATGTAAAAGAAACGTGACAGGTGCACCAGGACCGATAAATAGGTAGAATTCTGTCTCTCTGAGGGTCTTCTTCTTCTGAGGGTGTGGTCCACAGTCTTAGTAATCGGCGCGCATGTATGAAGCGAATGATGAATGTAGAAGAAGCACGAGAGATGTGTCAGGACCGAGATACCTGGTGCTCCACACTCTCTGCCTATCCCGTAATTGACTTGGCGTGAAGACACACGCGCACACACTAAATTCTACGTCCTTAGTAAATTGGAGTCAAAAATAACCATTTTCCTAAAAACACAACCTAACCTCATTCTTGGCTTCCATATGCAGGCTTTCCCCTCTGTCAAATTACAAGCCCAAATGGGCCTATACTTGTCGCCTAGATGTTTAAATGTGTGCGAGAAATTGTTTCTGTATTTTGTTAAAGTCAAGGTGTGACTTTTGTAGTAATAGACGATTTTTGTAGTGTGCGTGTGTGTCGCACGCATTTCCCCCCGCAAAAAATGACAGACTGTTTTGCATCGGTAATAAACGCTATGGCTACTCCCCTCCAGTCCGCCTCAGCCGGTGGCTCGTGTTGCTCTAAGCTGGCTTCCCAAGTTACTACACATTTTATCATCTTACACATTTTCATTCTTTTCAGCGAACAAAACGTAACAAATACACATTTGTAAATTCCGCAGATTAGTTGAAATCTTTAGAGCGAGGTCCTCCGAGACCACTTGCTGTCTTCAAGCCTGCTAACGAAAAGATTATATCTCACTGTTTTAAACTGAACTTGGCTTTGGATCAGCAAACTGGATTAACATGCATGCACAAGCATGTCTCAAATAACTGTAATACCGGTTTATTGCATGTCACCATGTTAGTTTAACGTACTCAACATATGTAAATATCAAGCATATGAAGCTGAAGCTAAAGATGTGTTTGTCTTTAAATCGGAATTAATGAATCTGTAGATGACTAGAATAGAAACCGATTATGTTCTTCTTTTGAGAAATAAAAAAAAACAGAAAAAAATGTTTATTTATAAAATAGATCACAAAGATGATAAAAATAAGAGAACCTGTGCTTCAGGCGGTAGAGAGTTTCACTTTATTGTGATATTAATTAACATTAGAGTAAAACTATATGAGGTAAATTCATTGAGGCAACATTAACAGTAAGTGTTGTTAAAAAAATATATATTATTTACATATAGCAAGTAATTCTTCAGTATGTTCATAATTAATATTTTGTTAGTAATTATAACTGTTGATTTCTTATCAGATTGATGATTGGTATTTCCTTCCCCTTCGAGTCCAGATATCATAGTTCTACCACAATAAAATGTTTTAGGACGAATATAGGCACAGTCGTAAATACCTTCATGCGTTGTAATCACAGACCAATCAGCCTTCCTTCATGGTTGTAATATATGTTGTTATGCATTTAATGGATTACTTAAGCCTGAACAATGCAGCAAACAAAAGCCCTTAACATATGTAGCATCAGGATATGAAGATTACAGATACTCTCCTCGTTCACTCCCGAAATTTGTTTATCTTTGTGTAATGCTGTTGCGATAGAATTTTCTATTTGCAGTATTATGAATAAAACTTATCTTGGTCACAAAATCATTCTTTGCAACTTTAAGTCTTCAGCGAACAAAGTGTCACATAACACATTCGCCAACTCTGCAGAACTTTAAAGCGATGGCACCTGAGAGCTGTCTTCATGTCTGCTGACGAGGAGATGCCTCGCTGTCACGAATAGAATAAGACTCGTCTTTGGTTCAGCAGATTAACAGACAGGATTAAGATCACATAGAAATTCATGTGTAATTACTATAGGTGAACAAACTTTACACTTGTACTTATAGATTTTGTTGATTTTCGTTGTTGATTCGTGTTATGAAATCAGACATAATTTATGGATACATACTCATCTATGAAGGGGTAAACAGATGACGTGTATGTACATAAATCAACGCATAGTTAAATTTATGATTATTTATGTTATGAAACTATTTTGCCTACCACATTCGTATTAACTCTATCCTGCTGGGATATATTATTTAAAATTAACACTAAATCCATAATTAACCACCATGTGAATCATTTCTTCTTCTGAATAATCCAGCAGAAGACATTTTTGACCTGAAATTATGATAACGATGAATTTATCGAAACGTAAATTCACTTCAAATCGAATTCAAATTCTTCATTTATTTAACTACTCTTAAAATATTCCAACTATCCATTGCATTTCCATAAACAGTTCAAAGTTGATAAATCCCGGGGAATTAATTTTGTTATTTGATACGAGATGTAATAGGAGCTTGATCTGGCATTATGCGTTTAAATTTACCGATAAGTTAGTTCCGTGGCAAACCCCTTTTTTAGTCTGGCAATTTGAATTGCAAAATTATATATTTGATTAATATATATATCGGCGTAGACTCTTCTCAAGCGTAGGATATCTAGGTAGTGTTGTGGGCGTGTCTTTCCATAATTCGTGTTTGTGGGCACCTGTAGGTGGGTACTCGAGCGGATGATGAAATAAAGCACAGTTTGTCAGAAGATAGAGCACAGTTTGTCAGAAGATAGTCGTATATTGCCAAAGATCCGCCCATTCGATTACTTTCGGCAGGGAAGAACGGGCAAGAAACCCTTCGGACCAGGAAACCATATTTACCGGGATACGATAGTACACTATCATTAGTCTTCTGCCAATTTAATTCAGTACTACCCGCTTTATATCACTTTAATTTCACTGACGTTCACTGTTCTATCTGGCAGCATGACTGCCCTACAATAATTCGATTCAACTGTGTGACTGTGACTGAGTCATGCACTATTTGTTAGACTTTATAAACCCGATATCGGTAAGTAACTATCCCGTCTAAGGTAAAAAATCCAAGTACCTAAGCCGACCGTGGCGCCACCTAGTATTCTCTATTAAACAATCTACCCTAGCCATAATTAGGTTACGTCGCTGACAAACTAGATGGCGCTAGTAGTCACATTTAGGTTACTCTCCGACATTTATATATATTTTTAGGTAGTGATGGTGGCAAACAAGCATGCAGTTCATTTTGATAATAAATAAATAAAGCAGCCTGTAGACATTTCCACAAAATTCGAAGGTCAAAATGCAGATGCGTTGGGAGCACTGAAGCCTAAGTTATGATGCTTCTTTGAAAGTTCTAAGCGAGCCATTCCTATAATACCACCTGACCGGAACATGATAGTGTCGAACATTATCTTCTGGCGGCAGACATAATACGGTACCTTAGTCTTCCAACTATGAGAGATAATAGCATCATTTTGACCAGTTCAACAGAGCACTCACCATTGTAGAGATGGCAAAAAGAAACAGTATTTACGTTATCTTATTTAATTAATAATTTCGTCATCTTAGTTATCTTATTATGTATGTAGGTACGTTGTGTGTTGTCAGGTAATTAAATATTATTTTTTCTTGCTTTCTTTATTATCTATACTATCTATCTATAATATTGTAAAGCTGAAGAGTTTGTTTGTTTGCTTGGACGCGCTTATCTCAGGAACTACTGGTCCTATTTGAAAAATTATTTCAGTCTTAGAAAGCCTATTTATTGAGGAAGGCTTTGGGTATATTGGTTATAACATAGGCTATATAACGCTAAGATGAATAGGAGACGGTAGCTAACATTGCAAACGCGCGAAGCCGGGGCGGGCCGCTAGTTAAATAAAGAGTGCCTTAGTTCAAAGTCTTCTCACATGAATAGTTAGTTACCCCTTTTCCATTGACTACTAATACAGTTAGATATACATATTTCATAAATTTCAACCAACTCACCGAAATGTATAAGGTAGGTACCAATAACATGCATGAAAAAACGTCATTCCAAATATAAAAAGAAACAAGCACCTACTACAAAATTTACTGACATCATGTTAGTTTGATTACGCACGAAAGTTATCTGTGGTTTAATATGATTCAAACTAATTTGAAATATTAAGTTGGTTTTGGGGTCAAAGTGAAATATTCCGTGTGGTGTTTTATTATTCAAGTTAGATTAATGTTCGAAGGTTTACAATCGTTGAATAATTCATCAGAATCAATATGTTTTCTCTCCTGTCTTATGTTTTTGTCGATACTATCGGCTCCATTAGTGAACAAATTAATGTTTAGTCTGATTCAATTAGAAACGAAGTTTTTCTTTTATTGTAGATGATAACCATCCTTAATTGACGTAAAACTACTTTTACTATTAAAATCAACCAGCCAAAAAACCAGTCCATTTTTTTTTTCTTTTTTTTATTTTCAGGCAACAATGCTCATTTAACATAAACAGTAGGCTCATATAAAATATATACCTTAAAAACTAACATACATATTATTTAACTTAATCTAACACTAATACTATTTACCACGTATTGTCACCGACGTGATGCGCGGCTTATCGGCAGGCAGTTGTCCCCGGAATTTGCGAAACACGACTTCCTGTGGCCAGAACTCTTCCTTCAAAACAGTTGGTAGATGTTGAGTCGGTACTCTTACCACAAAGGAACCATCTTACCATTGCCTTTCCCAAACACAGCACTGTTGAACATAATTAGGAGAGAATATAATCGAAGCGCGCATGGCTCGGCGGCTGGTGTAGATCATAAGCGATCTGCTCGGTTAAGCACTACGGGCGCGGTCGGGTAGTGTGATGGGTGACCGCTAGTGGCAAATTAAACACGCATTTCCGTGCTTCTGAGGGCACGTTAAGCCATCGGTTCCGGTCGTTAAACCTTGTCGGAGGCCTTATGGTATGAAAACATCCGACAGCGGATTGGCCACTAACCCACCCACCAATCTGCATTGGAGCAGCGTGGTGGAGTAAGCTCCAGACCTCCCCCCAAAAAAAAAAGGGGGATAGACTCGTGCCCAGCTGAGCACGTATAATGGGTTGCCATTATTATTATATAATCGATTGGCAGGCGGAGTAGCGGCCGCAGTTGCGGTAGTTTTATCGCGGGACGCTGCTGCTCATCCCGCGTTATTATATTTGCTACTGCGCTATTGGTGGTTTGACCGCCATTGTTCGGTTGTCTGTCTGCACTAGCGGAAGAATTTCTCTCCACTAGAGGGCGAAAGGGTCGTCATGACCCGACGCCTGGGATCGTGCCCCGGCTCTTTTTATCACATTTCTGAATTACAGTGTACAGAAAGAATGAAGAAGAATCTTTTTTTATGTCATGGAAGTGGCAAGCGAGCATGCAGTTCACATTGATGTTAAGTGATGACTGCAGCCTATAGACAGACACACAAAGACCAAGGTCAAAATGAAGATGCGTTACCACTCTTGAGGCGTAAGGTGTTATACCTCTGTGCCGGAAATTACAGGGCCGTACATTACCACCTGACCGGAACACGATAGTGCTGAACACTACCATGTAGCGGCAAGTATATTAGGTAATGCGGTGGTGGTGGTAAAGCCCGCGATTTCCGTCACTGGAGCTCTACCACCAGTAAAAAGTTCCATCTAGTTTTAATCGCATCACACTTAATATTATAAATGTGGAAGTTTCTTTGTTTGGATGTTTGTCCGCCAATCACGCCGAAACTACTAAACAGATTGTGATGAAATTTGTTATACAAATAGGGTATTCGCTGACTTAGATTAAAGGATACTTTTCATCCCGAAAACAATTTCCTGTGGGATGCCATGGGATGATTTGATGAGTTTCGACAGGTTACACGAAAAACGACCTACACGCGAGAGGAGCCGCGAGCAACAGCTAGTGAAAAATATTTTTAGAACATACTTACGCAATGTGAAAGACATCTTTCTATGTACTGAATTTTGGAAACGTGTTAGGAATAGTAAGATAAGATAAGAGGAGAAGAGTAAATTAATGACAATTAAAGTTGGTTATCGCCTACCTCAAAAGAAAGACTTCGTTTCTAATTGAATCAGACTAAACATCAATTTGTTCACTAATGGAGCTGATGGTATCGACACAAGCATTAGACAGGACAGTAAAGATTGATTCTGATGAATAATTCAACGATGGTAAACATTCGAACATTAATCTAACTTGAATACTAAAACACCAAACGAATATTCGGAACATTTGAAAATGTTGAGCATAAATCAAACCTATGATATGTAATGTGTTTTGTTGATTTTCCATTACTGGTGGTAGAGCTCTAGTCACGGAGCTTCCGGGCGAAAGCACCACCGCATTACCGCTAAATGGTAGTAGTTCAGCACTATCGTGTCCTGGTCAGATGGTAATGTATGGCCCTGTAATTTCTGGCATAGAGGCATAACACCTTAGGCCTCAGGAGTGGCAACGCATCTGTATTTTGACCTTGGTCTTTGTGTGCATGCTGGTTTGCCAAATCCATTAAAAAAATAATCATGTAGCAGTGTTAGTATTGATTACTAGTCGTTCTAACTTGGTTAAAGAAGAATATTTATTTTCTCAAATACAGAAGATTTTAACAACCTTGACCTTAAACATTTTCCTATTTTTTCCCCTGAAGCACAAAACTAAATAGGACAAATGCGATGATTTGTCACCCCGCGGACAACTGGGAAATAATTCTCATTCTTGGGTCAAAAGCTAGAGCAAACAAACAAGAAACATCCGACTCATTACATTAGTTAGATTAAAAAAACCTGTCAAGTGCGTGTCGGCCTACGCGCAGTGTCGGGTTCTGTCGTTTTTAGTCATGACAAAAAAATATAAATGTTATCTATGGAGTTGTTTGATATATTTGAGTAAAATACATTTGGTCGACTATTATTTGAAAAGCCAACTTCAGTTTGATAGTTTTCCTTTTAATTTCGGTATATGATACTACTATTGCCTTGACGTTTGAACTTATATCAACAACCGTTTAGTTGGTAGACGGGGAGGACACTTGACTCCAAGGAAAATTGACATTTTATATACATTTATATTTAAAACTAAACGAAAAATTATATTAGCACATCCGTAATATTTTTGAAAGACCTATCCAACGATATCCCGCACTACATAGAAAACATGCAAAGGCATGCTCCGATGGTTCGGGCATATAGAAAGAATGTCGAATGAGCGAATGACTAAACAGATATACAATGCGAATGTGGATGGTTGCAGAGGCCCAGGAAGACCAAGGCTGACCTACCATGACCAAATAGGTCGAGTTCTGTCTGATGGTGGGGTCAAAAGTCTTAGGAATCGGCGTGCATGTATGAAGAGAATGATGAAGGTAGACGAGGCACGAGAGGTTTGTCAGAACCGGGATGTCTGGCGCTCTACACTCTCTGCCTACCCCGTTAGGGACCTGGCGTGAAGATACATACATACATACATACATAGAAAACGAAGAAATTATCCGCGAGTTACATGTAAGGGTGGTACCCTAAATAATTTTTTTTTCACGTTTTTTTCTACCACTCTATCGGCGTGATTAAGGTGTACACTTGTGCCAAATTTCAAGACTCTAGTACCAATAGTTTTTGCGCTAAACCGAGGAAGGACGGGCAGACGGACATGGCGAAACTATAAGGGTTCCTTATTTATATACTAAACATTCTGACATCCACGAGTAACAAATTACATGCCAGGTACATAACTCATCCAATACAACCAAGCTACAAATATTACTCCAACAAACATTTTTTTTTTTTTATGTAATGGATGTGGCGCGCATGGCCCAGCGGCTGGTGTAGATCGTAAGCGATCTGCTCGGTTAAGCACTACGGGCGCGGTCGGGTAGTGTGATGGGTGACCGCTAGTGGCAAATTAAATGCGCGTTTCCGTGCTTCGGAGGGCACGTTAAGGCGTCGGTCCCGGTTGCTATCGATGGATAGCAGTCGTTAAATCTTGTCGGAGGCCTTATGGGCGGTTTGAAAACATCCGACAGTAGGTTGGCCACTAACCCACCCACCTCCACCAATCCGCATTGGAGCAGCGTGGTGGAGTTAGCTCCAGGCCTCCCCCCAAAAAAAAAAGGGGAGAGACTCGTGCCCAGCAGTGGGACGTATAATGGGTTGCCATTATTATTATTATTATAATGGATGTGGCAAACAAGCATGCAGTTCACATTGATGTTAAGTGATGACTGCAGCCTATAGACACCCACACAAAGACCAAGGTCAAAATGCAGATGCGTTACCACTCCTGAGGCCTAAGGGTGTTATGCCTCTGTGCCGGAAATTACAGGGCCGTACATTACCACCTGACCGGAACACGATAGTGCTGAATACTACCATTTAGCGGCAAGTATATTAGGTAATGCGGTGGTGCCTACGCCCGCGAGCTCCGTCACTGGAGCTTAAATTGGTAGTCGAAATAAATAAACACGATTGTTTTGTTGGCTCACGTCAAACTTGAGCCCGTGGATATTAACAGTAGTATCTCTAGTAATACAAATACTTTCTGAATATTAACGTAATTTAAACTTTACGCAAGTGCCCACAAGGTGTATTATTGACTGTCAATACACAAATGGAACTCTGTTGACGTGCGCACAGAACGTTAGCTATGTTACCATTCGACCTTGTTCGACCTCATCATAAACAAACAGAGGCAACAGCAATCATGCAAATCAGGGCCCGTACCATGACGTCTTATTGCGATTCAGTTTAGACGCAGCCAAAATTTTGTTTCATTTTTCTTATGGGACAGCGCGCATGAAGAAACGAGACAAAACTAATGGCGTTTTAGTTTAGCTTGACAATAAAAAGTCATGGTACAGCCGCAGGAGTCGTCGTTGCCGGTGCAAATGTACTGCGCTGGAAGGGCTAATAATTGGTGGTATACGAATTTGTATTTATTTAATACCTACCTATTGCTGAATTACTTGAGATCAGTTATCTTACAAATATAATTCTATTAGAAAGAATGTCGAATGAGTGATTGACTAAACAGATAATCTTACTGGTGTCGGTATCCAGTGACGGAGCTCGCGGGGGTAGGCACCACCGCATAACCTTATATACTTGCCGCTAAATACGCTAAATGGTAGTGTTCAGTACTATCGTATTCCGGTCAGGTGGTAATGTACGGCCCTGTAATATCCAGCACAGAGGCATAACACTTTAGGCCTCAGGAGTGGTAACGCATCTGCAATTTGACCTTGTTCTTCATGTGGGTGTCTATAGGCTGCAGTCATCACTTAACATCCATGTGAACTTCATGCGTGTTTGCCACTTCCATTACATAAAAAAAACATACCCATCTAACCGGTACGCGATAGTGCTGAACACTACCATTTGGTGCATATGGCAATAGATTAGATAGTGCATTGGTGGCATCGTCCTCTACCCCTACACTAGAACTCTACCACCAGTAAAATTAATATAAAAAAGGTTTTCATGTATACGTTCATTAAGCTACGGTATTATTTACCATCAATGTAAACTATGTGCTTGTTTGCTAATTTATGTCATAAAATATAAACAATTAAAGGAAATAAGCGAATATTTACCGTTCTCACTTTAAACTTCGATATATGTAACTGGTCAAAAAACATATTGTATTTCAAAAATATATCTAACGTATAACGCCCATTCGAAATTGAATTTTATTTACAAAACACTTAATTGATTTCATTCGATACAATCTTTTAAAAATACTAATATCTTAATGTACTCCAAATATTTGGAGGTTTCAAATAACTTTTATTATAAACGTAAGCTGTTGGTATTTAAAAAGTACAAACTCAACAAACTTTGGCAGCCGTAAGTCAAACTAAGTCTTCCACTTAAAGACTGCTGTCAAGCGACAACTGAGAACAACAGTTTAATGTACTTTCCGAGACACGGTCGAGATCTTAGCGTAAATGTTCTTAGCGAGATATCTTCATTTAATGGAGGAATAAAAACTTCACGTATTACTATGAAGGGTGGGAAGGGGTGCAGTAATTAGACGAGCAGCTTAAGAAGTGTTTAGAAAAGTCCTTGGGTCGTAATAGTCACGTAGAATAAACATGAATTGCATACTACACGTTAATTCTTTTCAGACTGGAATCTTCATCAATATTTTCGCTTCTTATAAGTTTAAGATAAAATTCAAATTCGGCACGTCTCAGGATTTAGATTTTTTTAATGTAATGAAGTGGCAAGCAATTGTACAGTTGACATTGATGTTTGATTGAGGTCTTCGAGCATTGTGCTGAGATCTTCCAGCAACTCTGCCATGACTATAAAATCGTCGGCAAACCGAAGGTGAGTGATGTATTCGCCGTTGATATTGATGCCTAGTCCTTGCCATTCCAGGAGCTAGAAGGCGTCTTCCATTGCATTGGTGAAGAGCAGAGGTGAAATGACATCCAGCATTACAGAGGGGAGTAAGACAGGGGTCTTACTCCCCTCTGCAAAGGAATCGCCCTCGTGCATTGGTCCTGTACTCGGACTGACATGGTGGCGTTTTTATACAAATACTTCAACACTTCGATATACCGATAGTCAATATGGCAACGCTGTAAAGACTGCAGCACAGCCCATGTTTCAACCGAAACAAAGGCTTTCTCAAAGTCCACGAACGCTAAGCATAATGGCTGGTTATACTCCTCAGGCTTCTGTATAACCTGCCGCAGCGAGTGTATGTGGTCTATGGTACTATATCCTTTTCGGAAACCGGCTTGTTCGGAAGGCTGGAAGTCATCAAACCTGCAAGCGAAATGGTTCATGATCACCCTCGACAGCTGAACAGCTTGTAGACATGGCTCAGAAGCGAGATGGGTCTATAATTCTTCAATAGGGCTTTATCACCTTTTTTGAAGAAAAGCACCACCACGCCTCGATTCCATGCTTCTGGCGTAGTACCTTCGAATAGGACGGAATTAAAGAGCTTCTGAAGGACTTTCAGTAACGGTGATCCACCCGCTTGCAGAAGCTCTGTAGTGATTACGTCCTTCCAGGCGCCTTGTTGTACTTAAGCTGTTTGGGGACCATGCTAATCTCGTACAGGCTGATGTCCGGGATATCTTCGGTATAGTGTCGGGTTAATTTGGCTCTCGGGTCTCTGACCAAATCAGAGGCAGGTTGTGCGAACGAGGTATATAACTGCCCATAGAACCTCTCGATCTCTCGCAATACCTCAGACTTAGTCGACGCTAAACTGCCATCCTCTGTCTTCAGCTGCATCAGCCGGCTCTGTCCAATAGACAGATCCCTTGCAAACATCTTGGAGCCTTTATTCCGCTCTATCGTTTCCTCAACACATTTTGTGTTGAAGGATCTGATGTCGTGCCGCAAGGACTGTTGGATCTGTCTATTAAGTTGCCGGTATTTTTTAGCTTCATCATAGGTGTCATTGACATTAACATCTAAACGAAACTAAAGATTTAAATGTGTTATGCCTTTGTGCTGGAAATTACAGTGCTGTACATTACCACCAAACCGGCACATGATAGTGCTGAACACTACCATTTGCGTTACTCGCGCCCCATTGGAATAGTTTGACTGCCTTTGTTAGGTTGACTGAATGCACTAATGGAAAAAATCTCATCCAGTAGAAGAAAACTATTCCGCTAGTGAGCGGTGGGGTCATCATGTCCCAACGCCATAAATATGTACCATAAAGAATATTTACTATATTTTTTACCAATCTTATAGATTGGATTTAGCCAAACGAAATCAGCTTTTAAGCGACTTAAAAAAACAAGGAGGATCTCGTCTGTAGGTGTTTTTATAAGCATTATTATGTTGACAAGGCACCATGGAGCAACACGGGCCACCGGTTGCGGCGGACTGGAGGGGAGTAGCCATATGCAGGCATTCCCTTCTGTCAAAGTACATGACCAAATGGTCCTATGCCTGTCGCCCAGATATTTGAATGTGTGCGTGAATTTGTTTGTGTATTTTGTTAAAGTCAAGGTGTGAGTTTCGTAGTAATAGACGATTTTTGTACTGTGAGTGTGTGTCACCACACGTATTTCCCCCCGCAAAAAATTACAGACTGTTTTGCATCGGTAATAAGCGCTATTGCTAGTCCCCTCCGGTCCGCCGCGACCGGTGGACCGAGTTGCTTGCTCTATTGATGATCTAGATGAAATGGGGAAATGGAGGAATTTGTAAATAATTGATGCTTTCCATATTATACAAAATTGTTCAGTGTCTATTTAATTTATTATGTGTTTTTGATTATTATTAGTGGTTATTCACTCTAGGTTAGTTTAAAAAAAAATGACGATGTAAAAGTGCTCTCCAGGAGCCTAATTATATGAAATAAATGAATAAATGAATATTACGCGCATTCTCTTGCCCGCCACACCGCGGAAACTCCGCCAAAATTCCATACAAACGCTTAATTTGATCTCTATTACACAGACATCAATCAGTGACGTGCGTTTACACGTGCACCTTTGTGCGTAGCCCGTACAAAATACCAACCGTCGCCCATAAGAGGGGAGGAGGTTGGATGATGCGGAGAAATCGGGCGGGACGTCGAAGTGTCCATTCTATACGTAGTACTATTACATATTCATAAGGTTTTTATATTGTAAACGGGACTTAATCGCGTACTATTTTAATCGAAGTATTTACCTCGACACTCGACGTTTCGGCCGTAATGCAACGGCCGTGGTCACGAGTAGACTGCTGCTCCATGGTGTCATCGTCTCGTACCCGCGCCAGTTCTTCGAACTACCCGCGGTTGGTCGTCATTATTTCGATTCAATACATTAAGGTCCCGACACACAACACTCACAACATCCGACGATTTATCCGACGATACATCCCGACGTCTACATTGCCCGATAACCGGATTCCACGAAACTGACAACCTATATCCATCCTCCCGGTTGAAATTTTTGTACTTTCTGATCTCAACCGCTTCACGTACCATCCTATTATAGTAGTGACGTTCAGTGGAGAGGATTTTCGGGTTGTGAAGTTCGATCCAGTGGTTTGGTCCCGACTCCAGTAGATGCTCCGCGATCGCTGACTTGTTCACCTGGCGATTCTTAACTGCTGCTATGTGCTCCTTAATTCGCTCAGCTATCGTGCGCTTAGTTTGACCGATATAGGAACTACCGCAACTGCAGTCGACCTTATAAACACCAGGTGTTTGAAACGGTATCACATCCTTAGCCGTTCTTACAAAACCCGCGATCTTAGACGGTGGCATGAAAACGGTCTTGATGGAAAAACGGTCCAGCACATCACCAACCTTATCCGTTATTCCTCTTATGTATGGTAAGAACACGGGTTGTCTTGAGACGTCTGGACGCTTTTCTCCCACTCTTCGCCGTGGTTGGTACTCTCCCACACGATACCCATTCCGCCGCAGTACCCCCTGAACATGCGATAATTCCTCGTCTATGAACTCAGGGTCACACAAGTCCCGTGCTCTGTTGAACAATGAAGTCACGACAGATTGCAGATGTCGAGGATGGTGGTGAGACATAGCATTCAGATACCTATCCGTGTGCGTCGGTTTCCTGTATACGGTGTGCGTTATGGATCCATTCTCTCTGACGATCACCTTCACGTCAAGAAAAGGCAAACATCTTCCTGATTCCAGCTCGAAAGTGAACCCTATGTTAGGATGCAGTGAGTTGAGATACTCCAGAAACTGTTTAACATCCTGCTCCCCACCCTTCAATATGCAAAATACATCATCGACATAGCGCTTCCACAACTTCACCTTCCACAGCTGCAGATCTATCATAGCCTCGATGTACTCCATCCAGATGTTGGCTAACACTGGTGCCACAGGACTACCCATGGCAACGCCATCCACCTGGAGGTAATATTGTCCACGGTACAGAAAGTAGTTGCCTTCAACACAATTTCGGAGTAAAACCATGTAGGACTCCGACAGGCCCTCGGCTCGGAGCCGCTCCCTGATCACCTCGAGGCATTCATGAATGGGTACATTAGTAAACAAAGATTCTACATCAAAGCTCACCAAAATCTCATCTGGTTCCAACTTCATGCCTCTAATGATATCGACGAAATGCCGAGAATCCTTCACGAAAGACGGCGCTTTTCCCACAAGAGGCTTCAGCACCGACGCAATGTACTTCGCTAGATCATATGTAGGTGAAGCAATCTGACTAACTATTGGGCGTAAGGGCACGCCAGATTTATGAACTTTGGGGAGCCCATATAATTTCGGTGGCTGTACGATCTTGGGTCTGTGCAAACGCTCAAATACATCTTCCGGGAAGAGATGTTCGTAATCTCTGACCATGGCTCTTACTCGACGTGTTACCCTGGCAGTTGGGTTATACGACACTGGTTTGTATACTTGGTCATTTTGCAACAAAACCCTCACCTTACTGTCATAGTCGTGAGTATCTATAACCACGGTTGAGTTCCCTTTATCCGCCTTAAGCACAAGAATATCCTCATTCTATAAAGGGAACTCAACCGTGGTTATAGATACTCACGACTATGACAGTAAGGTGAGGGTTTTGTTGCAAAATGACCAAGTATACAAACCAGTGTCGTATAACCCAACTGCCAGGGTAACACGTCGAGTAAGAGCCATGGTCAGAGATTACGAACATCTCTTCCCGGAAGATGTATTTGAGCGTTTGCACAGACCCAAGATCGTACAGCCACCGAAATTATATGGGCTCCCCAAAGTTCATAAATCTGGCGTGCCCTTACGCCCAATAGTTAGTCAGATTGCTTCACCTACATATGATCTAGCGAAGTACATTGCGTCGGTGCTGAAGCCTCTTGTGGGAAAAGCGCCGTCTTTCGTGAAGGATTCTCGGCATTTCGTCGATATCATTAGAGGCATGAAGTTGGAACCAGATGAGATTTTGGTGAGCTTTGATGTAGAATCTTTGTTTACTAATGTACCCATTCATGAATGCCTCGAGGTGATCAGGGAGCGGCTCCGAGCCGAGGGCCTGTCGGAGTCCTACATGGTTTTACTCCGAAATTGTGTTGAAGGCAACTACTTTCTGTACCGTGGACAATATTACCTCCAGGTGGATGGCGTTGCCATGGGTAGTCCTGTGGCACCAGTGTTAGCCAACATCTGGATGGAGTACATCGAGGCTATGATAGATCTGCAGCTGTGGAAGGTGAAGTTGTGGAAGCGCTATGTCGATGATGTATTTTGCATATTGAAGGGTGGGGAGCAGGATGTTAAACAGTTTCTGGAGTATCTCAACTCACTGCATCCTAACATAGGGTTCACTTTCGAGCTGGAATCAGGAAGATGTTTGCCTTTTCTTGACGTGAAGGTGATCGTCAGAGAGAATGGATCCATAACGCACACCGTATACAGGAAACCGACGCACACGGATAGGTATCTGAATGCTATGTCTCACCACCATCCTCGACATCTGCAATCTGTCGTGACTTCATTGTTCAACAGAGCACGGGACTTGTGTGACCCTGAGTTCATAGACGAGGAATTATCGCATGTTCAGGGGGTACTGCGGCGGAATGGGTATCGTGTGGGAGAGTACCAACCACGGCGAAGAGTGGGAGAAAAGCGTCCAGACGTCTCAAGACAACCCGTGTTCTTACCATACATAAGAGGAATAACGGATAAGGTTGGTGATGTGCTGGACCGTTTTTCCATCAAGACCGTTTTCATGCCACCGTCTAAGATCGCGGGTTTTGTAAGAACGGCTAAGGATGTGATACCGTTTCAAACACCTGGTGTTTATAAGGTCGACTGCAGTTGCGGTAGTTCCTATATCGGTCAAACTAAGCGCACGATAGCTGAGCGAATTAAGGAGCACATAGCAGCAGTTAAGAATCGCCAGGTGAACAAGTCAGCGATCGCGGAGCATCTACTGGAGTCGGGACCAAACCACTGGATCGAACTTCACAACCCGAAAATCCTCTCCACTGAACGTCACTACTATAATAGGATGGTACGTGAAGCGGTTGAGATCAGAAAGTACAAAAATTTCAACCGGGAGGATGGATATAGGTTGTCAGTTTCGTGGAATCCGGTTATCGGGCAATGTAGACGTCGGGATGTATCGTCGGATAAATCGTCGGATGTTGTGAGTGTTGTGTGTCGGGACCTTAATGTATTGAATCGAAATAATGACGACCAACCGCGGGTAGTTCGAAGAACTGGCGCGGGTACGAGACGATGACACCATGGAGCAGCAGTCTACTCGTGACCACGGCCGTTGCATTACGGCCGAAACGTCGAGTGTCGAGGTAAATACTTCGATTAAAATAGTACGCGATTAAGTCCCGTTTACAATATAAAAATATGAATACAAATCGTGAAAGTTTAAAACAATTAATTCATAAGGTTGACGCGAAACTGGAAAGACGTTTAATTTTTCATGACTCTATTTCAAAGTTTAAACGAGTTCTTTGAACACTAAGTTTGAATGTTAGCTTGATAAATAATAGAACTGGACGCTTCTGTTTTCTTGGTAGATGTATGGGTCTTACAGAAATACAGCTCACTTGCTCACTGAACTACTGTAATTGTTTTTATCTAAAAGTGTGTGCAAACAAACGTGCAATTCAGATAGACAGTAACTTCTGCAGTCCATAGATATCTTCGCCAAATCCGGTGTAGATCAATATACATATGCGTTGCCACTCGTGGGACATAAATTAGACAGAAGCCTTTTGGACTCGCAAGTTGGTCAGTGAAGTTGACTATAGCCGTCTAGATAAGAGCTGCCAACATTCATCATATTATATCCAATCAACAAGACAAACTATAAGCACGCACAGTCACAGTCTGAAGAAAATGAATGTGTTAATAACCTATTCTATTCTATACGTAGGAGTTGCATCAAAGTGCTAATTTATAAAATCACAGACAAATGTTGACCTCGTAATGACAATAAAAAAAGCCTTTGGGTTACAATCGCGACTTACAATCCATGTGAAGAGCATGCTTGTTTTCCATCATCTGTACATCTATGCATCTATACATACAAATAAATAAAATTGGAGCGTCTGTTTGTGATATAAAAATAACCTCTTCTTACTAAATGCATATGTATGTATACACGGTACATGTACCAAAACAACATTTTTTACAATTTTTGTCTGTCTGTCTGCTTGTTGGGGCTAATGGGGAACGGCTGGATCGATTTCGACGGGACTTTCACTTTCAGATAGCTTATGTAATAAGGAGTAACTTAGGCTGCTTTTATACTAGCTACGCCCACGACTTCGTCCGGGTAGATACTGAACAATCATAAATTCTCACGTGGAAGGAGTCGCGGGCACAGATAGTTGCGTAATAAAATAAGTGCCTGCTCCGATGGATATAAAATGTGAATGTATGTAGTATTAGTATATATTATTGCTGAAACCCTAGAAGATAAAATTTTACGAATTAAGTCGAGTACGGTTATATTATTATGATGAGGCGAGATGTATATAGAAGAGGCAGAGTAGGTATCTGTTTAAGTAGCGATATATATGATGTTACAGTTTGTCTACCATTTTTTTCAAATTTAATGATGTGACGATAAAATACATACGCATGGAGATTTAAGCATATTATAACTTACTGAAGGAATAAGCGTTCATTTTATTATATATTCCCATTAACTAGTCTACATTTAAATTGGACCAATATTCACCTCGCTGTAAACCACAAACCTGTTAGGTAAAATCACGCTAGTGAAATTTCAACAGTGCCAATCCCCTTACATGAGCCCGTTGACGCTAACGAAATAACAGAGCATGACTGTGCAGAACCTCGCAAAGTAATTACATACGCGTTATTCAGAGTGAACGTGAGTGGGAATAAAGTCATAATATATTATAAGGTTCAAATTAATAATCGTGTATTTCAAGAAAATGGTTGATAATTTCAACTTGTTTTGGCAATCATGTTGTTTTAAAACTGTTTATGGTAGGGTAGCGCAGGATGCTATTTTTGGATTTACTCGAACGCGTCAGATTAATATATGGTAAACACCTTGAACCCTGTCGGAAACTTCCACTAAATCTAAGGTTTGTATATAGGGCCGCGCCCGAAGGGTAGCCCTTACAAAAATTCAAATAGTCGCTACAGTCTTACTCATCTTACGAATCGTCTCAATGTTGTATTCTTTCAAAAATGAAGGTGAAAATTTCTCAACAATGTTAAATTGGTAATCAAAGAGAATGTAACATGAACCCAATCAAAGGTCCCATCCAAAATTCTGACTATTTGGATGCGAGACAAGTTTGTGGCGGAAGCCCTAAGGGTTCGATTTGGTGGACGTATTGAACAGGGTGCTAGGTATCTCTCCTATATCTTAATCTGACGCGCTGCAGTGAATTCAAAAATCCCCTCTTGGGCTCCCCTACTAGTATGATTATTTGCAATTTTGTGGCTGGGCATAGTGCATGGTGCATGAGCAGGGTGCATGGCCATCGACATACCCGTATACCTCTTCCCCAGCCGTCTCCTAACGATGGCAGAGCCACGCCAAACGCCGCTTCCTCGCTGGGTTCCTCTTAGCTTCGCCGATGTGGGGACAATCACCGACTACTTAACCCTCGGGGGAAGGGGGGTATGGAGGGGATGCAACCTAACCTAAGTTATGTAACTTATGTAACTATGCTGGAGACTTGAGGTTTAGCGGTAGGTAAGTATAATTGCGTTTTTCATTTTTCGGAAGGTTTTCAATGGTTCTCAATGTCAAATAGACTCCAGAATTTGTTGACGTGACCGTTCAATAGGCTCGCCAAGTAGGACATAAATACACAAAACATAAATAGTGAATAGTGGGTATTTGCATGTTTGCTTGAACTGCCGCTTACCTCTTCGTGGCATATCATTGTAAATATATGTATGTAATTTCATTAAATAAGCTTACAAGACAGTTACGTTCCCAAACTTTTACCAGGACAATTAGCGGAGTACTTAAATTACTCGCTTTTTCCTCGTAACAATTCTTCACTAACTTCGTTGTCCTAAATTATTCTGAACACATGGCCGCATGTTTTTTTCTAACTTTAATTAATAATGTTCAAGGCACATTTATTTAGTATCTATATTATGTTTTTATTTACTGAAAGTAGGTACTTAAGAAGAGTGGAGTAAGTTTTAAAAGATGTAAATCATCATTTTTTTATATTTCAACTCAGTATCATTTTCATTACAACTCACCTCTTCATATCGATTTGTCATCAATTTGTTTTTGACAAAAAAAATAATTGTTTTTATATTATTTCGCATTAACACATGTTTGTGAAATATATTTTATTTTAAAGAAAAATGGAAAGAAAAATTTGATGAAGAAAAATATGAATTTATATTTCACAAGCATGTGTTAATGCGAAATAATATAAAAACCATTATTAAGGGTAAAAGCGACTTCTTTACGATATTCAATAAACTGAAAAGTCTATTATATCGGTTGCCTAACTAGCATAGTTGGTAATAGATGGCGCTGCTGCTACCATAAAGCATTGCAATAGATGTGAAGGAAAGATTTGACAAATCGGGCAGGGCTTCAGTAGCTCAATTTGGAAGAGCGGCTGGACTAGATTCCCAGTAGGCCGCGAGTTCGAGTCTCGCCTGAAGTCAAATTTTTCTTTCCATTTTTCTTTAAAATAAAATAAAAAAATAATGATACGTACAGCGCATGAGTACTGTGTCTCATCGTTTTGACCTGCAGATCTATTGTACCAATTGTAGAAGATAGGCCAGAGTGACTAATATATCTATGTATGTATGTATGTATCTTCTAACGGGGTAGGTAGAGAGTGGGAGCGCCAGATATCCCGGTCCGGACACATCACCCGTGCCTCATCTACCTTCATCATTCTCATCATACGCACGCTGATTCCTAAGACTTTTGACCCCTCCATTTTAACACCACCTATTTGGTCATGGTGGGTTAGTCTTGGCCTACCTGGGCCTCTGCGAACATCCACATTCGCATTGTATATATATTTAGTCATTCGCTCATTCGACATTCGTTTTATATGCCCGAACCATCGGAGCATGCCTTTTTTCATTTTTACACCGAAACTATCATTCACACAAAGCCTCTTTCTTACATCTTCATTACGATATTTTTTTACTGGTGGTAGAGCTCCAGTGACGGAGTTCGCGGGCGTAGGCACCACCGCATTACCTAATATACTTGCCGCTAAATGGTAGTGTTCAACACTATCGTGTTCCGGTCAGGTGGTAATGTACGGCCCTGTAATTTCTGGCACAGAGGCATAAGACCTTAGGCCTCAGGAGTGGTAACGCATCTGCATTTTGACCTTGGTCTTTGTGTGGGTGTCTATAGGCTGCAGTCATCACTTAACATCAATGTGAACTGCATGCTTGTTTACCACTTCCATTACATAAAAAAAAAACGAACGCGATCGGTGAGCGATATACTGCAGATCTTGCGCAATGATCTTATTTTGATTGCGTTTAATCTACTTTCATGCTCTTTCCTGGTAATAACTAATATATCTGCATCTTAATTTTCACGACTTCATTCACGTACATACTGACCAATAATTTTGTTAAATTCTACGTGGATTAAGTAGTGGGCATAGCCAGTCTAAATGAAGTACGTTAATGTAAACCGCATTCAACTGTGTTGAAGAGTTTTAAAGCAGCGCTTGAAGTAAATTTAAAATTGACCATGACATCTTTTTTAAAAGTAATCCACCGGTGAAAACCGCGTTCAAATCCGTACCCAAAATCATATCCTATAAATCAACCGCACCCTGTCTAAGGTGGGCCTATTAGTTTTTTGACATATACACTCAGTTTTTACTGTCTTAATATTATGTTTGTATTGATATTTAATTGTAATAACCTTGTTGACATTTTTTTTTAAAACACATGACGAATAGAGTACTACGCGCTCTGATAAAAGCCGTTACAATTAAGAGGCTTAGGTATATATTATATTAGTCACTATGGTTATTCTACAACTGGTACAAAAGATCTACAGGTCAAAAAGATGAAACACAGCAAATGAACATATCATTCGTAATCGACAATCGATATGAAGGGGTGAGCTGTAATTTATCATTTTGACAGCGCAGCTTTGAGGCGATTAGTGTATATATGAGCTTATTTCATTTCCTACAAATATTTACGCGCGATCTATCGAAATTGTAATTTTGTATCGAATTGATTGATGACCCACAATTAACAGTCAATGTATAAATGTCATGAAAACGACTAATGTGCTGCTTTGGACTGGTTTTGGTGTGAGTATAGCTAAAAGGACAATAATGGAATAAAGGAAGCTTACATTTTTTCATGTAATGGAAGTGGCAATAGTATACAGTTCACATTGATGTTAAGTATATAACTATAGACACCGACACAAAGACTAAGGTCAAAATGCGGATGCGTTACCACTCCTGAGGCCTAAGGTGTTACGCCTCTGTGCCGGGAATTACAGGGCCGTTAAAGAAAAAACGGAAAGAAAAATTTGACTTCGGGCAGGAATCTAAATTTTGCGTTCCGTCTTTTCTTTGATTTCAGAAGCCTATAAATGTTCATGAAACTGCGACTGTAAATAGTTTACTAGTAGTCTAATATCAGGAGCAAAGGTCCAACGAGGCGTTAATATTGGAAATGCACATGTCCATTTGTGGACTGAAATTAAAACCAATGGTTCGTTATTTTGGAAATTTTTGGGGTATGAACAGAAATTATTTCAAAAGACCCATCTTCATTACGTTGATGTCTTTCTAGTGGGAATTATTTCAAAATAATTGCCATATTTATTTTGATATCTTATGGAAAATTGAAGTAATTAATAGGTTGGGGAAAAAGTCTTTTCGCATTATAGTATGTATGAACTTGTAATAAAATCTGGGAAAAAGCTGGGTACAAAAAAAAGCTCGATATTTGGGTACCTCACGAGCTCACTGAAAGAAACCTAATGAACCGTGTACTCATTTGTGATTCTTTATTACGACGTAATGAAACCGAATCATTTTTGAAAAAGCTGATAACTGGTGATGAAAAGTGGATCACGTACGACAAGAACGTGCGAAAAAGGTCGTGGTCAAAGGCCGGTCAGGCTTTACAGACTGTGGCGAAACACGGGTTAACTCGCAATAACGTGATGTTGTGTGTGTGGTGGGATTGGAAGGGCATTATTCATTATGAGCTATTACCACCAGGCAGGACTATCGATTCTGAACTCTACTGCGAACAACTGATGAGATTAAAGCAAGAAGTTGAGAGAAAGCGGCCGGAATTGATCAACAGAAGGGGTGTGGTGTTTCATCATGATAACGCTAGACCTCACAAATCTATAGCCACTCAGCAAAAATTAAGAGAGTTTGGCTGGGAAGTGTTAATGCATCCGCCGTATAGTCCTGACCTTGCACCTTCAGATTTCCACCTGTTTCGGTCTCTTCAGAATTCTTTATGCAATGTTAGGTTAACATCACGAGAGGACTGCCAAATCCACTTGTCGTGGTATTTTGATGAGGTGTCCCAAAATGTTTATAGCAATGGGATCATGTCCCTACCTATAAGATGGCAAAAGGTTATCGAACAAAATGGTACATACATACTTTAGTTAAATTTAAATAAACTATATTATTTTTTTTTTTAATTATCTTAAATAATGCGAAGAAACTTTTTTCCCAACCTAATATGTACATAAAGACTTTTATTTCAATTGTTTGATATAGGGCGGGTTGACTAGTGTCTTACTTAATCGCATATAATAATGCCAACCCATAATACGTCCCACTGCTGGGTACGAGTCTTGGCCTTTTTTTTGGGAGGAGGCCTAGAGCTTACTTCATCACGCTGCTCCAATGCGGGTTGGTGGAGATACGGGTTAGTGGCCAACCCGCTGTTGTATGTTTAAGACATGATGATAAGGCCTCCGAGGTCCGAGGCTTAACGACTGCTATATATCGATAACAACCGGGACCGACGACGGTCACCCAACACCGCTGGGCCATGCGCGCTTCGCGCTTAATCGTATACAATTTTTTTTTTAATATACAGAGCAGCATCGTACAAGGTCGAGCGGTTTTATGGACCATTCGCAACACAACCACCCATTAAAAGTCCGATCCTAGAGCCGGACCGACCCGACACTACACCCAAAATATCCCGGACGTCAGTCAAGACGAGGTTATCACGGATGATAGAATCACTGCTAAAGGCTCACGGAAACCCTATATGTACAATATTTTCACTGGTGGTAGAGCTCCAGTGACGGAGTTTGCGGATGTAGGCACCACTGCATTACCTAATATACTTTCCGCTAAATGGTAGTGTTCAGCACTATCATGTTCCGGTCAGATGGTAATGTACGGCCGTGTAATTTCCGGCACAGAGGCATAGCACCTTAGGCCTCAGGAGTGACAACGCATCTGCATTTTGACCTCTGGTCATTGTGTGGGTGTTTATAGGCTGCAGGCATCACTTAACATTAATGTGAACTGCATGCTTGTTTGCCAATTTCATTGTATTATACATGAAAACAAATCATTCGGAAAACCCTTGCACCTCTGGGAAATTTGTTCAGCCTAATAAACTGAAAACATACTCGACCTTCAAGAGATGATTAATTTACACCTTGTTTATTGAAAGCAATCTTACTAACTATACAAATTACGTATCTAACAGTTTGCCAAAGGTCGAAGTTTGTAAGTACACAGCGCAAAGTAAATTGGTTTCCCGCTATTTACGATCAAATATTTGATTGACGATATCGGTGAGTGATTTTATCTTAAGTTTGGAATGCTATTACGATAGAAACGTAGTTACATAAAGCATAATCTATACCGTTGTAATATTTATCTTGTTTGTGAATCTATTTAAGAGTTACTTACAAGGTTTTTAAGAGTAATATTCTGGCGTCGACGTCGATTAATGAGCTTATTTCATTTCGTACAAATATTTACGCGCAATCTATCGCAATTGTTATTTTGTATCAAATTAGGGGGTTATCAGAGATAATGGTATAAAGTCCTTTATCTCTTAATCTATTGGTATTTTTCCATTTTCTGGAAATTTCTTAGTTGTTTCCCTCACAGTTTGGTAATGTGCCAGGAGATGTCAACAGGCTCGCCACCTGTTACATGGGCCAAAACGTAACCGGCGAATCGGGGATATTTTGCATGTATGCTTGAATGCATGCATTTACCTCTGCCTACCCCTTCGGGGATTACAGGCGAGAATTTACGTTACGTAGACTAGGTAATACGGTGCCTACGTCCGCAAATTCTATCATTAGAGTCCTACCACCAAGTAAAATAACAGTATCCTATAAAAATTATACTCAAACGTTAAAATTATAAAAAACCTACATCGATTCATTTTCAGGTGTACTGCCTGTTAAATTACACGCCTATCAAATCCACTGTTTGAATGTTTAAACAGGAGTGTATTATGACAAAAAACGCCATAACAAACCGTGTTTACTGCGGACATAAAGCCACACTGAATCAAATTTACTCCCTCAGCGCGTGGTTTAGGGCTAACGGGGTTTTTTTTTAATTTGTTCCTCTTAATTATGGATTAGTTTGTTGAAGGTTTGTCGTTTATTTCATAAATTTGGGGCGCAGAAATGGAAAGAGAACTATCGTTTATAAATAAAATAAAATACGCTTGCCCCGCGTTAGATATAAACCTGAGTCGTGGGTGCTGTTGCTCACACATAACACACATACGAGCACCCATACTTGGAACGAATATCTGAAGGCCGTACAAGTATTTGTGTACGGGGATCAAACCCATGAGCCTCGGTTCAAGCGGTCATCACATACCGCTTAACCAACTGCCTGCCTCTTAAATAATGTGAAATATAGACATAACATACTGACCATTTCATCATTTTGATCAGAAACTCTGCGTTCGTACTTCCTTGAAGCAATATGACCCATGATGCACAGCTTTGAATCATTATCATGGTCATTTCAATCCGAAAACTGAACAGAAGCCTCGCTCAAAGCTGCCCAGACCGAACGGTTTTGAGCCAAGTACCAAGTACCCTCCCTCGTACCTTCTACCAAGCTCATTTGATCTTCAGATACGCAGTCGCCATTCGAGAACTCTTGTGTAAAATGTATAATGTTGTTAACGGCAACATCACGCCTTCGCCTTTCTATTGGTACGGCCACAAGAAATTGATGTAATTTCCCAAATGTCACGTACACATTTATTACTGGTGGTAGATCTCCAGAGACGGAGCTCGCGGGCTTAGGCAACACCGCATTACCTAATATACTTGCCGCTAAACGGTAGTGTTCAGCACTATCGTTTTCCGGTCAGGTGGTAATGTACGGCCCTGTAATTTCCAGCACAGAGGCATAACACCTTAGGCCTCAGGAGTGGTAACGCATCTGCATTTTGACCTTGATCTTTGTGTAAGTGTCTATAGGTTGCAGTCATCACCTAACATCAATGTGAACTGCATGCTTATTTGCCATTTCCATTACATAAAAAAAAATACACAAAGGTAACTCATATAATTTAATGTGGTTAGCTCACCCTTCATGAATTCATTTCATTTGTTAAAGCATTTTCAATACCTATGTCAACGTGATAAATATACAAATTGGCAACAGGCCTTGGTTTTAGCAACAATTAGTCTCAGACTAACAATTAGCATTTCTATACCCCCTTATTTCAGTTCTTAGTTAGTAATCAGCTTCAGTGGGTCAGTTACTATACTATGTTAACTAATAAACTTTAACCCACACATGATGAGTGTGTTATACCAAGTTCATATACCACAGATATTGTATCTGTGGCTTAAAGTAAAGCTTTCTTTTAAGTTCTTGCTCATAATTATTTTATCCTGTATCTGTTAGCAAGTTATACAGTTTGTTTAACTGTATGTCTTCACGCCAGGTCCCTAACGGGGTAGGGAGAGAGTGTGGAGCGCCAGATATCCCGGTCCTGACACACCTCCTGTGCCTCATCTACATTTATCATTCTCTTCACATGCACGCCGATTCCAAAACTTTTGACAATCAGACAATACTCGACTTATTTGGTCATGGTAGGTCAGTCGTGGTCTTTCTGATTATCTGTTTTTATTATAAAATATATCATTCGCATTGTATATTTACTTAATCAATCGCTCATTCTTAGTTATGTCACACCGCGGACACTCCGCCAGAATTCTATACAAATGCTTAATTTGGTTTCTATTACACAGGCATCAATCAGTGACGTGTATTTACACGCGCACATGTGTGCGTAGCACGTACAAAACACCAACCGTCGGCCATAAGAGGGGAAGCGGTTGAGTGATGCAGGCAAATCGGGCGGGACGTCGAAGTGTCCATTCTATACGAAGTATTATTGCATATTCTCTGGTTATGTTGTGACACATCAAACACATAAATTTAACTTTTTATAGCTTGTTTACCTTTATAGTTGCCTGAATGTTTGTACCAAATTTGCGAAAAAGTAAACATGAGCCATACTTAATCTTTCATTGCCAACAAAACAACCACGAAAACATGGGTGGTTTTATCTAAACAAGTGATTTATATAACGCGCTATCACACTACGTTGGATATTTTCGCTCGGAACCCTAACAAATATATTGAGTTCAGTTAATCGGACCTTATAGCCAGAAAAGGTGAAGGTTGGGTTCTAAATATTGCTGAAAGGTCTCTTACCGCGTTTCGGATGAAAATTCACGTAAATAGGTAGAATGCGGTGAATGCTTTTGTAAATGCTGAAAATGTTGAATAGATACATATATCTTGTTAAGTTCTATTGTTCAATTTTAATTGGTGGTAGTGTCCTAGTGGATTAGAGAGGGTAGGCACTACAGCATTACTTAATCTATCTGCCGTCAAATGGTAGTGTTCAGCACTATCGTGTTCCAGTTTAAGAAATAAAATACGCTAACACTCACAGCCCCACAGTAGGTATAAACCTATGTCGTGGGTACGTTGCCGTTGTACGCATGCAGCACATACACAAACACCCAGACCCGAAACAAATATCTGTAGGCCATACAAATATTTGTCCCGGTGCGGGGATCGAACCTGCGACCCTTCGAATCAAACGGTCATCTCACACCGCTGGATTAACCTGGTCGTCAAAGAGTCGGTTAGATGGTAATGTATAACCCCGTAGTAACTATCACAGAGACATTATAACTGAGATCTCAGGGGTGGCAAGGGATCTGCATTTCGACCTCTGGTCTTTGTGTGGGTGTCTATAGGCTGCAGTCGTCACTTCACATCAATGTGAATTGCATGTTTTTTGCCACCTTACAATATCAACATCCTTCAAATCTAACGGTCATCTCCCACCGCTGGACTAACCGGGTCGTCGAATAAAATTAAATCAAGTGCTGTACACTGTACATAACCTATAGACATTATTTTTACTGGTGGTAGAGCTGCAGTGGCGGAGCTGGCGGGCATAGGCACCACCGCATTACCCAATATACTTGCCTCTAAATAGTAGTGTTCAGCACTGTCGTGTTCCGGTCAGGTGCATGCCACTGTCATTTTCGGCACAGAAGCGTAACAACTTAGGCCTCAGGAGTGGTAACGCGTCTGCATTTTGCCTTGGTTTTTGTGTGGGTGTCTATAGGCTGCAATCATCACTTAACATCAATGTGAACAGCATGCTTGTTGGCCACTTCCATTACATTAAAAAAAACTACATGAAAAACAGAGATTGTGATGTACATGTACTGTAGATCTTATGCTGCTATGTCCTTGTGTCAGCAATAATGTGGTCATACATTACCAACTAACGATTTGGTCGTGCATTACCAGTAGAAAGAGGCTTTCATACTTTTATTCAACGTTTCTAGTCATTGAAATCATTCGAAGCGTAATGTCCTATAAGACTTGGTATATAATAGAGAATACTATTTTTACCACCATGTAAAATCCTTTATCTCTTGTTCTGTTAAGATGTTTTCAATTTCTGGAAGTTTCCCAGTACCTCGAAGTTTAGTAATATGTCCGGAGATGTCGATAGGCTCGCCACCTGTTACACGGGCCAAAACGTAACCGGCGAATCGTGGATGTTTGCAAGTATGATTGAATGCATGCATTTACCTCTGCCTATCCCTTCGGGGATTATAGGCGTGAAGTTACGTTTTGTAATACTATTATTGTCATATTTCACTGGTGGAAGAGCTCCTGTGATAGAGCTCGCGGGCGTAGGCACTACTGCACTACCCAATCTACTTACCGTCAAGATAGATTACAAGTAGTACTACGGAAGTAACACACCGCCGCAAAATCGCACCTGTTCATGTCGTCACGAAAACACTATCGTACCATCACGAAATCACTTTTCACTTCGTGACGTCATACCGTCGTTGTAAGCGGCCGCGTCTGTTAGCGACGTACGACCGACTGACTGGAGGGTTTGTTTTGGTTTGATATAACCACGTATTTTGTTCGATTGAATTATTTTATTGATTAAAGATGATACTCGTATTTCAAATGATTTTTATGTTAATGTATGGTTAAATTTAATTTTGATATGCGGTTTGCGCTTTCGGAAATGAGCGATATACCGAAATTCGTATTATTTTATATTATCAGGATGATTTTTCGCTTTTGAAGGAGACCTTACATCAATATGAACTGCATGCTTGTTGACCACCTCCTTTTTTATGTATGGCAAACAAGCATGCAGCTCACATTGATGTTAAGTGATGACTATAGCCTATAGACGTCTATGGAAAAACCAAGAGAACAAAGTGCAGATGCGTTGCCACCCCTGAGACCTCAGTTGTTATGTCTCAATGATAGATTACGGGGCCATACATTACCATCTAACAGGAACACGATAGTGATGAACACTATCATTTGGCGGCAGATAGAGGTAATGAGGTGATGCCTACGCCCAGGATCACGATGCCGCCAAATATGGTTGGTGAAAAAGTTTCTTCGCATTTTTTAAGATAATTCAAAACATTTTTTAATATAGTTTATTTAAATTTAACTAAAGTATGTATGTACCATTTTGTTTGGAAACTTTTTGCCATCTTGTAAGTAGGGACATGATCCCATTGCTATAAAAATTTTGGGACTTCTTATCAAAATACCGCGACAAGTGGATTTGGCAGTCCTCTCGTGGTGTTAACCTGCAATGTTGCATAAAGAATTCTGAAGAGACCGAAACAGGTGGAAATCTGAAGGTTGCACCTTCAGATTTCCACCTCACTTCAGGTCAGGACTATACGGCGGTAGCATTAACACCTCCCAGCCAAACTCTCTTAATTTTTGCTGAGTGGCTATAGATGTGTGAGGTCTAGCGTCATCATGATGAAACACCACACCCCTTGTGTTGATCAATTCCGGCCGCTTTCTCTCAACTTCTTGCTTTAATCTCATCAGTTGTTCGCAGTAGAGTTCAGAATCGATAGTCCTGCCTGGTGGTAATAGCTCATAATTAATAATGTCCTTCCAATCCACCACACACACACGACATCACCTTATTGCGAGTTAACCCGGGTTTCGCCACAGTCTGTGAAGCCTGACCGGCCTTTGACCACGACCTTTTTCGCACGTTCTTGTCGTACGTGATCCACTTTTCATCACCAGTTATCAGCTTTTTCAAAAATGATTCGGTTTCATTACGTCGTAATAAAAAATCATAAATGAGTACACGGTTTATTAGGTTTCTTTCAGTGAGCTCGTGAGGTACCCAAATATCGAGCTTTTTTTTGTACCCAGCTTTTTTCAAATGCGCCAAAACTGTTTTGTGATCAATTCTCAGTTCTTTAGCTACGTCGTAACTACTGATAGGTCGACCTTGCTCCACTTTTTCAAAAATGGAATTCATTTTATCCGTAATAGGGCGACCAGAGCGAGGTGCATCTTTGACATCAAAATTTCCGGATTGAAAACGCTTAAACCAAATTTGTGCTACTCTCACAGACACTGCACTAGGTCCATAAACATCGCAATTTTTTTTCGCGGCTTGCGTTGCATATTTCCTTTTTTGTAGTAAAAATTTAAAATGTATCGAATTTCTTCATTAGATTCACTCATCTTGACAGTACGAAAAACAAATGAAAATCACACATTTGCCTAATTTGAATTTGGAATTATGTTCTTTAAAATTGTAACTTTCAATGATACCAAAACCAGCCAGATACAAATTCTACAGCCAAAGAGATTTTATTACATGTTCATACATACTATAATGCGAAAAGACTTTTTCCCCAACCATTATATACTAACTGAAAATTGCCTCGGTAGTCTAGTGATAGCAAGCCACTACTACTACGCTGAGGTCCCAGGTTCGATTTCCGGGTACGAGATTATCAGAGTTAATGGTGTTAAGTCCCTTATCTCTGGTTCTATTGGGATTTTTCCATTTTCTGGAAATTGCCCAGTACCTACCGCGAATTTTGGTAATGTGCCCGGAGATATCAACAGGCTCGCCACCTGTTACATGGGCCAAAACGTAACCAGCGAATCGTGGGTGTTTGCATATATGCTTGAATGCATGCATTGACCTCTGCCTACCCCTTCGGGGAATTCAGGCGTGAAGTTACGTTTTAAGCTGCCGTGGCGCACAACTAAGCATAAAATATCAACACAAACGACGAGGCAAGACTATAATTTGTCTTGAGTCGTTTGAGAATGTCCATGTTGCAGTCATCAATCACCAACGCTATATTATGTTCTCTTATTTCTGCTGCTACTAAGGTACAAAGTAGTAGGAAATGAAAAATGTAACGCAATTCGCGTCACTGAAAATTACAAGAGGAAAATGAACGTTTAAAGTTAGTTAAGTAAGTCGATTTTTTTTCTTATGTAATGGAAGTGGCGAACAAGCATGCAGTTCACTTTGATGTCAGTGATGACTGCAGCCTATATAATAGACACTTACATAAAGACCAAGGTCAAAATGCAGATGCGTTTCCTGAGGCCTAAGGTGTTATACCTCTGTGCCGGAAATTACAGAGCCGTACATTACCACCTGACCGGAACATGATAGTGCTGAACACTACCATTTAGCGGCAAGTATATTAGGTAATGCGGTGGTGCCTACGCCCGCGAGCTCAGTCACTGGAGCTCTACCACCAGTAAAAAGTCGATTGAACATGCATTGAGTTAGTAAACCGATACGTTTTACTACGGCAGCCTAATTATTGTAATCAAATTAATCGTATTAGCCATTGGACCACAACAGTTCAGAGTGGCGACCGCGTACCGGCAGACGAAGCGTAGGCAGGCGCTCCACGCCGGTCCACCACTAGGTGGACCGACGACCTGGTGTAGGTCGCGGGCAATCGCTGGATGAGGGTGGCCTTGGACCGTTCGTTGTGTGTTTTTCCTTAAAAGATTACTCATAACAAAAATGAATGACCACGATTTGCAAATCGATATGGATTTATATTTTTAAATCGTAATGAAATTTTGCTAACCTACTATTTGACTTTAAGGCAACCTAAGGAAATTACTTCCAATGAGTAAATAATACCGTAACTAAAATCAAATCAAATAGCAAATTCAAGATCAACAATAGTAACGATAACACAAAAGACCCAAAAGACACGAAATGTCACAAAGGGCTTGAACCAAAGAAAACAATGTTCAAGTTGATTTTATAACGATAATGTGGAACCACAGAAACTCGTATTAAAGTTGTTGGCAATGGTTGAAGTTCGTCTTGTGTTACGACTCCGATATTTGAATGGAGTAGGGTTGTCACATAGAAAAACACGTTTTTACTAACAGAAAGATCTATTATTTTATTGAATAAAAAAACGGTGTTTTACTAGTGGTATTAATGGGCATAGGCTCCACTGCATTACTTATCTATGTGCCACTAAACTGTAGTATTCAGCTATCATGTCTCAGCAAGGTGTCGTTTCTGGCATAGAGGTATAATACATTAGACCTCAGGAGTGACAACGTATCTCCATTGTATAGGGCTCACATATTTGTCATTATGTCACATATTTTTGCTAAAAAGCGAACCTATTATCACATTCATGAAATAATTTTCAGTCAGACCTACCAAATGTTCACAAAAATAATCATACAGAGAAGAGTTTAATTGTAAAAATTGTATCTCGATAATTTATTAATTCGGTTATTAGATTATTACTATTTCTTTTTGCAATTTTCTTATTATACAAATTTTTTTGATTGGCAACCCTAAGAAAGTCAAACGAGTCAAAAATTTGGAGTTTACTACTCGATTTGCGAACTTTCATGAACAACCGCGATGTGTCTGAGTTCTGAATAAATTTTGTTTGTTTCAATTCTGTACGTTGTTTTCTTTTATTCCTAAACTTTTTCTTGCATCTCGATATGGATTTGGTGAAAGGTTTTACTGTAAAAAGATAGATAACTTTAAATCGCCAATGAACAATAAAACAATAAAGGTTTATGAAGGTTTTCACATTCTGTATCAGAATATTTTTGTTCATATCATTCATAACAGACAAGAAAACAATATAATAAATTCTATCTCTGACACTATAATTGATTATTTTGGAGCTCTAAATTTTATTCTGCGGAAAATTACTGAAGGAATGAATAACTAAAACTGCGCTGACACAAAAAAGGTATGACTTTTTTAAAACCTATTCAACCTAACAATAGCGTCTCCCAAAGATTACCGCTACAAATAGTCCTAGACCGCCCTCATCCAGCGACTGCCTGCAACCTTCACCAGATCATCGGTCCACCTCGTGGATGGCCTACCTACGCTTGGCCATCCGGCTACGCGGTTTCCATTTAAGAATTACTCTTCTACCCCAACGGCCGGCAGATGTTCGAGCTATGTATCTCACCCACTCACTGGCACTTGAAGTTCATTATTTGGTGGGCTATGTCGATTAATTTGTTTCTCATGATTCGATGTCTCAGGAAATCTGCGAGAATTACTCTCTCCATTGCTTTCAAACTTGAGCTTTCTTATGAGACCCATGGTCAACGACCACGTTTCAGTTCTACATGTACAAAGGCAACATACACTTGTCAAAGACCCAAATAAAAGTCTATTATTATGTAAAATTGAAAGTTCAATCATTATGTTTTAAAAGTTTACTGGTAAAATTTGTTGAGAGAATATGAAGTTATTCTCGAACGATTCAGTTTTATTGTCTAGTCGTTCTATAAAATAAGATTTTCTTCAAAAGCAAAGCCGCATTTAAAGAAAGCCAGATACGATAAATAAATGTTCGTGCAATGGTATATTGAAGGGATTGTATCCAATGATAATTCACAATTATTTGATGTATTAAACTTTCTTTGTTATGCCATAAAATAAAGCAGACATAAATAAATTTAGTATTTAGATCCTGTAGCCTGCAAGGAATCCTTATAGTTTCCCCATATCTGTCCGTTCGTCCGTCCATCCGACTGTTTGTCCGCAACTAAGCTTGTAACTTACAACCTCGGTACTTACAACCTTATTATTTTTATTTTTTTTTTATTTTTGTGATAAATAATACAAACGTCTGCATAATACACTTACACCTACGTAACCTTTATAGTTTGCTTCGAAATAGTGATGAGTGAGAAAAGTAGATGTGACCTAAGACGGACATACAAACAGACATGACATTTCTATATGATTTCGTTTTTTACCATTTAGCTAAGGAATTCTAAAAAAGAAAAAATGATGAAAATGAATTAAAACAATGATTTCTCTCAACCCAGAGATATAATGTTGGACAACCTGACGGACTGAATGTTGGACTGTTGGACACTACCACTACCGAGGCATTCGGAACAATAACAATTGGATTAAAAAATTATAAAAATGTATGTATTTAAATTTTCTATAAGAGTAGTTCCTACAATTTTAATACCAACTCCCACGCTGAGTAGTAAGTTATCCTAAAATCAATAATTAATCCTGTGCTTCCTATGACAAGCGATATAACTCGAGTCGTACACTTTATGTGATTTTTTATAGACATTATCAGAAAAACTCACATTTTACATAATTGTTCCAAGATCTCAGTTTATCTCTCTTAAAAAATATGTTTGCTTTATTATAAGTAAGTTATTAATTTGAAGAAGATCAATAAACTATTATTCTAAATCTTGTCTTTATTTACACTATGGAAATTGATTTTAAATAATTGGGTATAACTTGAGTTGTATCATCTATACATATAATAAAACAGTAAAAGCCGCGTGTCTGTACATTGTATATATTTACGAAAAACTAATTGGGGGCGATGTTAAAATAGTATTAGAACACTTTTCAATGATTTTTAATTTTATAGTCTATCTGTTTGTCTGTTTGTCTTTTTGTCCCTTTGTCCAGGCTAATCTCCAAAGATACTGGACGGATTCGAATGAAAATTTTTGTGGTGTATAGATACTAAGCCTGGCCAACATTTAAGCTACTTTTTCTTGCGGGAAAATCACTTATTCCCACGGGAATCTCTACATTTAATAAAATCGTAAGGAAAGTCAAAACTGTACCTTGAATATTTTTTATAAGAATACTTGGGGCGTGATCTACAATAGAAAACGAAGCCAAAAATATAGTTTTCAGATATTTTGTCTGTTTGTCTGTATGTATGTCCGGGCTAAACTAAAAAAGTAGCTACTAAATGGCACCTGTTAGTGATATTCATGAAAATTTTAATTTAATACAATTTAAAAGTTGATGATGTTTATGTATCTTCACGCCAGGTCCCTAACGGGGTAGGTATTATTACCATATTTTAAAAGTTGTTTGCTTATAATGCTAAAGCGACACTGGCATCTTAGGTATGTTTGGTGCTGTAGAGCCTTCACGCAGACGACGTTGCGGGCAGCTGCTAGTTTAACATATATTTCAAAAGACCAAGATTTTAGCCAAGTGATACAATTCAGGCAAATTATCAACATAGAGGCATGGTAAGTAAAAAATATCATATTTGAGTCACTATGATTATCTTTTGTTTGAACAACATTGCACTACGATAATTTTCTAAAGAGTTATTACGTATTTTTAATTGACATATTATATCTCCTTACGCGAACGCCACTTATAGGTGTCATTTAATTTATCTGTACTTGTATCATTTATTACGTAATATATAATGTCATAGAAATGAAAAGTTATAACTCACATGTTTTTCTACAAAAGCTTATATACTGAAAGAATAAAGGTACAATGAAAAGAAATGTTTTATTGTACAAAAAAGCGTACTCAATGTCAATTGATCTTACATAGATCGATTGACATTTTTCGAATCTTGTTTATTTGCTTTCCTCAAAAATGGTGATTTTTCACTTGTATCACTTCGCACATGAGGCATAGAATTGATGTTAACATAGTTTGTATTGAAATTAAACTTTCATCAGCACTCTCATTTGGGCGGATGTTAAATAATTCCCGGTTCTATTACGTTATCTATTATTTATAAATTATTCCTGTACGTAATTATAAATGTATTGTGAGTAAATTTAATCTGTTTAAATGGACTCGTAATAATTCATCGGGGCTGATCCTGAATTAAAAATCCAAAACTTCTAGATAATTTCGGTCCGTAACGCCCATTAATTTATTAATTAATATTAAATTGTTTACTAAGTTGATTAAGTACTCTTTTCGCAGTGGCTTTTTCATGTTTTGATTTTAAGGGTTGTGTTCCTGAAAAGTAAATATCGGATCTCTTATAGGATTGTCTATTTGTCTGTCCATTTCTCGTGACCAATTTTTTTTAAACTACCTGGTTGATTGAGGTAAAATAAAAGAGTGAGTCTGTCCATTTTTTATTTTTATGAAATGGAAGTGCCAAACAAGCATGCAGTTCACATTGATGTTAAGTGATGACTGCCTATAGACACTTACACAAAGACCAAGGTCAAAATGCAGATGCGTTACCATTCCTGAGGCCTAAGGTGTTATACCTCTGTGTCGGAACATGGCCGTACATGTCTGTCCAAGCCTTACAGACATTTTTTCTTAAAACAACCGGGCTGGTTGATTCAAAATAAAAAGTAATTTAAGGAATTTATTGAACAAAAATACGGTTTAACCACACTCCTTAATGTCGAAACTACTAGTTAATACTTTATTTTTGAAAAATATATGCGGCTTAAAAAATGAGCGTAAATTAATGGCAGCTTAGGTACATAGGTACATTTATAAGGATTACCGGAAAAACTATTCACAAAATTATTACCAAGAATCTTAGGTACTTTGAAACTCTATGGATTGTGTGATTCAAAAAGGATAATAGTCCAACTTAAAAGAGGCTCGTAGAAAAAGAATTATTGTAATATGCCGGTAATTCGGAGGACCATTTAACTGGGAGTTAGAGTTATTGGTTGGAATCGGATGAAGTTAGAATTGCAAATGCTGTGGTTGGAGCATTTTCTGTATGTCAGAATAATAATGCGATGCGCTATCTTCAGAACTTTTTACGTTTTCACGTTCTTTAGACACCAGCCTAGTGGTCGGACAGTAGTGAACTAATCCCAATACGCTGAGGTCCCGGGTTTCACTCCACGTAAGTGGAGTAAGTTTTTTCCATAAGCGGACATGCCCTGCAAATAATCTCACAATGTATTTATTACAAGAGATTCGGAGGTATTTTAGAGACGGAAGTTTGCTGCTGAGTCTTTCCCCTTTTTGGGGGGGAAGCCTGGGGCTTACTCCACCACGCTGCTCCAATGCGGATTGGTGGAGGTGGGTGGGTTAGTGGCCAACCCGCTATCGGATTTTCAAACCGCCCATAAGGCCTCCGACAAGGTTTAACGACTGCTATCTATCGATAGCAACCGGGACCGACAGCTTGACGTGTCCTCCCAGGCACGGAAACGCGCACTTAACTAGCGGTCACCCATCAAACTATCCGACCGCTCCCGTAGTGCTTAACCGAGTAGATCGCTTACGATCTACACCAGCCGCCGGGCCATGCGCGCTCAATGTATACTTATATGACACTTTATTTTTTGTTGTTAACTGGGCAGAAATGATTATTCGGCAATTTGTAAGTCCTTTGATACATTAAAATTATTCATGAAGTAGGCAGGCTGAATATTTACACTTTTGTATAGTTCTGAAACATACACTAGGTCCTGGTACCATCTAAGAAATGTCCAAAACATCACGTAAGTGCTTTATTGTTTAAAGATAAAGTCGAATTTACAATGGTTTTGGATCACTGGGAACTTCTTGATGATATATTTAGTGAGGTAGGAAAACCTAACATCATTCTCCGATACAGGCTTTAAAATCGTTGGTCTCAGTCATAACAAAGTAGTAAACTTATAATTAATCATACAAATAAAGTTTAAAATTACCTATCTGCGAAACGTAAAAAACATACTAAATCAAGGCAAGCGTGATGCGTAACGGTCCAATATTCGCTTGCGTTTCCTCAGTTAATATATCTTCTTAACGACTTTCTTTGCCGGCCGTTGCGGTTGTACAATGAGTACACACGGTTTTTTACTCGGGACGGAAACGTTCGCAGTTTTTGTTATGCTGCATCATCATGGCAATCATCGCGCTAACGCGATAATTCATGTTATCGGGTTAGATCTGGAGAAGCGATATTGGACCGTTTACAGGTCTTTAGGCTCTAGACTCTAGTGGTAAGCATTGTGCTAATGGATACTAATAAATCTCTAATATTTTTTCTTTCGTGCTTTCCTGACTGTATTTCGATCGCAGAACCTTGCCATAGATAGCACCGTATTGCTTCATCTATCTCATCACAAGGTGACATGTACTCATTAATGTCTGTGGTAGAGTTTTAGATCGTGCCTATATCTTGAGGAGATAGGACACCACCACATTACCATTTTTAGGTCAAACGGTACTGAAAGCTATCTTATTACATCAGCCGGTTAGATACATATCTAACGAGCCAAAGAAACAATTAAATCAGAGGTAAATAAACTTAGGCCTCAGGGGTAGCAACAAACCTCAGGTTTTTGTGTTGTTGTCTTATGGCTGCAGTAGTCGCTTACCATCCTTATGATCTGCATTCTTGTTTGCCACTGTCATTACATATAAAACTTTAGTTTTTAATTAAATATCTTACGTAAGTTGTGGCGGTTGACTTCATAATAGGGACTCGTGTGTTTGGCCAAGAAACATCCCACTGCAGTTTAAAACGCAATTTTTCCCAAGCATTAGTTATTTAAACCGTAAATTAAATGTTATGGGCAACAACTATGATTAACATTAACCGTAATTTCATATTTGTTACTTAGAATCTTTTTGTTTTTTACAAAATACATAACTTAGATTTCTTTGTAAATATTAAGACATTTATTCAGAAACAATAATTATCATTAGCATCAATTGCACTAACAACTTAGTTTAAATTAAAATCAACTGTTTGAATTCTATCCGAAAACAAATATCATATAAGTTTAATAAATATAATATGTCTTTAACTTTTTTTTTGTCACTAATAGATTGAATGTACCTTGCCACTGGCCTTAGGTACTATGCCTCTGTATCGGAAATAACAGGGCTGTGAAATTACTAGCTGCTGTCCGGAACACGATAGTGTTGAACACTACAATTGATGATGAATAATTGGTACTGGTGGTTATAATATAATAATAATAAGTCATAATAATAAGTCATAATAAGGGGGCAGAGCAGCTTGTGGCGAGCTGTTGGTGAGTAGCGACACCACCCCTTACCATCATCTCGAGCTCCTCCGAGAGAACTGGGCTCCGCCTCGTCCGCCACACAGAGGTACGGCCGGACAGAGCATCAGGTCTCTCACCTCTGGCTTGCCTTCATTGGCCGGTCAGAGTGGGGCGCTAGAGGTATGGCATTTGCAGAAATTTAGATAATAGGCTGTTGTCTAAATTTCTGCAAGAGCCATACACTCGGGGGTGGAAGTGTCTAAAGGCATAATAACGGGGAAGCCCGCTCCGAGCTCGAGATTACTCGCTCGTGATGGTGAAACCGGGGCCACACCTCTCGACACCCCCAGCCTCTCTCAACAGTGTTGCCCCCTGTCGACCATCGGGTTGGCTGTTTGGGGGGCCCACCAAGGAGAGGCGAGTCACCACCTGCCTAAAGTAGGATTCGATGTGAGATGTTGAATATAGGCAGGTGCCGGATCTCACTCCATAGGCCCAGCCAGCTAGTCCCCCCAGTTCACCCACATAGCCCAAAGTTTGGCAAATCACTTTTCATTCCAATAGTCCCATTATATTCTGCAGGGTCTGTCTGTGCCTGTATTAACTATTGATGTAGTCAGAGAGAGGTCCCGCCGAATATAACCCATTACAAAGTAGATCAAAATTCTCGAAAGGGCCTCTACGTGTTGGACCCCCCATGTCCCCGCGCAAGCCTGACAAAGGTCCGGGGTTCAAATTGGACCCCGTGCTGACGAGAGTCATAATAATAGCCAGATATTTCACTGTCGATACTTTGCCACTCTTCAGACCTTAGCTCGTATGCCTCCTTACTGTTAATTACGGGATCGTTCATTAACAACCGCTACTTCGGTAGCTTAGTGGTAAAGCGGCTGGACTGGTTATCCTGAAGATGTAGGTTCGATTCCTGCCCGAAGTCAATTTTTTCCTTCCGTTTATCTTTAATTCTAAAGTTCACTCGCATGTGTTACTGCGAAAATAAATATTACAAACATAAACATCATTATTCGTTGAGTTCAGTCGATACATACTATATTTCCATATACATTTATTTCAACATAGTTATACACTAGTTCAATGTTTGAACCGCAACCATGCAAATTTGTTAGTCTACATCGAAGCGGGAAGCTACAACGTTGGCTGGCACTTAAACTTTCGAAACTAGTTTCTTGTATGTCAATTAGCAATTCTCACTTAGCGTTGTATGTTACATGTGTGTGAAGGAAAAGAGATAGAAATGATTACAACATTGACCATTTAATATAGTTCGATCTTTACGAAGACAAATATTTTTTTGTTTAACCGCTAGTGCGTTTGGGCGCTAAAAGTGTATTTTTTTACACTTACATACATACATCCCACATACAAATAAATAGAATAAGAGTGTATCCGACTTTGACGGGACTTCCACGGGTAGGTAGCTGATGTAATAAGGAGTAACTTAGGCTACTTTTATACCAGCTGCGCCCACGACTTCGTCGTGATAGATAAGTGCTGAACAATCATATTTTTTTTCACGTGGACGAAGTCGCGGTTAGTGAATGAAATTATGTTTGAACATATTTTTGTTTTTCCCTAATCCGTATACAGTAAAACTTTCTATTAATTTGAGCGAGTTTTCATTTGTAAAGAACCAATAAATTCCCTCGTACCTAAACAATTTCACTTTTCTATTAACACAAAGCAAACAAAACCTCCATTGTAATACTTTATGAAAACAGTTTAAGCCGTTATGAGACCATTAACTTACTTAAAAAGGCGGCTATAATAAATGATAGAATACTTTCTCATCGGAGATTCCGCAGATTTTTACCGTGAATTAAAATAATCTTATTAGAATTAGGTACTGAATGAACTTTAGTATTATCCCTTGTGGTTTGTTTTGAGATTTTTCAGTTGCTTAGAAGTTTTCGTAGTGCCACACTCGGAGTTTGATAATGTGCCCGTTTGTGCATGTATCATTATATCAAAAACTTAACCAGCAAATGGTGAGTGTTTGAATGTATGCATTTAATGTATTTGGTGGTAGAGCTCCAGTGACGGAGCTCGCGGGCGTAGGCACCACCGCATTACCTAATATACTTGCCGCTAAATGGTAGTGTTCAGCACTATCGTGTTTCGGTCAGGTGGTAATGTACGGCCCTGTAATTTCCGGCACAGAGGCGTAACACCTTAGGCCTCAGGAGTGGTAACGCATCTGCATTTAGACCTCTGGTCATTATGTGGGTGTCTATAGGTTGCAGTCATCACTTAACACCAAAGTGAACTGCATGCTTGTTTGCCACTTCGAATACATGAAAAAAAAATCAAATAAACCGAACAGTACATTCGATATTTAAAAACATTGATAAAAAATACCAGTACATTATGCAGTGAAGGTATACGTTGGGCTTTAGCAATTTTTGTTACTCGTTCTTCTCATAATAATATGGCGTCGCAGCTCAGTACCGGTAAATCCAGACAATGTATGCAGACGATGGTACCCATATCGGATCGAATGGAACATGCGGCGATTGAATGTCTCAATTGATATTCAATAAACCTTTGAGATGAATACAAAGTTTGCAGAGCACTTCTCGATCGTGGATTTGTAGTAATGCTAATTTTGTTTTTTTTTTTTTATGTTTTAAAAGTGGCAAACAAGCATAGAGTTCACTTTGATGTTAAGTGATGACTGCAGCCTATAGACACCCACACAATGACCAGAGGTAAAAATGCAGATGCGTTACCACTCCTGAGGCCTAAGGTGTTATGCCTCTGTGCCGGAAATTACAGGGCCGTACATTACCACCTGACCGGAACACGATTGTGTTGAACACTACCATTTAGCGGCAAGTATATTAGGTAATGCGGTGGTGCCTACGCCCGCGAGCTCCATCACTGGAGCTCTACCACCAGTTTTCAGTGTTTTTGTAAATAGGTGGCAATGGTCTTAGAATTTGGTGTATTTAATAATCATGAGATGATCCTATCGGTAAAGCTCATTATAGTAAATACAGTACGGCTTCAAGTCTTAATAAGCTACACTCATATAAATAAAATATTATAAATAGCAAATGTCTAAATATGTTACTGATTTATAACGTAAAAATAAATAGGTACATCAAATTAATGGGTGAAACGGTTTAGTCTCATAGCTCACTGCAGCACCCGACCAGCACCACCTCGTTTTACGGCGTCCACTCGTTGTCGACGGGAGGTCCACGGGTGAACGACGCGATGTTCTTTGTCTTTCATTGGCGTGTTATGGCGTTGTACGGCCCTGTAATTTCCGGCACAGAGGCATAACACCTAATGCCTCAGGAGTGGCAGCGCATCTGCATTTTGACCTCTGGTCATTGTGTGGGTGTCTATAGGCTGCAGTCTTCACTTAACATGAATGTGAACTGCATGCTTGTTTGCCACGGTTATTACATAAAAAAAAAAAAAAAAACATTGAAAGTATTACGAGGGATTGTATGTAATCCAACGGTGCTGGAATCGATATATAAGTTATAAGTTATATAAGTTGTACGTTCCAATTGAGTACCTTAAACGACGTAGTTTAAGACGGCCGACATTAAACCGGTACCCCGCGGTAGGACCAACCTATTACACAAATCGCCAATGTCAAGAGTTATGCAGGTACTGAATTTAAATGCCGAACAAATTGATTTATTTATATGTAAATAAAAAGAATTCAAAAAAGTTGTTATGTGGATTATATGTTATTGTTCTTCTTCATAATGTTAAATCGTTTAGAATTGTGTTACTCTATTGTCTTGGGAAAATATGTCCTGTATAAATAGATGTAGTTTTGGTTAATCTATACTTATAATAAATCTGTAGAAGTGTAAATTCAGTACATTAAAAATATTGAAAAAATAAATACCAGAGGATGTTATTAGATCGATACCGAACACAAATATGTGATTAGAAAAATTTTTATCTGTCTGTCTGTCTGTTTGTTCAAGCATCACATAAAAACTACCGGTCCGAATACAACGCTACTATCAGAAACGGCTTATTCGATTTGCGGTTTTCACTAATATATTGTGGTAAGTTTCACTTAACATTTAGTGTTTGTTTCATGTGAATCGGTTCACGAATAAACAGTTATGTCAATTTAAAGAATCGTATCGAATATTTTAAGGCTATTCTGTATCTTAGTTCTATCTTTTAGGGGTTTTCGTCGTCCTATGGATTACTAATCCTCCGTGGTCTGTCTGTCTGTCCGTCTGTCCATCTGTCTGTCACCAGGCTGTATCTCATAAACAGTGATAGCTAGAAAGCTAACATTTTCACAAATTAAGTATGTATTTCTGTTTCCGCTATAATGTAGACGCTTAAAATTTTCACAGAATTTTTAGTATTATGTTGAATTGTAGCTTCCATAATAAATCTATATAGATACAAATAAATAAAATTGGAGTGTCTGTTTGTAATATTAAAATAACAGCTTTTTACTAAACGCATATGTAGGTATACACTGTACATATACCAAAACAACATTTTTTATCATTTTTGTGTCTGTCAGTCTGTCTGTTTGGCGGGGCTTATCTTGGGAACGGCTTGACCGATTTTGACGGGACTTTCACTGGCAGATAGCTGATGTGATAAGGAGTAACTTAGGATACTTTTATCTCCATACATCCATTCACACATACATACCTACATACAAATAAGTAGAATTGGAGTGTATCCGACTTTGACGGGACTTCCATGGGTAGGTAGCTGATGTAACAAGGAGTAACTTACGCTACTTTTATCTCCATACATCCGTACATACATACATACCTACATACAAATAAGAAGAATTGGAGAGTCTTCGACTTTGACGGGACTTTCACTGGCAGAAAGCTGATGTGATAAGGAGTAACTTAGGATACTTTTATCTCCATACAACCATACATACATACATACCTACATACAAATAAACAGAATTTGAGTGTCTCCAATTTTGACGGGACTTTCACTGGCAGATAGCTGATGTAATAAGGAGTAACTTATGCTACTCTTATACTAGCTGCGCCCACGACTTCGTCCGGATGGATACTGAACAATCATATTTTTTCTCACGTAGACGAAGTCGCGGGCACAGCTAGTGAATAAATTAAATGTTACTTGTGAACCACTTGCGGACCGCGCGCGCTCTACTTGGGAACAGCGAGTTGGCAATGCAAAGTCAACGCAAGACAAGCTAGTCACCGTTTTTTGGTTTTTAACCATTATTTGGTTTTTGATATAAATAAATTTAATGTACCCCCACAATTCGCTAATTAGGTACGTTTGTTTTTTATATTATTTCGCATTAACACATGCTTGTGAAATGTATTTTTTTAAAGAAAAATGGAAAGAAAAATTTGACTTTAGGCGAGACTCGAACTCGCGGCCCCTGGGAATCTAGTCCAGCCGCTCTTCCAACTGAGCTACTGAAGTAGGTACGTTTTTGGCCCTATTATCAGAACCTGAGTGGCTCTGGGAAATTAAAAAAAAAATGCTTAACTCTCAACAGCACTTCACCAACTCGGGGATCAAACCCAGACCCGCAGAGTAGTAGTGACCTTCTGCCACTGGACTGCCAAGGTACGTTAAAATATTTCAAATAACATGAACATTTTTGAATAAACTAATTTGCTCATTTAAAGTAAGTAGGAAAATGAAAACCAAATAAGATTTTGCGGAGAAATAATTAAATAATCAAACATAGATTATCCAAATACAGGTAGAATCCTTCATGAATATTTCAAAACTACACCAGGAAATAACTTTGCATGGGCCTTTAAACGGTTGAACCATGAATATTTGAGCAACGGTCTTCATTTCAATGCATTTGTTCAAGAGGTTTCGTTTAAGTAGAATTTTTATTAAAACGCATACCCCCTTGTTCATAAACGCACATTAGCTACATTTTAGTTATAGAATGCTTTGTCTTTGTCAGTTGCATTGTCAAATGTCAAATATGCAGGTTGGAAAAAGACAAAAGAGAGATTAGCAACACTTTAGCTTAAATACGTTTATGAATAAGGGGGTTAGTTTTTAGTCGAAAATGTGTATTTTGAAGGAATAACTGTACCGTGTGGTCTTATCTTTTTTTTTATGTAATGGAAGTGGTAAACAAGCATGCAGTTCACATTGATGTTAAGTGATGACTGCAGCCTATAGACACCCACACAAAGACCAAGGTCGAAATTCAGATGCGTTACCACTCCTGAGGCCTAAGGTGTTATGCCTCAGTGCCGGAAATTACAGGGCTGAACATTACCACCTGACCGGAACACGATTGTGGTGAACACTACCATTTAGCGGCAAGTATATTAGGTAATGCGGTGGTGCCTACGCCCGCGAGATCCGTCACTGGAGATCTACCACCAGTAGTATCTTTTAAGCATATTATAGTATACAACAAGAAATTTTTCACATCGACCTTAGAAATTGTTAGTAGTGTTCTCTTGGTGGTATAATATAAAGTTCTTCAAAAATGGCGTCAAAAGAGTCCTTCTTCAGGGTTGGCAGCATGTTGGCAACTCCCCTGGTGTTGGAAATGTTCATAGGCGACGATAACCACTTACCATAAGGTGGTCCGTTTGCTTATCTGTCAACGAAAAAAAAAAAAGAAGGAAACTTCCTAAAGACGATGTGGAATATTACTTTTAATTATTTTATATGGAATTAAATTATCTTTCAATATGACATGTGATAACGTTTTCCTTACTAGATATCTGTGCAGCTTTTTTAGTTTCAGCTTTTTATAGGTTAGGATCCAACTGCAGAATCATTTCGTTCATCTAGATATGCTGCAAACCTAATTTTTACCCATATTTATAATCTAGACAACATATCCACTAGGTTACCTAGTTTTTTTGGCCGAAAAATTTGGCCGCAAGTAGGAATTTTTATTAAATTATTTTATTTTAAAAAGCCAACAACTCTTTTATACGGCCGTTTTTATTTGACTCCCGCATATCATAATAATGAAAAAAAAAAGCTTTAATTTGATAGCTACATAATACATGTACGTTTTGGACGTAAAAAGTTATGGGGGCGGAACGAAAATATGTAGGAGCGGCCAAGTGTCCAACGGCAGCCGTGATTTTTCAGTCTTTATGCATATTGCCGTGAAATAAACAATATTTTATTGAAAAAAACAAGTAAAAAAAATTTCTTTCCCAAATAAAAGATAAAAAAAAACTTGCGGCCATTTTTGATAGTCAACTTAGTGGATACATATTCTCTAGATAATAAGTATGCGTAAAAATTAGGTTTGCAGCATATCTGGACGAACGAAATGATTTTGCAGTGGGATCCTTATCTATAACGTTTTCTTTACTAGAAATTTGTGCAGCTTTTTTAATTTCAGATTTTTAGTGGTTTTGTTACACAGAGATCGGTCTTCTTTATTTCCTTTATAAGTTGATAACTATTCGATTTGTTTTTCAATTTATTCTGTATAAGTTGATGGAATAATAACTTAAGTTTAAATTTTTCTTTCTTATCTTAACCTTTATCTCAATTTTTAAGTTTAGGTAACTTATGAAAACTATTAATTTCCACTTATTAACTTTTTGGAATTATTAGAAGTAATTGCCTCAAATTTAAATTAGTAACTGCCTCAGTAGCGTAGTGGTAGCAGGCCACTACTATTACGCTGGAGGTCCTGGGTTCGATTCCCGGGTCGGGGACCATCAGAGATAACGGTTTAAAATCCTTTATCTCTGCTTCTATTGGGATTTTTCCATTTTCTGGAAGTTTCCCAGTACCCCGGAGTTTGGTAATGTGCCCGGAGATGGCAACAGGTTCGCCACCTGTTACATGGGCCAAAACGTAACCGGCGAGTCGTGGGTGTTTGCATGTATGATTGAATGCATGCATTTACCTCTGCCTACCCCTTTGGGGGTTACAGGCGTGAAGTTACGTTACGTTTTACGTAATTCTATGCGGAATTTGTATCTTATAAAAACTGTTAAGTTCCACTTATAAACTTTTTGGAACTATTTAAAGTAATTCTGTGTGCAATTTGTTTTAGTAGAATCAAAAGTCTCTTTGCCTCTATCAAAGTAAATAAAAGTCCGGGGTAGCAAATAAGCGTACGTGCCTGCGGAAGCATTTGTTGTGGGACTGAGGTGCGTGCTCTTGCATAATGGACGGGTGTTTCCATAACTTGTTACATCTGATATGGGTGACATTTGGGTTTAAGAGAGATAGGCAGAGGTGTTTGCTTGCGTTTTATATAAATGTGATTACAAGTCGCTTAGTTGACTTCGATGTATCTTTTTGATGGTTACATTGAGATTGATATTGGTTATTAGAATTTATTTTGAAAATTAATTATTTTTATTTTAAACTAGCTGCACCCTGCGCGTGTTGCTACGCCATCAACTAAAAAATGACAGTGGCGCCATCTACCGAGTTTGCCAACTCAGACACCTTCGAAGGCTCATGCACAACAACTTTGATAAAGATCATCACATGATCAGATGCGCAGTTTACGATTCTATAAAGGACATACATACAAACATCAATTTTTTAATATGAAAAAAGATCCGGACGTATTGAGAACCTCCTCCTTTTTTTGAAGTCGGTTAATAAAAATGGACATAAATTTTGTTCTTTTGATGGGATAAATAATATAAATGTATAATTATATTATTTAAATTTCTCATACTAATACGGTGTATAAATTTTGGCGGTAACACTAGAGGCGGTTGTCTCTAAAATTAAATCTTTAGAATAAAAGCCAACTAAAAGAGGAATTCCACATAAAACAAAATTCGAAATATTTATTTACATTTTTTTTCTGTTTCTCATCTTAACGTGAATTCCAATTTTCACGGTTTAAATAACTCAAAATAAAGCGACTATATAAATTATTTTTACTTCTTATCCTACTTAATTTTAAGAGGCTAACAGTGTAATAATTTATTTCAGCAGCATCAAAAGTGATAACAAAGTGAGACAAAAGTCAGGTGTATCAAAAAGCGCGCGTGCCTGCGTAAGCATTCGTGATACTGAGGTGCGTGCTCTCGCATAATCGACGGGTGTCAAGTTGTTATATCTGACAGAACATTTTTAAATCGAACTGAAATAATATCGTAATTATTTAACTTGGATGTTTTTATCAGTTTAAATAGCTTTGGAACATTTCCATTTTCACACTTCCATTAAGCAATAGATTATATACAAACTTGGCAATGTAGGTATTTGGCACAATAAGAAGTAAGTTAGCGAATAGTTTTTTATTTTCTTTGTAGATTTTCGGTAGATATTTAATTAAATTGTTTACAAAATTACACCTTAAGTGCCAGCGTTTTTTCTTGTTTGGAAAGTTTGGAAGAACTTGGTTGGAAAGTGTACAATTTTGGGAACATAATAATATTTAAGGTTCAAGACATTGTTAAAGGGCGCATGGCCCAGCGGCTGGTGTAGATCGTAAGCGATCTGCTCGGTTAAGCACTACGGGCGCGGTCGGGTAGTGTGATGGGTGAACGCTAGTGGCAAATTAAATGCGCGTTTCCGTGCTTCGGAGGGCACGTTAAGCCGTCGGTCCCGGTTGCTATCGATAGATAGCAGTCGTTAAACCTTGTCGGAGGCCTTATGGGCGGTTTGAAAACATCCGACAGCGGGTTGGCTACTAACCCACCCACCTCCACCAATCCGCATTGGAGCAGCGTGGTGGAGTAAGCTCCAGGCCTCCCCCCATAAAGGGGAGAGACTCGTGCCCAGCAGTGGGACGTATAATGGGTTGCCATTATTATTATTAAGACTTTGTTCAACTATACTCACATTAAAAGCTTAGGAGATTCTTCGTTTTGAACACGTGTTCGAAGTTAGATGAAGACTATAATCTCAGGAAATACTGGTTGCTGTATTTTTTTCTTATGTAACGTAGGTGGCAAATACAGTTCACACAGATGTTGAGTGAAGACTTCAGCCTATAGATATCTACACCAAAAACAAAGGTCAAGATGCAAATGCGTTGCAACCCCTCAGATCTCAGTTGTTATATCTCTGTGATAGTTATTATGGAGCCATACATGCCCATCAAGCCGGAAAACGATAGTACTGAACACTTCCATTTAGCTACATATAGATTAGGTAATGTGGTGGTGCCTACGCCCTCGAGCTCATACACTGTAACTCTTTCACTCAAGACTTTTAAACCTTGAGATCTCTATCCAATAAAAATTGTTAAAATAGTAAACACTTTGCTTGAATTCAAGCAATTCTATTTGATACAGTTTGGTGGCAATCAGACCGTAAAAGATACGTTTAAGAACGATACGAACTCAAATCGACCGATCAAAGGAGGAGCTTTGAAATAGTTGGCAATGGTTTAAACCAGTTTTGGACAGAGGAATCCATCCAAAATATTTGGTGCAAACCATGAGACTTTAGATAATAACAATAATAATAATATAGCCCTTCATACTATACAATGTAATTACTCTTATATATATGAAACTTACCGGCTTTGGTTATTTTTATCTTTCTAGTAAATACGCGAGACGTGCTGCAGTTTTTTTACGATATTTTCTAAGCTTTTACATCTTTCTTCATTCATTTTTTTATTGACTAGCTAAAATCATAGTTTATCAATTAAAATTATCAAACATAACTGAAATGTAATAGTTCTAAGTACAACTTTACTAACAAAATGAGTCTGTGTTACTTAATAAATAAATAAATTAAATAATTCCCTACCTATTTACAATCTTAATTGGCTTGGCGATAGCAGGATTACGAGGTCACTACGACCACAGAATACCTAATAGTACAGGTACAGAAGGTCCATTTCAGAAAAGCTATCAAACACCAATATGTAATTTTTACAATGACACAGTACAATTTTGATCGCACAGTGCTAACAACTACGATTATATTCTTACGGTCTGATTGCCACCAAATTTGTTGTTTTACTGAACATTGGTTGAAAAATAGCGAATTAATATTCAATTTTAGTGGGCACCAGGTAGGCAGTTCGTTCTGTAGGTCACATGCAATACGTGGTGGCTCTCTTATATTGTTAAAAAAAGACATTAAACATAAGGAACGCAGAGATATAGTGAGTCTTTCCGTTGAACGAACTGCAGAAATAGCCTGTGTGGAGCTTGAGCGCTTGATTATTGTGTCCGTATACAGACCTCCAAGTGGATCTTATGAATGTTTTGAAAAAATTTTAGATGTTGTACTGAACAATCTAACTGCTTCAAAAAAACGTGTCATTATTTGCGGAGATTTCAATATAAATTTATTGGAGGAAACTCCAACAACTGTGAGGTTTAAATCGTTACTTATGTCATTTAATCTGCATAATTTGTTCTCAGAACCTACTAGAATTACACAGAACTCAGCGACATGCATAGACAATATTTTTATCGATTTTGAACCTACACATAAAAATATTTTGACTGAATTAAGCTCCGACCATTGTGGTCAGTTAGTTTCCTTCTGTGGTCAATTACATAATGATAAAAATAAACGAGCAATTGTATTTGTTCCTTTCAATGCGAAGCGAATTAAAAAATTCAGAGAAAATATTGTCCCAAAACTTGCAAACGTGCAATACCATAACGATCCTAACATATTATACAATGACTTTTTTGCCACAATTTTAACAGAATTTAATTTAGTTTTTACCAATAAGACAATAAATGTAAGAAGTCATAAGTCGTTCAATGAATGGGCGACGGTTGGAAAACATAAGAGTAGACAGAGATTGTATGACCTGTATGGAGAAAAGTCACATAATCACACAAATTCGTTTAAAAATCATGTTAAATTATATTCGAAAATATTCAAGAAAGTGTGTTTTGCAGCCAAGGCACTTCACATTAAAAATAAAATTAAAAATTCAAATAACAAAATTAAAGCGACTTGGAATGTAATTAATAGTGAAACTGGGAAACAAGCTGAACGCAACTCTGATTTTAAATTAATAATTGATAATAAACATGTTACTACTGACGAAGAAGTTGCTTTAGCATTTGAAACATTCTTTGCTAATATTCCAGTTTCTTTGACTGGAGACCTCATTTCATCGCCTACCGTCGCCGAATCATTATTGAAAAAAAATGTACATCAAAGTAAAACTATATTTAATTTTAAGGTAGTTAATACTGCGGATGTTATACATGCCTTTAAGTCTATTAATATTAAGAACACAACTGATTTATGGGGCTTATCTGTAAAAGTTGCATATGAAATAATGGATGTGATTGCACCTTACCTAGCGGCAATGTTTAATAATAGTATTGTAAGTGGTATATTTCCTGACTTAATGAAACATAGTAAAGTGATTCCTCTTTTTAAATCTGGTAGTACAAGTGACCCCACAAATTTTAGACCAATTTCTGTACTACCTGTCTTAAGTAAAATTTTTGAAAAACTTATTTTAATTCAACTACTTGCACACTTTAACCATCATAAACTTTTACATTGTCGACAGTTTGGATTTACTAGGGGTCGTTCAACTACCGATGCAGGTGTTGAACTTGTCAAACACATTTTTGAAGCTTGGGAAAAATCACATAATGCACTAGGGGTATTCTGTGCACTATCTAAAGCATTTGATTGCGTTCAGCATGAAACATTGGTCAGAAAGTTATATCACTACGGCCTTCGAGATACCGCTCTCGAGCTTATGACTTCATATTTAAACAATAGAAACATGTGTGTTGATGTAAATGGGACAAGATCTCCCGGGACTTCAATGGATATGGGGGTCCCACAGGGCTCTATTTTAGGGCTTTTTCTTTTCTTAGTCTATATTAATGACTTACCCTACATTATCAATGATGGCCAAGAGATGGTATTGTTTGCTGATGATACTTCTTTAGTGTTCAAAATTAAAAGACAGGAGGTAGATTTTGATTGTGTAAACAATACTCTCTCTAATATAGTACATTGGTTTAGCGCCAATAACCTTTCGTTAAATAGCAGTAAGACAAAATGTATTAAATTTACTACTCCTAACGTAAAACAGGTTGAAACCAATGTTAAGATAAATGAGGAAGTATTGGAGATCGTAGAGTCCACGGTATTTCTGGGCATTACCGTGGATGCTAAATTGCAATGGGGTCCCCATATTGCCAAATTAGCTAATAGACTTAGCTCGGCAGCATTTGCTGTGAAAAAGATTAGACTATTAACAGACGTCGAGACGGCTCGCCTTGTTTATTTTAGTTATTTTCACAGTATAATGTCCTATGGCATTTTGCTATGGGGAAATTCCGCCGACGTCAACACTATTTTTGTACTGCAAAAGAGAGCTGTCCGGGCTATCTACGGGTTGAGTCCGAGGGTATCTCTTAGAGATAAATTTAAAGAAATAAATATTCTGACTGTAGCTTCGCAATACATTTATGAAAATGTATTATATGTCCGTAAAAACATTAATGAGTTTCCTACAATAGGTAACAATCACAGTATAAATACTAGGAACAAATACAAGTTGTCCATGCATGCAACGCGGCTGAATAGGGTCAGTAATTCTTTTAGAGGTCAATGTATACGGTTCTTTAATCAAATCCCCAAAAACGTTCAAAGTCTATCGATCAATAAATTTAAGAAAGTAATGAAAGAACGTTTATATAAATGTAATTACTATAAGACCAGTGATTATCTTAATGATAATACGTCTTGGGATTATAGCGATCGCTGCCAGGCTATTTCATGATCCTGTGATTTCGTGTATTCAGTAATTAGTATCTACTATTGTTAAGGGTTGAATAATGTGAATACCCTGGCTGAAAATGAATTCCATCTTTTATTTTGCCGTATGCATATCCGGAACAGTCATGCACGCTTAAATGTCTTTGCCTTTGGCGGCGTCGTGTGGCGGGTTGCTCACTTCCCTCTAAAATGGTCGAGGAGGGCAATGGCTGTCACATGCGTCATACTCGTGAACGGGTGCTGTTGGTGGGGACTGGTCTGTTCTGGTTTGCAGGGGCTACATCACATTTAGTAGATAGCAGTTTATTTGCATCTATGCTATGGACGTTGACATTATTTGATTTTTCACGATAATCTGTACTAGATTTAAGCTTTCATTTAAAAGAGCTCTTACTGAGTTTGTTGGGTAGTGGAGTTCTTCTCAGTAGTGACTGCACTTGGAACTCTGCTAAGTGAATAACATTGATCTTGACGAATAAGTTTTTCTTTTTCTTCATTTATTATCATTGAAGGAATTGAAAAATTTTGTGATTATAACGTTTTAACCAAATATTTTAAATTTTTAATTTACTATTAATATATGATTTTGCTTTTACTATATGTAATGGTTATTCGCTCTAGGTAGTTTATGATTTATTGACGTTTTGAAAGTATCTGTAAAGATCTATTCGAAATAAAAATATTTTCTATTTCTATTTCTATTCACATTTAATCAACCTAGGTTACCCAACCTGGGGCCTTAGGATAGCAACAAATTTATCTGGTGGTAGACATGTAGTGTAGGAGCTCGAGGCCGTAGGCACCAACGCATTACCTGAACTATCTGCCGCTAAATGGCAGTGTTTAGCACTGTCGTGTTCCGCTTAGATAGTTATGTATGGCCCCGTAACACGCGCAACATACGCCCACAACAAAAATCGTCTATTACTACGAAACTCACACCTTGACTTTAACAAAATACATCAACAATTTGACGTACACATTTAAACATCTCTGGCCCACTTGAGCTTATACTTTGACAGAGGGGAAAACTTGCATATGGCTACTTGCCTCCGGTCCGCCGGTCGCCCGTGTTGCTCTATGATCACAAGTCATTAAAAGTTATGTTTTGAAATATTTCAAGGTAAACTCCGCACTCGTCTTATTTTAATGAGTTTACTTGTTTCAAGGTTACAGACGCAAAGTGTTTTAACTGAAATGGAATTAAATGATTTATATTGTGAAGTGTCGCAGTTGGTAAATTTTAATTAATATTCTTAGCTGTGAGTTGTTGGTGAGCCTATTCGCTTTTTAGCTATGGATTTGTTTCAAATGGTTTTGATGATATTTTACTGCTTAAGCATAAGTAACATTAACAGATAATATTTATTATTGTTCTATTAAGAATATTTATTTATTTATTCATTTATTTATTTATTTATTTATAACAGGTTCTTTTGTACTTACAGCTTAGCCAAAACGCACACAAGATAAATTACAGTACATACATTTAAAGTTAACATGACGTACATACACTAATTACAAATACATTAAAAACATTACACATTTACTCAAAAAATCCCTTACACTAATGTTAAACAAATCGATATCCGGATTCTGGGCAACCAGAGCGTTGAGCAGACTCAGAGCTTGGTATGTCGGTGCAGAGCGGGCCGCCCGCGTGTGCGCCGGGGGCAGTTCGAACAACCGTCGCCGATGCTGCCTCACCAGACGATCAGGGACATACATTGCACAGCGAGACAGAGCGGAAGAGTTATCCACTTTACCATTAACTAATAGGAAGTAGTGCGACATGATTGCACACTTCCGCCTTAACTCCAAGGTGTCAATCCCTACCATACCCCCAATAAAATGTGATGGATATAAAAATGGATAATATCCGTACATTCTCTTATAGAGATATCGAGCAAACTTTTTTTGCACCTTTTCTATCATAAGTTTATAGTTACTTTCATGAGGGTTCCATATTATGGCGTTATATTCTAACAGGCTCCGTACAAAAGAATTGTATAATGAGACAATGGTGTACCGGTCGTGAAATCTAGATGTTTGTCTCATAACAAAGCCGAGGGACTTATATGCACGGCAAGAGAGCTCACTAATGTGCGTATTAAGTGTCAGCTTTGTATCCAAAGTCAAGCCTAAGTCTCGAACTGTTGACACACGCTTTAGGGAGATGTGGCTTATATTATAAGTGTGTAAAATGGGTGAGCGGGATCGGGTGAAAGTGATAGTCTTGCATTTGTCCATATTGAACTCCAATTGATTAACCTCACTCCACTTTACCACACTATTCACGTCCCTTTGCAGCGCTTCGCAATCCGCAGTACTATCGATACCCAAGAATAGCTTCAGATCATCGGCGAACATGAGGCATTCCGATGTCTTTACAATATTTGGCAAATCATTTATCGTTATCAAGAATTGCGTAGGCCCAAGAGTAGAGCCTTGACTTACGCCGGAGCAGGTACTATATGGCTCAGAGCGGAAACTCTTGAGTTGCACATATTGCTGACGGTCGGAGAAATAACTGGCAAATAAATTCAAAAGTTGCGGAGTGAAGCCGGTGGCCAAAAATTTTCTCAATAAAACGTCATTGTGGACGCGATCGAACGCTTTTTTAAAATCAAAATAGGCAGCATCTACCTGCTTTTTATGGTCCATTTGTGTCAAAGCATAATCAATAAAGTTAATTTGATTAGTCGCTGTTGACCTTCCCGCTCTGAAACCGTGCTGTGCATTACATATTTGGTTCTTCACTTGGTTGGTAATGTGACGATTCAAAATCGTTTCGAATACTTTACCAAATACTGATAATACGGCTATAGGCCTATAGTTCTCGATAACCGACTTAGAGCCATCCTTAGGAATCGGGGTCACACGTGAGATCTTCCAATATAAGGGATACGTTTCAGATCTTAAGGCTAAATTAAAAATATACAATAATGGTTCAACAAAAATATTCGCACAGTCCTTTACCAGAAACGGTGGTATGGAATCTGGACCTGCAGAAGAGTGAGTTTTAAGTTTACGTAGAGCACATAAGACATCACGTGAGTCGATACTCTCCACTGCGACACGCGAAGAGTCGCAGCGCGGCACGTCCGCAGTCTCACGCGCCGCCTCGGCCGCAGACAACGTAGGCGCGTTGGGCAGAAACACTGACTTAAAATAATGGGCAAAAGCATTGGCCGCATCTACTCCCGTCACTTTGTCACCCTGATACACGAATTCGACCGTTGACTGCCTACTACTCTGCTGATCACTGATAAATTTCCATAATGCTCGAGGATTCTTCTTTAATTCACGTTCCGTGTTCCGTATATAATTATTATAAGACGAACTTATTTGCTCTTTCACCAGTGTTCTATAATATCTGAACATTTCTTTATTGAACTCTAAATGACGTTCTCTATATTTAATTAAATGAAAATATTTATTTTTAATGTTTTTTATTATGTCAGAGGTGTACCAGGTGGGATATTGATATTTGGAATTCAGCTCTCTCGAGCGTTTGATAGGAACCCACATATCAAAACAATTAGTAATTAATTTATATAATATATTGACGGCTATGTCGATATCCGTCGATGTATACAACTCGTCCCATTGTATAGCGGCAATGTCGGCATATAACATTTCAAAATTAGCTTTATGGAAATTCCACTGTCGTGGCCCTAGGTCACAGTCAGGACGGGGAGACGCGCACCGGGAACCGTTCCGCGACATTGCGACCGGGCGCATGCTTCTGACCGTCACAGCCAGCGGAGGGTGGTAGTTATCGGCTCTAACTACGGGATCGGCATCACCACTAACCGTTACCTGCTCATCGCTCAAGTTACTCAGCACCAGATCTAACATCGAACCATAAACGTTACATACTGTGTTACGTTGTTTTAGCTTACAGTAATTCAACATACAGTCATATTGCATACGCACATTCTGACTACACGAATTAAGATTAAAATCACCGATTATAATAATATCTAATTTTGAAAATTTCACAACCATATTTTCTATTACTACAAAGGTATTAATATATTTGTCTTCACTCGAGTTTGGGGGAATATATACAACACAAAAAACCATATTGTTAAATTTTAAATTTACGATAGTAATTAAAATTTCAATATCTGTATTATAGCCGTCGATGTCGACTATCTGTTTAACCGAATACGTTTCTCGGGCCGCGAGTAATACTCCTCCCCAGCCTGCGTCTTGTGCGCGGTCACGGCGCACCACATTGTATCCGGCCGGAAACATTTCCGCGTTGCTCACTGAGCTCACTAGGAACGTTTCGGTGAAAGCGAAGATATCAGCAGATTCAGCTAGAATAGATTTTTTACATTCGTCGAGTTTGGAGCGTAGGCCTCTAACATTCTGGTAGAACACCGTGTAACATTTGTGTCTACGCTCTCTGGTCTTCCGTCTTTGGTTGACGAAATCGCCACGGTTTGATGTAAACACCGTCAGCCCATTTATCGGCACGCAGATATTTATCTTTATTTTTTGTAGGCACTGTCAGCTTAAAAGACGCGTAATCGCCACGAGCCTTTAGGGCCTCGGCAGCGCATTCGTCCTCGGGGCATATGTTACGTAAATACGCAACCACTTCTCCAGTCGAGGTTCCTATTTTAACAGAATACAAATGCAAGTATGACTTCCTCTCAGCGGCTGCTAAAGAGTATTCAAATAATCCTGAGGTGGCCGTACCGCGCGTAGCACATGCCAGCGCAGAGCGGCGACGTTTATTGTTCGTTACCTTAGACCAACCGGTTTCCGCTTTATCAGTGTCACAATATTGCACATCATTAGACACCACCTCGATCTGCGGTGACGTCGGCGGCGGCGGCGGAGGTGCAGCGCGATTCGTAGACGCTCGGGCTAGTTCGGATCCGTCGGTGGTGGGCATCGCACGCTCGGGCGCCGTACGGTCAGTCGGAGGGGTCGGCGACGTGCCGCCTCCTCTCTTGCCTTTGCGAGTCTTCACGGCGAGTGCCGATTTCGCACGAAGGCGCGCTTCTCGAATTGGCCGTTGCAGCTGTGACTCACCCGATGATGAAGCATCGTTTACTTCCAACCGTTCACCATCATTGGCATTTGACGATTGCAACAACTTTTCTATAAGACTATTTTGATTGAATATAGTCATTTCCAGCGATAACACTTTATTTTTCAGTTCACACACAATTTTGTAAACATCACTTAATGCGACATTATCCACATTAATCGACATTTCTGATTTTAAACGAATATTTAACACGGAGTAATGAGTAATCGACCTCCGGCTAGGGCGCGCGCGGGGGGAATCATAGAACTACCATAATATATCGATCGATATAAATATGGTAGTTCTCGTCATTTCATTTCAGTTTTAGAATTTTTTATTCAGTAGCATTCTATCTTCACAAAAAATGCACAGAACTATTCATTTTTGAAAAATTATTCTGAGTAGCCCGCCGGCCGGCTGATAAACTAGGTGATCTACGTAAACAAGACAAGTGTCTTGAAATCTCATGAGATGACCTGACGAACTTCCTACGGCCTAAGATTTTACTAGGTCTTCATATATTCTCAACTTTTAAAATAAATAAAATAAAATAAAAAACCTTCCTTAGACTTCTACGAACATTTTCAAACCTAAAATAAGCCAAATCCGTAGCGGTCTTCGAGTTTTAGTGAGACTATCAAACCCCATTCAATTTTCACATAAAAATATAGAGATAATTATAACAGGATATTTTAATACAAAAATACCACACAGTGAATATATTTAAATATTAAATTTAAAAGTATTATTCGAAAAAGAAACACTTATACAATACAAAACGACTTTACAAAACTCCAATCAAAATATATTTAACCGGAGAACTCCGAAAAAACAACAATTCGCTTTACTTTTCCCTCGCAAATTTGTCCCGAACGAGATAAACAAGGTCTCCCGGACGATACCGCGCCATGAATATAAACTGTGGAATTAAGAACGGTCTACATTATGATATACAACATACGCGGCTAATTTCATTCCGTGCACAATTTACAGGGTAAGCTCCTGAGCCAACATTTTTAAGTTGCAAAATAAAAAAAATAACAATTATCTAGTTAATTTTGCACATTGAGTTTTTATCATTGACTACTGTTCATATTAATCAATTATATATAGTGGTAGAAACTGCCTTTGATTTTTATGAGACAATCAATTTTGAGCCTTTCCGTACCAATTGAATATGGTTTTGCTATGTCCGTCCGTCTGTCTAAACTCGGAGACTCTTAGTACGAAAAAGCTGTAATTTGGTATAATATAAAATATACATAGATATTAGTCACGCTGATAAAAGAGTGTTATAACAAATAATAAAAATATTTTCTGTTTGACAGGACGTTTTCTCGATTAAACGCACTGTTTCTGAAAAAAAATGCTACATAAAACAAATTTTTCTTGTGTATAATTACATCAAGACGTGGTTAAAAAAAGCGTATAGCAACTTCACACCTGCAATCCCCGAAGGCAGAGGTAAATTCATGCATTCAATGATACATGCAAGCTCCCACGATTCGCCGGTTACGTTTTAGCTCATATAACAGGTGGCAAGCCTGTTGACATCTCCGGGCACCTTACCAAACTTCTTTGTACTGGGAAACTTACAGAAAATGGAAAAATTACAATAGAAACAGAGATTTTTTAGATTTTTACACCGCTGTCTCTAAAATCCCCGACCCGGGAATCGAACCCAGGACCCAGGAGTGTAGTAATAGTAGCCTGCTACCACTAGGCTGCTGAGGCAGTTTACCGAAACAGGATAGTGTTGAACACTACCATAGACCTACCATATTTGGCAGCCGATACATTAGGTAATGCGGTGGTACCTACGCCTTCAAGACCCACCACTGATTATGATTGCCCATTTAATTTATAAACATTTGCAGTACTTTTACTGCTTATAAACTTGTGTGTCATACGCGTAAATGTATGTACGAGTATTTTAGTTCATGCAGTAAATTCTTATTCATTGAAGCAAATATTATATTAAAATCAACATTGAAAATGTTTACTTTAAAAAATAATACTGAATTATCACGATATCTTTTGAATACATCAGTTGCCATGTTTTTACTGTTATAAGCGTTTCTTTTTTTTTTTTTTTTATTCCTTTTCTAAAGAGCTTGGTCAAAGGCCATCCTAAAGTTAATTGCAGAGAGTTATGATTCTCCCATTTCTTCCATATAAATGTATCGGTTTGCTTAAAACACATAGACATATCACATCAAAATAGTAAAATTACTTTTCTATATTGACATTTAATTTACATCTACCTTTTCAATACTGACATTTAATTTATATATGTATCTTCACGCCAGGTCCCTAACGGGGTAGGCAGAGAGTGTAGAGCGCCAGACATCCCGGTTCTGACAAACCTCTCGTGCCTCGTCTACCTTCATCATTCTCTTCATACATGCACGCCGATTCCTAAGACTTTTGACCCCACCCAGAGGCCCAGGAAGACCAAGGCTGACCTACCATGACCAAATAGGTCGAGTTCTGTCTGACATTTAATTTACATTTTAATAAATACAAATTTGACAAATTTCAATATAAATTATACTAATACTTAATTAACTATTAAAACATTATTATTATTTTACAGTTTGACATAGAAATTGCGCGTAATTTATGCTAAATTGAATAATAATTAAAATTTTAATTTTATTTATAATTATACTACATAGGTACTTCCCGACTGTCTGGGTGATAGAATCAATTGATGCATTTATTAATGAATTATATAATTCAACAAAAGGAGATGTTGCAAAAATGTATGGACCTCCGGCCATGTATTGTACACAATATCATTAACAGGCAAATTCAATTTAAAAACGTTTTATACTGCATATTTTCACTTATTTAGCTTTGTTTGCAGTAACAAAACATTATTTGCAGTTAGAATTGCAACTCAAAACCAACATGGCGGATATGGCGGGCGATGTCATTTTAACATTTTCATTTTTTAAATTGTCTTTTTGATTATGTAGTACTTGGAGAAGAAAGTAATATTTTCTAAATACTATCGAAATCGATTTTATGTGTTAAAACTACAATAATCGATTACCAATTTCAAAAAAATCATCGGAACTTCTTTAAATTTAACGATTAGATACATTATTGGGGTGTAAGGGGTTTCAACCAACACCATCGAGACCCAAGCCAACCTCACCTGCACGTGGTGCACCCTGCTACACAACAAACGAGGCTCTGGCGACCTGCCAACACGCACTGGACCAGCGTGGCTGGTTATGGTCTAAACCCCCCCAAGATGGAAATGCAGACGAGGAAAAGGCCCCAAGTGCCCGGCTCCAGGAGCAAAACCGGCGTAGACGCTGGCGCTGGTCGAGCTCTGGAGCCAGGGGTGCTAAGAATCTCCGGGTGAGTCGCTTCCGTCAAACGACTTCGGCATGCACAACGGAAAACCGACGCAGGTTATCACTGGTAACATACAATACACGCACGTTAAGGACAGACGAGAAAATTGCTGAGCTGGAAGAAGAATTGAACAAGTTGCACTGGGACATCTTAGGTCTATCTGAAGTCCGTAGAGAGGGAGAGGACACGATAACCCTGAAGTCTGGCAACTTGTTCTACTACCGGGAGGGCGACCAGAAGTCCCAAGGTGGTGTCGGGTTTATCGTCCACAAGTCTCTCGTTAACAACATTGAATGCATCACGAGTGTGTCGAGTAGGGTCGCGTACCTGATACTCAGAATATCCAAGAGATATTCCTTGAAGGTCATCCTAAAGGTCTACGCACCGACCTCGGCACACCCGGACGACGAGGTGGAAACTATGTATGAGGACATAAGTAGGGCAATACATACTTCCAAAACGTATTTCACTGTTGTAATGGGAGACTTCAACGCAAAGCTGGGCAAGGGATGCGATAATGAGCTGAGAGTGGGGAAATTTGGATGTGGGAATCGGAACCCTAGGGGCCAGAGGCTCGCCAATTTTCTGGAGAAGGAGGAACTTTTAATGATGAACTCCTTTTTCAAGAAGCCGCCTCATAGGAAATGGACCTGGATGAGCCCAGACGGTTCCACAAAAAATGAGATAGACTTCATTATGACCAACAAGAAACACATATTCAATGATGTCTCCGTGATTCACAGGGTGAAAACCGGAAGTGATCACCGAATGGTTAGAGGCACATTGAATTTAAACATCAAGATCGAAAGATCTCGTCTAATGAAGTCTACGCTCCGACCTACTATTTCTCACATACAAAACCCCGAGAGCTTTCAGCTCGAATTGAAAAATCGCTTTGCTTGCCTGGAGGATTGCATCTCAGTGGACGATATGAATGACAGGTTGGTAGAAACTGTCCAGTCGGTGGGGTATAAATACTTTAAAACTCGCCGACGAAATAGACCTCAAAAACTAACCGATCAAACCCTCAACCTTATGGCAGAACGACGCTCAATGACACTGCAGACCTCTGATGAAGCTGAAAAATACCGGCAACTTAATAAACAGATCCAACAGTCCTTGCGGCACGATATCAGATCCTTCAACACAAAATGTGTTGAGGAAACGATAGAGAGAAACAAGGGCTCCAAAGTGTTTGCAAGGGATCTGTTTATTGGACACAGCCGGCTGATGCAGCTGAAGACAGAGGACGGCAGTTTAGCGTCGACTAAGCCTGAGGTATTGCTGCGGGAGATCGAGAGGTTCTATGGGCAGTTATATACCTCGGTCGCACAACCTGTCTCTGATTTGGTTAGAGACCCGAGAGCCAAATTAACCCGACACTATACCGAAGATATCCCGGACATCAGCCTGTACGAGATTAGGATGGCCCTCAAACAGCTTAAGAACAACAAGGCGCCTGGAGAGGACGGAATCACTACAGAGCTTCTGCAAGCGGGTGGATCACCGGTACTGAAAGTCCTTCAGAAGCTCTTTAATTCCGTCCTATTCGAAGGTACTACGCCAGAAGCATGGGCCCGAGGCGTGGTGGTGCTTTTCTTCAAAAAAGGTGATAAAGCCCTATTGAAGAACTATAGACCCATCTCGCTTCTGAGCCATGTCTACAAGCTGTTTTCGAGGGTGATCACGAACCGTCTCGCTTGCAGGTTTGATGACTTCCAGCCTCCCAAACAAGCCGGTTTCCGAAAAGGCTATAGTACCATAGACCACATACACACGCTGCGGCAGGTTATACAGAAGTCCGAGGAGTATAACCGGCCATTATGCTTAGCGTTCGTGGACTATGAGAAAGCCTTTGTTTCGGTTGAAACATGGGCTGTGCTGCAGTCCTTACAGCGTTGCCACATTGACTATCGGTATATCGAAGTGTTGAAGTGTCTGTTTAAAAACCCCACGTCTGACATAGTCCGATTACAGGACCAATGCACGAAGGCGATTCCTTTGCAGAAGGGAGTAAGACAGGGAGATGCCATCTCACCTCTGCTCTTCACCAATGCAATGGAAGACGCCTTCAAGCTCCTGGAATGGCAAGGACTAGGCATCAATATCAACGGCGAATACATCACTCACCTTCGGTTTGCCGACGATATTATAGTCATGGCAGAGTCGCTGGAAGATCTCAGCACAATGCTCGAAGACCTCAATCGAGTGTCCCAAAGAGTGGGCCTTAAAATGAACATGGATAAGACCAAGGTCATGTTCAATAACCTTGTATCGCCCACTCCAGTGTCCGTTGGGAACTCGATGCTCGAAGTTTTCGACGACTACGTCTATTTAGGACAAACCATACAACTAGGCAGGTCGAACTTCGAGAAAGAGGTCATTCGCCGAATCCAACTCGGCTGGGCAGCGTTCGGGAAGTTAAGGAGCGTTTTCTCGTCAAACATCCCGCAGTCCTTGAAGACGAAAGTCTTTAACCAGTGCGTTTTACCGGTGATGACCTACGGTGCCGAGACGTGGTCTCTCACTATGGGTCTCGTGCGAAAGCTCCAAGTCACTCAGCGGTCAATGGAAAGGGCTATGCTCGGCGTTTCCCTACTGGATCGAATCAGAAATGAGGAGATCCGTAGGCGAACGAAAGTCGCTGACATAGCCAAGCAGATTTCCAAGCTGAAGTGGCAATGGCTGCAGGTACCCGCTGGATGCACGTCGCTTCCGATCGGTCGGCATGGAGGTCCTTGGGGGAGGCCTATGTTCAGCAGTGGACGTCTTATGGCTGATATGATGAGATACATTATTTTTTTTTTATAATATGTGATGCACTAGTAAGATACAGTTATCATTCGTTTTGTTTTATCTACATAGGTACCTACTATCCCAAGCGTCGGCTGTATCGCCGCCAAATTGAACATGGTTGAAAATGATAAAATCGTTTGAATTAAATGTGGTTGTAACTCTAAAATACATTCTTGAATAAATTAATTGTATTTTTTTCGGCTTCTTCTTTAATTTACCCATTTTTTGAGGACATGTACGAACTAGAGCCGAGCTCGCAACATCTCCTTTACTAAGCAGGTATTTATATAACTACTACTAACATAGACCATAAGTTTTTATTTATTACTAACAATGAACTGTGAATTGTTTGCAATAAAATCTAATCTAATCTAATTTAAAAGATCATGACGCTCTGTACGTTCACATGAATTACATTCTTCATTTAAAAAAAATAATAATTAAGTTATAGTTATAAAAAATATGAACTCGGGCAAAATAAGGATACCGTGGTTGACAAATGGCGACCGAATGAATTGCAATTTAAACTCTATCGCAAAACTCATTGAATTAATTCCGAATAGAGTACCAAAGGTCTCAACATCGCGGACAAATCCAGAACATTTTCGTTGCCGCATTTGTTACTAAATCCGTTAGAATTATATCCCGCAGGAATAAATTATGAAGGCGGGCCATTCTCTTCCAACAGTACGGTTAAACTTTAATTAAGCTGCATTTCGACTCAAATGGGCTTTCCTTTCAAACATTTAGAGGTAGGGTGCAGTCTGAAAATATCTCAACTTAATGTAAAAGACTTTTCTGTTCTGAATTCTTGATGTTCGTGAGTCGGTGTTTGTAAAAATAACTGGTTATGAGGCTTTTGATAATTTTGATGTCATTAAAGTTCGTTTAATTTGAGTATTCTGTAGTCACAGATAAGTCTTATCTTTGTACGTTGTAAACTTCCAAAAGAATGTACCTACATAATGACTATGGTTTAATCTTAAAAGGTTTGTAGTATTCATGGTTATTTTCATATTTTTTCATTAATGCAATACAAGATTTACCCGCGGTTTCGCTCGCATTTTTCTATATTTCTTTTTTTTTTTTTTTAATAAAAACTATTCAATATTAAAGTTGTGTTATATGCCCCAAATTGCCATCGCATTGTATACTTACATGTATGTCACACTAGTATTCTTAATTAGATTATTCTTTATTGAGGATTAACGACAGCGTTCTATAGTTATAAATATTATATAGCTCTATCAAATGCTACTACTTATCATATAAATAATTTTCTATGCACTTTTTTTAAAATTAAACTTTGGTATAAGAGGCGCCTATACATGTTACCTACAGCGAAGTCATCCACACCTTCTCGTGGTGTGTCGTGCTACACCTACTGTCCAACGGACGAGGCTCTGGCGACTCGGCATCTTTGGTAGCTGGACTGACACTGACAGTGTGATTTTTACTGGTGGTAGAGCTCCAGTGACGGAGCTCGCGGGCGTAGGCACCACCGCATTACCTAATATACTTGCCGCTAAATGGTAGTGTTCAGCACTATCGTGTTCCGGTCAGGTGGTAATGTACGGCCCTGTAATTTCCGGCACAGAGGTATAACACCTTAAGCCTCAGGAGTGGTAACGCATCTGCATTTTGACCTTGGTCTTCATGTGGGTGTCTATAGGCTGCAGTCATCACTTAACATCAATGTGAACTGCATGCTTGTTTGCCACGCCCATTACATAAAAAAAACACACCGGTTGTAAAATGCACCCTATAAAACTAGACTCAGGGTATAAAATAGCAACAAAAAGTTTTACATTCTTCCGGATTCTGCTGACAACATAAAACTTTCTAAACTCTGAAAATGTACATATAAAAACCATAAGACTACCCGACTCAGAAAACATAATAAAAATGCACGTTACAATTATGTGAAGCTATCCTATTGCGACATGGAGGAAAGAGTCGCCGGATAACATACATTTTTTTTAATGTAATGGTCGTGGCAAACAAGCATGCAGTTCACATTGATGTTAAGTGATGACTGCAGCCTATAGACACCCACATGAAGACCAAGATCAAAATGCAGATGCGTTACCACTCCTGAGGCCTAAGGTGTTATGTCTCTGTGCCGGAAATTACAGGGCCGTACATTACCACCTGACTGGAACACGATAGTGCTGAACACTACCATTTAGCGGCAAGTATATTAGGTAATGCGGTGGTGCCTACGCCCGCGAGCTCCGTCACTGATGCTCTACCACCAGTTAAAAAAATTATTAGTAAGTAAAACATTTGCGGATGAATTGTCACCTAAGTCAAAGCGGGCCACCTGCCGTGTTGCTGTATGTCGAAGCCATAAGCAGACTTTGCCCTCTGTCAAAATACAAGGCCAAGTGGTCCTATTCCTGTCGTATGTTTTAATGTGTGTGTGAAATCGTTTATTTATTTATTTTATTTATCCATTTATTTCAGGCAACAAAATTTATTTATTTTATTTTTCCATTTATTTCAGGCAACAAAATTGATTATAATTAAACAATAGGCCCATGTAAATATATACCTTATAAGCTTTATGTATTTTGTTAAAATCAAGGTGTGAGTTTCGTAGTAATAGACGATTTTCGTTGTGTGTGTGTATGTCACACAAATTTCCCCTTGCCAAAAATTACTGACTGTTTTGCGACTGTAATAAACGCTATGGCTACACCCTCCAGTCGTTGCCCTGTGTATTGCGATTAATACTCTAGACATCAAAAACAATTAAAAAAAAGATTTGAACCAATTGAGAACCTCCTCCTTTTTTTAAAGTAAGTTAAAACACTTCTGTTCGTTTTGTATTGTGGCCTTATATAGTTAAACTTGTTTTGCACTGCAGCTTCATTTATGTTCCAATTTAAACATTACCCAAACTTGGTCACTTTTAACCCGGTATTTTTTTTGTAATGGAAGTGGTAAGCAAGCATGCAGTTCACATTGATGTTAAGTGATGACTGCAGCCTATAGACTCCCACACAAAGACCAAGGTCAAAATGCAGATGCGTTACCACTCCTGAGACGTAAGGTGTTATGCCTCTGTGCCGGAAATTACAGGGCCGTTCCGGGTATTCCGGCATTAGGGAATATTAATAAAATTCTAATTCAGTATTTATAATTCCAAAGTAATTTATAAGACCAAAATAGGTCGAGTTCTGTCTGATGGTGGGGTCAAAAGTCTTAGGAATCGGCGTGCATGTATGAAGATAATGATGAAGGTAGACGAGGCATGAGAGGTTTGTCAGGACCGGGATATCTGGCGCTCTACACTCTCTGCCTACCCCGTTAGGGACCTGGCGTGAAGATTTATTTATAATTCTATTAGTACATTTTTTCTTTCACAACTTTATACTGGTGGTAGAGATAAAAATAAAATTACTATTGCAGGAATCATTTTGATGATGCAAGTTTACTTATGCAAATCTATGTTGATGTTGAAAATTGAGTCATTTCACGAAACACGCAAGGCAATTGTAATTCAAACTTTTATCAATGACCAAATCTTTGTATCATGGTCTGAAATTGGTTTCAAAATACAGCGTCGCATAGTTTTCTTTTACTTTGATTATTGTAATGGTTTAGGTGCTACAAAATGTTGATAAAATTATACAATGGGTTGGAAAATGATTCCACGCTATGTATTACATTTATTCAATTACAACTATTGATAAAATGATGAGCAATTCTTCCACTAGTGTTTTTTTTCTTCTTATATTATGCAAGTGGCAAGCAAGCATGCAGTTCACATTGATCTTAAGTGATGACTGCAGCCTAGACACCCACACAAAGACCAAGGTAAAATGCAGATGCGTTACTACTCCTGAGGCCTAAGATGTTATGCCTCTGTACCAGAAATTACAAAGACATTACCGTATTATGGTTGAGATGATTTAAATATTGTGATAAAAATACAAAATATTGTATTAATAATATCAAGTGCTTACGGTTTGGTTTCAAAGGAATATTTAAACTTTATTTATTTCACAACTTCGTAATATTAAGTGAAGTTAAATCGCTTTAGTATTTGGGTCAATGATTGATTTGTACTCTCAGTATTCGATTGGAACAAACTAAACTTAGAGTGAAAGCCCTTGAACCAATTAAGAAAAGCTCATTCCAAGCGTACTTACGTTATGGACATTTCTTTCAGTACTCGAAAATGATTTTAAACAGATGAATTTCGATGCAAACATGGGATTCTTTTGTAGAACAGACAATATATTTAACAACTGCAAAGTGTTTTAGGTATTTTATTATTTTGAAAATAATTTTAGCGAAAAATAGTTGTGATAATTGTGATCATGGATATTAAGAGCTATGGAACAATATCACTTCAATATAATAAAGGTGAAAAAATATCGTTAAAATCTCAAAACTGTCAAAATTATGCATTATCGCATCATCTGTAAGTAAGAAAAAAAAACAGAATGTATATGTTCAGTCAGCAGTCGGGTCGTAGAACTTAAATTGATGTAATTGGTGCATTACTTGATTCCAAAGTCGGTATATTTTTATAAAAGTTTTTATTTTTAGTTAGCATCTAACTTACCAACCAAATCAAGAATACCGCTAAGGCATGACGCAGTACAAAAAGCTATCAGAACTAATTGTATGCCAACAAAAGGAGAAATTCGATGGAAACGCACAGATTGGGCAGATAAGGGCCCATTATCGTAAACTCGGAACGTTCCAGAAAGTTTGTGCACACGGCCCTATATTTAACAAGTTCTTAACGAGTTTTCCCCCATTTTTATTTTATTTTCGCGTGCAGCTACCGAGACTTGAAGGTACAAAATTAACAACATCTTGTTAGTTAAATTTATTGGTCTCAAGTTTGTAGTGAACCTGTTTGGCGTAAAAGTAAAACTAAACAATTAATTATTACTTGTTTCAATGAAATGCTAAGAAACAAAATTGTAGCATATTTTTAGGGTCTCGTACCAAAAAATATACAGTTTATTTATTTATTTCATATAATTAGGCTCCTGGAGAACATTTTTACATCGTAATTTTTTTAAAAACTAACCTAGGGTGAATAACTACTAATAATAATCAAAAACACATACTAAATTCAATAGAAACTAAACAATATTGTACATATATGGAAAGCATCAATTATTTACAAATTTCTCCATTTCCCCATTTCAAAAGAAACTGAGAAGGAATGAATTTGGTCGTCATCGAGGAAACTCTTAAGTATTTAACTCTTATTATTGTTACTTGTTTTTAAACTTTCTCCTTTTAAACTCTATTAAATCAGTACTTACATAAAATTCAATCTACACCAAAGCATCTATATTATTTTGACTTATTTAGTCGACTCAATATTTTGAAATTTCATTGGTTTTAGATCACATCAAACAGCCAGCAATATTGTGTGGAGGAATGGATGGAATTGTTCCTCCGACGAAAAGGGAGGATCCTCCGACCAGGCGAGGTGATAGTACCTGGCGGGCCCAACGGTTGACGTTGGGAAGTTGTATATATGCCAACTCTTGAGAAATCTTCGTATGTACGATGTAATTCGAATGCACGCCATCTACCGTACTAGATAAGTACTGTGAGGTTTCATTGTATTCCACTAGTTGGGGCCTTAATGCAGTGGACGCTTCATCACTCCCCTCCAAGACCGGAGGTTGATACGATCGAGGCAGCTGTCAGAGCTTCTCGCGGAGCTGTGCCAATGCCATGTAGTCCCATGCCGCAAGTCCCAGTAAGTCGGATGCGAAGGTCCTCAGTGGGTCGAGGTAGTCGCTGCTGCGGTGATGCGAAAGTCCCCTTTGAATCGAGGTAGTCGCTGCGTAGTAGCTACTGCGTCCGTCCACGCAGTACTGACGCTGATGTGGCTGCAGGGTAGTCCAGGCATGCGCGGTCGCTGCAGGCGTGTGGAGTATCCCTGAAGAAGCCGAGGGTGCTGGCTGGCGTGACTTGGTTACCGTTCGATCAAGTGCTGGTTATGTGAGGGATGACGTCGTCGAAGGTGCTGCAGAGAGTGGCTGGTGAGAAGGTTGCTTCCAATGACGTCGGGGTCACCACTGTGGAGGAACGGGTGGAATTGTTCCTCGGGCAAAAAGGGAGGATCCTCCAACCAGGCGAGGTGGTAGCGCCTGGTGGGCTGCGGCCCAACCGTTAACGTTGGGAAGTTGTATATATGCCAACTCTTGAGAAATCTTCGTATGTGCGATGTAATTTGACTGCACGCCATCTATCGTACTAGACAAGTACTGTAAGGTTTCATTGTATTCCACTAGTTGGCGCGTTGTATTCCACTAGTGGTAGTGGACGCTACAATTGTGAAACCAGGATATTGTCCGCTACAAATAACAATCATCATCATCATTTCAGCCAAAAGACGTCCACTGCTGAACAAAGGCCTCCCTCAAAGAATGCCACAACGAATGGTCCGGAGCCGCCCTCATCCAGCGATTGCCAGCGACCTTCACCAGGTCGTCGGTCCACCTCGTGGAGGCCTGCCTACGCTTCGTTTTCCAGTACGTGGTCGCCACTCCAGAACTCTTCTGCCCCAACGGCCGTCAGTTCTGCGAGCTACGTGCCCTTCCCACTGCCACTTCAGTTTCGCTATTCGGTGGGCTATGTCGGTTACTTTGGTTCTCATGCGGATCTCCTCATTTCTGATTCGATCTCGCAGAGAAACTCCGAGCATAGCCCTATCCATAGCTCTCTGAGTGATAAATAACAATACTGAGCACAAAAATTGGAATGCCTTCAAGGAATTTCAACTAAAAATTTAATATTATTCAAAGGTATCGATCTATCGGGGGCATCGTTTGTAACGTTAGAGTGGAAGCTTTCAAGCGATTGAATTTCAGCGTCCAAGCGACCTGTCGCTGCCAGGGTTGAACATTTGTATGAATATTAATATATGAAAAAAAATGTTTACAGAGCTCGCGGGCGTGGCATCTAAGCAAGCAAGTAATCTACTTGCCGCTTAAACGTAACTTCACGCCTGTAATCCCCGAAAGGGTAGGCCTAAATGCATCCATTCAAGCATACATGCAAACACCCACGATTCGCCGGTTACGTTTTTGGCCCATGTAACAGGTGGCGAGCCTGTTGACATCTCCAGGCACATTATCAAACTTCGAGGTACTGGGAAATTTCCAGAAAATGGAAAAATCCCAATAAAACCAGAGATGAAAGACTTTACACCATTATCTCTGATAACCCCCTACCCGGGAATCGAACCCAGGACCTCAGCGTAGTAGTAGTGGCCTGCTACCACTAGGCTACCGAGGCAGTTCAAACTTTGTTCTTGCCGCTTAATTTTAGTATTCAGCGCTATCGTGTTCCAGTCAGGTGGTAATGTACAGCCCAGGCCCAGGAATTACCGGAACGGAGGCTTAGGAATTTTAACGCTAAAACATTTGCAATCTCTTTTTTTTTAACTTACCATCCCATTTGAAATGTATGCAAATTTCAAATGTGTTTTACGTTTGATTTCGACCGCTGTCATGTACATTTTGTTTCACTGATTTGTAATTTTGTATCATCGTCATCATTTTTGCCGAAAAACGTCCGTCGCTGGACAAAAGTTTACCGCTTCAGTGTCGTCCGTCAGTAAGGGAGAAAATGCCAAATTCGTTACGCTTGGCATACGCAGATTGGCAATCGCAGTAGTGGTAGTTTTATCACGGTATGATACTATGTTATTGTATTGACTACGGCTCTATTGGAATTACTAAACTGCCATTTTTCGGCTTACCAACTGCACTAGTGGAAGCACTCCACCCTCAGTCAGTAAATATAATAATATTGTCATAATAAATATAATTGATGCAAATTTTAATTAATTAGTTATCAAATACAAGACGTGGCAACCCTAAGTTTTTGTCAGGCCATATGTTGCGACTTGTGACTCCGCCGTTGATTTTTATTTATTTTGAAGGTGCCATGAAAACTAACGGATGAAATAAAAATACTAAGACTGGTAAACATTATTTCATATGAAACTTTTAAAACGATACAATATTTTTTTATACAGTTTCGCTTTTCTTCTTCTTACCGATAATGGTCCATGGGCTTCGTTATAACATGAAGTGTAACATTGAGTAAACTACATGTTTAAGAAATGAGTTTTAATCTACAAAATTAAGAATATGTTTCTTTTAAAATGTAAGAAAAATTTAAAGAACAAATTTACTTCGAGCGAGGATTAAATCTGCGGCCTCAGGGCAACTCTAGCAGCCTTAACACTAGCTTACAAACCCTACCAATCTCCGCTCGAAGTATTTTTTTAAATTTTTCTCAAATTCCTTCAATTCGCTTGCAAGTGTTATTGAAAAAAATCAATATGACAATATCTACTGTACAAAAAAAAACTTAATACATTATGTTTTTATGTAATGAAAGTGGCAAACAAGCGTGCAGTTCACATTGACTGCATGACTGCAGCCTATTGACACCCACACAAAGACCAAAAGTTAAAATGCAGATGCGTTATCACTTCTGAGGCCTAAAGTGTTATACCTCTGTGCCGGAAATTACAGGTCCGTACATTACCACGTGACTGGAACACGATAGTGCTGAACAATACCATTTAGCGGCAAGAATATAAGTTAATGCGGTGGTGCCTACGCCCGCGTCACTGGAGTTCTACCACTAGTAAAATGAACGAATGATTCAGTACATGAACAAAACAGTCCTCGATCCAAACAATTTTACCATTACTATACAATTATACTATTATACAATTAACCCAAATCAATTTTGCTAAATGGCACACATAATACAAATTAACATTGTTAGTATTCTTGTTGAGTATTCGTGCAGCATAACTCTACAACTATTGTTTTACAACGAGTCTGATGATCGTAATCTTTATAATTTATTATGAATTTTACATGTTAACGACATCGTAAATAATACCATTTAAGATTTGCCTTTAGGCGTAGCGATAGCAGAATAAACTAGTTCGAAAACATCATAGTATGTTCTTAGGTTAAGGCTAGTTACACTCATTGAAATAAAACTAGTGTTCGGTTCGGTGTTTATCTCGCGTATAGTAAACTTTAATGATTATTAAAATCAAGAGAGAACGGATGGCGATTATCACCCGTAATGGGAGCCAATACTTAGTAGAATTAAAGTCCAATCTCAACAGTCTATAAGACCTCAAGATACAATTAGTAACTCTTGTGTTAATCCTAAGCACTACGCAAGACCTTTCAACATGCACACTCATCACATGCCCTGCGGCTGCATGGCGGCGTTTGGCACCCCCTTGAGGGCTGTGATGGAGAAAGTTGGTACCGTGGACTCGTGTCGTCATGGTGTTGGCATCTTTGTCCTTTTTTTACGAGGTGGAAATGCCATTGCATTCCACCGACTCTTTGGGGGAAGAGTAGGAATAAGAGGGACTTGGACCCTCTAAAACCACCTCGGTGCCGACTTCAGTGCAGAAAGGGGGGAATCCGGGTACACTATAAACACTGCTCCGGTTCATCCCTCGCACTTCACCTCTATCCAAGGTTGTTAGTCAACGGGGGCATTGTGAGCCCGAAATAACTTGGCGCAAAAATATATACCAATTAGGCGCGAGGCAAACGCACCTGACTTCACCTGATTAGTGTTTGGTCGCGCCACAAAACGTCACAAAAATGGCATATCAACAGTTCGTACACGAGTTTATAGGCGTGATTATACTTCAAAATCGAGATATCCGTTGTTTTCCGTGTAAATAAGTTAGCTGGCAGTACTGCCTGTTTTGACACGATATATTTGATAGCGGATGATGTGATAACATGTTTAACGTAAAAAAATATCAATATTGTGACTCACTACTATGGTGATAAGCAATGCAACTGAGTGGTTTAGTTTGCTTTACTGTTCGGTTTTACAGCAAAACACTGAACAATTTGGCATTTTAATGGTTTTTTTTTCACCAAGTTTCCGCGGCGAGCGAATGCACAATTCACTGCCTTCGTCACAGAAAACACACACTTTTATTAGATTGAATACATAGTTAAAATTATACCCCTTCGTTTCCTAGTGGCGTGAGAACATGGCATTACATCGCCCACGTATTCATTTTCACATACTGTTTATAATACCTTCGCGTCGTATATAAGTACTTGATAACCATGCGAAGGTGTAGAGGTAGTCTACAGTCGAGTTTTTATTTCTGCATTACTTACGGACTTAAAGTATTTCATTATTTATGTTTGCATTATTCGTTTTTTTTTATGTTATGGAAGTGGCAAACAATCATGCAGTTCACATTGATGTTAAGTGATGACTGCAGCCTATAGACACCTACAAAAAGACCATCGTCAAAATTCAGATGCGTTACCACTCCTGAGGCCTAAGGTGTTATGCCTCTGTGCCGGAAATAACAGGGCTATACATTATCATCTGACCGGCACACGATAGTGCTGAACACTACCATTTAGCGGCAAGTATATTAGGTAATGCGGTGGTGGTAGTGGAGCTCTACCACCGCATATAAGTAATTGTTAGTAGTCTAGTGGGTTAGGTAGATATTGCCTTATCCGTTGGGTGACATTACATAGCTAGTTTCACACTATTACACACAAAAATAAGACTTTATATTGAACTAGTGGCGCACCCCGGGTTTGCGCGGGTGTAATGTTACCTTCCCGCTAGTATTCACCTTAGCGTGATGTTATATGCCTCTGTGCCGGAAATTATAGGGTCGTATATCAGCAGCTGAACGGAACACGGTAGTGCTGAATACGTTAGCGGCAAGTATATTAGGTAATACGCCCACGAACTCTGTCACTGGAGCTCAATCACCAGCATAAAAATATATTATGTAGTTTATATATTTTTTTGATTCGAAGGGTCGCGGGTTCGATCGCCGCACCGAGACAAATATTTGTATGGCCTACTGATATATTATTTGTTTCGGGTCTGGGTGTTTGTGTATGTGTTGTATGTGTACAACGGCACCCACGACACAGGTTATACCTATTGTGGGGCTGCGTGTGTAAGCGTATTTTATTTTATATATTTTATTTATATATTTATATGTACTATAATAACTTACCTCTGGTATTCCTTATCAAAGGTAATATGACTTTAAGCCTACAAACTTGGATTTGATACCTATTAAACTCGCTACATTACAGAATAACAAGAAAACAATTAAATTTCGAGACGTTCGCTGTCAGAACCAAAGAGGGTAGTTTAATTAAATACAACACACGCTCTAGCTCCGCGCAATTAAGTCTTAAAATGATATTAAGTAGAACACACTAGGAGTACCTCTTAAATTATTTTGTAATGTCTACCTTTTACTACGAAACTTCTCGTTCCAACATCAAAAAGCACTGCAGAATATACATTGCTTAGTTTCTTTGAACATGGACTCTCTTTTTATTTAATGAGCCAGCCATGAATAAGGTATAGTGAATGAGATCGAAGTTATAATGCGAATATAATTATGCTGCTAAAACTAATGGCACGATGCACTTCAGGTCTGCTTATTATGAAAGCCTCATCCTTGATTTGGTTTGATATTAAGTGCCAACATTTCTGCAGAAATTGCAAAATATTTTGTCGTCGGGACGTGATGACCCCACCGCCCACTAGCGGAAGGTTTTTTTTCTACTGGAAGAAAAATATTGTTTTTCTACCAGTGTAGTAAGCCAACCTATAGAGCAACACGGCAAACCGGCCGCGGCGAACTGGAGGAGAGTAGCTATATGCAGGCTTTCTCCTCTGTCAAAGTACAAGCCCAAATGGGCCTACGCCTTTCGCCCAGATGTAAAATGTGTGCGTGAAATTGTTTATGTATTTTGTTAAAGTCAAGGTGTGAGTTTCGTAGTAATAGACGATTCTTGTAGTGTGTCTGTGTGTCACACGCATTCCCCCCCCCCCCCCCCCTCGTAAAATCTGTATTGCATCGGTAATAATGGCTACTCGTCTCTGGTCCGCCGCGGCCGGTGGCCCGTGTTGCTCTATGAAGCCAACCGAACAATGGCAGTCAAACCATTCTTAAGGGGCGATAGTAAGTGCAATAACGCGTAATGGGCAGCAGCGTACTGCGATAAAACTACCGCCACTGCGATCGCCAATCCGCATGTGAAGTGTGGCGATTATAGCATATCGCCCTTATGTCGGAGGCTTTGGTCCAGCAGTGGACATTTTTCTTCTGATATGATGATGATGAAATACCAGTACAACGGTGATGTTTTTTTAATAGAGCACATAGAGTGTCATAGAGCAACATGAGCCCATTACTAAGAGAGTAGGTAGCCATAGCGTTTATTACCGATGCAAAATGGTCTGTAAGTTTTTGCGGGGGGAACAACGTGTGATACACACTACCAAAATCGTATATTACTACAAAACTCACACCTTGACTTTAACAAAATATCTAAACAAATTCACGCACACATTTAAACATCTGGGCGACTGGCGTAGGACTATTTGGGCTTGTACTTCGATAGAGGGGAAAGCCTGCATATAGCTACTGCCCTTCGGTCCGCCGCGGCGGCCGGTGGCCCGTGTTTCTCTATGATAGAGCATTTAAATAGCAAAAAGGACCTTAGTGGCTCAGAAAAATACAACTAAATACAAAAAACATTCCTGTCAGCAACTCGAAAGAAAGCCATTTTTCACAGCAATTAAGATGTGAATTTTCTATTCATATTACCTAGATTTTCTTTATAATTATGGTTTTGTATAATTTAATGAGTAAAATGTACTTAATATTCTTTCCAGACACACGCGCAGAACAAATATCTTGAATTGTATTATAAATTACGCGTCAAGGTGTTTGTCCATGTTGAACTTCTAAGCTAATTAATCGATGTGAAGTTTCATCCAACTTGAAAGATTGGATAGTTTAAATCTCAATTTATAGACGCAATATTATGTTAGTACATAAATTGCAGCCATGCGAAGCTGGTGCTGGCCGCTAGTATCCAGTATAAATTCCATCCTACATAAACACAATTAAGACATCAAATTTTAATAAAACATTTGCTACAAAACCTGAAAAATAAAACATTGATACAAAAACATAATAACAACGCAGAAAATGTCGCCAGGAAACTTTCATAACTTTGATCGGTACGCGAGTTTAGAAATGACACGGCTATGAGAGGTCTCTCCTTAAATAATTTAAAAGGAAACCGGACTGTCCGTCCAACTTTTCCTTCCAACATTTCTTTGACGTATAATGCAAAAGTCGTACTAATATAATTGCTTTTTAACTTTTAAATTTATCATGAGTTTGTATAGAAATGCGATACAATAAAATGTGTAGAAGAATACGACAGTAAGATGTGGACTTCGGTAGCTAATGGTTATGCGACTGGATTAGTGGTCCCAAAGTTCGCGAGTTCAAGTCCCACCTGCCTGTATATATAATAATATAATAATGGCAACCCATTATACGTCCCACTGCTGGGCACGAGTCTCTCCCCTTTTTGGGGGGAGGCCTGCAGCTTTCTCCAACCACGCTGCTCCAATGCGGATTGGTGGAGGCGGGTTAGTGGCTAACCCGCTGTCGGATGTTTTCAAACCGCCCATAAGGCCTCCGACAAGCGGTCACCCATCACACTAGCCGACCGCGCCACGAATTGCTTAACCGATTAGATCGCTTACGATCTTCACCAGCCGCTGTCTATGCGCGCTTCGACCGGAATATACCGATTATATATAGGCCGAATAGAAAGGTCCCAGGCTGGCCAGCGTGCAGGTGTTTCACACGCCGCTAGTTGGAACACCCAAACGGGTTTTTAGTGGGTAGCGAGTATTTTCTCCGCAGTCCAACATAACCCTTTCCCCAAGGGTGGGAATGCGTAACACATTTACCCTTGGTTAAAAAAATTAGGTGTGTGTATGGCCTATGGTTATTGCGACAATATCAAATTATCCAATGGAAATAAAACAACAGTACGTTTTAAATTTTGCTTCTTTTGTTTGTATGACAAAGCGTGTGAAGAACAGATTTAGCTTAGGTTTCCAATAAACGGTCATGATACGTCCACAGATCATCCATATCAACTGTCAAATTAGAAGATATTTTCATCTCGACAAATTTTGCAGTTCACTTAGCTCCCCGTGGAAATTGTATTAAATATTATCAATTGATTGACGTCATAATTAATATTTAGACACGTTTTGCAATGGCTTGGATAAGCCGTGTTTTAAAATTATGCGAATGATTGATAAACCATGATGTCCAAGGCTATTTATAGGTCCGTATTAGTCGACTGTATAAAAAATATATCTACGAATTTTTTTGGCAAAAATATTTGAGAATCACGTAAATCTGATTTGTGGTTGTCCCCGTACCGGTGAAGCCAAGAGGAACCCAGAGAGGGAGCGGCGTTTGGTGTGGCTCTGCCCGCCACTCACTGCTGTGGTGGGAAGATGGCTGGGGAAGTGGTGTATGGGTCGTTGGCTCTGCATCCTATCCCCAGCCGCCTTACGGTGGACCCGCCGTCAGATAGGGACGTTGTGGGGCCGCGGAGAGGCGGTTGAGGGTCAAACTCCTTTGACACTCCCGCTCTCCCGGGGCCAAACTTTGTGCCCCTGGACCCCTTTACTCGGGCGGTATGGGACGCCTAGTGTAGTGAGTGGTTGGGGCAGGGACCTTAAGGCGCCGGACCGGACTAGGGGATATCCGTCGCCCGGAATTATCCCAGGCTGGCTGGCATGCAGGTGTTTCGCATGCCGCTAGTTGGAACACCCAAACGGGTTTTTAGTGGGTAGCGGGTATTTTCTCCGGAGCCCCACATAACCCACCCCTTTCCTCAAGGGTGGGAACGCGTTAGGCATTTACCTTGGTTAAAAAAATGAGGTATGTATAGCCTAGTTTTAACTATGATGGAGGTACAACAACTTAGGCCTCTGGGGTGGCAACGCATTTGTCTTTTGACCTCTGGTTTTTGTTTAGATATCTATAGGCTGGAGTTGTCGCGTACCATCCATGTAAACTCTAGGCTTGTTTGCCACCATTGCATACAAAATTAATATGTTGTAATATTCTTCTTTGAGACCATTTTAAATTTTTACTAATAATAACTCATTGTATTTTGCGTTTTCTGTTCCTGCAAGATACGCTTGTACATCAACATTTATTCAGCTTCCGACTCGAGATAAAAGTTAATGGACCAACTTACCGTAGAATTATTCCCCCGGCACGGCATATTTTTTGGTATCTCAACCGTGTTAATGTTTCAATGAGTCGGCCATATTTTAAACGGCTTAGATCTACATCTAAATGGATTCGGGGCTTTGAATATGGTTGCTGCTTTTTTACAGTGCGATTAGGTGGTTTTATGGGTGTATGTTTAGGTAAGCGGCTATTTGGCCTTTCTTGATTTTTAGGGTTCCGAACCATTGGAAGAAGAAAGGATTTTTTATAGCATTACCTATCAATTTTAGGACTACTTCATTCAGGATTTCAGAAGATGTTCCCAGTGCTACAATATGGGGTTCTTCAAAAATGGCGCCTAAAGAGTCCTTCAGGGCAAGCAGCATGTTGCAAATGTTCGTAGGCGACGGTGACCGCCTTCCATCAGGTGGTCCATTTGCTTGTTCGTCAACCTTCAGACCTTTTATGTCATGAAGTGCAAACACGTTAACATTGTTAGTAAGTCATACTGTAGCCATAAACATAAACATACAACCAGATATTTTAATATAGATGCGATGCCACTCTGAGGCCTTAGGTATTATATTTCTGTGCCTGAGATTACAGGGTCGTCCACTGGATCATCCAATGTGATTTTTTTTTATTTCTTTGTTTTATTAAGCCCGTCACTCACGCTGACGAGAAAAATATGACAATTGATTTTCTATTGTAAAGTGGACGATAACGTCTCCTCGATCCTCAAGTGATCAAAGGTGCCAAATGTTTTCAAGTTACAAGTCTTTGGGAAATGAACGTTTAATAATGCAGACAAGAAAATCAGTTCAGCTATGTGAATTCGAAGAAATGGGGGAAATGCGTTGGCCTTAAATCATAACGAGACAAGGTTAATGGGGTTGCTCGGGCCTTGGGGGGTCACGGCACTTACATGAAAGTTATCTACTAAATACTGACTTCGTTGCTTAAAATTTCATGTACACTAATTTCTATAACGGGATGTAGGTCACCGTGTAAATATTTTTAATTTGCTAAAATATTTATGAAATCAATGTGAAATGCGTACATAAAATCAGTTCAGCCGTATGAATTCGAAGAAAACGGGGAAATGCTTTAAGGCCACGAAATTTAATAAAGCCTGACTTCGTTGTTAGATTCTTCTTTTTTCCGTGCTCCGGAGGGCACGTTAAGTCGTCGGTCTAGGTTGCTTGCATCATCGTGGGTGTTTGCATGTATGCTTGAATGCATGCATTTACCTCTGCCTACCCCTTCGGGGGTTACAGGCGTGAAGTTACGTTTGTTTTTTTTTTTAGGTTTACTGGTGGTAGAGTCCTAGTCGCAAGGGCATTGGCACCACCGCATTACCAAATCTATCTGCCGCCTAAATAGTAGGTAGTGTTCAGTACTATCGTGCTCCTGGTAATGTATGTCCCCACAATAAATATCAGAAAGATATAACAACTAAGATCTCAGGGGTGATTTTGACCTCTGGTTTTTATGAAGATGTTTATAGGCTGCAGTTATCACTTAACATCCATGTGAACTCCATATTTGTTTGGCATCTTCATGACTTAATAAAAAGAAGTAAATATGTGATTTTTTGTATAAAATTTTTTCAAACGTGACAAACAAGAATGCAGTTAACAATTATGTTAAGTGATAACTGCAGCCTATAGACACCCACAGAAAAACCAGAGAAACAAAATGCATATGCGTTGCTAGACCTAAGATGTTGTGTCTCTATAATAGTAATTACGGGGCCATACATTACCATAAATATAACCGGAATACGGCATATTAATATCCGGCACAGAGGCATAATACCTTAGGCCTCAGGAGTGGTAACGCATCTTCAATTTGACCTTAGTGTTTGTGTGTCTATAGGCTGCAGTCATCACTTAACATCAATGTGAACTGCATGCTTGTTTGCCACTACCATTACATAAAAAAAAAAATATACGTAAACAAAAATTGTTTTTGAATGGAAATAATAGGTTTTAACTCAAATTATATAAAAAACAAGAATCGAGCAACAAAGTCGGGATTTATTAAATTTCGTGTAAGCGACGTGACCGCCCGCGGCTCGACCAACCCCATTAACCTTGTCTCGTTATGATTTAAGGCCAACGCATTTCCCCGTTTTCTTCGAATTCACACGGCTGAACTGATTTTATTTTTCGCATTTCACGTAGATTTTATAATGATGTTAGTAACTTAAAAAAAATAGGATGGTCACGTATTTTCCGGTTGAATTATTTGACATGTGAGTAGTTTTCCACTAAAAACTGCTGACCTCACCAACTGATACTATATGAGTAAAGTCCTTTATCTCTGGTAGGGAGTCGGGTAGGGACCCGGGAATCGATCCCAGGACCTCAGCGTAGTAGTAATGGCCGGCTACCACTAGGTTATCGAGGCAGTTAAAGGGCAGCGGGCTTGACTAGCCGTACACAATGTTGTACTTACTCCAACGCTTTTATATGGAAGCGGGAGCTAGGTGTGCAAGAAAGAGCATGAAAGTAAATTAAACGAGGTCGAGATGAGATCTATCCGCAAGATCTGCGGTGTATCGCTCACCGATCGCGTTTGTAATGAAGATCTAAGAAAGAGGCTTGTGTGAATGATAGTATGGGTGAAAAAATGAAAAAAGGCATGCTCCGATGGTTCGGGCATATAAAAAGAATGTCAAATGAGCGAATGACTAAACAGATATACAATGCGAATGTGGATGGTTGCAGAGGCCCAGGAAGACCAAGATTGATCTACCATGACCAAATAGGTCGAGTTCTGTCTAATGTTGCGGTCAAAAGTCTATGGAATCGGCGTGCATGTATGAAGAGAATGATGAAGGTAGATGAGGCATGAGAGGTACGTCAGGACCGATATATCTGGCACTCTACACTCTCTGCCTACCCCGTTACGGACCTAGCGTGAAGATACATATAAAATATCCAATTTGGAAAGCAAAATGAAGTATCGATAAACCAACTCATTATATCGATGCAAAAGTAAACAATTTAAATGACTACTCATTATAACTGAAATTACCACAATATGCAAAACTTAAAATCAAATAATAGGTTGGGGAAAAAGTCTTTTCGCATTATAGTATGTATGAACTTGTAATAAAATCTCTTTGGCTGTCGTATTTGTATCTGGCTGGTTTTGGTAACATTGAAAATTAAAATTTTAAAGAACATAATTCCAATTTCAAATTAGGCAAATGTGTGATTTTTATTTGTTTTTCGTACTGTCAAGATGAGTGAATCTAATGAAGAAATTCGATTCGTTTTAAAATTTAAAAAGGTAAAAATGCAACGCAAGCCGCGAAAAAAATTTGCGATGTTTATAGACCTAGTGCAGTGTCTGTGAGAGTAGCACAAATTTGGTTTAAGCGTTTTCAATCCAGAAATTTTGATGTCAAAGATGCTGTTAAGTATTGTTACCAACATTGAGTGACCAAATTTGTATGCTGCTATTGGTACTACCTTTATTTAAATATTTTCTATTGCCCATACATATTCGCGGGCAGTCATGCATCTTTATCTATCACAGTAGTTTGTGTATGTTTATTCCCCTCTCTCTAGTAGCATATTGCGTACCTTAAATTTACCGCCAAACGCGCGCCCGCGTTGGTTTTGTGCCGCGCGAGTGACGCGCTATTTTAAAATGAAGAAAAAAGAGGGTCGGTTTTTTCGCGACTCTTGAACTCGCAGTCGCGGAAGAATATTCAGTCTGATCAGAAAAACGAAGTGTGTGCTAGCTAGCGGTGCGGGCGGTAAAAGGGGGTGAGTTTAGGTTTTAAATTATTGTATATTTATGTGTATTTGGTGAGGACTCTTAATTAACACTGTAACTACTGGCAGGCATCTAAGCTGGGCGGCGGCGGATAAAATTTTAGAATCAGCTAGCTACCGTGGCTGAATCCCATCCGACGTTACCGATTTAGGAACCGAAGAAGATTCCTCATCTGATGCACCTCGCTCTGGTCGCCCTATTACGGATAAAATGGATGCCATTTTTGAAAAAGTGGAGCAAGATCGACGTATCAGTAGTTACGACGTAGCTAAAGAACTGAGAATTGATCACAAAACAGTTTTGGCGCATTTGAAAAAAGCTGGATACAAAAAAAAGCTCGATATTTGGGTACCTCACGAGCTCACTGAAAGAAACCTAATGAACCGTGTACTCATTTGTGATTCTTTATTACGACGTAATGAAACCGAATCATTTTTGAAGAAGCTGATAACTGGTGATGAAAAGTGGATCACGTACGACAAGAACGTGCGAAAAAGGTCGTGGTCAAAGGCCGGTCAGGCTTCACAGACTGGCGAAACCCGGGTTAACTCGCAATAAGGTGATGTTGTGTGTGTGGTGAGATTGGAAGGGCACTATTCATTATGAGCTATTACCACCAGGCAGGACTATCGATTCTGAACTCTACTGCGAACAATTGATGAGATTTAAGCAAGAAGTTGAGAGAAAGCGGCCGGAATTGATCAACAGAAGGGGTGTGGTGTTTCATCATGATAACGCTAGACCTTACACATCTATAGCCACTCAGCAAAAATTAAGAGAGTTTGACTGGGAGGTGTTAATGCATCTGCCGTATAGTCCTGACCTTGCACCTTCAGATTTTCACCAGTTTCGGTCTCTTCAGAATTCTTTATGCAATGTTAGGTTATCATCACGAGAGCACTGCCAAATCCACTTGTCGCGGTATTTTGATGAGAAGTCCCAAAATTTTTATAACCATGGGATCATGTCCCTACCTACAAGATGGCAAAAGGTTATCGAATAAAATGGTACATACATACTTTAGTTAAATTTAAATAAACTATATTAAAAAAATGTTTTGAATTATCTTAAAAAATGCGAAGAAACTTTTTCCCCAACCATAGAATCCCATGAAAGCGTTAACACAATCATTACTAGGCATCAGTTAATTGATCTGCTAATTGTATATTAACTGTCAAGTCGATATGATTCCATTAATTATCGAATCATGGTTACAATATCCATATAATAATATACATACGAGTATGTTCATACCAACACTATGACATAAATTGTTAATGTTGTCGGTTGATAATTTGAGCCTTTCGTTGGTTTGGTAATTAGGTATGGCTACTTTTTTAAAAGAAGAAAGAAGAGGAAGACCAAGACTGACCTACCATGACCAAATAGGTCGATATCTGTCTGATGGTGGGGTCAAAAGTCTTAGGAATCGGTGTGCATGTATGAAGAGAATGATGAAAGTAGATGAGGCACGAGAGGTATGTCAGGACCGTACTTTCTGCCTACCCCATTAGGGACCTGGCGTGAATATACATACAAACATACTTTTTTTTAATATTTTCAGTTCTCTAGTAGTTTGTAGAACAGACAACATTTTGTTTCATTTATTGAAGTGGTGATACATAAGTGGATACGAGGCAAAACATTGATGATGCAGATTAGGTTCGCAACAAGAGGTCTTGATATGAACTATGGCCACGGAAGTCACTTGGCGTGGCGCGTGGCGTGTATAACATGGAACTACAAATAAATTAAGGCGAACTTTGATGTAGTTTAAAATCGATAGGTACCTTAAAAGCTGTTGGGTTTGTTTTTATGTTTTGACCGTGGCAAATAAGCGTGTAGTTGTATAGTTTGCAGTTTGCAGTTTATAGATATCTACTCTAAAGCCGTTAATCTAAAATGCGAGTTGCCACTCTGAGGCTTAGTTGTGACTTTTTACCATACGTTGCCATCTAATAAGGACACGATATTGCTGGACTCTACCATAGATCTCGCTGTGTTCTGCTTTCAATTTTTAAATTAATGTTTTTCAATTCAACTTTTTTTATTTCCGGATTTTGAAGTTTTGTAAACAGTGGATCATGTTTTCGTTCATCATTTGATTCAGCACGTTGACACATGTTATATTTTTTTACCGAAAATCAATGTATATGTTAACCAAAAGTTCTGCTTAAATAAGGTATCAAAGAGTAGTCTCATTTTCTTCTTGGTTGAAAGTCGAAGGTGAAAGTGACAGTAATGAGTAGGGGTAAACGGATGGTGAGTGGGGTCAAATTCGTTTTTACGAACGTGAGGGTTCGACAACCCTATTGACATACGTTTACCTATGTTATTTTAAAATATTGCTGACCGAGATATTTGGTATGCATATGGTATCATGATGAGGCACTAAATAAAATAAAAGCGTATGTTTTTTAAAAAAATTAGTGAAAGATCCGAATCAAACTTCATTTATACGTAACGTCACCATTTTTCTACTCACTCACAACGGGATATTCTCAAAATATATTTCATTCACAAAATAACCTTCATGGAACCAGAGGGGAAGAAGCTTACCTACTTACGTACCCATTCGGATCGACATTGAGACATACTTGTCTTCATACCTACTTACCTGTCGGTTGTACCTTATTGTTTTTATCTATTGTCTAATGTTGTCTGTTGTTACTTGTTACATGTTATACTTTGTGTCTCTCTTGTATCTGAATAAATGAATTCTGTTCTTCTATTCTATTCTATTCTATTCTTACGAACGTCCAACGTTGTTATAAACAAAGCCATGCATTACCATCTAACCGGAACACGATATTGTTGAACGAACGTAACTTCACGCCTGTAATCCCCGAAGGGGTAGGCAGAGGTAATTACATGCATTCAAGCGTACATGCAAACACCCACGATTCGCCGGTTACGTTTTGGCCCATGTAACAAGTGGCGAGCCTGTTGACATCTCCGGGCACATTACCAAACTTCGAGGTACTGGGAAATTTCCAGAAAATGGAAAAATCCCAATAGAACCAGAGATAAAGGACTACACCATTATCTCTGATAACCCCTAACCCGAGAATCGAACCCAGGACCTCAGCGTAGTAGTAGTGGCCTGCTACCACTAGGCTACCAAGGCAGTTATTGATATTGTTGAACATTACCATTTGGCGGCAGACAGATTCAGTAATGCGTTGTTGCCTACGCCCTCGAGCTCCTACACTCTACCAGAGAATATGTAATAATACTACGAACAGAATGGAGACTTCGACGTCCCGCCAGATTTCCCCGCATCACTTAACATCCTCCCCTCTTATGGGCGACGGTTGGTAACTTCGACGTCCCGCCAGATTTCCCCGCATTACTTAACCTTCTCCCCTCTTATGGGCGACGGTTGGTATTTTCTACGTGCTACGCACACAGGTGCACGTGTAATTATACACGTTATTGTTTGATGTCTGTGTAATAGAGACCAAATAAAGCGTTTGTATGGAATTTTGGCGGAGTGTCAGCGGTGTGACTCTACCACCAGTAAATTTATTATATTTTCGCACCCTTTAAGCCTTCCTTTGATTTTAACGATTATTTTAAAAAATTGTCGAAAAGGTACAGCCGTTCTCGAGTTTTAGTGTCACTAACAAACATATTTTATAAATATAATGTAACAATAATTTGACGACCCGGTTAGTCCAGTGGTGTGAAACCACCGTTTGATTCGAAAGGTCGCAGGTTTGATCCCCACACCGGGTTAAATATTTGTGTGGCTTACAGATATTTGTTTCGGGTCTGGGTGTTTGTGCATGTGTTTTATGTGTACAACGGCATCCACGACACAGGTTTTTAAAATACCTCACGTGGAGATGTGAGTGTAAGCGTATTTTATTTTTATTTTAATAATGCTTCTTCCCATATTTCATTATAATCCAAATAGAATCCCGCAAACTAACTTACAAATCAACTGTTATGTTACATCATTTTATTAGCAACATAAGCTCAACGATCGATATTAATCCGGAGCTAATCGGTGCAAATTGTATAGTATTAGCTTGTTAGCTGCCGAACATTATATTCTAGTAAACACAATTTATGTGGCAGTGTGAATCGTAGCATAAGAGCAGGTTCAGGTTCATAAAACAATGTATCAACAAAAGGGAAAGCAAAATTTGACGCATCGGTGTGGGGCTTCGGTAGCTTAGTGGTAAAGCAGCTGGACTGGTTATCCTGAGGTCGCTGGTTCGATTCCTGCATGAATTTACTGGTGGTAGAGCTCCAGTGACGGAGCTCGCGGGCGTAGGCACCACCGCAATACCTTATATACTTGCCGCTAAATGGTAGTATTCAGCACTATCGTGTTCCGGTCAGGTGGTAATGTTACGGCCCGGTAATTTCCGACACAGAGGCATAACACCTTAGGCCTCAGGAGTGATAACGCATCTGCATTTTGAAATTGGTCTTTATGTGGGTGTCTATAGGCTGCAGTCATCACTTAACATCAATGTGAACTGCATGCTTGAATCGCAACGGTTATTCAGCCATACGCTGCAGTTGCGAAGGCGGCTGCCCGTGATCCGGCTGGCCGCATTTGCCACCGCATCCTGCGGTCAGCCGCATTGCGGCTACTCGCATAATGCGTATGAAGTCTTACTATCAAACACAAAAACGATGACTTTTTAACAATTCCACGAATTGACAAAAGATGGTAAAGATAAATAATTAGCAAGCTTTTCACTAATTGATGCTCCTTTATACAGTGGAACATTTTAACAGTGTCTTCATTACTGTTCATCTCGTGCCGTGTCATGTAATTTGCTGAGTTCAACCTAGCAGCAAATTGCAATTCACGGTGAATTTAAACGTTTTAAGTACAAGATGTGAAAAATGTCGCTAGAGGTTTTCGTGACCAATTATGTGGGTGTCTTTGGGTTGTCCAAAAGACCTTTTGATTATAAAGTTTAAACTGTGGACGGTTTCTTAGGGCTCAAATGAAAAAAAACTGTACTCTCATAAGATCTCTCGTATCTCTCTGTATGTTTGTTCTGTACTTATTATTAGGGTTACGTAGTAAACAAGGAACCCTTATAGTTCCACCATGTATGTCTGTCTGTCTGTCTGTCCGTCCGCGGCTTAGCGCAAAAACTATTGGTACTATAGACTTCAAATTTGGCACAAATATACACCCTAATCAGACCGACAAAGAATTCACCGATTTTATATTATTAGCCGACTTTTGTTTTCTTATCCAAAAGGGAAAAGCGTGATAATTAACACAGTTACTACTAATTAATGCTCGTTTTAACACAGAACAATACTTTTTTATTTTGTACAGTGTGATGTAATTTGCTCAGTTTGTAGCGGCAATTTGAAGTTCACGGTCAATTTAACGCGATGAGATGAGAAAAATGTCGTGGAAAATTGTGGATTCTCTTACTTTCGGTCCCAGTTGCTATCGATAGATAGCAGTAGTTAAAACCTTGTCGGAGGCCTTATGGGCGGTTTGAAAAAACCCGACAACGGGTTGGCCACTAACCCTTATCCACCAACCCGCATTGGAGCACCGTGGTGGAGTAAACTCCAGGCCTCCTTCCAAGAACGGGAGAAAGTCGTGCCCAGCAGTGGGACGTATCAAGGGTTGCCATTACTATCATAACTTTAGCAAGCTGGCAAGGGGTGGCATCGCATCTACACTTTGATACTTGGCTTTCACTATGGCCACCCAGGTGAGCTTCAAGCTTATTAGCCGTCACTATATCTATTGAAAATGTGTATTTGTTACCCCACAAAAACAGAATAAACTCTCCGTAAGTGTAGTTTTAGAGGGAGGTTAGGAAGCAGTGGGCGAGACGTCATAAATTTCGTATGATTGTTTTTTACACGTGCACAGCTACCACCATTTATAGGGACTACTTGGTAATTAATTCATTATACTCAACGAATAAGCCAAGGAGTATTAAGAAACGGTGTCCAAAATTATATTACCAGATTTTTAAAGGAAATCGAATGAAAAATCAAAGTCAATAATCAAATTCTTCAAATTTTATTTCAAACTAGCTGTGCCCGCGACTTCGCCCTCGTGAAAATTTATGATTGTTCAGTTACCCGGACGAAGTCGTGGGCGCAGCTAGTTTAAAAGTAGCCTCAGTTACTGCTTATATCATCAGCTATCTGCCAGTGAAAGTCCCGTCGAAATCGGTCCAGCCGTTCCCTAGATTAACCCCGCCAAACAGTCCAGACAGACAAAAATTGTAAAAAATGTTGTTTTGGTATATGTACCGTGTATACATACATATGCATTTAGTTTAAAGCGGTTATTTTAGTATTACATACAAACACTCCAATTTTATTTATGTGTATAGATACAGTGTAAGATTGAGAAAATTGAAAATTCAAAGCTTCCCGAACTAATAATTTTGAATAAAAAGGAATAAACACTCACTCGTTAACCTTCCTTTACATAAAATAGATTGTTGAAAGCAATTGCAAATAATTAGCAAGCGTTTGCACTAATTGATGCTCGCCTTTACACAGAACATTTTGAAACAGTGTCTAAATTACTATTCCTCTTGCACTGTGTCATGTAATTTGCTCAGTTTAACCCTGCAAATTGCAATTCACGGTAAATTAAACGTTGTAAGAATAAGACATTAAAAATAACTCTGAAGCTGCTCTTTTCGTGAATTGTGTGAATTTCTTTATGTTAGAAGAACTGATGAAGCGTGATAATGATGATGCGTATGTTGCTCCTAATTTGTGATTGCCTGTTCTTTGATATTCTTTAGATTTTTGATTTGGTTTTCAAATACAAATACAAAATGAATGGTGAATGGCCCGCTTGGCTACCGTTCACCTTAGATGTTTTCTTCAGAATTCAGTTGGTGACTACGGAAAAGGTCTAATGCTAATTATATTTTGTTTTATGGTAACTGACGTTCTCAATCAACTTTTGAAAAATGTCGGTTAACTTAGCTTTAGCGAAAGCTAAGCTTAACTCTTTATATATTTTTATTATTTTTTTTAATGTTATGGGAGTGGCAAACAAGCATGCAGTTCACATTGATGTTAACTGATGACTGCAGCCTATAGACACCCACACAAAGACCAAGGTCAAAATGCAGATGCGTTACCACTCCTGGGGCCTAAGATGTTATGCCTCTGTGCCGGAAATTACAAGGCCGTACACTACCACCTGACCGGAACACGATAGTGCTGAAAACTACCATTTAGCGGCAAGTTGTATAAGGTAATGAGATGGTGACTACGCCCGCGAGCTCCGTCTCTGGAGCTCTACCACCAGTAAAAGTAGAAGACCTGATGTAGTGTGATAATGATGATTGCTTTTATTGGTTTTAATTTCTCTCTCATTCCTTTAAATAAAATAAACAATGCATTTCTTAATAAAACGCTCAGCATTGCATTATACGCGGCCATTAATTTCATTACTCCTTTGTATTTAAGCCTGAAGCTTCAATATGACGTTGTCACGGGAATTCGGTAGACGTCACCTTAATTAGCCGGCACGTTAGATTGCAATTAAAATGTAATTAGATTCGCAAAGCTTGGCACTTAGTACGTCAATTTGAAATTTTTGTTTTGTTTGCTAGAGGTTATTTTTTAATTTCTGAAGATGTTTTTCTCCGCAAAATAACTCTTGAGTTTTCTTAAATAACATGTTCCGTTACCGTATATTTAAAAAAATATTAATATTAAGTGTAAATATAATTTAAAATTTTCTTATTATTAAATGCGCTCTTTATGTATAATTTCACTATATAATTACCTAGTGAAGCGCGCACGGTCCAGCGGCTGGTTTAGATCGTAAGCGATCTGCTCGGTTAAGCACTACGGGCGCGGTCGGGTAGTGTGATGGGTGACCGCTAGTGGCAAATTAAATGCGCGTTTCCGTGCTTCGGAGGGTACGTTAAGCCGTCGGTCCCGGTTGCTATCGATGGATAGCAGTCGTTAAACCTTGTCGGAGGCCTTATCGGTTTGAAAACATCCGACAGTGGGTTGGCCACTAACCCACCCACTTCCACCAATCCGCATTGGAGCAGCGTGGTGGAGTAAGCTCCAGGCCTCCTTCCAAGAACGGGAGAAAGTCGTGCCCAGCAGTGGGACGTATAATGGGTTGCCATTATTATTATTATTTCACTTATTTATTTCAAACCTTATTCCCTATTTTTTTACATATATAAGTATCAAAAACAAATAAATATAAAAAAATAAAAAATAGTTTGCCGCCGGCAGCGGGAACAGGGTCCAAGCTACCGGTGGTTAGGGACGCAGAGAGAGGAATCTCACTATTCGCGCCGTATCAAGGAGTACTGCCCTCTGCATCAGGCCCCTGACTCAACCGTCCAACGTGAGCCTCTAAAGGTGTTGGTCGAGGCTCTTGGCGATAAGGCCGTTTACCGAGACGACTATCGGTACAATGATCGCCAAATCCACATGCCATGAGAAAGTGGGGTGAGTCCGCTGTCAAATGCCACCACGTCCTGTTGCATTTTCCCGTCTGCAGAAAGAAAATGATTTCTCAGACTGCACACCTCGCGGTTATGCAGGGTCTTGGCGTTAAGAAAACCACGTCCCTCACACCTCCGCGGGATGTACAGTCTCATGACGGATGAGCGCGGGTGGTGCATCCGGTGTGATGTCAGCAGAGAGCGGACTTGCCTGTCTAGGGCATCCAAGTCAGTCTGAGTCCACCTGAGTATGCCGAAGGAGTACATCAAGACCGGCATGACCCAGCCGTTGAAGGCGCGCACCTTATTTCCGCCCGATAAAAGACTCTTTAGGACTTTTTTCAGGCGGCCGAAGAAGCGTTCCCGCAGCGACTGCCTCATGTCAGCCCCGCATATACCTAATGCCTCCGACATACCCAAGTATTTATAAGTGTCAGATGCGGAGAGTGAGCGAAGTGGAATGGAACCCGGAAGTTGTATTCTCTCAGATTCCATTATCTTTCCTTGTTCAACATGCATAACAGCACATTTTTCGATTCCAAATTCCATTCTGATGGAGTTACTGAAGTTTTTAGTGATCTTCAGTAATGCCGCCAGTTGGGAATTATTAGAGCCGAACAATTTCAGGTCATCCATGTATAACAGGTGAGATATCACCTGCCCATCTCTACGCAGTCGGTAGCCCAGCCCTGAAGCCTCTAGGAGTGTACTAAGAGGGTTCAAGGCCAGGTAGAATCATAAGGGACCCAGACTGTCTCCTTGGAATATACCCCGAGAAATTTGAATAGGTTCGTCGGCCTCCAGGGTCCGTCGAGATGCCGGGTAGACAAGGACCGTACTCCACTGCTACTTATTATTATTATTATTACCTAGTGGGGTTTTAACAACATCATTTAATTTAAGTACTTTTGAACCGATAGGCGAAGAAAATATTTAAAATTCTTCTCAATTTCTTATTTCTTCAATATGTTTCATCATTAGCTAAACAAGCGCTTTGCCACTTTATGGGTACAAAAAATAAATAAATGGACAATCGATGTAATTGATAAATTAATGTGCATTTTTAAATTTTGCGTTCAACATAATACATTGGCGCGATACATGCTCCAAGCAAGGCATTTTTTGAGATATCACATATAAAAAATTAAATACTTTATATACAGCTGCTGTCAATGTACAAAACAACGTTTTGTTAAGGCCTTAGGATAGATGAAATACCTAAATTCGTACATGATTTAACTCAAATTCTAGAAAAAACTGTTAATTGAATCCGCAATATAAAAAATACACGACGACAGGCAAGGATTCAATTAATATTTTGACTTGAACAGAATGTTATATTTGCTAACCCCCTTTTAGGAAAAACCATTTCAAAATGCACCCATGCGGCATAAAATGCAAATGTTCTCCAAAACGGCACAATCTTTTTGCTTCGTTTTTATTGCAAAAGAAAAGGCTTTAAATTACTTACAGTTTGACTTAAGAGTTTTATTTTTTTTTGTGTTTTTTATTACTGAAAATTAATAAAATGTCGAAATTTCCGTGCATGAGCGCGAGCTTCTTCGTCCCGCCATACTGTAATCTCCAGTCAACATCTGTTGGCAAGTCGGCTACGGCCCCTTGTGACGGGAGGACGTACAGCGTGCTGCCGGAATTCAAACTTGCGTATTTTGGGATGTTACTGCAATGTTATGAGTAAAACCTAACAAAAAAATATGTATTTCGAGTGTTTACGGACTTAATATTTTACTAAATAGTGGCTATCTCCTATGTTTTTGGGCGAGTTGATTTTATGTTGTTGTCAAAGAATATAAATACATCGACAATATTGACATTGCAACACGGATCATTGACGTAGAAAAAGAAACACAAATTAACTGAAGGAGTTCATATATATAGTTGATTACTCTTTATACTTGCTATACCTACGTGTAATTTATATATGAGTAAGTAAGTAGGTACCTATTTTTATGTAAGATAATTAAGTTAGTTATATACAGATATTGTTCAATCTTACTATTATAAATGTGAAAGTATGGATATGTGTTTGTTGTTGGTCAGTCATGGTGTAGTGGCTGGACGGATTTCGATGAAATTTTGTTCACAGGTAGAGTATAATATATAGCTTACAGATGTGTTCAGAGGTAGAGGAGGATTTTTGCTGACGATAGAACGAAGTGAAAAAAAATTCTCATCAGTCCAACGATCGAACTAATGAATTAAACTAATGGGACTAAAGGTGTTTCAAGAGAAACTGTATTAATACCTGAAGTGGACTTCAGGTATAGGCAGGCGAACTAGCGAGTAAAAGCTAGTAGATATATTTTAGCCTTGAAAATATTCGCTACCGACTTGAGGAGCGGGATGCGGGAGTTGGTACAGCGGTATTGTGTCGGTAAGCGGTATTGTTCGGCGAAACAAGTTCTGCTAGACCAAGCAAAATAAGAATTAGTCGAAATAAAACTAATAAAATAGAGAAATAAAAATAGTTGTTGAAATAAAATAAGAATAGTAATTGAAATAAATCCAAAATGGCGAACACAATTGTTTTTCGAAAAAGTGGTATGGGTATCAAATTCATGATTTCTTGGAATGCTGATTTCGAACATGACACCTGTTTTCAGATCCAAGATGGTGGACAGATTTTTCATTTCGAAATATGATAAGGGTATCAATTTCTAGGTTTCTTGGGGTGCTGATTACGAAAATGACATGATTTTTCAGATCCAAGATGGCGGACATAATCATCTTTCAAATTTTGCAATGAGTGTTCATGTCATATGTCATATTTTGAGAAAAAAAATCAGTCAGCAGTCAGTACAATTTTGGATTTGCAAATAGATGCCATTTTCGTAATCATAACTCCAAGAAACTATATCATTAAGACCCGTAGAAAAAATAAATATTCTGCTCGCCATCTTGAATTAGAAAAATTTGTTCCTCAAGAAACCGTAAAATTGAAATCCATATTACTTATCATATTTTCCAAAAAAAAAATCTTCGCCGTCTTCGATTTGAAAGGAGATACCATTTTCGTAATGATCACCTCAAGGAACCCCGACAGAAATAGAAATAGAAAATATTTTTATTTCGAATAGATCTTTACAGATACTTTCAAAACGTCAATAAATCATAAACTACCTAGAGCGAATAACCATTACATATAGTAAAAGCAAAATCGTATATTAATAGTAAATTAAAAATTAAAATTTAAACTATTTGGTTAAAACATAATAATCATAAAATTTTTCAATTCCTTCAATGATAATAAATGAAGAAAAAGAAAAACTTATTCGTCAAGATCAATGTTATTCACTTAGCAGAGTTCCAAGTGCAGTCACTACTGAGAAGAACTCCGCTGCCCAACAAACTCAGTAAGAGCTCTTTTAAATGAGAGCTTAAATCTAGTACAGATTATCGTGAAAAATCAAATAATGTCAACGTCCATAGCATAGATGCAAATAAACTGCTATCTACTAAATGTGATGTAGCCCCTGCAAACCAGAACAGACCAGTCCCCACCAACAGCACCCGTTCACGAGTATGACGCATGTGACAGCCATTGCCCTCCTCGACCATTTTAGAGGGAAGTGAGCAACCCGCCACACGACGCCGCCAAAGGCAAAGACATTTAAGCGTGCCGGATATGATGACTGTTCCGGATATGCATACGGCAAAATAAAAGATGGAATTCATTTTCAGCCAGGGTATTCACATTATTCAACCCTTAACAATAGTAGATACTAATTACAGAATACACGAAATCACAGGATCATGAAATAGCCTGGCAGCGATCGCTATAATCCCAAGACGTATTATCATTAAGATAATCACTGGTCTTATAGTAATTACATTTATATAAACGTTCTTTCATTACTTTCTTAAATTTATTGATCGATAGACTTTGAACGTTTTTGGGGATTTGATTAAAGAACCGTATACATTGACCTCTAAAAGAATTACTGACCCTATTCAGCCGCGTTGCATGCATGGACAACTTGTATTTGTTCCTAGTATTTATACTGTGGTTGTTACCTATTGTAGGAAACTCATTAATGTTTTTACGGACATATAATACATTTTCATAAATGTATTGCGAAGCTACAGTCAGAATATTTATTTCTTTAAATTTATCTCTAAGAGATACCCTCGGACTCAACCCGTAGATAGCCCGGACAGCTCTCTTTTGCAGTACAAAAATTGTGTTGACGTCGGCGGAATTTCCCCATAGCAAAATGCCATAGGACATTATACTGTGAAAATAACTAAAATAAACAAGGCGAGCCGTCTCGACGTCTGTTAATAGTCTAATCTTTTTCACAGCAAATGCTGCCGAGCTAAGTCTACTAGCTAATTTGGCAATATGGGGACCCCATTGCAATTTAGCATCCACGGTAATGCCAAGAAATACCGTGGACTCTACGATCTCCAATACTTCCTCATTTATCTTAACATTGGTTTCAACCTGTTTTACGTTAGGAGTAGTAAATTTAATACATTTTGTCTTACTGCTATTTAACGAAAGGTTATTGGCGCTAAACCAATGTACTATATTAGAGAGAGTATTGTTTACACAGTCAAAATCTACCTCCTGTCTTTTAATTTTGAACACTAAAGAAGTATCATCAGCAAACAAAACCATCTCTTGGCCATCATTGATAATGTAGGGTAAGTCATTAATATAGACTAAGAAAAGAAATGGCCCTAAAATAGAGCCCTGTGGGACCCCCATATCCATTGAAGTCCCGGGAGATCTTGTCCCATTTACATCAACACACATATTTCTATTGTTTAAATATGAAGTCATAAGCTCGAGAGCGGTATCTCGAAGGCCGTAGTGATATAACTTTCTGACCAATGTTTCATGCTGAACGCAATCAAATGCTTTAGATAAGTCACAGAATACCCCTAGTGCATTATGTGATTTTTCCCAAGCTTCAAAAATGTGTTTGACAAGTTCAACACCTGCATCGGTAGTTGAACGACCCCTAGTAAATCCAAACTGTCGACAATGTAAAAGTTTATGATGGTTAAAGTGTGCAAGTAGTTGAATTAAAATAAGTTTTTCAAAAATTTTACTTAAGACAGGTAGTACAGAAATTGGTCTAAAATTTGTGGGGTCACTTGTACTACCAGATTTAAAAAGAGGAATCATTAGACATTATACTTACATTGCTTACATACTATATCGCTTACAGTACACTGCATTTCCCAATTCACATTTAGTGAAATGTAAATTGGGAAATGCAGTGGTGCTCGCTCGCCCTAGAGCTTGGCAACTGAAACTCTACCACTGTATACTAGTGTATACTACCACCTTACCAGAACATGATAACGGTGAACATGGAGATTATCATTTACTGGTAGATAAAGTAAGTGATATGTAGGTGTTGACGCCTTCGAGCTCGTTCATTAAAGTTTTATCACCATACAGTCATACATAGCACAACAGCCCACCATTTTTATGTATACAAAATATTAAGTTTTTAAATTATCCAAGATTAGACCGCTCTCAATGCAGTCATAACGAACGAGCAAAAATCAAGCAAGTATCGCTTGCTACCCGTACCAATAGCGAAACTTGTATTCAAATTGTTTTGGTAGTATAATCACTGTGATGCATGCAGATGCATTAATAAGCACAACAATGCTTGTCTCCTCTACAATTACTTTATCTTTGATCGTTTCGACCAAGTACAGCGAGTATCCGCTAGATCGCTTAAATTTTGACAAATATTTGATGAGCTCCGTTTTTCCAAGGACATTCAGGCTACTAAACCCCTTAAAGCTAAAAATATAATATACAAACAAAAATGAAACAATTAGGTCAGAATAAAGCGCACGACCTACTTTCAATTAAAAACCACTTTTTAATCCTACCACAATACTACTTTTAAAAATATATCTTTTGTCTCCACTAACAATGGATTGGCACAGATTGATAGCGTCACACATTATTTCATAATTAGACCTCTACAGTTGCATTGTGTGCGGCCGTTCTTTTCACTTTACCTTTGTATTAATGCTTGAAGCTTTAGTGTGGCTTAATTAGAGCTGGTGTAACTAGCAAGTTATAGAACAATCAAAATATAATTAGATTTACAAAAGCCGGACAATGCTAGTTTTTTGTAATAAATTATTATTTTTTGGGTGCAAATCATTAACGACTGACTATTTTCAATAATTTAAAATACAGAAATGAGAATATGAATAGGTATAATGCGTTACTTCTTATAATTAATGCATACCTACATTTGACATATTGATCTGCAGAACTGATTTTTGTTCCCACTATAAAATTTAACTTAGAAAAATACTTCTCTTCGCATCAGTCATTTACACTGATACGTATTAATTTCACTATGAGTTTGTATTAATGCCTAAAGTCTTAAGTGCGGCTTAATTGGAGTTGTTTTAACAAGAAGATAAGTGCAATACTGTTAGAATAAAACGTAACGTAACGTAAACGATTCGGACAGTGGTGGTTCATTTTAATAATTTCAGTGTCAATGATAAAATATACATTTTCAAATTGTTATTAATTTATTACAACAATTTAGTACACCACTATTTAATTTTACCCAGGTATGTTGTATGAAATTAAATTGCCCGTCGTAATCAAATTAAAGTTATGAATAAAAACTTTTAACTAGTTTGACTTTGAGCTAATTTGAATGATCAAATCATCTATTTTGAGCTCAAATGTGCTAGATTTTTAAAAATCCATTTAATGTTACAAATGTAAAACACGCTTTGTGTTTTACATTTGTAACATCTGTTCTTACTGGTGGTTGAGCTCCAGTGACGGAGCGGGCTCGCGGGCGTAGGCACCACCGCATTACCTAATATACTTGCCGCTAAATGTTAGTGTTTAGCACTATCGTGTTCCGGTCAGGTGGTAATGTACCGCCCTGTAATTTCCGGCACAGAGGCATAAAACTTTAGGCCTCAGGAGTGATAACACATCTGCATTTTGACCTTAGTCTTTGTGTGGGTATCTATGGCTGCAGTCATCACTTAACATCAATGTGAACTGCATGCTTGTTTGTCACTTCCATTATATAAAAAAAAAAAAAATAACACCTTAGGCCTCAGGAGCGGTAACGCATCTGCGTTTCGACCTCTGGTTTTTCTGTTAGTGTCTATAGGCTGCAGTCATCGCTTAACATCAATGTGAGCTGCATGCTTCTTCGCCAATTTCATAACATTCTATGTCCTAACTTCTACAATAAATATATGTTATGTGAAATTTTCATTTATTGACAAAACAAAAATATTTTACAGCATAATCCTTCACACATTCAGCACAGTTGATACGCCCAACCATTCATTAATTGTCTTTGGGTTATCACTTACCATCAGAGCGTAGCGCTTACCCTTCGCCATTTCACTCGTAAAAAGAACAAAAAAATCGTGCTCATGAGAACCTCTCTTTGTAATCCTTTTCAACGGTTCAGAAATTTAAATGAGGGGACCGTACCGCAATTTTAATATTTCACAGTCGGTGTGTGTGTGAGAATTAATTATGCAAATTAGTTTGCGGCGCATTGAAAATTAGCGAGCTTTACTCGGATAATGATCATGCGTTCTTCCAGCTTCTGATTTCCTGGTGGTTTTGTGCACTCGGCAGAGTGTATTACAGTAATTATCATAAAGGCTATTAAATGAATGTAAATAAATTAAGAAATGTCGTGGTTTTCATAAGGGAAGTGTGAACTCGTGTTTTGATTTTGGAAAGAAATGACGAAAAAATCTTTACTTTAATTTAGTAATTGTTTCATTTTTTGTGAATTAACTGGGTATTTTCTTTTCAGTGATTTCAAAGAAAATCCTATGGTATATTTTTTGCAGATTGTTGAAATATCTAAGAACTTTATTTGTAGCATAATAGTATTTTCAATCGTTCCTTTCTTTTTATTTTTTGTAAAAGTGACATATATTTTTGTGTAATAATTCTTATAAGTGAACTCTCTACCACATAAAAAATTATGCAGCCATTAGAAAGTATGCAGCTCTCAGCTAAATAACTAAATATAGCTTATTTATTTTGTCACAAGAATTAAGTAATTTTTGCATGGCTAACAACAATTTATTCAACTCATATTTCACTTTTGTATCTATTGTCTCATTTTATGACCCAGTAAATAGCTGACGCTGCTGTTCATGTTTTCTTGAAAACAAAGGCACAATGTTTACCGGTAATAAAATTAAAACAAACCAGTATATTTTCAAACGTTGTGTAGAATAAATACTGTGCTGAAAACTCTAATTAAAAGAAAATTATGACGAGCTTTGTTAACAAATGCAAACACAAATTGAAATGAAAATGCACGTTTTGCATAAATGTACTACAAACATGCACTTTTGAGTCCATAGTAACGATAAATGTCTAGTTCATTTTATTTGTATCCAAAGATTGCTTTCGTTACAAAATTGAAACCAAGCAATTGACAATTCGTGCCTTTATTACCCGAAGGAGTTGACAGAAGCTTATGCTTCACATCAATGTGAACTGCATTCTCATTTCTGAAAAACACAGATTCTTATTTCACCAAACTTATTTCTGAGTGACTATGATTTTTTTTTAAATGTTATGGGCGTGGCAAACAAGTATGCAGTTCACATTGATGTTAAGTGATGACTGCAGCCTATAGACACCCACATGAAGACCAAGGTCAAAATGCAGATGCGTTACCACTTCTAAAGCCTAAGGTGTTATGCCTCTGTGCCGGAAATTACAGGTGTTATTAATGTGTGTTGAAATATGAATATTATATATAGGAGAGATATTATATATATAGGGTATTTAAAGTCGTTTAATTTATCAATGTGTTTATATAAATTTATCATATTAAAGATTTTTATTAATGTGTACTTATATACACATTAATAAAAATCATAGTCACTCAGAAATAAGTTTCGTGTCCAGGAATCAGTAGCGAATGCATTTTCCTGCAAATTATAGTTATGTACTTTGAGAATACTACTAGGAAAGCCTAGTGGTAGCAGGCCACTTCTACTACGCTGGAGGTCCTGTATTCGATTCCCGGGTCGGGGGCTATCAGAGATAACGGTTTAATATCCTTGATCTCTGGTTCTAATGGGATTTTTCCATTTTCTGGAAGTTTCCCAGTACCTCGGAGTTTAGTAATGTGCCCGGAGATGGCAACAGGCTCGCCACCTGTTACATGTCTTGGGCCAAAACGTAACCGGCGAATTGTGGGTGTTTGCATGTATGCTTGAATGCATGCATTTACCTCTGCCTACCCCTTCGGGGATTACAGGCGTGAAGTTACGTTATCTTTATACTTTGTGAAATTTTTTAAACACATTTTGAATCACTTTTACGAGTGAATTTGTTTCTTGCCAGTTCGCTCACATCGATAATCAAATAGAAAAACATTTATTTTTGAAAAACGAATTTTACGAAAAACTGTTGTTCTTTGTGTCACAAATAACAACAAACGAAAAACTGTTGTTCCATTCGTTTTTCAAAAATAAATGTTATTCTATTTGATTATCGATGGTTGCGAACTGGCAAGAAACGAATTCACAAATAATAACAGTTTTTCCTTTAGTAGTACCGGTAGTAGAGTAACATTAATATTAAATGATAGCAGACTTAAGACTTATTTTAACAGAATAGCTTACATTGCTTTCACATAGCTAGATAGCTGTGCTGGCTATGTATTTCTATGAGCATGTTTACAAGTACTGTTAGAGCATGTTTACAGTTACTGGCTATGTGTTTCTATGAGTATAATAATAACAATAATAAGGGGGCAGAGCAGCTTGTGGTGAGCTGTTGGTGAGTAGCAACACCACCCCCTACCATCATCTCGAGTTCCTCCGAGAGAACTGGGCTCCGCCTCGTCCGCCACACAGAGGTACGGCCGGACAGAGCATCAGGTCTCTCACCTCTGGCTTGCCTTCATTGGCCGGTCAGAGTGGGGCGCTAGAGGTATGGCATTTGCAGAAATTTTTACATAATAGGCTGTTGTCTAAATTTCTAAAAGAGCCATACACTCGGGGGTGGAAGTGTCTAAAGGCATAATAGCGGGGAAGCCCGCTCCGAGCTCGAGATTACTCGCTCGTGATGGTGAAACCGGGGCCACACCTCTCGACACCCCCAGCCTCTCTCAACAGTGTTGCCCCCTGTCGACCATCGGGTTGGCTGTTTGGGGGGCCCACCAAGGAGAGGCGAGTCACCACCTGCCTAAAGTAGGATTCGATAATGTGAGATGTTGAATATAGGCAGGTGCCGGATCTCACTCCAACGGCCCATCCAGCTAGTCCAGTTCACCCACATAGCCCAAAGTTTGGCAAATCACTTTTCATTACAATAGTCCCATTATATTCTGCGGGGTCTGTCTGTGCCTGTATTAACTATTGATGCAGTCAGAGAGAGGTCCCGCCGAATATAACCCATTACAAAGTAGATCAAAATTCTCGAAAGGGCCTCTACGTGTTGGACCCCCCATGTCCCCGCGCAAGCCTGACAAAGGTCCGAGGTTCAAATTGGACCCCGTGCTGACGAGAGACAATAATAAAAAAAATTATTTACTCCACAAACTTTGAATCTTACTTACCATTGTACATCAATTATAGTATACTGTTGTTGTATCACCGTGCCAGTAACTGATACAGCAAAAACAATACAGTCTGAAACCGAATGCTGAATATCCAGTAAAAGGGCTTAACAACACCTCCACGTACTTATATGCAGCTGACATAGCTATTTGTGATATTTAATTTATATAACTTTTTATTTTTTTTAATGCACTAGAATGAATGTATTATTATAGATTTTTTTTATGTAATGGAAGTGGCAAATAAGCTCACATTGATGTTAAGTGATGACTGCAGCCTATAGACACCCACACAAAGACCAAGGTCAAGGTGTTATGCTTCTGTGCCGGAAATTATAGGGCCGTACATTACCACCTGACCGGAACACGATAGTGCTGAAGACTACCATTTAGCGGCAAGTATATTACGTAATGCGGTGGAGCCTACGCCCGCGAGCTCCGTCTCTGGAGTTCTACTATCAGTATCTATAGCATTGCAATTATTTGTACCTGTAGATCTGTGATCTGAAATAAATAAATAAAAATAATTATTATTATAGACTAAAATATTCACTAACCATCAGCTCACAATCATAATAATAGTCACTAACAGTTCGATTTGTAACTTAAAAAATACTCGTTGATATAAACTACCATAACCACTAATATTGCCAAGAAAATACCTATCGATTTCCTCTTCAACCAATAGTACCCGCAGTGATATTAACATGTTAATCCAACAAAGGTTACTTTATTATGCGCTATCTGAAATACGATTTACAGTAGCTATATTTTTTCACACATTGAGCGCATTAGCATAACTTTTCTTAATTTTTATATATTTTAGCTGAACGTGATCTCGGCGCAGTGCCAAGGTGCTACCTGGGTGCATTGTATAATGTTATATATTGTAACGAGTTTGTATGGGTCAGCATGGTTTAAAATAGTAGCGGATCCAGCATTTTCATTTCGAAAGATATTTTTTTGTGTTTGAGGGTTCAAATGGCTATGAGAGGCTTTATGGTATGTTCGGCGTCTTTTGTTATTACTGTTTGGCATTTATCAGTAAACGATCTAATAAAAGAAAAAATAAATCACTCAGGCTTTGTCGTCATTAGTGCAACGATGATAAAACATTTCCTAAGAGAAATAAAAGAAATTATTAACTTCGAGGGTGATTGGAACTTGCAACCTCTCGATGACTAAACATAACAGCTTTATCACTATGCTACTGAAGCCGCACTTACGAGTGTTGAATTTTTCTCGCCCGTTTTTCTATAAAAATATTTAAAATTCCTCTGCGAAAATTAAATATTTAAATATTGTATAACTTTTACGAGTAAGGTAATTATACGAGTATGTCAATATATTATAATTTTTAGAAGAAAAACACATTTGCAAGGATTTAAACTTGAAATATTACGCAACAAAAATACCAAAATAAAATTTAACTTAAATGATGAATAAATAAAAAAAATTTTTATTGAATCAGCATGCGTATCGTATGTCAATACGATCGTATGTCACAGTATAAAATTGTACGAGCAATAAATTTTCCTGCATATCATTTGCTCACGGAACGAGTCGACAAGCGTTAAACCGAAAACTAAGCGTACCGTACACGCGTGAAAGCTCTATTACATGTTGTTTTGTGCGAACCGACAAAAAAAATGTTTTATTTTTCATACAAGTTTCAAGATTATTTACTATATTTTATGGAATCAGCATGCATATCCCAACCAGCTAGTCAGCATGAAATTGTGCGAGCAATAAATTTCACAACATATCATCCGCTCACTGAACGACTCGACAAGCGTTAAACCGAAAACTAAGCGTACCGTACACGCATGAAAGCTCTAGTATATGTCGTTTTGTGCGAACCGATAACAAAAATGTTTTATTTCTCATTCAAGTTTCAAGATTATTTACTATAATATTTTTTTTAATATTTAAAACAAAGACACAACGCTTCGGTTGTTATTAATGGCTTGCGAAAACCTGGCTAATATGTATGTTAGACTTCAACCATTACCTACGTTAACTTAATACTTACATAGAAATAAATAAAAAAACTAAGAAAGACTTATGAAAAGTAACTCTTTAGGAGTTACTAGAACACAATATCAGACGATACAAATTCAAATATTACGTATATCGAAAATGTTTTGACTATTTCAAAGTTACGCGTTTAAATATCCTAATATTGAATTAAACAAAACCATACTCGGTGATTCTTCACCGGAGAGTTCATCCTACAACCGAGAAAAAAACTGTATTTTTATTGAATCAGCATGCGTATCCCAACCGCCAGCATGAAATTGTGCGAGCAATAAATTTCACAACATATCATCCGCTCACTGAACGACTCGACAAGCGTTAAACCGAAAACTAAGCGTACCGTACGCGCGAGAACGCTTTATTCTAAATATGTTTTGATGTAAACCGAAAAAAGGAAAAGTAACATTATTCAAAGGTAATTTTCTTGCCGTCGTTTAAATGGTAATGATAGGTATATCGTTATTAACGTCAGGTTCGATTTAAAATAATCATTTTAATTCAATATACGCGAGATAAATCCTAAAACTTTATTCAATGAATCTCGGGAAAACCTAAAACATACTATATTATGTGACGTCCTTGGCTCTTGTTTTTTTCTCTTGCCGAAGTACTAGCGGCTCGGCCTGGCTTCGTACGGGTGCAATTTACATTAGCCGCGAGGCTACACATAGCACAAGCAGCGATGACCCTTCCCCCGTGATAGTAAAAAAAACAATCACACAGCATTTGAATCTGCTCATGATGAATATCGGTTGAATAGTCGATACTTTTGGGAAAGAGTTATTTTTTTAAATTTGTTGACCACTAAACACAAATAATTACATGAAAACCAACCGAAAACCACAATGATTTGTCTGGTTTGCTTGTTAACGTTGAGTTCGAGTTCAATTCAGTTCAGACCTGCGAGAGTGGCAACTTTGGGACTTCTAGATTTTAAACGTATATAGATAACCTTAGGCGGCAAAATTCATTCACTATCAAAGTCTTTTATATTACTATGCTTTCTGCACACTTAAAACATTTTAAAATTCATTTCTTTATAAATATTCTGTCATATCAAATAACATAATTATTTAGACTACACGGCATAAAAGTCAAGCATAAATTATAATCAGTGAGAGTGATTAGTTATTAAGATAAGAGTATATATTATTATTATAGTATTATATAATTTTTATCCTCTATCCCCCTTATTCATAAACGTATTTTAGCTAAAGTGTTGCTAATCTCTCCTTTGTCTTTTTCTATCCTGCACATTTGACAATGCAACTGACAAACACAAAGCATTCTATAGCTAAAACGTATCTAATGTACGCTTATGAATAAGGGGGTAAGTATTTATCTAGTTTATAAGATACATTTATAAATACTATAGTATTATTGCATTTTTAATGTTACCTATATATGTTATTGTTTTTATATTATTTCGCATTAACACATGCTTGTGAAATATATTTTATTTTAAAGAAAAACTTGACTTTGAAATGGGAAGAGCGGCTGGACTAGATTCCCAGTAGGCCGCGAGTTCGAGTCTCGCCTGAAGTCAAATTTTTATTTCCATTTTTCTTTAAAATAAAATATACCTGTGTATTGTTTTTATTCGGCCCTGGTTGCCTGAAATAAATAAATAAATAAAATAAAAGTCAAAAGTCTGAAACCAAAACAATCGCTTTTACAATGGGCTCATTGACGTTACATCTGAAGTGGCAGTAAATGAATGACATAAACTACGGGCAAACAAAGATACAGTACGGTATTTCAAAATTCACTCAAGCGGCTGCCTCATTATAATGAACATTCCGCTATGACACAAACACAACATAAAATAACAGAACGTAATTAAAATAAGGGACCCCACAAAACATGTTTCCGTCGGTATAGGGCTTTATTATGGTGTTCATATTATGCTAACTCAGGGGGAAATCAGGTCTAGTTCTTAAATCTATCCTATTTAAACCAGAAACGAATATACCTATATCATAAAAATGTAATGCACCTACTTTATTTCATTTGAAAATCTTGAAAATTAAGCGTTCAATGATAGAGTTGACTGGTGGTAGACTTCCAGTAACGGAGCTCGAGGGCGTAGGCACCACCGCATTACCTAATATACTTGCCGCTAAATGGTAGTTGTTCAGCAATATCGTGTTCCAGTCAGGTGGTAATGTACGGCCCTGTTATTTCCGGCACAGAGGCATAACACCTTAGGCCTCAGGAGTAACGCATCTGTATTTTGACCTTGAAATGACATTTGAATTGAAATGAAATTTATTTATTTGAAACATAATAAGAAACATACTTACACATACAACGCATCTGCATTTTGACCTTGGAAGGCCTATAGACACCCACACAAAGATGTGTGTATGTCTATAGGCTGCAGTCATCACTTAACATCAATGTGAACTGCATGCTTGTTTACCACTTCCATTACATAAAAAGTGTTGACTGGTGGTAGAGTTCCAATACAAGAGCTCGAGGTGTAGGCATCACCGCATTACCTAATGTACGAGTATCTGCCGCCAAATAAAGGTAGTGTTGCATTTTGACTTCTGGCTTTTGTGGATATGTTTAATGGCTGCATCACTTAACATCAATGTAAGCTGTATGCCTGTTTGCCACCTTTTTTACATAAAAAAGGTAGCCGGTAGCAATAAATGATGTAGGAAACTTACCTGACGATAAATTTATTCTATTATTTTAGGCGCGACACCGGAGTGGAACACGTAGGAAAACTACCAAAGCTAAGAAGGCTTTACAAATTTACGGGTAATAGTCGAACTTCATCTATTTTCGGTCAATGATTAAATTAGACTGGATAAATTTTCCCATCAAAGCTGAGTATTATAAATTTGGGAACAAAGATTGATCGTCCTCCCTAAGACGTTAACAATGGTAGCCACAATATTACACGAAACAATAACTCGCTTCTATTATATTGTTAGATTATTAGCCGGCATACAAACATAGCTAGGTATATAGATGATAATAAAATTATTAAGTAATAGGCAACAGCGAAACAAAGCTTAAGAGTATTTTAAAAACTTAACTGCCTCAGTAGCCTAGTGGTAGCAGGCCACTACTACTACCAAAACCTTGTGGGGGACAAATTGGTTTTTACACCAAAGTGAAAACACAAGTCTGCATCGACGTATTATAGCGGACTGTAATTTATTTTCTTGATTCTGCAATGGTTCTTTCTAATCTAACTTATTCACTAGCTTATTTTACTATGTAATATAACTAACTAGCGCAACAGGGGGTCTGGTACTACTCTAAACTTTCACTGGCAATACCTTCACGGTCTGGAAGCACTTTTCTTCGGTCCTGGGTTCGATTGCCGGGTCGGGGGCTAACAGAGATAACGGTTTGAAATCCTTTATCTCTGGTTCTATTGGGATTTTTCCATTTTCTGACAGTTTCCCAGTACCTAGGAGTTGGGTAATGTGCCCGTAGATGCATCAGGCTCGCCACCTATTACAGGGGCCAGAACGTAACCGGCAAATCGTGGATGTTTGCATGTATGAATTAATGCATGCATTTACCTCTGCCTACCCCTTCGGGGATTACAGGCGTAAAGTTACGTTTTAAAAACTTCAGAATGTTTAATTAATTTCCAACATATCAATATCTGCATTATCATTTTAGCCAAAAAACGTCTGTGACTAGAAAAAAGCCTGCCCTAAATATGCCCACAACTAAAGGTTCTAAGCTGTCCTTATCCAACCATTGCATGTAACTTTCTTTAGCTCTTCAGCATACCACGTGGCGGGTCTACCCATTTCGTCTTCCAGTACGCTGAACTTCACGATTTGATGGACTAGGTTGACTAATTTGGTTCTCATGTCGCTTCTTTATTTCTGGTTCGAGTTTGCTGAGAAACGCCGAACATCGAACGACGAACTCTATGTCCGACCTTGAACTTTCTTTTGAAACCACTTTTTATTTATTTTACAGTCTGTTTGTACTAATCACATACAATATTTAAAGGTTTTCGTATCGATACTGCAGTAAATTGGTCGCGATTATTATGCATGGCAGCTATGTAATAAGTAATACCAATTATATATTTTTTATAAAATGGAATTTATAATTATGTTATTATTATATTCAATGATGTTATTATTTACCCCAATTTTACATATTTTTAGCCTAGGAACGAAAATTTTAAATTTGTGTCTATATAAAATAATACTATATCCATCGCTATCAATAATTATTCAGAATTCATCTAGTCTATGAGTTATATTAGTTATATTTATTTGGCTGTCATATTTAAGTGGTTATGTATAAACTTTTATATATTTTTTTATAATATACTTATATTTTATTTAGTAGGTACATAGAATAACTATATTGTTGTGTAACTGACTGACATCCGTGGAACTCAGGGCCCCAGATGAAAATCAGCGTCAAGTAGATAGGTAATATCTGCTTGGCATAAGCTGATCTGGGTACCCTTTTGGATCGACCATGAGACATACCTGTCTGTTTCACTACCTGTCTGTAATATCAAATTGTTTATTTAGAATCTATTGTCATTTCGTGTGTAATTTTTATTTAATGTTGTACTTTGTGTCTCTGTGTTGTCCGAATAAAGAAATTCTATTCTATTCTATTCTATGTAAAACAAAATAGCTGGCAAGCTTTACGGGGTAATACAATCTAATGCATTCTACGTTACAATTTGGTTGCAGATACATTGGTTAATGCTGTGCCGCCTACGGCTTTGAACTCCTTCAGTAATAAAAATAAATAAATAAAAATAAAAATTGTTTATTTATAACATAGATCACAAAGAAGATATACATGAAATTTCTTAACTATATGTATTCGTACCTGAACTGGGTTGAACCTGTGTTTCAGGCTCAACTCAGTGTTTCACTACCATCAGTAAAACATTACTGATCACATACAATAAGCTATTATTACTGTTTTTCTGTTTTAGGACATAATTAAACTGTGATCATGTTTTTTGTCTGACTGGATTATTGGTCCCTTTTTGGGAACCAATAAGTGATTTTCCGTCCCCAAAGCTTTTTAGGGTGGCAACGGCTTTGATGTTTTAAAAGCCGTTTCATAAGTGCACCTACTCCAGTTGCACGATTAAAAGGCAGTTAGGGGAACACTGTGGTGTGTGCAATCCGGTAGATAAGTTTTGACAACAACAAAAAACTTTTCAGCTTATCTAGAAATTGCTGCAGTGGGGTTGTGGTGCACAGTGCTTATGTTGATTGGTTTGCATATTATTAGTGTTTTTATCAAAAACGCACTGATCATGTTAATATAATAATATATGAATCTAAATTACCACATTATACGTGATGCAAGGTCAATAAGAAATTATTTTAAACTGTCATTATGCAAGATAAATATTAAAAAATTGTTTTATTTCTATGAATTCAGCTCGTGGCAGTCGAAGAATATTAAAATAAATTTATTTCTAATAGTTTATAATTAAGTTATCTTTAAAATTATACATAGAATATAGCGGGCGTTAAGGTTTATTTGGGAAGATGAAAATGTTACTTTACTGGTGGTAGAGCTCCAGTGAAAGAGCTCGCGGGCGTAGGCTCCACCGCATTACCTAATATACTTGCCGCTAGATGGTAATGTTCAGGACTATCGTGTTCCAGTCAGGTGGTAATGTACGGCCCTGTAATTTCCGGCACACAGACATAACACCTTAGGCCTCAGAAGTGGTAATGCATTTTGACTTCTGGTCTTTGTGTGGGTGTCTATAGACTGCAGTCGTCACTTAACATCAATGTGAACTGCATGCTTGCTTGCCACTATCTATTTTTAGTTTAAACAGTAATTAATTTCAGATCTCCGCGGGGCATATTATTAATTATTATATTTTACATATTATCTTTTATTTCTAAAATTAATCGTATAACTCAAGTCAATTAAGAAAAAGAAAATTTTTGCTATGCCATGATTTGTTTGCATTAAAGTCCGACAAGGGCGCTGTAGGCGTTTTGTTTTTAAGTAAATATCGTGACCTCTGATAGATGAGTAGAGGAGTGACCACAGGACCTAACTTCTTCAAGCTGCTTCATTAAAATGTACGCTACCAATAAATATTTTATAGCAGAAACACGGTACCACAAATAAAAATACTGGCTTGAACTAATAAAAAATATAAAACGGATTTATTTTACAGCAACTTTTATATTAATTCTTATGATTTATATGCAAAGTTACATCGCATTAAAATGACCCAGACAGAGAACGCCCACGAAAATAATTTATGCTCCAAACTCTTTTATTCATACAGTTTTGAACTTTGCTGAAATAAAAGCAAAGGTAGGATTATCAAACTGCTTTATTAGCTGCGTCCCCAACAATTGTTTATGTCTTTTATTTTTTTAATTGAGTTCTATTTTGTATTTACTTTCATGGCAATCAAAACATATTTCTATATGAAATGAAGGTGGGTGGCAAACAAGCATGCAGATTACATTGATGTTAAGTGATGACTGCAGCCTATAGACACTTACACAAAGACCAGAGGTGAAAATGAAGATGCAATACCACCCTTGAGACCTTAGTTGTTATGTCTCTGGGATTGTTATACGGGGGCTATATGGGGACACTATTTGATGGAAAATATATTTTTTTTTTTCATTTATTCAAACATACTTATAACTATTTTACAATTTGAACTACATCAAAAAGCCTGAAGAGGTTTGTGCTGATGCAGGTATTCGTTCAACATATAAAATTCATAACAAGTAGGAACAGTATTCCATCTTACCAACGGATACAATGTTAAGTAAATGTCTTAATATTAATGTGTTGTTATACAAAACAATGTAAACAATTAAAATGTATTACACCTAGTCACAATTTGCTTTTGATAAAAGTTGAGAAAAAAAAACAAAATCTTATCCTGATATCTGATATCTGAATACAAAAACTCAATTAAGTAGGTATCATACACCGATTCAATAATTACAAATAGGTACAATGAGGGTATATTTACAATTACTGACCGAGCGAATTAATGAATGAATGATATTATATAATTGTTATTGATATTGCAGTGTGTAATATGCCATAAGTATTATGGTTATACAACGTGTAGCAGGATTGAATGTACAACCCGAAACTAGTTAGTTCAGAATCGATAACCGAATTGATTTCAGACATTTTTGACATAGGTAATATTTTGTCCCAAATTAATTAAAATTAAGGAAATTATGGTCACCCATTTGGTGAACAATCAATACAAACGAAAATGAGACTGACGCCTGTCCAAAATAAAATGCTCGTCTCAACAAGTAATAAACTCGTTGAGACGTGCTTTTTATTATCAATAATAATTTAAAAAATAAACTAGTGGAAAATAAAAATTAATCTTTTTATTAGCGAGTGTTAAATAAGGGTACGCAAGTTACGCTACATCATACATCACTTACTTTTTTCGGTTCGTATTTTATGTGTGGCCGTAGGTAGAGGTAGGGTAAGTATGCATAGGGTGTGCATACTGTTAGTACAAATTGAGGACAACTTATTTCTTATATAAAACATATTAAATACATAAACATGTAATTTCAGTTCATGTAATATGATTGTAACTCAATTTTCTAATCGAGATGTTAGATAGTGTGTATTATACCCGTTAGATGTTGTATAACCGAAGAAAACTTATGCCACAGCATGACTATTTCGTACGCAATTTCGCTTTGCAGTCTAACCCTATAGCCTATTCACTTATTGTAATAAATAATTTTCTTACTTAAGACGCCTTGCAAATAAAAAACGTGACTTCTAAAACACTTTGAGCTCCATTCAAATCACAAGAGAAGTCGGGTTAATGCCCTGTCAGAGAACTCCATCTCCATGTTTTATTTCATAAATTTCTTCTCTTAAAGACAGACTGTTTGGCCGTATTCAGCTAGTTAAAGCAAAATTATACTGGTTCTTTACGGCGTCTTTCCTCGACTTTTCTATAGTTTATTTTAATTGCAATGCATTTGAATTCGTTGCGAACGTTCTTTTAATTACTGGAGTTAAACCTTGATATTGAATTAGGTCTTAATAAATTAAATAAATTTATCTAAAAGGGTACAAAGTGATTTATGAAAGGATTTTTAGTGATGCTACGTGTATACACGTATGTATATCCTAAAACAATTTTGCGTATATATTCAAAGAGTTTCTTTAAATGTGCAGTAAACACGCACCTATTAAAGAGAACTTAATTGATTCTATTGTTTGCACACTTTACAATATCACCCATCTTATATACCCACAATATACCTACTTTCAAACAGGGAACCGAAAGACTGGGGCTTATACCGATCCCAAGATAATATATATCGTAGGGCCAGGCTTTCAGAGTTCCATGTACCATAATTTACACACACATACACACATACTTTGACACACACACACACACACACACACACACACACACTCACAAATACATATATTCTCATACTTTGAGATAATCTCACATGTTTTCTGTTTGTGTATAGGTACTATGAGCGAACTTGCCGTTTAACCATCATGGATACCTAATGTAGGGATAATAAGTACTATGAAAATTTGTTTTCGGACTGGCAAAGCGTTCCCTTATAGTTCCCTTAGTTCTCCTTATTGCTCTTATGAGCTATTACTAAAATTGTACTAGTAATTAAGTGGACAAAATCCTGAGGCGGAGACCAGGAGACTCATAGCACAGGGTTTACCTAGTTTGAGCATTCCTGTCTCCACAATACCCTGAGAAAAATGTTTAAAAAATAAAATAAGTTTCATATGATGTATTTACCATAAGAAAACATTGTGGAGAAAATAAATAAAATCTTAAATCTTAATCTTAATTGGAGGTTATATTGCTTATGTTTTAACAGATGAAATAAATGTATTAGTAAAGTAAAATTAAAAAATATTAAAATAAAGAAATGTAAACTGCCTTAATAGCCTAGTGGTGGCTGGCCACTAGTACTATGCTGGCATTCTGGTTTCGATTCCCGGGTTGGAGACTATTAGATATAATGGTGTAACATTTTTATCTCTGATTCTATTGGATTATTTTCCTTTTTCGGAGGTTCCACAGTACCTTGGCGTTTGATAACGTGCCAAGAGATCTCAATCGGCCTACCTGCCAAAATGCCACGTGTTACATGGGTTAACGCGAATCCTGGGTGTGTTTGCGTGTATTCTTGTATGCATGCCTCTATTTACCTCTGCTTAGTCCTTCGGAGATCGCAGGAGTGGATTTACGTTTAAACGATAAATCCGACGTCCAAAATCGAATAACGAATCCATACTATACTAAGCAAAAATAATATATATTTTGAATCCTGAGATAGACATAGGTTATTTTATGTGCCAAAACCAAAGAATACACAGACGAAGTCACGGAAAACCGCTAGTAGGTAGTTAATATTATCAATTTTAAACTCATTTCATGTTAGTACGAGTAAGATGAATAAATTACATATCTCTATCAAAAGCACATCATTTTCTTAGTGCGGTGAACCACAAAGCGTTAAATACCGTAAATTTAGAGACTACCCGCAGGGTGCGCGCCGAATAAAACGGCTAATGTTTGCTGTGATAACACACGAGAATACATTTTTTGCGTACCTGTTATGTTAAGTCTTACTCGTAGGATGGAAGGATTGTAGAAAAACGCCCTTTTTAGATGAATTTTCACATTCCATCAAAATCAACCTTCAAGTTATAAGGAAGACTACTAAGACTAATTTTAAAAAATGTTATTGTTGAAAGTGTCATATTTATTATTTACAAAAAACCTTAATTAATGTACGTAATAAAAAAAAAACATTAAAATATATTTAAAATCTAAGTAATATTTACATAAAACAAAGTTATACCTAAACTAAAAACAACATGCGTCTAAAAATTCCGCATCACTGCCTTCCTGTGTTATGGTACCCAGAAGGCTGGCAGCATTGCCTCGTTGGATGGCAATGCTGATTCTTTGACCGAAAAATTGGCCAGCCCTCTGGTCACGGGAAGTGTCGACCAGCCGTTTCGCGATCTCTTTGAATAAGAGCCGAGCACTGGGGCTCCATGAACCAAGGGTTTCGACCCCCAAAGGGGCAAATATATAGTCCCCTAGAAGGGTACTATATTTGCGCTGTTTCAGGGTCTCCGCAGTTGCAGCAGCAGTGCCAGCGGAGCACGCCGTGCTTGGAAGATGGGATGGCGCTAAGGTGTCAACGCAAGTTGCGTCCCACTCCAAAGGCCTACCCATCTTCCAGGGCATCAATGACATACCGTCCGGTCTCCTTCCATCGTCACGTGCCAAGCCGTTGGGTTCTAATATGGCTGGCACGCCGGCGGTGGAAAGGGCTCGGCGCAGAATGTCATTTAATTGTGCGTGCCGGGTGAATCTGCCGGCACTTCTACTGCAGGAGAGACCATGGTGCCCCAGGCGGTCGACAGCTTCACCACAGGGGCAGCAATGCGGAGCGCAGCACGATGTGCCTAGGCGGAGGCAAGTAGCAAGCTGGAAGGTGATGTAAGACTAATTGTCAGTCTTTAATTTCAAATATTTTGTTTCTGTTGGTACAAATGTTACGGAGTGATTACGTAAAAATGACTTATGAAAGCAAATATTATTATGTACTAGCTGACCCGGCAAACTTCGTATTGCCTCAGAATGAAATAATGTTTCAAAGGTTTGATAGATACGTCCGTATATTTGTATGGGAAAATAAAATTGTGGTTTATACTGTTTCCCTTCAATTTTTTCACATTTTCTTACCTTTTAAACCTTCCCTGGACTTTTAAAAATCATTCAAAACCAAAATTAGCCAAATCGGTCAAGCCGTTCTCGAGTCTTAGCGAGACTAACAAACAGCAATTGATTTTTATACATATAGATGAAGTTTACATGGATGATAAATAAATACTGTTGTCTATAGATAGATAGACATCTACAAAAAACTAGAGTTTAAAATGCAGATACGTTGCCTGAGGTCGAATTTATGAGCAAGCACACTGATTAAAGACCTTCATCTCGAGACACTTTAACGGTAAACGCAGTAATGCCCCAAAATATTTCCGTGTGTCAACATTGCTAAAGTTTTCTTTATGCGTGCTCCAGGAAACCCCGCTGCGGAAATCATATTTCTCTACCCTTAATAGTCTGAGCTTGTTTGTGGTATTCCTTGAATTAGCTCGCTTGCTTTGCCACGATGAATTGAGGATTTGCATCTTTATGAGCCGTTTGTTTGTTGTACCTTCTGAATGGGCAACATTTAAAGACAACCCTTCTTTAATTAGGAAATATTAAATGTTTTTAGGGTTTAAATATGTTTTGCGAGAACATTGAGAGAAGATTTAGGAAAATAGCTTTTTTATATATTGATGAAGTGTGCATGGCCCCGCGGCTACTGTAGATCGCAAGCTTGGTTGTGCCATACGGCCGCGGTCCGGTGCGTGATGGGTGACCGCTAGTGGCAAATTAAAATGCGCGTTTCTGTGCTTCGGAGGGCACGTTAAGCCATCGCTGCCGGTTGCTAACGATAGATAACAGTCGTTGAATCTTGTCTCAGACCTTATGGGCGGTTTGAAAACATCCGACAGCGGATTGGCCACTAACCCGTATCTCCACCAACCCGCATTGGAGCAGCGTGGTGGAGTAAGCTCCAGGCCTCCTCTCCAAAAAAGGGGAGAATTTCGTGCCCAGCAGTGGGATGTTTCAGTGGTTGCCATTATTATTATATATTGATAAGAATATAGTATATTGTTTCTCAGCAATACGTTTACACAGCATTATAACGTTTCTAACTAGTACAAGGATCCCTTATGTGGAGTGTGGAGTATAAGTGGCTATAGAAATGATGTTAACCGAGGTACATAATACTCCTTCAGGAGATGGCAACACTACATACTATACGGTAGTAGTAGCCGCAGATGGAGATACTGTATCAAGGTCTTCCGTGAGCGTAGAAAAAGATAACTTAATCCATAAGTCCTCACGGGCACTGCTTAGTACGCACACATCAAATAATATTTCCATTACAACACATGTACGCAATAAAAATATCCCATGAATAACTAACTCGTGATCATAGTACTTTGGACGGATATTCTCAGCAGATATCCATTAAGTAACGATGCTGATGTGGCGGGTTCGTAAAAATACGGGTCAATAAAGGTAACAGTTGGGTAATCGCCACAAAAACTGGCAGGTAGTGGGACTTACGTAATTTATCGGTAGATAAATCAGCAAGATAAGACAAATGAGAAATAGGAATTGATTAAGTTAGAGAGGAGTAATTGTGATAGTACTTAATTATTCTTTATTGTTTAGTAAGTGATCCAGTTTAGTGTTAGTAGGGTTGACTATTCTATTCCACATACCTGTGTCTTTATTTTGCAAATGATTGCCCAGTGATAGAAATTCTCTCTACTTTGCTTTGTGGAACCATTTTACCACAGGCTCGTACATACCCACCTATTTATAATTATCAGTTCATATTACACTCATAAATAACTCACATCGTGTTTTGTTCTCATCGTTAAATTCCTAAAACAAATAATGCCAATTGATACCTCGTGTCATATTTCACACGAATTTCGATATACAAAGTCTTTTATCGAAATACTCCCAATTGAGCGACAAAACGTTTTAATTAAAACCATAAAAACTCATGGGCGAACCAAACAAGGGTTTTGCATTGCGTGCGGTGAACTCCAATCAAACTTTTTTACCTTTTACTCTACAGCCTTAATTAAGCACGTAAGTACATTGGTGTAAAAAATTAACGAGTTATTTTTTGGGTTCTGATGGCTCGCAAAGTTAAATGATTCTGGTAATAATCTGTGTTTACTGACGGTTGAATGCCAATATTGGAGCTCGTGAGCTTAATGACCACATTGACCACCGTATTTCATTATCTATTTGAACTGAAACAATTTTTACGAATTCATCTCGCGTATATTAAACTAAAATGATTTTTAAAGTCAACCCGACATTTCTTTTGCTTTTCAGCGTCCCACGGACGCTGGGAAAACTAAGGTGACATTTGTGACAGCAGTTTGAAGTTTTCTATCACCATCAAATTCTTAAACGCCTTGCGTAGCGTTCAGGATTTACGCAAAAATTACCTCTTAAGGTCTTGTATACTGGTGTGGCTGAAATTTAACTTCACAAAGCACAGGATCCCACGATGTTGATAGTCGCTATTCTTGATATCAAAGTCCACATTCGTGGAATGAGTCTGTTTTCTCTAGCGAGTATCCGAACTTTATCAAACCGAATTATAGTGGTTAGGCTTATCTGTTATAACACGAAGAACAGGGACATCTTCAGTCTATCAATTCATTTAAAAGACGAGGGTCTAGTTGTCTATGGTCCACTATCGATAAATACTTTTAAGCAGTGGTCACTTATTATCCACTTGAACGAAATACAAGTTTTCCATCATCGATACACATAACAAAATCTGTATCAGAATAGCTACGAATGTACTAAATTGATAATTTTGGTAATTCATCTATTGCCGTGAATTAAAAGAAAGAAAATGTATTTATTAGGACAATAGGTATATAGTAGAAACAAAACAGAAAAAAGATGAAACAAAAAAAAACTAAATTAACAAAAAAAAACTAAATTAACAAAAAAAAATTTCTAAAAGGACCAACTCAGCATTGTGCCGGATTAATAAATTCAATGTATTATGCTTCAAATTAAAATTTGCATGCAACTGCCTCAGTAGCCTAGTGGTGGCAGGCCACTACTACCTACTACGTTGGGGTCCTGGGTTGGATTCTCGGGTCGGGAACCATCAGAGATAATAGTGTAAATTCCTTCATGTTTGTTTCTACTGGGATTTTTCCATTTTCAAAATTTCCCAGTAGCACAAAGTTTGGTAATGTGCCCGGAGATGTGAACAGGCGAGTGTGTGAATCGTAAGTGTTTGCATGTATGCTTTAATGCATGCATTTACCTCTGCCTACCCTTTCGGGGATTACAAGCGTGAAGTTACGTAAAATGTGCAGTATCATCAACAATGGTATCGCCGCTTAATCTTTTATGAATGCTCAAATTGATGACTGTAAGCTTTTAAAAGTATAATAATAAGCTTGTTTTGTATTATACGTATTTTTGTTGTATTGATGGGGAAAATGTACCCGCACAAAAGCAAACAAGGGGCCTAAAAACATGAATAATAATGATGGTTTATTTCGGGTATCTGTTTTTCCGATATCTTTGAATGTGTTTCGGATTTCTTATGTAAATATTGATCTATCACTGAAATGTATTCTTTAATAAGCTAAAAAAAAAACAAATTAAATCGTGAGTCAGTTCGTCTAGATCTTGTAGTTAGTAATATTTAACAAATCATAGTCATGATCAGTCAATAGTTTGTCATAATAGTCGTAAGTTAAAAAAATATATTTTTTAAAGTATGTATGTATGTATGTATCTTCACGCCAGGTCCCTAACGGGGTAGGCAGAGAGTGTAGAGCGCCAGACATCCCGGTTCTGACAAACCTCTCGTGCCTCGTCTACCTTCATCATTCTCTTCATACATGCACGCCAATTCCTAAGACTTTTGACCCCACCAACAGACAGAACTCGACCTATTTGGTCATGGTAGGTCAGCCTTGGTCTTCCTGGGCCTCTGCAACCATCCACATTCGCATTGTATATCTGTTTAGTCATTCGCTCATTCGACATTCTTTCTATATGCCCGAACCATCGGAGCATGCCTTTTTTAAAGTAATTATGTATATTCACGTTAAGTCCCTTACGAGGTAGACGGAGGGCGGGTACCTAATATCCTGGTTTTACACACCTCGCTTGGATCTCTACAGTGGCTACAGCAGCTACAGCATCTACATTCATACTCATACATCGCATTAAGTGAAATATAATACGTATAATGGGTTGTCATTATTATTATATTATTATTACTTACTACTAGGGAACATTAAAAAAAATAAATAGGTTATTAATGTATTCTTTCAGTAAAGTTTCCAATTTCAATATCAGCATACTTTTATCGCATGAGACATTTATTTGACTACATCAAAGATGAAAACTTTGATTTTCAATAGACTGAAAGAGTTATTAGGAATGAATATCCAGCATAGAAGTGATCCATTGCCACTAACCCACCCACCTCCACCAATCCGCATTGGAGCAGCGTGGTGGAGTAAGCTCCAGGCCTCCCCCCAAAAAGGGGAGAAACTCGTGCCCAGCAGTGGGACGTTTAATGGGTTGCCATTATTATTATATTTTTATTACTTACTACTAGGGAACATTTAAAAAAATAAATAGGTTATTAATGTATTCTTTCAGTAAAGTTTCCAATTTCAATATCGGCATACTTTTATCGCATGAGACATTTATTTGACTACATCAAAGATGAAAACTTCGATTTTCAATAGACTGAAAGAGTTATTAGGAATGAATATCCAGCATAGAAGTGATCCATTTATTTTATTGTTCTGGCCAATCGGTGAGGTGAGTGCGTCATATGGAGTCAGAGTGTTCAGAATTGTGGCATTCATTTTCACTAACGAAATAATTATTACCTGATTTTTTTTCAGCGGGATGCGTATAAATATGTTTAGGTGAATATTACTGGTTTTCTGTTCAAGTTTACGAAAAAAACGAATGGTGATTGTAATATTTATACTTTTGTTTCACGATTAAGCTAAGAATATTTATAAAATAAAATTTGGAAGTATTAAAGATTTTGCCAATTATAATTGTAGGTGTATAGTGTTGCTTAGTATAGTGGATTTCATAATGTTTTGAAAATCGCAAGGCCCTATTCTCGCGTTTTCCAGGGACGGACCTCTTAAATCCATGAAAATGATTTGACTTAAACGTATGCTTTGTGAAAAAATGACAAAGGTGTATTTAGTGGGTGGGGTATTATTGGTGGTAGAGTTTGAGTGTTTTAACTCGAGGGCCTAGGCACCACCACATTACCTAATATATCTGCCACCAAAGTGAAAGACGTCCACATCTTTACAAAAGCCTTCCCAAAGTTACCCTTTGGGAGTATATATATACACATTTTTTTAACGCGGGTAAACCCTCACCCGCCGTCTAGGGGAAAAGACGGCGGGTAGTGTGAGACTTGTACTCGCTAAAACCGCGCGGTGTTCCGATTCGTCCGCCATCATTGGCGGGGTCATGGGAATGCTTACGCACACATCCGCGACCTCGCCAGCGGCTGCTCGTCTCCAAACCCTCTACAGGTTGAGCTCTTTGGCTCCAACCAACACTAGTGGCGTGCGGAACACGTGCACGCTACCCAGATTGGGACTTTTCTCCATTAGGGCGACGGACAACCCTTTGGGAGTATATGCCTCAACCCTTGACGACCCGGTTAGTCCAGTGGTGTGAAATGACTGTATGATTCGAAGGGTTGTAGATTCGATCCCCGCACTGGGCAAATTTTTGTATGGACTACAGATATTCGTTTGGAGTCTGCATGTTTGTGTATGTGCTGTGTGTGTACAACGGCACCCACGATACAGGTTTATACCTAATATGGGGCTATGAGTGTACTAGTATTAAAAAAAAATCAATACGCTTGCTACAAAGCATGCGGTTTAATAATCGCAGTGGCGTTAGTTCTATCTCGGGATGCAACTACTCACCGCGCGTTATTGTACTTACTATCGCCCTATTGGAATGGTTTGACAGCCATTCATTGTTTTGACTGCATTGGTGAAACAATTCTCATGCGCTAATCGCGTCCCGAAGCATTATCAGTAACATAAAGAATCATGGCAAGTTTCATACACTGATTTATACCTAAAAAGTTAGAAAAAGGTACAAGGTAAAACGGATTAGAAATATTATCTAGGGAACCTAAAGAACATTTTCTGGTATTTTAAATATTTTTAAATCACCGGAATAAAAATCGTCTTTCCTAACAACAGCAGAAGCACTCCATACAAAAGGTCAAATTTAATCTTTTGATTGCGGAGGGTTAAAAATATTTTAATTATCAGGAATAAATGTTGTTTAGGTTCACTGGTTAATATTTCCATGCTGTTTTACAGTGTACCTTTTTTTTCATTTTTTCTGTACAAATCTTGCCATGATCCTTTAATATTTATAAGTAATTAATAAAAGAAGAAGATAATAATATACTTATTACCTTTTGTGTCTTTGTTCTTACATAAATATCTTTCGTCTCTCATAAATACAGTCGTTGATACGGTGCCAAAGCATATTAATTCTTATGTCTCATCGTAAAAGAGCATGATATCTTTTAATCAATCAATGGTGACCCTCCGACTATCGCTTATTGACCGAATTCCATATTAATTAATTATGTCTTACTTATAAGGATAATGTACTAAGTTAAGGTGTTGATTTGTACGTAACTACAAGTCTAATTTTTTTTTCATGTCACGCAGTAGCAAGCAAGCATACAATTCACATTGATTCTAAGTGAATAGATACTGTAACTAAACAAAAACCAAAGATCTCAATGCAGATTAGTTGCTACTGAGGCTTAAACTGATATCAGACTGGCAGTAGAGCTCCGGTGACGGAGCTCGCGGGCGTAGGCATCACCGCATTACCTAATATACTTGCCGCGAAATGGTTGTGTTCAGCACTATCGTGTTCCGGTCAGGTGGTAATGTACGGCCCTGTAGTTTCCGGCACAGAGGCATAACACCATAGGCCTCAGGAGTGGTAACGCATCTGCATTTTGACCTTGGTCTTTGTGTGGGTGTCTATAGGCTGCAGTCATCACTAAACATCAATGTAAACTGCATGCTTGTTCACTCATCACTTCCATTACATAAAAAAAAAACTATTATATATGTTAGAGTTTTTCATTAAGAACTCTAATATATTGTTTATTCTGAGAATACTTTCAACGATATTTAGTTGGAATGAGATATTCTGAACAGTTTTTGTTATTACAATATATGATTATTTTAAAAAACTGCAAGTATAACTTTGTGTTTTATATCCATTGCTTGAAGCAAACAATTTTTTTTATACGCTTACACTCACAGCTTCACAGTAGGTATAAACCTGTGTCGTGGGTGCCGTGGTACACATACAACACATACACAAACACCCAGACCCGAAGCTATCTGTAGGCCATACAAATATTTGTCCCCGTGCGGTGATCGAACCCGCGACCCTTCGAATCAAACCATGGTTTCACACCGCTGGACAAACCGGGTCGTCAAATTATGTTTGCGTTTTCAATAAAAATAATAGTACTGAACATTCAGTCAAATATAACTTGCTTCTAGGGAATCCTTCATATGAGCGACTGATTCAGCTTTGACTCGTAATAACTCTTTCGTTCAATTGAAAATAGCATTTAATTTGCTTGTTTGCCAAATATGATAAAATACTAAGTAGTATAAATCTCAAACTACAAGCTCCTAAAAACGAAAATCTGAAAAAGGACTGTTATAATACATTTTGTAACAAGTAAAATTTCAACCGTGATTTCTTGTACAACAAATAAATAGAATTCATAAAGCACCTTCATAAAACATGCATCAAGTCTGTTCCTTTGGAGCGTATCTGAAACAAAGAGCGGTTATTTAATGGATTTTTAAGATCGGGGCAGACAATCTGAAAGCCAGAGATTCTTTTGTTATTGTAAACGGAATTTTAGTTAGAAATATAATTTCCTAAGTCAATATTAATATCAATGTACCTAAAACATGGACAACCGTAGGGGAGTAGCCATATGCAGGCTTTCTCCTCTGTCAAAGTCCAAGACCAAATGATCCTATGCCTGTCGCCCAGATATTTAAATGTGTGCGTGAATTTTTTTTTTTTTTTTTATTTTGACATTTATTTTATCAAATTGACTTATTATTGTAATCTTAACATTCTTAAATTATTTACATTTTTATTTGACATTTTAAATGTAGGTAATTATTTAAAAATTTTCACTATCTAACGCTGTGACATATTATGAAATACCTACAAATGACAATATTATGTACCTATTTGATAAATTAATATGACTACAAGACAAATCACTCTGTACTCAATATTGCGATGCCCCATAGAAGGGTCCCATGTACCTACTTAACTACTGATGTAAGTGTTATATGTATAAGACCTTTAATGTAATGTATATGTACATGTTAGCAATTAATAAATTGATTGATTGATTGAAATAGTTTATGTATTTTGTTAAAGTCAAGGTGTGAGTTTCGTAGTAATAGACGATTCTTGTAGCGTGGGTGCGTGTCACACGTATTTGCCCCCGCAAAAAATGACGGACTGTTTTGTACCGGTAATAAACGCTATGGCTACTCCCCTCCGGTCCGCCGCGACCGGTGGGCCGAGTTGCTCTATGACCTAAAACAAACTCATTATGATGTCTACCCTCAATCTGATTTGATTTATTGAATGACCTTTATTACATTAGAATAATGAAGGTAGATGAGGCACGAGGCACGGGAGCCGCTGGCGCTCCTCACTCTCTGCCTACCCCGTTAGGGACCTGACGTGAAGATACATACATACCTTTATTATTAGTGCCGAGCTTATTAATATTTTCCTGGCACAATATTCAACGCCTTTGAGCATATCTTCTACTTAAAAGTCTTGTATCTCTTGCCACTTTGACCAAAGTAAAACATCTACTGGTGGTGGTAAATATTTACTGGTGGTAGAGCTCTACTAACGGAGCTCGCGGGTGTAGGCATCACCGCATTACCTAATATACTTGCCGCTAAATGGTAGTGTTCAGCACTATCGTGTTCCGGTCAGGTGGTAATGTACGGCTCTGTAATTTCCGGCACAGAGGCATAACACCTAATGCCTCAGGAGTGGCAGCGCATCTGCATTTTGACCTCTGGTCATTGTGTAAGTGTCTATAAGCTGCAGACATCACTTAACATCAATGTGAACTGCACGCTTGTTTGCAACTTTTATAACTAAAAAAAAATATATATATCGAAGACCAGTTAAGTGTGGTAAAGCTAAATGACGAAATTTTACTTCGAAAAAAAAAAACAAGATTAAAATGGTTTTGTCAAAGTAATGTTATATTCATAATTCATACGAAATGGAACTGCTTGTTCAACAAGCGCGAAGAACTGTCGCTCAGCGCGTGTTTGACTTGAGTCAGTTCAAGTAATATGTAAATCAATGGGGATAAGTTTTAAGAACTTTCGCTTCTTTTTGAAGACGATATTGGGGGTGACCAAAATTTATTGTTATTGATATTTTCCTACATGTTACTACCTTGGTTACTTCAGCAGTGGTAGCAGGTTTCTAATTTTTTTTTAATGTTATGGAAGTGGCAAACAAGCTTGCAGTTCACATTGATGTTAAGTGATGACTGCAGCCTATAGACACCCACACAAAGACCAAGGTCAAAATGCAGATGCGTTACCACTCCTGAGACCTAAGGTGTTATGCCTCTGTGCCGGAAATTACAGGGCCGTACATTACCACCTGACCGGGACACGATAGTGCTGAACACTACCATTTAGCGGCAAGTAAATTAGGTAATGCGGTGGTGCCTACGCCCGCGAACTCCGTCACTCGAGCTCTACCACCAGTAAATCTGATCTAATCTTGTAATATAGGTCACAGAGCAAAACGGGCCACCGGCGTGGCCGACCAGAGGGGAGGCATAGTGTTTATTACCGATGTAAAACAGTCTGTATTTTTTTGTGGAGGGAAAATCGTGTGGCACACACACACACACTACACTACAAGAATCGTCTATTACTATGAAACTCACATCTCGACGCTACAAAACTGTACAAAATACATAAGCAATTTTACGCACACATTTAAATATCTCAGCGACAGGCTAAGGAACACTTGTGCTTCTACTTTGACAGAGGGGAAAGCTGGGAACAATAAAGGGGAAAGCCTGCATATGGCTACTCCCTACCGGTCCGCCGCGGCCGGTGGCCTGTGTTGCTCTGAGACCTAGAACTACAAGATTATCTGCATTATCTAATCTATCTGCCACTAAATTCAAGTGTTTGAATTTCTAAACCTTGATTGAAAGTAATCAAATAGACATAAAACATCTAAATTAACTAAAAGCCTTCGTCTACTGGATACTTGATATTTTTGTTTGCCTCTAATTTAGATTTTCAATGCTTAGTCATAATTTTAGTATTTGAATACATCGACAAACCTATTTAAGAAATCCCCAAAAAATATCAAAAAGTACTTACAATTTTTTTTCTGTTAGTTAGGTGGCAAACAAGCTTACACTGATATTAAGTGATAACTGCAGCCTATAAATAGACATCTACAGAAAAATCAGAGTTCAAAATGCTGATGCTTTGCCACCCCTGAGACCTAAGTCGTTATGTCTCTGTGATACTCATTATGAGGTCAATATGTATGTTGACCCTTCATCCCTGACCCAGACTTCATCTGAGCTTTTAAATCCAAATTTGACAAAACTCATTTTATATTCTCATCATAATCTCACCTTTTCAGCGTGGCAATTGTGGTATTTTCTCCTTTCATGACGCACAACGCTATTGTTACGTTTATTAAAATGACTATTAATAAAACAACCAATATAAGGTAGGTACTACAGTTATAATAATTTATAAAATATCTACTTATATACTATGACTCTAATTATCCTATAGCCTAATCTCCCTAACTACAATTAAAACTATTTAGGTAGGTACTACTCGGTAACTAAACTAATTTAAAATTAAAACCTAATCTTAATTCTTAATTAAATTGAGAAGCTAAGTTAAAATAGGGCATGGATCGACTATCGTTTGTTTGCACTGGTAGAAACAAATACAGCAACACTATACAGCTATACAGCTGCACTAGGAGCCGGTGACGGTGCTGCCGGTGCCGCTCTGTAGACCGTTGCGCGACGCGGGGAAGAATCTGACGTCACGCGAACAGGACAGCATCAACCCAGGTCGTTTTAGACCCAAAATAAAAACCCTGGAAATTCCCAAGGGTGGAAAATAAGAGCACGCTCAAATGGCATCACGTGTCCCCAACACGATCTTGATGGTTGATGAGATGATTAAACACAAAGCAGCCAGATGATAGTTTGCTATATGTATAGCCATTAGTAATCAATGATGTGGTCGTAGTGAAACAAATAGGAGGCAATGATAATATGAGCACTTAGTACCTACAGTGAGAATGAGTTACAAATAAATGCACAACTTACCCGAGATCGGGGTTATATTCCGCAAGTATATAGATATAGCACGAAGTAGACACAGGCAAAAATAGTATAAGTACTAACGCACAATAACTATTTGGCAGTAGATATAGGTATGGTGTAAAGAATTAGAAGCAAGTATTATTCATGTCCGATGTTCCAGCACGAATGTCATACCGCTGTCCTCCGCTCCGGCGAACGGTGGGCCCGTTCACCAGAAACGGTTCTGTCTACGCGCCGCTCATTTCATATCGCACGGCGTACGACACAGCCTAGGTTAATATTTTAATTACGTACCTTCACGCTTAGTTGCGCATCCGGTAGACAGAGCGCGTGAGGTACTAAATCGAGCAACCAAATCTTTCAATTACAAATACATTGTAACACTATTGTGGACATTTTTGGCGAAGTCTTCTGTAAACGTGTTTCAGAATTTCATAATTTACTTAACTCGATCAATAATTAGTTACTAGTAATCCCAATTCATTCTGATTCTCACAATAATTGTATCATTAATAATCACACTATCGCACTAATCACACTTCACATCACGCGTTTCTTTGTTTGGATGTTTGTCCGTCAGTAACGCCAAAACTACTGAACGGATTTTGGTGAAATTTGTTATACAGATAGGGTATTAGCTGACTTAGAGTATATTCTTATGTAATCTAAGTCCCCTAATATACTTTTTATCCCGCAAAAATGTTTCTGTGTGATGTCATGGGATGATTTGATGAGTTTACATAGGTTACGCGAAAAGTGAGCTACACGCAGGCGAAGCCGCGAGCGGGCAACAGCTAGTTCACTATAAAGATATCAACAAAAGCAATCAAATGGTTACCACAAGAATATTCTTGGTACTCGGCGTAGTCATTTGAAAAATTCCGAAGTAAGCGTAGGGAAGGAGTAGGCTTATTAACATCCAGCGAGTCACTTTGACGATCACTCACTCCAACAACTTTCAGTTATTCTTTAGCGATTTTACCCGCCGAAGATCCTCCGAGTGGAAAATACAGGGAAAGTGATTTTGTGAAATGTTAATGTAGAATGTTCGGGAACTTTTCAACTTTCGGTATTCATGGAAACAGGACTGAGCGAGCCAACAGACGTGTTAAGCTTTAAAAGGCCTAAATTTTACGAGAATTACCTTCTGGGTACCTTTATGAATCGAGTAAATTATACGTAACTTCACGCCTGTAATCTTCTAAGGGGTAGGCAGAGGTAAATGCTTGCATTCAAGCATACATGCAAACACCCACGTTTCGCCGGTAAAGTTTTGGCCCATGTAACAGGTGGCGAGCCTGTTGACATCTCCGGGCACATTACCAAACTTCGAGGTACTGGGAAATTTCCAGAAAATGGAAAAATCCCAATAGAACCAGTGATGAAGGACTTTACACCATTATCTCTGATAACCCCCTACCCGAAAATCGAACCCAGGACATCAGCGTAGTAGTAGTTGGCTGCTACCACTTGGCTACCGGGGCAGTTTAAGCCGAAAGTAAATTATGTTTTCAGTTTTAGTAATAAACCATACTATTATATTACTGGTGGTAGAGTTCCAATGTAAGAGCTCGAGGGCGTAGCCACCACCACCAATCTATCTGCCACCAAATGGTAGTGTTCAGCACTATCGTGTTCCGGTTAGATGGTACTATAATAATTATCACAGAGACATGACACCTTAGGTCTCAGGGATGGCAACGCATCTACATTTTGACCTCTGGTCTTTGTCTGCAGTTCTATAGGCTGCAGTCATCACTTAAAATCAATGTGAACTACATGCTTGTTTGCCACCTTCTTTAAATAAAAAAACGACGAAGTACTTGTATTTAACAGAAAGTCTGCGTAATAAAATCACTAAAACTGATTCGTCTTAAACACAAGCATATAATATTTAAATAAGCCAATCTGCAGTCAAATTCAACTTCAAGCGAGCATAACAGCATTCAGTTGCATTCGCGGTATGATTTGGAACGGTCGTATTATAGCGGCTGTTTCAATGACCAGAATTGTGATTATTTCGTCACGTAAACATGACGCTACCTAAGCGTTCCGACACCGTTATTGTGAACGCTTTCGTTCAGAATAAGCTGGATGTAATGAATGAGCTCAGTCTAGAGCATATCTGTACATCTAGTTATACGGAGGCTGAGATCCTAGAGGCAAAAAGAGTGCTCGTCGACTATTCTATTATAACTATCAAGATCATAACGAGACAGAGAGATGGGCATGGAAAAAAGGACCTACAGGACATTATCCGGATTTTCAAATGTACTGATCCGGACGATATGCCTACTTTTGCAGCGCGAGATCTGAATAAGCTGCCACCTGTGACGTTCGATCATGTTGACGTCACGCGGCTGCTGAAAGACATCGTGTTGCTGCAGAAAGAAGTTATAGACATTCGAGGAAGATTAGATGCCTCGGAAATAGCATGCAGGGACCTAAAAATAGAGGTTAAAGATTTGCGTAAAGAAAACGCTGCACTTGCATTATCGCCGCCGAGTTTACGTAACGTGACTGTGCGGCGAGGCGGTGTCGTGCAACCTGATACCTCACCTATCATCAGTTTCGATGCGACTGACAACAATACAATAACGAGGAGTAATGACCGCGCGCAAAATGACCTCGGTCCACATAAATCATGTGCTCCTGCGCCGCCTTTGCTGGCACTTCCTGTGAAGCCTGGACCAGTGCGCCAGCAGGCGATGTCTTATGTACAAGCCGCAAGGATCCCGGAAAGCTATTGATACCAAGAAGCCTAAGACAACGGTTGCTGCTGCACCAGGGCAAAAAGTGGTCAATGAAGACGGATTCACCCTGGTTGAGAATCGGAAACGTCGTCCTCGTCGAAATAGAAACCTTCGAGGTACCGAATCAGCAGCTTCCCAACTCAAAGCTGCCGAACCTTACGCCTTCGTGTATCTTTCACGTCTAAACGAGAAAACGACCATCACCGACGTTCAATCGTATATGACGGAAAAGATCGTCAGAGATCTACGTACTGAGGGACAAATACAAGGGGAAATCGAAGCCTTGAGGTCAAGCCGACCCACAGGTTTCTCCTCCTTCAAGTTGCGTGTACCTGCCAAACATGTGCAGATGTTCCTCAGTCCTGACTTCTGGCCCGAAGGCGTAGTTTTCCGAAGATTTTGGGAGGCGAAACGTACGCCTCGATAACAGTGTGTGTGATCGGTGATTAGTTTTAGAACAATATGTATAGTATTAGAATATGATTGTATTTTTATATTTTATGTGTTTATTGTATATGGGCTCTAGTGGCTTGAAATAAATGAATAAATAAAAAATAATAATAACATCATAACAATAGGAATGAGTAAATTATCAGTTCTAGTATCAAACCACTGTGAATATGCTTTCTCTGTGCATGTTTGAGAGAAACATTTCACGTACGATTATACGAAGTCTGATTCTATTCAAATGCAGGAAACCATTCCATACAAAACAAGTTTATCTCGGCTCAAAGGCGGATAAAGCGGCAAAGCAAACTGATTGCAAATTAAACTGTGAAGTTTGAGATTAAGCTTAATCAAAGGTATTCTAACTATAAAATTGCGTGTTCTTTAAATGAAAAGGTAATATTTTATAAGAAACTTCGAATCGAAAGATATTTTTACAATGATTCTATTAAAAGATATATGATTTCTACACCATAAAGTATATTATCATCAAACTACCATTTAAAGAGTGTGTCAGAAATATACGCGCGATACGGGCGCGGTCGGGTGTGTGATGGGTGACCGCTAGTGGCAAATTAAAATAAGGCTGTTCGTGCTTCCCCGCTTTCCTTGGTCCCGGTTGGTATCGCTAGATAACAGTCGTTAAACCTTGTCGGAGGTCTTATGGACGGTTAGAAAAAATATCCGACAGCGGGTTGGGTACTAACCCGTATCTCCACCAACCCGCATTGGAGCAGCGCAGTGAAGTAAGCTCCAGGCCTCCTCCCAGAGAGACTCCAGCCCAGTGGGACGTATCAAGGATTGCCATTTTTTTTAATATACTTTTGGCATCGCAATTACGAATATTGCCTGTGTCAAGTAAAACGATATTTCGTATTCGTAATAAGCAGCGTAAAAGTCAGAGTCAGTCAGTCACAGTCCGTAATTCGAGTAAAGTGATGGCTACTTGGAGGCAACCCGGAAAGGACATGTTTTCGCACTATTATTCTATTTCACTGTACAGGGGCACCGTAGTAAGCCTATATCAAACAAAATGCCGCCAACTTTATTTAATACTAGCTGTGCCCGCGACTTCGTACACGTGAGAAAAATAGGATTGTTCAGTATCTACCCGGACGATGTATGTATATTATGTACGGAGATAAAAGTAGCCTAAGTTACTCCTTATTACATCAGCTACCTACCCGTGGAAATCCCATCAAAGTCGGATATACTCCATTTCTACTTATTTTTATGTAGGTATGTATGTATGTATGGATGTATGGAGATAAAAGTAGCCTAGGTTACTCCTTATTACATCAACTACCTACCCGTGGAAGTCCCGTCAAAGTCGGATATACTCCAATTCTTCTTATTTGTATGTAGGTATGTATGGATGTATGGAGATAAAAGTAGCCCAAGTTCCTCCTTATTACATCAGCTACCTACCCGTGGAAGTCCCGTCAAAGTCGTATACACTCCAATTCTACTTATTTGTATGTAGGTATGTATGTATGTATTGTTTGGAGATAAAAGTAGCCTAAGTTACTCCTTATCACATCAGGTATCTGCCAGTGAAAGTCCCGTCAAAATCGGTAGAGCCGTTCCCAAGATTAGCCCCGCCAAACAGACAGACAGACAAAAATTGTAAAAAAATGTTATTTTGGTATATGTACCGTGTATGCATTTAGTAAAAAGCGGTTATTTAATATTACAAATAGACACTCCAATTTCATGTATTTGTATAGATTTATTATGGATGGTAATATACAACCTAAAAAATCTGTGAAAATTTTAAGCGTCTACTTGCTACCGTTATTATTATCACGCAGAAAATATACGAAAAAAAAAACACGGTTATTGTATTCCCTTAACATTCTTATTTTTAGTAATTAATTTTGTCTTTATAGCGGTATCAGAAATACATAATTTGTGAAAATATTAGCTTTCTAGCTATCACTATTTATGAAATACAGGCTGGTGACAGACAGACGGAGGGACGGACAGAGAGACAGACAGCGCAGGATTAGTTATCCGTAGGGTCCGTTCGTACCTTTTAGGTACGAAACCCCCTAAAATATAGAAATAAGATACAGAAAAGCTTAATAATATTATTCTTTAAATTGACATAACTTTTTTATTTCTGAACCGATTCACATGAAACAAACACTAAATGTTAAGCAAAACTTACCACAATATATTAATGATAACTGCAAATCGAATAAGCCGTTTCTGATATTAGCGTGCACAAACACACAGACAAACAGACATTTTTCCAGGATGAAAAGTACCCAGTGTTGTGCGCCAAAGGTTAAAGTATGATCATACCAAGTTTCATTGTAACCGGACTGGTAGTTTTTCTGTGATGCTTGAACAAACAGACAGACAGACAGACAGGCAGACAGACAAAACAATTTCTCATCACATATTTGTGTTCGCTATCGATCTAGTAAAAACCCCTGGTATTTATTTTTTCAATGTTTTTAATGTACAGAATTTACACTTCTACAGTTTTATTATAAGTATAGAGTATAGATAACTCGAAAATACACCAAGAAAATGAAATAAAATAAGAGCAACACACGCCTCTTTCAAGGTTCCCGCCACAACCCCATTGCCATTATTATTATACCACTAACATCATTTAAAGTGAAACAAGTGGTATTTATTCCAAAACAGGTAAAGTTAATTTTAATTAGGTATTACATTTTGATACGACAGTTTCGTTTGCTATTGCTGTTGTGACGATAACGTTTAAAATTTAAAATGGAATAGATAACGACTCGAAGTGGAGGGGCATAAATAGGATTGTCCATTGTAAAATTGGATCATTATAGCACTAAGCTAGGTTTTCTTATGTTTCCCAGCAAACAAATTAAGAACATGTAAATATCACATAATTATCATATCCGGGAAAGTAGTTTTGTATAATTAATTTGCATTATATAGGGTCGTAGGATTAAGTATTCTCATACCTAGAAACTAAGATCAATATTGTCATTAGTTAAGCTACTCTTAAGTAATGATTTGTTAATAATTCATTATCATCATCATTTCAGCCAAAGTACGTCCACTGCTGAACAAAGGCCTCCCCCAAAGAATGCCACAACGAACGGTCCTGGGCCGCCCTCATCCAGCGATTGCCCGCGACCTTCATCAGGTCGTCGGTCCGCGGTCGCCACTCGAGAACTGCTCTGCCCCAACGGCCGTCAGTTCGTCGAGCTATGTGCCCTGCCCACTGTCACTTGAGTCTCGCTATTCGGTGAGCTATGTCGGTAACTTTGGTTCTCATGCGGATCTCCTCATTTCTGATTCGGTCTCGCAGAGAAACTCCAAGCATAGCTCTCTCCATTGCTCTCTGAGTGACCTTGAGCCTTCTTATGAGGCCCATAGTGAGCGACCACGTTTCTGTCCCATAAGTCATCACTGGCAACACACACTGATCAAAGACCTTTTTCTTGAGACACTGCGGTAAGTCGGACGAGAAGATGAACCGTAGCTGCCCGAACGCTGCCCAACCGAGACCCTAGAAACTATTCCTGACCATAGCGTAAATAATTATCATAGCTAAATAAAGAAATTCTAAATTGAAAATTATTATTTTTTTTTTTAAATTGTATCAGTTAATTTGTGGTCATCACCGACAAATAAAGTGCTGCTAAATCTAGTTCAGTTCATTTACAGTACATAATTTGATTTTAATGTGTATTTTTAATCAATAGTAAACACTTGATTGAACTTTGCAGCTGTATTTTAAACTGTTACTGCTTGCCTTAGCAGTGACAGTACGACCTAAGAACGACAGATTTGTGTGACTGGTGTATAAAGATATGTTGTTTTTTTTATATAATACAAGTGGCAATGATGACTGCAGCCTATAGACACTCACACAATGACCAGAGGTCAAACTGCAGTTGCGTTGCCACGCTTGAGGCCTAAGGTGTTATGCCTCTGTGCCGGAAATTACAGGGCCATACATTACCACCTGACAGGAACACGATAGTGCTGAACACTACCATTTAGCGGCAAGTTTATAGGTAATGCGGTAGTGCCTACGCGAGCTCCGTCACTGGAGCTCTACCACCAGTGATAAAATAATATCTGATATTCTTGTGAATATCAGCAGTCGGCTTTATCTTTCCAAATCACGACCTCGATACTTGATGAACGTTCGTAAGATCATTAATGTCTGCTTTCATGAACAATAACAATTCAGATACTGTTTTGATTAATGGCCGCTTCTTTCTGTGGTAGATTATTGTGATAATCTTCAATCGGGTTCTACTGGTGGTAGAGCTCCAGTGACGGAGCTCGTGGGCGTAGGCATCCCTAATATACTTGCCGCTAAATGGTAGTGTTCAGAACTATCGTGTTCCGGTCAGGTGGTAATGTACGGCCTATATTTCCGGCACAGAGGCATAACACCTTAAGCCTCAAGAGTGGCAACGCATCTGCATTTTGAGTCATTGTGTAAGTGTCTATAAGCTGCAGTCATCACTAAAGATTAATGTGAACTGCATGCTTGTTTGCCACTTTAATTACATAAAAAAATACAATAAATAAAAAAAACGTCACTTCACGCCTATAATCCCCGAAGGGGTAGGCAGAGGTAAATGCAAGCATACATGCAAACACCCACGATTTGCCGGTTACCTTTTGGCCCATGTAACAGGTGGAGCCTGTTGACATTTCAGAGCCCATACCAAACTTCGAGGTACTGGGCAATTTCCAGAAAATGGAAACATCCCAATAGAACCAGAGATAAAGGACTTTACACCATTATCTCTGATAGCCCCCGACCCGGGAATCGAACCTAGGTCCTCAGCCTAGTAGTAGTGGCCTGCTACCACTAAGCTACCGAGGCAGTTAAAAATAGTTATACGATGCTAATAATTTTCATTCAAAAAAATTCTAGGGATACTCAATGGAGTATATGTTTGTTCTAACTAGAAAATGTTTTTTGATAGAGTGTCGAAATATTACATTTCTTAAAGTTATTTATATACTTCATTTTATTTTAATGAACATATTTAAACAACACTTAAAAATAATTGCAATGTTGAAGCTAAAAAATGAATTAAAATACTTTTATAGTTTTGATTTAAAATAATTGAAATGCTGAAGGCACCTTAAAATTAATTATTAAATAAGCCAAAACTATACAACTGCAAAAATTTTTGTGTGACTTGTGTCTCAAAACATATTTTTATATTTTCAACCAGCTCACCCAACAAACTTTGTAACGCCATGGGAGGCTTTTTATTCTTTCTGTCGTAAATTGATAATACATCCCCAGAAACCTTTGTGGGCACATGCACAATAACTTTGCTAAAGATCATCTCATGATCAAATGAATAGTTTACCATATTGTAAGAATAAGACAGTAAAAATCAAGTGTATGTACATTAAATATTTTTCCAAAAAACTGATAGGGGGCGATTAAAAAAGAGTAACAGAAACCAAAAAAAAAACAGTTTTTTGTAATTTTTGTCTGTCTGTCTGTCTGGTACGTTACAACATGGAATCTACGAAACGGATTTCAAAGCAGTTTTCACAGATGAATTACATATAATTGGGAGCGTTGTCAAAACTTTATTTCGTAAAAATCGGTTCAGGGAAAAAGAAGTTATGGTCAATTGAAAATATTTAGGTATACTTCAAGTCCTGCTTCTAAACTTTTAAACAGATTTTAATGCGGTTTACATAAACGTATTTAATTTAGATAAAGCTAGAATTTCTTCTTTGCTTTTCCATTTCAATAAAAATATCACATTGAATGTAGGCAAGCGCCATCTATTGAAATTTTATGATACTAAATTATACAATTTAGGTAAATGAAATCTCATAATGTAGTTTCTACAAGTTAGTTAATTTATATCTAAATTATATCTAGTCAAATGTCCGTATGCCACAAAGCTTCACATCTATTCGCTTGAATACAGAATATCCGATATCCTCGTAATTATCAGCAGTCGGCTTTATATTTCCAAACCACGGGCTCGATATTTGATGAATGTCTGTAGGATCATTATTGTGTGCTTTTATGGACAATTCAGGTACAATTTTGATAAATGTACGCTTCTGTCTCTAGTTTATGATGGTAATCGTCTATCGGATGATCCATGTCATTATTTCAAACGTAAATAAGCTAATAACTATTTTATGACAAAATCTTGGAATAAAAAGTTATAAGCATTTTGAGTATGTTCATGTTTACAAGTGGTAAGATTATGATGTGTTTTGTGTTTAGATTTAGGAAATTTACCGGAGCTACACAACGATAGATTTGCAGCTCCGGTGGATTTTTTTGTATGTTTAGCTGAGGCGTTAAAATGCACCTATTCTTCAGTTATCGACGCCTTATAGTGAAAACCTCGTAAGTGTAAAATAAGTAACTTTTCAGGAGGACGAAAAAACTGCGTATTGAAGAATTTATTAGTATAGGATCGTTTATGTTGTTTTATTAATTTATGTGAAAAGGAGATGTTGCGAGCTCGGCTCTAGATCGTACACATCCTCAAAAAATGGGTAAATTAAAGAAGAATCCTAAAAAAATGCAATTTATTTATTCAAGTATATATTTTAGAGTTACAACCACATTTAATTCAAACAATTTTATCATTTTCAACCATATTCAACATGGCGGCGACACAGCCGACGCTTCTTTAAATTGGATATCGATTAGTTTAAGTTCTTAGTATTAACACATGAACTTGATTTCGATAGTATTCAGAAAATATTACTTTTTTCTCCAAGTTCTATATAATTTAAAAAATTAAAATGTTAAAATGACATCGCCCGCCATATATGCCATGTTGGTTTTGAGTTGCGATTCTAACTGCAAATAATATTTTGAAACTGCAAACAAAGCTTAATAAGTGAAAATATGCAGTAAAAAACGTTTTTGTATTGATTTTGCCTGTTAATGATATTGTGTACAATACATGGCCGGAGGTCCATACATTATTGCAACATCTCCTTTAGTCCGTTTTTATATCCAGAACTGTTACATTCTGTAAGATTGAACACGGAACAATACGTTCCTTGCAAAGTATTCACGGCTAACTGACACATGCGAGTGTTTACGAGGTTCTCAATGACTGTTATAGAGAGCGTTACATGTATCAAATTGACAAATTTGTGAGATAATAGCGTGCCTTTCAAGGTATTCTTTTTTTTCTGTAAATGCAATAAAAAAATAAAGCAAAAATGTATTCCCGAGGTTTTTACTATAAGGCGTCGTTATGCAAATTACACCATCATATACAGGGTTAATTAAAATTAGCGCATTGTTGGGATTGGTGTAGAGAGGCGGCCTGCAAGAAGTGATTTCTTTTTTATCCAGGGGATATTGCGTTACGCATACCCACCCTTGGGGAGAGGGGTGGGTTATGTGGGACTCCGGACAAAGTGAAGACGTCCGTCTACCCACTAAAAACCCCTGGGTGGTCCGACTCGTCCGCACTAGGTGGCGGGGTCGCGAGAACGCTTTAGCACACATCCGCAACCCCGCCGGCGGCCGCCCCCAACCAGGCCCAACACCAAGAAAACGGGATCATGTTTGACCCCCTGCCGCGCTAGTGGCGTGCGGAACACGTGCACGCCAACCAGCTCGGGACTCATTTCAACCCGGGCGATAGACGTCCCCTAGTCCATCACCCGGAGGTCCCAGTTAGGGTGGCAGATGGTTGGCATATGCCAACCGCCGCCACCCAGTTCGCCTACGCCTTATCGGGGCGGAGAGGGCGCTATCTTTCCGCCGCCTCCTTCTGCGACATCACGACCTCGCAGAAGGTGAGCATGGCTTGCCACGATCTCTCGCTGTTGACCATGGATTCGACCACTGCCGACAGCGAGAGATCGGCCCCCAAGATCGTCACGAGATCGGAGCGCGGCTCCTCCCATGCCGGGCAATCGACCAGCGTATGCTGCACCGTGTAGTTGGCGCAGCCACACTCGTGGCACGTAGTGGTCGGCTCCCTTCCAGCCACATTACACAGGTATCTCCCGAAGCAGCCATGCCCCGAGAGGACCTGCGTGAGGCGGAAGGTCAGCACGCCGTGCCTACGATTGACCCACTCAAGTAGAATGGGCCGAACAGCCTCTACCAACTGCCACCCGAAACCCGGCTCACCAAGCCGGTCTATCCACTTCCGGAAGATGGCACGACGAGAGTTGTCTCTCCATCGTCGAACCTCCTCCGGAAGCGGCCGGGATCCTTGAGCTCGCAACTCCGAGCCGCGCTCATAAACTGCCGCTGGCACTTCGGCCTCGAGGTCCCAGGGCGGGCTACCAGCCAATACACATGCCGCATCACAGGATATGGTGCGGTATCCTCGTATTACTCTGACCGCCATGACCCGCTGCGGTCTTCGCAAAAGGGTCTTGTTCTGGGCGGTCAGAGCACCCACCCATATAGGGGCACCATACAGAGCCATCGACCGCACCACGCCCATGTAGAGGCGGCGACACCCAACACTCGGCCCGCCCAGGTTAGGAAGCAACCTTGCGAGCGCAGCGGCGGTATTCACCAATTTGGGGGCAAGACACACGACACAGGTTTGCGGACCCACCCGCCCCGGGCCGGGTAGCACACGGCCCTATTCCTGAGGTAGTCCTCTACAACACGCCGGAGATACGGAGGGACTCCATGGTACCTGAGTGCCTCTCGGATCGTGGGCCAGGGGAGTGTGTTGAATGCATTGGCGATGTCAAGTGACACAGCCAGAACCACTTCACCCTGGCACACAGCCGCGTCAGTTAGAGCTCGAACTCGTGCGATCGCATCTGTCGTAGATCGCCCCTCGCGGAATCCAAACTGGGAGCCGCTCAAGTCAGGCCCCACCCGCGTCATGTGCTTGACGATGCGGGAAACTAAGATGCGCTCAAAGAGCTTGCCCACCTCGTCAAGCAGCACGATAGGATGATAAGCCGACGACGACTCCACCGGTCGCCCGTCCTTCCTGAGAAGGACGAGCTTCCCCGTCTTCCAGCTCCGCGAAAGCGACCCTCCGACAGACACGCGTCAAAGAGCCCTCGCACACGCGGCTCCAAAGCTTCGAGAGCTAGCACCCAGGCACGACCGGGATTGCCATCCGGACACGGTATTGCCACCAAGTCCCCACGGTCCCCCACCCAATATTCACTAGGTGGGACAAAGTAGGGCTCGGCGACCACGACCACGTGCGTCAACTACTGCGCCATGCTCTGGAACAAAAGGTCCTGTGCCCGGGCGCAGTGTTTGAGGTTCACTTGGAGGAAGCGAATGGTTGAAATATATTATGTTCCCTCGACTTCCATACCCTCAATCCTATTAGATAGGGGGACAGGCTGTGAGGAGACCCGGAGGCCATCAGCAGTCATCTTCCGCGCCTTCTTTTTAGCTGCAGCTGATGAACTGCAGGCCTTGCTTCCGACCCGGTGATCAGCCGGCTTCTTCTCCTCCGCAGAGATAACACAACGAGGGGTGGCAGTGCACTCTTTGGCCTTATGACCAGGTTGACCACAGCGGCGACAGACATCGCCGAGATCCACCTGCGCGGTACACTTTTGGGAATCTAGTCCAGCCGCTCTTCCAAGCGGCTGGACTAGATTCCCAGTAGGTCGCGAGTTCGAGTCTCGCCTGAAGACAAATTTTTCTTTCCATTTTTCTTTAAAAATAAAATATATTTCACAAGCATGTGTTAATGCGAAATAATATAAAACAATTATTAAGGGTAAAAGCGACTTCTTTACGATATTCAATAAACTGAAAAGTCTATTATATCGGTTGCCAAACTAGCATAGTTGGTAATAGATGGCGCTGCTGCTACCATAAAGCAATGCAATAGATGTGAAGGAAGGATTTGGCAAATCGGGCAGGGCTTCAGCAGCTCAATTGGAAGAGCGGCTGGACTAGATTCCCAGTAGGTCGCGAGTTCGAGTCTCGCCTGAAGTCAAATTTTTCTTTCCATTTTTCTTTAAAAATAAAATATATATTCACAAGCATGTGTTGATGCGAAATAATATAAAACAATTATTAAGGGTAAAAGCGACTTCTTTACGATATTCAATAAACTGAAAAGTCTATTATATCGGTTGCCTAACTAGCATAGTTGGTAATAGATGGCGCTGCTGCTACCATAAAGCAATGCAATAGATGTGAAGGAAAGATTTGGCAAATCGGGCAGGGCTTCAGCAGCTCAATTGGAAGAGCGGCTGGACTAGATTCCCAGTAGGTCGCGAGTTCGAGTCTCGCCTGAAGTCAAATTTTTCTTTCCATTTTTCTTTAAAAATAAAATATGTTTCACAAGCATGTGTTAATGCGAAATAATACTTTGTGGGCCTGGAGACTTTGACAGGGGTCGCATCGAAGACTCCTCGTAATTTGTCCGCCAGAGCATCTGCTTTTTCAGCGCTCTCAGCACCTGGTAGCTCCAAAATGCGACCGCCTGTAGCGGCTACCCTGAAACGTAGCCCTTCTATGCCAAGGCTCTTCAGATCTATGCTGTTTTTGCGTCAGCAATGACCCTGGCATAGGAGACGCCGCTCTCATTGATGCCCGACTGCAGTGTAAGAACTACTGCCGCCGATCGCGGGGGACGCAGCCGTGTAGCACGATTCGCCTTTTGTTGGGCAGCCAGTTGTGCAGCGGCTGGCCCTCGTTTAGAGCCCCTTCTAGTCACTACATTCCAGCCCTCATCCATAGAGGCGGGTTGTGGCGGCAGTGGCCGTGCCTCGTTAGGAACAGTTATGCCCGCAGAAGCACCGTTCTTTCGGGCCCGTCCCTTCTTGCCCTTTCCAGACTCTTGGCTATTTTGCGCTAGGGTCTTATCAGCGTTGGGTTTTGAGATAGCAGCTAGTTGGGAAGCTGCCTTGGACGTCGTAGGCTTAGGAGCTGAAGGTGCCCGTGCTGGCGTGACAATTGCTTCCAACAATGAGGGGGCAGCTGCAGTCTGATTCCGTATTTTATCAGCAGCCAGCGTTTCAGGTAAAAGCCGCTCCTTAATGGCAGCAAACCTGGCATTGATCATATTGCCCACTTGTGATATTATGGAGCGTGACAATTCCTCTACTGAGGCTTCCGACAAAGGCGGTACACCCGTTGCTCACGCAGCCTCGCCACCTCCGCGCGTAGATCTTCTAGCTGCTTCCTCATTTCTTTGTTCGCGGCCTCAAGTCTCTGAACCTCGTCGGAGGCCGAGGGACCGCGCATCTCACTTGTAACTGTTCGAATGGTCTGAACGGCTTCATTCAGGGCTCGTATATATCTGCCCTTGAGATTGCCGGACTTTTTGGCCACCTTCGAAATAATGCCAAGACTGTTGGATACCATTTCGCTCAAGTCCTCTGTCGGTCTTTGTTCAAGTTCAGAGTCTGGAACAGTTGTCGAAGAACTGAGGTTGCGCATGCGCACTTCTTTGTTCTTGTCTACAAGGTCCACGACTTCGCTTTCGGTCTTCAGTCGAAGCTCCTTTTCTTTCTGAGTGTTGAGCTCCGCCTTGGCCCTGGCCAAGCCGACGTATTGGCCGGTTGTAGGTGGGCGTCCTCTTCCCTTTCTAGCAGCTGATATTTTAGGGGCCGCAGCAGTATCAGAGTCCGAACCACCATCACTACGCCTCCTTTTTCGCCAGAATTTTTGCGCTTCTGCATCAGAGCAAACAGAGCTTACGGTACGGCAGCTCATATCAGAATCCGTCTCCGATGGCCACTATCGTACGTTCGATTTCTCGATGTGCACCAAATAGGGGGTGTATGGCAAGCCGTCATGTTTTGGGCCCTTAGCCTTTGCCACATCCGGGGTATCAGACCGTGCATTTGTGCACACTCGATTAACTCGACTTTCTTTATTGTTTTTGCTACCTTTCCGGCCAGCTTGTTCACGAGAGTCCAACCGCACGGCACTTCGCATCCGAACTCTGTCCTCCTCATCTTTCTTATGGCCTTTGCAGCTTTCACCACTTTTTGTATGGCCTGTTTGGCCTCCTTCGCCCTCACTCATCTGCGCAGAACTGGGCGTGCGCGTTGCTCCTCGACATCAACTCCGCCTAAGCACGTCGCACTGCTCGTACGCGCTTCGGCATTCTCATCACCACGACCTTCTCGGTCACTTACGTCAGATTTTGTTTTTGCCATTATCATTTTGAATCCCACGAGCAATAGGGATTGTAGCCAAAGTCTACCGGGATTCCACACCCGGTAACCCTAATATACCTGGGGGATGGGAGGTACCCAGGGTTGGCCGCTAAACGCTGATTATCCTTCCAGCGGCTCTCCACGAGCACCTACCGCCGCGTGACGGCCCCAAAGCGGGCGCCCCAACGTCGAGGATCAGGGGTTTTTGAAGAGGTTGTCCATCCTCGCGATCCAGCTGTTAAAAGCCAAGATCCCGGTTCCTTCCATCGTTGGGTACTACCCGTAGGAAGGTTTACGGTGTGAGCATAGCCCGTGCCACCGGGTCCCGCCGCCTATCTCGCCGACAAGACGACCAGGTCATCCCGTCTTACGGAATGAACGGGACAGACGTGATAACGGGAGTGGGAAGTGTAACTGTCTGTGTGAGTTATGTGTGTGTGTGATTTGTGTGAATGAGGGTGTGTATCTGTTAGTGTATTGGGTGTATGTGGAGTAGGCCTCTCCCCATTTACCCGGGCTTGAGACCGGCACCATGTGGCCCCTCCCGAAGCAGGCAACCGGAGGAGCCACACAGTGGCTGGGTTTGCAAGGAGTGATGCGCTAATTTTAAATAAACTTGTATATGATGGTGTAATTTGCATAACGACGCCTTATAGTAAAAACCTCGGGAATGCATTTTTGTTCAATTTTTTTTTTATTGCATTTACAGGAAGAATACCTTGAAAGGCACACCCTTGTCTCACTGATTTGTCAATTTGATACCTTTAGCGCACTCTATGACAGTAATTGAGATTTGATCTAAATTCTACAATTAACCCTGTATACCTATAAAAAAGACAAGACAAAGTCATCGTCTTTAAATATGAAATAATAAATAACAGAAAATGTGACAAAAGCCGGTTATTTCAACATTTTGAAACTAAATGCCGAATAAATTAATCGGAATGAAAAATGTAGTCCATCTAAAACGAGATGTATCGTTCCATGTGAGTCACACTGGATTCATGCGTTTGGAAACAAATGGATCGCACTAAGGCAAAAGAACTGTGACGTTACAAATGTTGGCATGTCCGTCTGTCAGTAGTATATGGCCAGGGAGAATACTGCTCAAATATGTGAATGAGTGGAACTTTACGCGGGTTCATATAAATGGCGGGTTCATTTTAACTGCCTCAGTAGCCTAGTGGTAGCAGGCCACTACTACTTTGCTGGAGGTCCTGGGTTCAATTCCCGGGTCGGGGTCTGTCAGAGATAACGGTTTTAAAATCCTTTTAAAAATTTTATTTATTTTATTTTATTTATTTAAACTTTTAGCACACAAAATATATACATGAGGTGGACTTAATACCTAGTGGTATTCTCTACCAGCCAACCTTAGGACCAAATAAAACTGTCGAAGGTGCATTGCGAAGTAAGGTTAATTAAATTTATAAATAGTCCAGTTATATATAACTGAAATATAATACATATAACATAAATATATTATATAATATATATAAACGTATAATTAATAATACTAAATAGATACTTATACATACATAAATAAATGCATAATGGATGTATATTTAATATAACAGAATTATTAAAAGAAAACAATGATGACGGCGTAAGTTAAAATCATTCATTTAGAGAGGTTAAAAAGTATTTTTTAAGCTTTTGGTTAAACGATAATTTACTCGGCGCTTTCTTGATATCAAGGGGAAGCGCGTTCCAAAGTCTAATAGCTGTTACAGCAAAAGAATTTGAATAAAAGCCAGTACGGTGGGAAGGAATTTGAAATTTAAGATTTTCGGCAGAACGAAGATTGTGATCATGAAAATCACCAAGGATTTGAAAATAAGATTTTAAATAATTAAAATTACATGAATCGTTAACAACACTAAAAAGCATACAGAGTATCCGAATGGACCTCCTTTCACGGATTGGTAGCCAATTAAGCTGGGAACGGTAGATGGAAATATGGTCATATTTACGTAACCCGAAGATGTATCTAATGCAATTATTGAGCATCCGATCCATTTTATTAAGGAGATCTTGTGTTAGATCAGAGCAACAAACATCTGCATAGTCTATAATTGGTAATACAAGCGACTGAACCAAAAGAATTTTTGTTTTAATTGGCAGGAAGTTTTTATAGCGGTAGAGGGAGCGCAATATTACTGTTACTCGTTGATTCATTACATTGACATGGTTTTTCCAACTGAAAGTACTATCAATAATTAGGCTTAAATCTTTAACATGGGTTTATGTTGGAATAACACTGTTGTTATATAAAATAGGCGTAAGACAGTCATAGTTTAAGCCATTAATGAAATACGAGCTCCCTAAAATAATCGCCTGAGATTTCATTACATTAACGGCTACGCCAAAGCATTGTGACCACTCATAAATCACTTGAAGATCAATATTTACCTATGATATAGCACTATCAATATCATTAAAACAAGCTTGAACATAGAGCTGTAAGTCATCGGCATACAAATGATAAGAGCACTTAAGATTGTGTAGGATAGTATTTATAAAAAGAGAAAATAAAAGAGGAGAAAATATACCGCCTTGTGGTACGCCAGAGGATAAACAGTACCAATCAGAGAATTCGTTACCGACTTTAACAGCCTGCTGACGACCACGAAGATACGAAGAGAACCAACTCTGTTCTACTGAAGAGATGCCAGCACGTGAGAGGATGGCGCAAAGAATATCATGGCTAACAGTGTTAAATGCATTAGAGAAATCAAGTAAAATTAATACCGTCAACTTAGAATTCTCCATGCCCATACGCACGTCCTCGGTAATTTTGAGAAGAGCAGTTGAGGTACTGTGACCCTGTCTGAAACCTGATTGAAAATCTGATATTAGATTGTTTTTTGCTACAAAACTTGAAAGTTGCTTGTGGACTAAAGCTTCTAAAATTTTAGATAAAAATGGCAGAATAGATATTGGCCTGTAATGACTAGGTAAACTAGGATCCGAAATCTAAGGCAGAAGGATAATATGAGCTTTACGCCAGATAGTAGGGAAAGAACCAGTTTGCAAAGAGAATGAGAGATGAAAATGTGAGTTATTATTGTTAAAATACTAACAAAACTAAGAAATATCTATAAGCTTACACAAAATTATGAAGATGTCACTACACCAAAGATACGATACGACTTCAGACCGAAAATGCAATCGAAAAATTAATTTATTTTTAAATAAACAAAAAAAAAACATACGTGTCGAATTGAGGACCTCCTCCTTTTAAAAGTCAGTTAAAAATTAAAGAAAAAACGGACAGAAAAATTTGACTTCGGTAGCTTAGTGGTAAAGCGGTTGTACTGATTACTCTGAGGTCGCAGGATCAATTCCCATCCGAAGTCAAATTTTTCTTTCCGTTTTTTCTTAAATTTCTAAATTTTTCGTTATTATAACAAAAAATATTACAATTATTTTTAAATACATAGAGTATTATAGAATATCATCACATCTTATTCATTAACACTGGAACACTTCGACTTATACGTATCAAATTAACACAAAAGTATTCGTCCTTAAGACCCTATTAAAATACTATTATCTGAAATCCTGGATTTAATATTAACCGTTTCTCTATTTCAAAATACTTTATTATAGTATACTATAATCTCGCAGTGGAAGATATTTTCATGCTACGATGTTTATTTATACAGTATTTCATAAAATAGTTTGCCGGTATTTCTTGCTCTGTTACTGCAGATCAGATCGCATCCCATCCTCCATTCGGCTTGAGTTACGACGACACTCCAATTGTAGCCGTGCATAACATCGCATCTGTAAGTGGTGTTAGTAACTGTTTGCATACGTTTGAAATTTTGAATTGTTCGGAGCATTTAGCTTACAAGGAGTAACTATTTACTATTGGTATCGAAACAATGTGCAATGTTCGTATGATAAATTAATTTTCAACAGCCATTCCGTCCTCTTACAGAAATATCGGGTACTAACGGCCCGCCCCGGATTCGCCCGGGTACAATGTTACCTACATTACAAGAACTAATACGGTATAAGTACTAACCTATGGGGTCGCGAAACAGTTTGTATAAACCGACCGTTTTATACAAACTGTCATCCCGAAAAAACTTTTAGCGGTCGAATTTCGTAAAATTCCGTCCTAGGTAGGTGTTTAAAAGAATCTTGCAAAGGAGAATGACCAATTTTGTATGGGAGTTCGCCCTTCATGCGTCTCGACGGGATTACTCGCAAAATATAGGCAATATCTTAAGAAATGCGTGCGCAAAAAAGAAAAAAGATATCAATAGGAGTTTTTAAATAAAACTGCATTACGAACTTTTGGTTATTTTGAGGTTTAGTTTTGTGTGCTGTACCTGCCAGAGGTTACTAAAATAAGCAAAGACTATTTTAAAGTATTGTGTAGCATCTTAACTGTTTTACTTACATTAAGTAGGTATTATAGTTTAACCGCATGGCGTAGTCATGATTCTTCCCCGGGTAGTAATACCAGACAAATATTAAATACTTAACAATTAATAATTAAATATCTGGTTTTCATAAGGGTGTTTTTATGCTATATATTCACTTACCATCAATGTAAGGTTTTTATATTTGCTGCTTCATGATAATAAAAAGGAGACATTTATATGATGCATTTGAGCTAAGTCAAGACTAAGGTACTGTTAAAATTATATCCACTCGATACCTAGTGATTATACAAGACAAATAGTAGACAATGAATAATCTATTCCGTTGAATATCGACAATAAAGCAATCGATCGTTGAAATCGATTTTATTTCGACGTAATTATAAAGATCCTAAAATGACCAGTGTCCAACGCAAAAAAGTAAATAATGCAATGGTGTTGACATTGGCAGCTTGGTTATTGGTCTGTGATTGGCAGTTCACTGCAAAATAATTTATTAACTTTTAAAAAATATCTTGTAAATCCGCATTCGTTTTAACGGGAAAAAAATGTGAGTGAAATCTAAATTCAAAAAACAATTTTCTACATACAAGTTGTTAAGACGCCAATCAGGGCGACTTTGGTCATTCTCCTTTTACACTCTTATCACTTTTACTAGCTAGCACTCGTAGTAACCAAATTTCATTTTTTGTGTGTTATGGAAGTAGCAAACAAGCATGCAGTTCACATTGGTGTTAAGTCATGACTGCAGCCTATAGACACCCACACAAATACCATGGTAAAAATGCAGATGCGTTACCACTCCTGAGGCCTAAAGTTTTATGCCTCTGAGTCGGAAATCACAGGGCCGTACATTACCACCTGAGCGGGACACGATAGTGCTGAACACTAGCATTAAGCGACAAGAATATTAGGTAATTCGGACTACCGCCTACACTCTCGAGCTCTGTCACTGGAGCTCTACCATCAGTAAAATAAGTTATGTTGTACTATCAACCCCAGAAACAACCCTTTCGGGATCGAATTTCATAATATCCCGTTTGGTTCGGTTCCTGCCCGAAGTCAAATTTTTCTTTCCGTTTTTTATTTTATTTCTCAAGTTCACTCGCATGTATTATTGTGAAAAATAAATGGTACAATAAAAAAAAGATTTTATACCTAGGACACAACCATATTCTGAATGTCTACGCGAGTGAAAGAATTAGTAGGTACATTATTTTGATAAATTTAGGATTAGTGTATTTTATACAACATGCCTCGGTAGCCTAGTGGTAGCAGGCCACTACTACTACGCTGAGGTCCTGGGTTCGATTCCCGGGTAGGGGGTTATCAGAGATAATGGTGAAAAAGCCTTTATCTCTGGTTCTATTGAGATTTTTCCATTTTCTGGAAATTTCCCAGTACCTCAAAGTTTGGTAATGTGCCCGGAGATGTCAACAGGCTCGCCACCAGTTACACGGGCCAGAACGTAACCGGCGAATTGTGGGTGTTTGCATGTATGCTTGAATGCATGCATTTACCTCTGCCTACCCCTTCGGGGATTACAGGCGTGAAGTTACGTTTATACAACATTTAAATGAGTTTCACGTAAATAAACAAGTAACTTAATTAGACCTTTGCAAGTAGGTGTAGAGTTTGATAGCAATAGACGCTATAGTCGCTATAGTTAAACCGGTAATTGGCAGTTTGACATGGGGTTGTGACGGTGAAATGGATGACCCTTTAATGATGCTTATCATCAGCTCTACTATATTACTATGACACTTTTAGGTTAGATTAATACTTTGTAATAATAATATGTGAAACTTGCGTAAAATAATTTCGAGTTGGATTTCGTGTTGCAAACATAAAATGAGAGATGCAAAATAGCCAAACGGTTTAAGTAACTTCGATTGATCTATAGTTAGAGGATTGGGAAGTACAGTAAAATAGTGGCATGACCTAGTTTGTAATATTGCTCGTTGGATATTGGATAAATGATAAATAAAAATAGAATAGTGTTGAAAAAGAAAATAATAGCATTAAGCAACATGATACAAATAAGATTATAGAATAAGGCTAACAGTAATATCCATCCTAGAATAAATAAAACTACAGATATAAAAGTCTCTAATTACGTAAGAGGTAAATAGTACAAATTAAAAAATATATATATTGCTCGTTGAATTTTGTGCTGAAGTTAAGTACTCTTTGATACGTTTTACATTATTGCGATACACAAGAACTTTTTTTATGCTATGGAAGTGGGAAACAAGCATGCAGTTCACATTGATGTTAAGTGATGACTGCAGCCTATAGACAGCCACACAAAGACCGAGGTCAAAATGCGGCTGCGTTATCACTCCTGAGGCCTAAAGTGTTAAGCCTCTGTGCCGGAAATTACAGGAATTCTTCATTCCTTGCATTAGAAGTATTTTCACAGAATAAATTGTCACTTAGTGATAGGATACCGAATATCGGGCTCCTAATTTTTCGGGCCAATTGAGACAGACAGGTGTCGCCTTAGCGATGATGAAAACTACTTAATTTGGTTAGGGGTCTCCTTAAAGTTAGGAGTCGATGATGAAAACGGGCTTAAAATCTTCTTTTTCAATGACGATCTATCACGTTTGGATTGGAACGTCTTTTTTAACAACAGTAACATTGAAGAAATGGTTTCCATTTTCTATCGCAACATCAGTACTCTTTTCGACACTCATGCGCCGGT